>OZ025290.1:152883457-154091852 GCA_964019185.1 Maratus speculifer
ACTTACCAATCTCTTAAGCAGACTTTACCTAAGTTTTCACTTATATATATATACTTACCGTTATATACTTACCGACCCCTTAAGCAGACATTACCTAAGTGTTCACTTATATATATATACTTACCGTTATATACTTACCGATCCCTTAAGCAGACTTTACCTAAGTGTTCACCATTCGGAAATAGTGGCGACGTCATATACTTACCGATCCCTTAAGCAGACTTTGCCTAAGTGTTCACTTATAAATATATACTTACCGTTATATTCTTACCGATCCCTTAAGCAGACTTTACCTAAGTGTTCACCATTTGGAAATAGTGGTGACGTCATATACTTACCGATCCCTTAAGTAGACTTTATTTAAGTGTTCACCATTCGGAAATATTCGTGACGTCATATACTTACCGATCCCTTAAGCAGACTTTACCTTAGTTTTCATTTATATATATATACTTACCGTTATATATTTACTGTTCCCTTAAGCAGACTTTACCTAAGTTTTCACCTATATATATATATATACTTAACGTTATATAATTACCGATCCCCTAAGCAGACTTTACCTAAGTGTTCACCATTCCGAGATAGTGGTGACGTCATATACTTACCGATCCCTTAAGCATACTTTACCTAAATGTTCACTTATATATATATATACTTAGCGTAATATACTTACCGATCCCTTAAGCAGATTTTACTTAAGTGTTCACCATTCGGAAATAGTGGTGACGTCATATACTTACCGATCACTTAAGCATACTTTACCTAAGTGTTCACTTATATATATATATACTTACCGTTATATACTTATCGATCCCTTAAGCAGACCTTACCGATCATTTATTGTTCACTTATATATATAGATATACATATATATATAATTACCGTTATATATTTACCGATCCCTTAAGCAGACTTTACTTAAGAGTTCACCATTCGGAAATAGTGGTGACGTCATATATTTACCGATCCCTTAAGCAGACTTTACCTAAGTGTCCACTTATATATGTATACTTAATCTTATATACTTTACGACCCCTTAAGCAGACTTTACCTAAGTGTTCACCATTCGGGAATAGTGGTGACGTCATATACTTACCGATTCCTTAAGCAGACTTAACGTAAGTTTTCACTTATATATATATACTTACCGCTGTATACATACCGATCCCTTAAGCAGACTTTACATAAGTGTTCATCATTCGGAAATAGTGGTGATATCATATACTTACCGATCCCTTAAGCAGGCTTTACCTAAGTGTTACTTATATATATATACTTTCCGTTATATACTTACCGATCCTTTAAGCAGACTTTACCGATCCCTTAGTGTTCACTTATGCATATATATATATATATATATATATATATATATATATATATATATATATATATATACTTACCGTTATATACTTACCGATCCCTTAAGCAGACTTTACTTAAGTGTTCACCATTCGGAAATATTGGTGACGTCATATACTTACCAATCCCTTATGCAGACTTTACCTAAGTGTTCACTTATATATATATACTTACCGTTATATACTTACCGATCCCTTAAGCAGACTTGACCTAAGTGTTAACGTATATATATATATACTTACCGTTATATATTTATTGTTCTCTTAAGCAGACTTTACCTATGTGTTCACCATTCGGAAATAGAGGTGACGTCATTTACTTACTGATCCCTTAAGCAGACTTTACCTAAGTGTTCACTTATATATATACTTACCATTATATACTTACCGATCCCTTAAGCATACTTTATCTAAGTGTTCACTTATATATATATATACTTACCGTTATATATTTACCGATCCCTTAAGCAGACTTTACCTAAGTGTACACCATTCGGAAAAAGTGGTGACGTCATATACTTACCGATCCCTTAAGCAGACTTTACCTAAGTGTTCACTTATATATATATACTTACCGTTATATACTTACCGATCCCTTAAGCAGACTTTACCTAAGTGTTCACCATTCCGAAATAGTGGTGACGTCATATACTTACCGATCCCTTAAGCATACTTTACCTAAGTGTTCACTTATATATATATATATACTTAGCGTAATATACTTACCGATCCCTTAAGCAGACTTTACCTAAGTGTTCACCTATATATATATATATAACGTTATATACTTACCGATCCCTTAAGCAGACTTTACCTAAGTGTTCACCATTCCGAAATAGTGGTGACGTCATATACTTACCGATCCCTTAAGCAGATTTTACTTAAGTGTTCACCATTCGGAAATAGTGGTGACGTCATATACTTACCGATCCCTTAAGCATACTTTACCTTAGTTTTCATTTATATATATATACTTACCGTTATATATTTACTTTTCCCTTAAGCAGACTTTACCTAAGTTTTCACCTATATATATATATACATAACGTTATATACTTACCGATCCCTTAAGCAGACTTTACCTAAGTGTTCACCATTCCGAGATAGTGGTGACGTCATATACTTACCGATCCCTTAAGCATACTTTACCTAAGTGTTCACTTATATATATATATATACTTAGCGTAATATACTTACCGATCCCTTAAGCAGATTTTACTTAAGTGTTCACCATTCGGAAATAGTCATGACGTCATATACTTACCGATCACTTAAGCATACTTTACCTAAGTGTTCACTTATATATATATATACTTGCCGTTATATACTTATCGATCCCTTAAGCAGACCTTACCGATGATTTATTGTTCACTTATATATATATATATATATATACACATATATATATATACTTACCGTTATATATTTACCGATCCCTTAAGCAGACTTTACTTAAGAGTTCACCATTCGGAAATAGTGGTGACGTCATATATTTACCGATCCCTTAAGCAGACTTTACCTAAGTGTCCACTTATATATGTATGCTTAATATATACTTTACGATCCCTTAAGCAGACTTTACCTAAGTGTTCACCATTCGGGAATAGTGGTGACGTCATATACTTACCGATTCCTTAAGCAGACTTAACGTAAGTTTTCACTTATATATATATACTTACCGCTATATACATACCGATCCCTTAAGCAGACTTTACATAAGTGTTCATCATTCGGAAATAGTGGTGATATCATATACTTACCGATCCCTTAAGCAGGCTTTACCTAAGTGTTCACTTATATATATATATACTTTCCGTTATATACTTACCAATCCTTTAAGCAGACTTTACCGATCCCTTAGTGTTCACTTATGCATATATATATATATATATATATATATATATACTTACCGTTATATACTTACCGATCCCTTAAGCAGACTTTACTTAAGTGTTCACCATTCGGAAATATTGGTGACGTCATATACTTACCAATCCCTTAAGCAGACTTTACCTAAGTGTTCACTTATATATATATACTTACCGCTATATACTTACCGATCCCTTAAGCAGACTTGACCTAAGTGTTAACGTATATATATATATACTTACCGTTATATATTTATTGTTCTCTTAAGCAGACTTTACCTATGTGTTCACCATTCGGAAATAGTGGTGACGTTATTTACTTACCGATCCCTTAAGCAGACTTTACCTAAGTGTTCACTTATATATATACTTACCATTATATACTTACCGATCCCTTAAGCATACTTTTTCTAAGTGTTCACTTATATATATATGCTTACCGTTATATATTTAGCGATCCCTTAAGCAGACTTTGCCTAAGTGTACACCATTCGGAAAAAGTGGTGACGTCATATACTTACCGATCCCTTAAGCAGACTTTACCTAAGTGTTCACTTATATATATATACTTACCGTTATATACTTACCGATCCCTTAAGCAGACTTTACCTAAGTGTTCACCATTCCGAAATAGTGGTGACGTCATATACTTACCGATCCCTTAAGCATACTTTATCTAAGTGTTCACTTATATATATATACTTACCGTTATATACTTACCGATCCCTTAAGCAGACTTTACTTTAGTCTTCACCATTCGGAAACAGTGGTGACGTTATATACTTACCGATCCCTTAAACAGACTTTACCTAAGTGTTCACCATTCGGAAATAGTGGTGACGTCATATACTTACCGATCCCTTAAGCATACTTTACCTAAGTGTTCACTTATATATATATATATACTTAGCGTAATATACTTACCGATCCCTTAAGCAGATTTTACTTAAGTGTTCACCATTCGGAAATAGTGGGGACGTCATATACTTACCGATCACTTAAGCATACTTTACCTAAGTGTTCACTTATATATATATATATGTATATATATATATATATATATATATATATATATATATATATATATATATATATATATATATGTATGTATATATATATATATATATATATATATATATATATATATATATATATATATATATACATATATATATACTTACCGTTATATATTTACCGATCCCTTAAGCAGACTTTACTTAAGAGTTCACCATTCGGAAATAGTGGTGACGTCATATATTTACCGATCCCTTAAGCAGACTTTACCTAAGTGTCCACTTATATATGTATACTTAATTTTATATACTTTACGACCCCTTAAGCAGACTTTACGTAAGTGTTCACCATTCGGAGTGGTGACGTCATATAGTTACCGATCCCTTAAGCAGACTTTACCTAAGTGTTCACCATTCGGGAATAGTGGTGACGTCATATACTTACCTATCCCTTAAGCATACTTTACCTATGTGTTCACTTATATATATATATATATACTTACCGTAATATACTTACCGATCCCTTATGCAGATTTTACTTAAGTGTTCACCATTCGGAAATAGTGGTGACGTCATATACTTACCGATCCCTTAAGCATACTTTACCTAAGTGTTCACTTATATATATATATACTTACCGTTATATACTTACCGATCCCTTAAGCAGACTTTACCGATCATTTATTGTTCACTCTTATATATATATATATATATATATATATATATATATATATATATATATATATATATATATATATATATATATATATATATATATATATATACTTACCGTTATATATTTACCGATCCCTTAAGCAGACTTTACTTAAGAGTTCTCCATTCGGAAATAGTGGTGACGTCATATATTTACTGATTTCTTAAGCAGACTTTACCTAAGTGTTCACTTATATATGTATACTTAATCTTATATACTTTACGACCCCTTAAGCAGACTTTACCTAAGTGTTCACCATTCGGAATGGTGACGTCATATAGTTACCGATGCCTTAAGCAGACTTTACCTAAGTGTTCACCATTCGGGAATAGTGGTGACTTCATATACTTGCCGATTCCTTAAGCAGACTTAACCTAAATTTTCACTTATATATATATACTTACCGCTATATACTTACCGATCCCTTAAGCAGACTTTACCTAAGTGTTCATCATTCGGAAATAGTGGTGATATCATATACTTACCGATCCCTTAAGCAGGCTTTACCTAAGTGTTCACTTATATATATATACTTTCCGTTATATATTTACCGATCCTTTAAGCAGACTTTACCGATCCCTTAGTGTTCACTTATGCATATATATATATACTTACCGTTATATACTTACCGATCCCTTAAGCAGACTTTACTTAAGTGTTCATCATTCGGAAATATTGGTGACGTCATATACTTACCAATCCCTTAAGCAGACTTTACCTAAGTGTTCATTTATATATATATATACTTACCGTTATATACTTACCGATCCCTTAAGCAGACTTGACCTAAGTGTTAACGTATATATATATATACTTACCGTTATATATTTACTGTTCTCTTAAGCAGAATTTACCTATGTGTTCACCATTCGGAAATAGTGGTGACGTCATATACTTACCGATCCTTTAAGCAGACTTTACCTAAGTGTTCACTTATATATATATACTTACCGTTATATACTTACCGATCACTTAAAGAGACTTTACCTAAGTGTTCACCATTCGGAAATAGTGGTGACGTCATATACTTACCGATCCCTTAAGCAGACTTTACCTAAGTGTTCACTTATATATATATATATATATATAACCGTTATATACTTACCGATCCCGTAAGGAGACTTTACCTAAGTGTTCACCATTCCGAAATAGTGGTGAAATCATATACTTACCGATCCCTTAAGCATACTTTATCTAAGTGTTCACTTATATATATATACTTACCGTTATATACTTACCGATCCCTATAGCAGAATTTACCTAAGTGTTCACCATTCGGAAACAGTGGTGACGTCATATACTTACCAATCCCTTAAGCAGACTTTACCTAAGTGTTCACTTATATATATATACTTACTGTTACATACTTACCGATCCCTTAAGCAGACTTTACCTAAGTGTTGACCATTCGGGAATAGTGGTGACGTCATATACTTACCGATTCCTTAAGTAGACTTTACCTAAGTGTTCACTTATATATATATACTTACCGCTATATACTTACCGATCCCTTAAGCAGACTTTACTTAAGTGTTCACCAATCGGAAATAGTGGTGATGTCATATACTTACCAATCCCTTAAGCAGAATTTACCCAAGTGTTCACTTATATATATATATACTTACCGATCCCTTAAGCAGACTTGACCTAAGTGTTAACGTATATATATATATATATATATATACTTACCGTTATATATTTACTGTTCTCTTAAGCAGACTTTATCTATGTGTTCACCATTCGGAAATAGTGGTGACGTCATATACTTACCGATCCCTTAAGCAGACTTTACCTAAGTGTTCACTTATATATATATATATACTTACCATTATATACTTACCGATCCCTTAAGGAGATTTTACCTAAGTGTTCACCATTCCGAAATAGTTGTGACGTCATATACTTACCGATCCCTTAAGCAGACTTTACCTAATTGTTCACTTATATATATATATACTTACCATTATATACTTACCGATCCCTTAAGGAGATTTTACCTAAATGTTCACCATTCGGAAACAGTGGTAACGTCATATACTTTCCAATCCCTTAAGCAGACTTTACCTAAGTGTTCACTTATATATATATACTTACCGTTATATACTTACCGATCCCTTAAGCAGACTTTACCTAAGTGTTCACCATTCGGAAAAAGTGGTGACGTCATATACTTACCGATCCCTTAAGCAGACTTTACCTAAGTGTTCACTTATATATATATACTTACCGTTATATACTTACCGATCCCTTAAGCAGATTTTACCTAAGTGTTCACCATTCCGAAATAGTGGTGACGTCATATACTTACCGATCCCTTAAGCATACTTTATCTAAGTGTTCACTTATATATATATACTTACCGTTATATACTTACCGATCCCTTAAGCAGACTTTACTTTAGTCTTCACCATTCGGAAACAGTGGTGACGTTATATACTTACCGATCCCTTAAACAGACTTTACCTAAGTGTTCACCATTCGGAAATAGTGGTGACGTCATATACTTACCGATCCCTTAAGCATACTTTACCTAAGTGTTCACTTATATATATATATACTTAGCGTAATATACTTACCGATCCCTTAAGCAGATTTTACTTAAGTGTTCACCATTCGGAAATAGTGGTGACGTCATATACTTACCGATCACTTAAGCATACTTTACCTAAGTGTTCACTTATATATATATATACTTACCGTTATATACTTATCGATCCCTTAAGCAGACCTTACCGATCATTTATTGTTCACTTATATATATATATATATATACATATATATATACTTACCGTTATATATTTACCGATCCCTTAAGCAGACATTACTTAAGAGTTCACCATTCGGAAATAGTGGTGACGTCATATATTTACCGACCCCTTAAGCAGACTTTACCTAAGTGTTCACCATTCGGAGTGGTGACGTCATATAGTTACCGATCCCTTAAGCAGACTTTACCTAAGTGTTCACCATTCGGGAATAGTGGTGACGTCATATACTTACCGATCCCTTAAGCATACTTTACCTAAGTGTTCACTTATATATATATATATATACTTACCGTAATATACTTACCGATCCCTTAAGCAGATTTTACTTAAGTGTTCACCATTCGGAAATAGTGGTGACGTCATATACTTACCGATTCCTTAAGCAGACTTAACCTAAGTTTTCACTTATATATATATACTTACCGCCATATACTTACCGATCCCTTAAGCAGACTTTACCTAAGTGTTCATCATTCGGAAATATTGGTGACGTCATATACTTACCAATCCCTTAAGCAGACTTTACCTAAGTGTTCATTTATATATATATATACTTACCGTTATATACTTACCGATCCCTTAAGCAGACTTGACCTAAGTGTTAACGTATATATATATACTTACCGTTATATATTTACTGTTCTCTTAAGCAGAATTTACCTATGTGTTCACCATTCGGAAATAGTGGTGACGTCATATACTTACCGATCCCTTAAGCAGACTTTACCTAAGTGTTCACTTATATATATATATACTTACCGTTATATACTTACCGATCACTTAAAGAGACTTTACCTAAGTGTTCACCATTCGGAAATAGTGGTGACGTCATATACTTACCGATCCCTTAAGCAGACTTTACCTAAGTGTTCACTTATATATATATATATAACCGTTATATACTTACCGATCCCTTAAGGAGACTTTACCTAAGTGTTCACCATTCCGAAATAGTGGTGAAATCATATACTTACCGATCCCTTAAGCATACTTTATCTAAGTGTTCACTTATATATATATACTTACCGTTATATACTTACCGATCCCTATAGCAGAATTTACCTAAGTGTTCACCATTCGGAAACAGTGGTGACGTCATATACTTACCAATCCCTTAAGCAGACTTTACCTAAGTGTTCACTTATATATATATACTTACTGTTATATACTTACCGATCCCTTAAGCAGACTTTACCTAAGTGTTGACCATTCGGGAATAGTGGTGACGTCATATACTTACCGATTCCTTAAGTAGACTTTACCTAAGTGTTCACTTATATATATATACTTACCGCTATATACTTACCGATCTCTTAAGCAGACTTTACCTAAGTGTTCATCATTCGGAAATAGTGGTGATATCATATACTTACCGATCCCTTAAGCAGACTTTACCTAAGTGTTCACTTATATGTATATACTTTCCGTTATATACTTACCGATCCCTTAAGCAGACTTTACCGATCCCTTAGTGTTCACTTATGCATATATATATATACTTACCGTTATATACTTACCAATCCCTTAAGCAGACTTTACTTAAGTGTTCACCAATCGGAAATAGTGGTGACGTCATATACTTACCAATCCCTTAAGCAGAATTTACCCAAGTGTTCACTTATATATATATACTTACCGATCCCTTAAGCAGACTTGACCTAAGTGTTAACGTATATAAAGATATATATATACTTACCGTTATATATTTACTGTTCTCTTAAGCAGACTTTATCTATGTGTTCACCATTCGGAAATAGTGGTGACGTCATATACTTACCGATCCCTTAAGCAGACTTTACCTAAGTGTTCACTTATATATATATATACTTACCGTTATATACTTACCGATCCCTTAAGTAGACTTTACCTAAGTGTTCACCATTCGGAAAAAGTGGTGACGTCATATACTTACCGATCCCTTAAGCAGACTTTACCTAAGTGTTCACTTATATATATATACTTACCGTTATATACTTACCGATCCCTTAAGCAGATTTTACCTAAGTGTTCACCATTCCGAAATAGTGGTGACGTCATATACTTACCGATCCCTTATGCATACTTTATCTAAGTGTTCACTTATATATATATACTTACCGTTATATACTTACCGATCCCTTAAGCAGACTTTACTTTAGTGTTCACCATTCGGAAACAGTGGTGACGTTATATACTTACCGATCCCTTAAGCAGACTTTACCTAAGTGTTCACCATTCGGAAATAGTTGTGACGTCATATACTTACCAATCCCTTAAGCAGACTTTACCTAAGTGTTCACTTATATATATATATATATATTTACCGTAATATACTTACCGATCCCTTAAGCAGATTTTACTTAAGTGTTCACCATTCGGAAATAGAGGTGACGTCATATACTTACCGATCCCTTAAGCAGACATTACCTAAAGGTTAACCATTCGGAAATAGTGGTGATATCATATACTAACCGATCACTTAAGCAGACTTTACCTAAGTGTTCACTTATATATATAGTTACCGTTATATACTTTCCGATCCCTTAAGCAGACTTTACCGATCCCTTAGTGTTCACTTATATATATATATTAGGGTGGAGCGAAAAAAATTATTTTTTAAAAATCAAAAACGGGTAGGTGCCAAAAGTTGCCTTTATGGATTATTTTATGATTGGAGTACATCAACTGCGTGAAATTTTACCGCTAAAAAAAATGGCTTGAGTGTGCGCTTTTGCTCGAAAAATCGAAATTTTGGGTAAAATTTGCCATTTTTTGAGATTTTTTTCAAAAAAATTAAAAATTTCCTACAGAGGTGGCTATTATTTAAAAGTGTTACTTAAACCTTTATATTTATTTGCTTAACATATTTAAACTATAAAACAATATCTGTAGTCTATATAATGGGAGCAAATCTGTGAATTTTTGGTAAAAACTAGCGTTACCTCTCTATTGGAGCATACAACGAAATGTTGCTTTGAATGCATTTCTTACCTACCTGCTTTCAAAACTACTAGCTGCACCCGTCGAAATTCGACGAAAAAGAGTATACATTGGATGTGTTATATATCAGTCTTATAATACACAATAATATACAGAGCGAAATAAACAATTGCCACTTCTTAAAATAGGGATAACATCAGTGGCGTAGCTAGGATTGGTGACACCCGGGGCGGATGTAAATGGTGTCACCCCCCCCCCTTTCTGATCCGTCATATTTTTTCAATCTCAATTTTACTTTATTATAACAAATGACCATACTATCCCTTATTTGCCTTTAGTCCTGCATAAAAAAAGTGCATAAGCCAATGTGGTGTCTATATGACAAAGATAATTCTTTCTTTTAAAATTTTCTTTTGCCACTCACTTTGGATAGGTAGGTTTTTGTTTCCTGGTGCATGTGCTATTTACATACTTCATTTTGTATAAAATTTCACATTTTCAAAGAAAAGAGAACTAACTCTATTGCGTCGTGCACTAAAAATTTTATTTTTTTTCAGAATTTTTTTCCAAAATCTTATAATCTTCTATATATATATATTTGCAAATAAGGGTTGGGTGTCACCCCTTAGAGGGTGACACCCGGGGCGGACCGCCCCCTCCGCCCCCCGCTTGCTACGCCACTGGATAACATAATCTTTCATGATGAAGATACACAAACTTCAGAAAATAATAAAAAATAAGGAAAACAGCTCATAAAGTATTATGTTGGACTTAACTTCAGCTACAAATCTTTTTTTAATGTGGTTTCTAAACATTAAACATTATTTAAATGCCAAATTGTTTAGGAAGTTAATATAATAATACCTTAGAAGACGAATTCAAAAATATCTTCATATTTTATTTTTTCTCCGTTTAAATATCTCTTGGTAACTCTACAATAATTATAGTATCAATAAAATATTTTAATTATTATAGAAATAGGGCATTAAACTGCATAACCAATCCACTAAACATTTATAGCACTTGCAATAAATTTAATTTATTTATTGGTTTGTAGCCTCCATGAACTTGTCAAAATTAATTTTATTGTCATGACAACGAAAAGAAAAACGATATCTTTGTTATAAAAAAGAACAAAATTTTTGTGTTTGTTGTTGATAAGCAGAAAATATTTTATTTATTTTTATTTTAAATAATAACTTAATACAACAAAATGATTTTAATTAATTTTTGATATTATGTAAAATAGAAATATCGTAATACCGTTATATCACAGGATATATTTTTCTAATATGACATCATTTACACCTTTTGAAACACTCATCCTTTCCAGAAATAAAAGCGTGATTTATGCAGTTATTTAAAAATCCCTTAGTTTCATAAAATATTTATTGTAATTAAATAGAAATGGCGCAAATTATAGAAATATTTTCATTCGTGCACATCGCGGAACTTTAAATAAATAGAAGTTCAGTTTATTTAGATCCAGGAATAAAAGTCAGTGAATATGACATCATCACTGAAACAGCTATAACAATGTACATTATATTCATGGAACAAACTTATCTGTTTTCTCAATGACGACATTTTCTCCATCGACAAAATTTCGCTTTAGATATTATATTTTATAAAAGTTTATTTTCTGTTATTTTATTTACATAATACTTAATAATATCATACAGTAAATAATCTGTGTATTGTACAGCGATTAGTAAATAATTATGTGCAGTCATTTTATTCGCGTTTGTAATGACCGAAAGGTGGCGTTGTATAGACCTGATAATCGTTTGTTTACGTAGTGTTGTTTGTTCCATGTGCTGTCATGTTATTTTGCCATGAGTAAGTCAAATTTATTTTTTTATATTATAGATCTAAACTTTGTGTATAAAATTTTGATTTTAGATAATTTTAATACAAAGAACCCAACGTTGCATGCGTTATAGAACTGTTTATTTATTTATTTATTATAGAACTGTTTATTTATTTATCGGCCTTTTAAACACTGATTTCAGCGGAAGATGCTCACGGTATCAGTTCTATTTCGTTTCAGTCTTTGTCCGCGAGAGGGCGTCTATTTCATTTCAAACGCGAATTAGGATTAAATTTTACGAAAACCATTATTTTTTTTCTTTGAAATGCAATTACACATTCACCGATGAGATCAAGATCCTGATTGGTGAAAAGGAACAAAACAAAATAAATTTTTATTATAGTGAGAAAAGCTTAACCTGTTGCCACTGTTTTGAAGAAATGTCACGAAAAAGCTTTTAAAATTAAAAATAAAATATAAAAATGGAAATAAATTAAAAATTAGCAAAAATGGGCACATCTACACATAAACAACTTTCATTTAAAAAAATAATTATCAAAATCGGGCCAGTAGGAAGCTCAGGGCTGATGACTAAAAAAACAGCCAGGTGTTTTAAATATATAGATTCTGCATATAACTCGTAGATGTGGCTGTATTTCATATCCCACCCGTCTCAGCTATCCAACAATCTGGGCTCAGTGTTTTATTTATGTATTGAATTGTTATTTTTTTCCCCAAGAAAGGCATAAGTTTTCAATGTATCAAAGTACTTTATATCTTCTTTGTTTTCACTGACATTGGTTGCTATTGGTGTGACCTGCTGCACGTATATTTTTATACCTTGTATAACAGAAGAGGAAGCTGAGTAATGTATTAGGTATGTTGTTAATTGAACCTACCCAGTAGTCTAATATCTTCATTAAATTTTCATACAATTAATACATTATGATATGGAGTTCTGTTACCACAGCATTTTTTCAATCATTTACATTATATATATAATGATATGCTTAAAATTTGATTGTATGAATTCAATTTCTAGTATGTCATCATTTACTGTACCTATTACATTGAATATATTTTGAGAAGCTAGCAGTTTAATATTATGACGATCGTCACAGAGGATTGCAAACAAAATTTGCGTGTAAAGCAACAATATTTCGAAAGAAGTTTTAATATTTATTTTATGTCGTTTCCTGTGTTGTTTCGTAGTCGAGTAATTTCTAATAAATTTTTAGACCTATTCCTTAGGTGTGTATTACATTTGGTATAAAATATCCCGCGGTATGAACTTTGATTATGTATTTTGTGAGTAAATCTATAGACTGATTGCCAAACTGTGCTTAAAGCGGAAAATTTTATTCGCTTTATGAGCTGTTTTTTGTGTTTTTTTTCTGTTTTCTAAATTCCTATTCCCCATTTCTTCTGAGAAATAGCTTTCCTTATGAATTAGCTTTGCAATCTCCGACAGAAATTTCTAGTCTGTTCTGAGTATCTTTTACTTAATTTGAGAAAATAATTTTTCAAAATTATTATCTATTTTATGAAAAATTGCAATAGGAAGTGAATAGTACGTAGACAAAAATTTTCTTATTGAATTCCAGTGAATCCATGTAGATTATAACGTTTTACATCGATTTTTCTAATAATTGACGCAGAGGAAATTCACTGGAGTTGAAGAAGCATATGATCCATTATTATACACAATTCTAAGCTTACCCAATGCAAAATGGTTCACAGCGACAAATATAATTCTCCTAAATTTAAATGAGTACTTATAGTCGATTAGATTTTGTACATTCTCTCAAAAAGTACTACGCATTATAAGTTTATGCCCATGACAGTTCACCATCAAATATTGTCCACTTATAAAATTGGGATCTAAAAGTTAATGGGGAATTACCTGGCTACGAAAACACTTAGAAAACGGCATAAAACTATTGCAAAAAAAAGTTACTTACAACAACGGTTGCTCTGCAAGTGCAGGACAAATTCCCATTACAATTCTCTCTGGTGATCACCAGAAATCACATTAAACAACTCGCTTCTCAACATAACAAAATGCAAAAATAGAATAAATGATGGCATACTTATAGTTGAAATACCTGAAATCATCTTTGAAGCAGATCATTACTTAAAAAAATATAATTAACTGAAAAAATGTTGTCGTAATAGAACTTCCAATCACTTTCATGAACTGGATGTAAGTTTGATAAAGATAATAGATCGCCGAATAGATCCCTTTAATAATATTCCCGTACATTACTCTGCTTGTCATTTTTTTTTTGTATAAGCTGTAAAAATATACATTTAGATAGTCACAGCAGCATGTAGATACAAAGAACAGATAAACTAGGTGGATGCATCGAAAACATGCCAAATTTGGATAAAGAAAATCACAAATCAATATATAAATAAAACACTGTACTAAGATGATCGAATAGTTGGGACGGGTAGTACATGAAATATAGCCACCGGCACGACGTATGTCCAAGGTAGTTTTGAAAAGAAGAGCTGTATTAAAAACAAAAATTCATTGTATGTCCCAATAGAGTGGTAATGCCATTTTTTTACCAAAACTTGTCTGTTTTGCTCCAGCTTTACGGAATACAGATATTGTTTTATAGATTAAATATGTTAAGGAGATAAATATAAAGGTTTAAGTAACACTTTTAAATAATAACCAGCTCTGTAGGAATTTTTAAATTTTTTTGAAAAAATGTCAAAAAATGACAAATTTTACCCAAAATTTCGATTTTTGGAGCAAAAGCGCAGACTCAAGCCATTTTTTTTCAGCGGTAAAATTTCACACAGTTGATGTACTAGTATAAAGGCAACTTTTGGCACCTACCCGTTTTTGATTTTTTAAAAATAATTTTTTTCGCTCCACCCTAATATATATATATATACTTACCGTTATATACTTACCGATCCCTTAAGCAGACTTTACCTAAGTGTTCACTTATATATGTATACTTACTCTTATATACTTTCCGACCCCTCAAGCAGACTTTACCTAAGTGTTCACCATTCGGAAATAGTGGTGACGTCATATAGTTACCGATCCCTTAAGCAGACTTTACCTAAGTGTTCACCATTCGGGAATAGTGGTGACGTCATATACTTACCGATCCCTTAAGCAGACTTTACCTAAGTGTTCATCATTCGGAAATAGTGGTGATATCATATACATATCCATTCCCTTGAGCAGACTTTACATAAGTGTTCACTTATATATATATACTTACCGTTATATACTTACCGATCCCTTAAGCAGACTTTACCGATCCCTTAGTGTTCACTTATGCATATATATATATACTTACCGTTATATACTTACCGATCCCTTAAGCAGACTTTACTTAAGTGCTCACCATTCGAAAATAGTGGTGACGTCATACACTTACCGATCCCTTAAGCAGACTTTACCTAAGTGTTAACTTATATATTTATATATATACTTACCGTTATATATTTACTGTTCACTTAAGCAGACTTTACCTATGTGTTCACCATTCGGAAATAGTGGTGACGTCATATACTTACCGATCCCTTAAGCATACTTTATCTAAGTGTTCACTTATATATATATACTTACCGTTATATACTTACCGATCCCTTAAGCAGACTTTACCTAAGTGTTCACCATTCGGAAACAGTGGTGACGTCATATACTTACCGATCCCTTAAGCAGACTTTACCTAAGTGTTGACTTATATATATATACTTACCGTTATATACTTACCGATCCCTTAAGCAGACTTTACCTAAGTGTTCACCATTCGGAAATAGTGGTGACGTCATATACTTACCAATCCCTTAAGCAGACTTTACCTAAGTGTTCACTTATATATATATACTTACCGTTATATACTTACCGATCCCTTAAGCAGACTTTACCTAAGTGTTCACCATTCGGAAATAGTGGTGACGTCATATACTTACTGATCCCTTAAGCAGACTTTACCTAATTGTTCACCATTCGAAAATAGTGGTGACATCATAGACTTACCGATCCCTTAAGCAGACTTACCTAAGTGTTCACTTATATATATATATATATACTTACCGTTATATACACTGTAAAAAAAAAATTGGGCAATTACAAAAATTTTTTTTAGTAGAATTGTATTCCAAGAACTTTTTATGTAACGGCAACAATAAAAATTCATGTAACGGATACAGATTTGCACTTTGAATCAAACAAATTTTAAGGTTACTAAGAATTGTTTTGGGAAATCGTATTCCAAGAACTTTTTAAGTAACGATAACAAGCATTATAGATAAAATTTTAGTAAAGTTACCAAAATTTTAGTAAATTCTTTTGTAAAGTTACAGATGGTTTTAGTTTTGCTTACAAGTTTTGTAGATTGACATCATTTTCTTGTACAGTGTACGCATAAAATTTTAGTAAGCATAAGAGATTTCGGATAATTTAGATTACTAAGGTTACAGATTTTTTTTACAGTGTACTTACCGATCCCTTAAGCAGACTTTACCTAAGTGTTCACCATTCGGAAATAGTGGTGACGTCATATATTTACCGATCCCTTATGGAGTGAGGATGATCATGCATCTGAACTTCAAGCAGAATTTTTCTTAGCAAATGGATGCAGAATTATGCTAAGAACCGATCTGTGGACCGACGGACTATTGGTATATTGTGCACTTGGAACGCTAAAATGTATCGTCTAGGTCCAGAACTTCGGCCTCCAAGCTTGCCTCAATCTATAATAGTTGATTTTGACGATTACTATGGGCCATTTCTAACTGGAAGTCTTTTCCCTGAACACCCATTTCTAAATCTTGGAAAGAAAAAAGTCCTTCATGTTCCCGAAATCCCTCGCCATTAAAAGTTGCATATGCTGTCACGATACATAAATACCAGGGTATAACTTTGCCAAAAATTGCTGTAGACAATGGTCCCAAAGAGTTGTTACTTGGAACAATTTATGTCTCATTTAGCACAGTTCGTCCTTTAGAAGATATTCTCATTGAAGTACCTTTCACAAAGGAAAGACTCGACCAAATTAAAAGAATAGGGACACTTGGTGATAGAATAGCATTCAAGAATTACCTACGGTAAATTATGATTGAATAAATATTTGAAAATAAAGATATAACAGCTGTAATTAAGATATTATTTCACATAATTAAATAATAAAAATAAAAAAATATATTAATTTTTTTTGTATTAGTATTTATGCGAATCAATGCTCCGACACTTCGGCCTGACGGATGCTACTACTAATGTTTTCAGTAAATGCTCCAACAGTTTGTTCACCAACCTTAACTCATGCTTGATAGTAATATTGAAATTAATGATTTTGCGTTTACCATCATTATGGTTCAATTTTTTTCCCATTTATCAACAAAATGCGGTACAGAATTTGGAGAGAGAGATTTAAAAAAAAACTAATATTTTTTAGTAGTATCTAAAACAATTGACAAAAAGGTATTTTTTCGAAGGAATATTTTATGCTTGTGTATTTTCATTTATGCGAGTTACAGCGTATCGTATTACAAATTGTATACAGAAAAAAAGCTTAGCCGCCCTTCTCGGTTTCTGAAATTAAAACCTCCTTCATTTCCTTGATATTTAAATGAAAAAGGCACAGAAAAAAATCGAATACTTCAGAAACTGTACTTAGCATGAATTTACAAATAAAAATTAACCGTGATAAAAAAACAAGCTTTCATACAAACTGTAGCACACAAATCTAAAGACTAGAGATTTTTTTACTCCTGCATCTTTTTAAATTTTAATTTTTAAAATCTTTTATGTGTGATCATTTACATGTGTAAAGTAATAGGCATAACAAACTTTAAAGTTTCTAGCCCTAAAACTTCCAAATAAATCATAATTTAGATTTTTTTAAGTTGTTGTTTGTTCATTTTATAATTTTAATTCAGGATTTATTTTAGAAATGTCTCAGAGCAAGTATTTACATCTTAAAATTTGCCACCACATCCAACTTTTTAATTTCTAGTCCCAACAATATCGGAGAAACTGCTATTTAAGGGTGTTCTCAACTGCTCCGCTCAACAAGCGGAAAACGTTTTGATACATTTACAAACTCATTTTTTAACGCAAAGATATAAAATTGGAATGCCTGACTAGGGAAGCGATTTCGAATCGAACTTATTTTTCCATTTTATGATAATTAAATTACCTACCGAGTTCTAAGCTACCGATCATGTGATCACCCTTTTTTTCTTGTTTTTGACCGGTTTTTCTATTTCGGCGGAAAACGTGCTCCGAAACGTCAACTTTGAAGGCTTGTTATGAAAGATCTATTGTGTTTTTTTAAAAAACAGAAAAATTAGTGCAATTAGACAGTTTCTGAATAACAACATTTACCATTTTCATGCATTTCTGAACGATAATAAATTTTTGTCACAAAGTTGCCTTTTTTGATTTAAGAACACCCTTAAATAAGTTTTCTGTTTCTAAACCCCCTTAAGGGTTACTGTACCAAGATAAAATATAGCGTATTAAGGAGGAGATATGTTCACTAGCACTTTACCACCTATAATTTTTAAATGTAGTACCAGAAATTACCCTTATAAACACAAAACAAAAAAAAACAAGCAAACGTTACTTTAAAGCAACATAATATTTGCTTTAAGTCATATAAAGAATTAAAGAAAAAAAAGAAAAAAAAACTCTTTTTTATTTACATTCGACATGTTACATTGCTTCCGACAGCACTTTCTCAAGAATTAAAATATTTTCGAATAAAAAAAAATAAATTTGAAAACTAATAAACAAAAATGACACAAACACAAACTTAATGAAATTAACAGCAATATTAACAAGTAAGAAAACTCATGCATTAAGCATACATTATGAAACACTTTCCAACTTCCTGAATTCTTTAATAACATTTCGTTATCTAGGGAGGTGTTACTGTCTCTAGCCAAATATACATTCAATACTTTAGAACAACACAGTATTTGATCTCTTGGTTGATATATATACTATATGTACGGGGAATTTAGTTTAGCAAGAAAATGCGTAGATGATTCAAAGTTTTCTTTCAGCAATTTATACTAATAGATGGAAACATACTTGAATATTTTTGTTCAGCACTGTAGTTTGCCCAATACCTTTATTACTCGAAAGTACTTTGCTAAAATTTAGTTCAAACAAAAATACTCTTTAAACTACTTAAATAACATTTCCAGAAATTATCATCTACAGGCGACCTTGTACCCAGTTTTTGCGTGACCCTGCCTATCACTTTATCCATATTCTAGAAACATCATTTCTTAGTAAACTGAATGCAGTTCGACGTAAAAATGTATAATTTTTTTAAAAACCACCTTTAAGTAAATTACGCCTACATTCAGTAACAATTCCGAGCGCGTTGTGTAACCCTGTATATCTAAATTGTATCACTATTAGCATTTATAAACAGCATATAATGTGCATACATTGAGTGAAACTTTTAGAAGTGCATGACATAATTAAAAATGCATTTCCTCTATCCAACAGCCATCATCCATAATATATAGTTATTCGGATAGAATATACTATTTGAAATCTCATGTATGTCCCTGTAAATGCTATGCACTTCATATCATGCCTGAAATTACTCATACTGATACTCAGCGAGTATAGCAATTTGATTATACATAAAATCGTTTGCCACAGTTAAAATATGTCGCAAACAATTCCCCTCTTTACTATTATGTAATGGAATTCTTTTGTGTGGCCTTGTAAAGGAATAATAACTATTCCTTTCATTGCATATTTTACAGAATAAATATGTTAGTGCGTTTCATAGATGCATATAAACTTGAATATGTTTGACTGGGTGTAATATCTTTAAAATGCATTTTAAACGATTTTTATCCATAGGCCCTAATATAATGGAAAACTTTTGACTGTCCCGGTAAATAAACTAATCGTGATAGAAACTATATTTTCAAAAAGGCTTGTACTAAGGTCAATAACGTTCAAAAATTTCATGGCAATCCGAGTATATTTACGAGAGTTAGAGTGCGGACAGACGGACAGATGGGCAGACAAACCGAAAGCATAACAACATTTCAAATTTGTTGGAAAGTGTTAAAATGGATATTAATGAATGTGAGTTATTTTATATTATTGTTTCATTTTTTTGCATAGCATCTCTTTCAAAATTTTAAGTAGCTCAATGCAGAGATGGGCAGTATCGAAAATACATGTATTTGAAATACATTTTCAAAATACATTTGTATTTTGTATTTTATCTCGACAAAACGAAAGTATTTTAGTAATGTATTTTGAAACACTTTTTCCGAGTATTTTGTATTTTGAAAATACATTTCATACTCAAAATACATTTCTGTAGATTTCAATTTGCTTCGTTTAAACCGCAGATATAAATTCACAAAAGCAAAACAGATGCCTCTCTGTTTTGTTTTGTTTGATAGGATTCGTTTCTAAAGTTAATGTAAACATACTTTTTCAACTATTGCTATGATAAGGATTAGAATGAATGCTTCTGCTTTATTTAAGCATTTTTTCTGAACTGTACATGTACAATTCTAATGTTCTAGTTTTTATAATTCTAACGTTGCTGTGAGAACGACAAAAACTTATTGTGTGGTAAACAGGAAGAATCATTCAGAGTTTTGCTGTGTATAGTACTTTTTAAGAAGCATAGAAAGAAAGATAATGTACTAGCAGAAAGAAATGTAATGTCTGTTAAAATCTCGTGAAAGATTGGTTGATATTGCCCCGGCTCCGGATAACAATATATCAATGAATTGCGATAGTGCAGTAACGGCAAAGTTAAAGCAGCATGCCAAATGTGTACAACAAAGTCTACCGTTATAAGTGGAACCTTCGACTCAACAACGAATTTTAAAACACATTTAAAGGTAAAATTTTTAGTTTTATACTGTTATATATGTATACCTTGATTTCAATATTTTATCTAGTTTCTTTGTATCCTTTTTATCAAAGTTAGGGCATATTTTAACCTACCCCTGATTTTCATTTAATTGGGAGAGAAATTTATTATATAAATAGTTCTATTTATTGATATAGAGATCAGATTTTTAATAATTGTATTTACAATTGAGTATGTTAAATACCGGAGTATTGGCTATAGACCTGTCGTTAATGGAGATACATGTTTATATAGCGTCATTTCGCTTTTTTTTTTTTTTTACTCATTTTATATTTTTATAGCGCTTTTTTTAGTGAAGATATAAAATATAAAATGGTGTCTGACCAAAACCAAAGTTGCTGTCCGAAACCGAAGTTTTATTCCTTTTTAACATGTTCGCTGGTGAGGTGATGTCCAATAGCCAGTCACGCGCTGGCGCAGGAAAATATTTCATTGATTCTTTGTCATAAAAAGTAAGTCGGCTTCTGTGAAAACCCACTTCTACAGTACGGCATTAACTATCATCACATCTTCACGTAAGCGGCAGCGAACGTGTTAAATTTAGATCGCAGACGAAAAATTCTCAGATGAAAATTTTATTATTGATAAAAATATTAAGTTAATTACGAAACCATTCCCCTACAGCAGATTTAATATATATTTATGATTTTAATTTATATTTATGGTTTTAAATTTGCAGACATGTGATGAGAAAACCGCGCCCGGGGCAAATACTCAATTTCGCGTCACCCCGCGCCAATTTTTTCTTGTGACAAGCTAAAAATGACATTGGTAGTATAAATCTGACGCCCCCTAAATTTCCGCGCCCAGGGCGACCACGCCCTTCGCTCCCCCTTTCGCACTGCTCTGGATATGTGCATTATTTTTTAGAATAAAAAAAAATATATAATAATTAAACCTTTTTTTGTACCGATTCATAAGCATAGAAAAGTATACATAATTAATTGTGCAGTTATTTATGTATCCAGTGTATTCTGATATTATTTATGTATCGAGCGAGATTGATGTTCATTGTACAGAGTTCCAAAATGTTTAACATTTGGTTTGCAAATTAATCAAAAACAAATATCAATAAAAGATTCTTTAAGAGAATAGTAGTGTATTCATGCTTAAAGGAAATAAATAGCAATTTTTAATTTACAATCATTATAACAAATATAGTATGCATGTGTTTTAAATGCTGTTTTACAATATGAATAATGGAAAAAAAAAAGTTATGAGTATTTAAAGTAATTTTAATGCTATGACCAATTCAAGATTGTAGAGTCTTTAACTTCTTGAGCGTCAGAGAAATATATTATATGTAGTGATGAATTCAGGGGGTCGCACTGGGGAACATCCCTCCTCCCGGAGCATTCCAGAAAATATAAATTTTTGTGCCGATATGGTTAAAAATTGTCTTGCATGAAGAATTCTGATCAAAAATACTTACTTGAGCTTTTTTCATGTTTATAAGCCTTCCTTTTAACATATTGGGCTACGATATTTATTTTTCAAAATAATTTTTATTTTGATGTTAATGTTTTATTTATCACTTCGTTAATCAGGATAGGAGAAAAAAATCCTTTAACAGGTTTCCTTTTCAGTTGGTACACAGTTTTTTCTAAATGTATTATATTCTTTTTTGCTTGTTATTAAATCCATTTCGCATGAATTAACACATTTGCCGTTTAAGGCTGTTTTTATCTACTCTGCTTAACAAGCGCAAAACATTTTGACACATTTACAAACTCATTTTTTAACGGAAAGATATAAATTAAAAAACCTGACTATGGAAGCAATTTGGAATCGAACTGTGTTTTCGATTTTTTGATTAATGAATTACTTATTGTTAAATAAGCGAATTTGTTCATGCGACAAACACATTTTTTGTTTCTGTTTGAGTGGTTAATCTTCTTAAGCGCACAAATGCAGTTCAAAACGCCCACTTTGAAACTATTTTCTGAAACACTTATTGTGTTTGTAAAGACACGGGAAAATGAGTGCGATTCTATTACTTTTGAATAGCAACTCTTGCTACTTTCATCCAATTCGAAAGAAAAAAAAACTTATTTCAAAAAGTTAATTATTTGGATTTAAAAACAAACTTAAGACAGGATTTATTGACAAATTTATATTCAGAATTCCTTTTATTGTACTTTAATTTTATTGTCAAGAAATATATTTACCATTCTTTAAAAAATGATAAAATTAGAACTTTTAATTGTAAAATTATAGCAATTTAAAAATACATACATTATGTGGAAAAAACTGTTGGGTCAGGCCAGATTGTACTGATTTTTGGATCGTTCAGGCCGGGACGGGATACCCAACTTACGGACTGGATTCTGAAAAATACTACAATTTTTCACTAATTCAGACCTCTAGGAAGAATGAAGTCCAGTCCCGGTCCGATGTGGAAAGAATAAATTAGGGCCGGCCCGAACTTGCAGTGAAAAAAGTAAAGCCCGGGACACGAAAGAGTGATGAACAGGTCCATTTGAGACTATCCTCCAGGAAAATATAAACCGAATATCTGGCCCGGACCAGCCCGGAACGACTGAAGAGCAAGTCTGGGTCGCGCCGGCCCGGCCAGAATGTTGTGGATAAAAAATATGTCCGAAACCGGACTGCTGACCGTGCCAGACACGGTCTGTGAAAACCTCCAATGATATACAAAAACTTTTAAATATTTCAAATGTATTTTGTATTTTAAATGTATTTTCAAAATACATGTATTTTGTATTTTGAATTTTTTTAAATAGGAAAGTATTTTGTATTTTGTATTTTAGGTTCTAAAACTAATGTATTTTGTATTTTGTATCGAACATGAATTTTCGATGTATTTTGCCCAACTCTGGCTCAATGGATGCTGAATGATTGTATATATTCTCTCTGCTTAAGATTATCTTCATTGATTCTTAGATAATGGATGGCAAAAAAAAAAAAAAAAAAAAAAAAAAAAAATCTTGATAAAATATTCTTCTATTTCATTTTCTTTCTGTCACAGAATTCATGTAGAACGGCGTTCCTTGTGTTTGTCGAAAATCCCTAACCACGTTCCTTTTGCCCAGACTCTCTAACAGAAACCAGGAAGGAATGAAATAAATATATGATTGAAACCAGACAAATGTAAAAGGAAAATTGATAAATTTAAAGATACCGAAGAGAGAAAAAGAGTTGGGCTTTGTGCCTTGAAGCTGTCGCACGACCGCAGCAACTTCGAGCTTATTTTTTATTGTCTACTATTGTCTACTAAGATTTACTTATTTATAATAGTAGTGTCGATAGATAAAGTAATAACAAAAAAATTTTAAAATTTAAATAGAATGTAAAAAAAAAAAAAATTTAAACCAATAAAGATACGACATTAAAAATAGATGTTGGTTGTTAAAAAAAAAAAAAAGTTGTCTTTATTTATAGATAATATAAATTAGTAGCAATCACCTCATTCAAAAATATAGGTATCCATAGTAAATGAATATATGTTTCACGCCATACTATTATTTCGAAACTTAATTTCGAAAAAGTATAACTTCAAAACTTTCGAAATTCATATTTCTTATAATTACTTTCAAATCGAGGCAATATGACTTAATGAAAAAAAAATATATTATGTTGATAAAGATATGAAACGAAAGATAATTTGATGTGAAACAAAAGTGTCTTTTGTTTTTAACTAAATCACATATATTAGCACAAAACCTAATAAAATAAACAAGAATATCTTTAAAAATACATATATATATTCAAAATAAATTAATGTATGTTTGACTCTCAACTCTGTTTTACTGACTATTATTACGAAACTTCAAAACTTTTAAAAGTCATATTCTTTATAAATACTTTCGATGTGAGTTTTTCTTACAAAGTCTTTTCTTTCATAGAAACTTCTAGTGCAGAAAAAATGCGATATGGTCCTTAAATATACATTTTAATACCATTCTCTGCAAACATATGACTACAATTTTTCTGGAAATATTCAAACTTAAAAAAAGAGGTCACTACACTATTTGTTGCCTAGCAACGTGAATGGGTATTACATTTAATTTTGAAAACGAAGATTAAGCGGTTATAAAAAATTCTATTTGGTTGAACTTTTACGAATATTGAAGTTGGCTGTGCAAATCAACTATGAAAGATCTGTAGACTATCTTTGAAATTTCGAAAACTCGTGGTGATGATGATGTTCTTTTAGATATTTAGTTTATTCAAAATAAGCAATGAACTTATGCAGCATAGCAAAATTAACATTTAATAAGACCGAAAAATCATGCGTCAAGCGTAGATTATTGGTTTTTATTATTGGTTTTATTTTTGTCGGCCGATTATCTACGCTAGGGATATAGGCCCTGGGGGGAGTGCCCTTCGTGGAGGTCTTTCTAAGGGAACCTAACCCGTATTTACGCAAGTTTCTAAGAAAACCATGAAAACTCCTAATGGTTAGGCCAACAGCCGCGATTGGGTTCGAACCCAGCACCTGCCGTCTACCATTTGAGAGGTCAGGACCTCTCGACCACTGGTGGGGCCGTAGATTATAAAATGCTTTCCGACTCTTTCAGAATACTTAACAAAAATAATGTTTAAATAAAGCATTTCGAAAACGTAAACACACTTGAAAATTTCAGGAATTCCTATCAGTAGTCCTAAAATATCCAAATTCTTTTGTAAAGCTAAGTATAATATCTATAGATTTATAAATAAACTACATACTGTATGCTAAAATTTAGTAAACTTTTAAGGAACCCATAGGCAGTTGAAATTTCCTCTACCGCAATTTCCGGTAATAAACAAAAATGTACTTTTTTCCCCCTACACTGTATGTAATATCTTACAGAATTTATTCATACCAAGTAATCTGCAACCACTTGGTTAAAATTTAATAAAAAGCACTTCCAATAATTATTGTTAATTGACGGAATTTCAATGGAAATCTTTTGTGTGCCCTGTAAATGTACTCTGAATTTTATTCGCATCATAAGTAAACTTCTTATAGTGCATCATAGTAATCATATCAATTTCAATATGTTTGAACAAGTGTAACATCATTCAAAATGCCACATTTTTTTCATGGTCATTAATGTAATAGAATATTTTTAGTGTCATAAACGTGGATTACAAACACATATTACACATATTTTTAAATATTGAACACAGCATTAAATGACAATAGTGCATGTTAATTTCATGGCAACCTAACTGTTTTAACAGGAGTTAAAGCACGGACAACCAAACAGATAAACTGAATTTATTAACACTTTGAAACTATGTTTGAAAGTGGTAAAGAGTGTGCAGGAGTTCAGTAAAACCTCTGAATAGAGGACGTAGAATTTGTCAGCTATTAAGAAGTAAAAACATTCCATTATATGAATGATGAGCAATGAAAAAAATATGACTAAATACGTATGTTTGCCACTTACTAGGGAACTGCAAGAAGTGTAAATCATCGATTTTGACGAAAAGGGGATCGTTGGAAAGATCTCGTCGTGAGCAGTAAAAAACTGGAAACACCTGTCGGAAGTTAGCCGTTTTCGAGATATCCGATAATTTATGTCATGTAACTTGTGCACACCTACTGTGGAACTGCAAGAAAATTAGTCTCGATTTTGACGAAATTGGTATCGTTGGAAATATATTATCTTGTGGAGTAAAAAACTCAACGGAATTACCCATCGGAAATGAGCCATTTCCGAGGTATCCGATAATTTATGTCACGTAGCTAGTGCACACTTATTGGGATATCGCAAGATAATTTAGTCTTGATTTTGACGAAAGTGGTATCGCTGTAAAGATAAGTATGCTAGTCCTACATAGTTTTTTAGCTCACAGGATATCATAGCCTGATATTAGGTATTGGTATTAGGTGTTCATTGAATAGATATAAACAGGGGAAATGGGGGTTCTAATGCCCCTCCCCTTAATTTATATAAATGTGTTTTTCACGCAGAATTGTCAGATTTTAGTCTAAGATCCGGCTGCGGAATCAGTGTACCCATCGAGTGTTTGCTGAAAACCAAATTTTTACACATATTTATGATTAGGAGAATTTATATCTACTAGGTTGCCTATCAAAATGTGGCCGCTAGTATTTTTAATTAAATTATTAATAATTCATAATCCGTAAGAAATTTCACTGACTTGTTTTTTCAATAAAATGTCGTCTACTTTACGGCAACATCTATAAAGACTCTGAAAAATCATGGTTGCCGTTGCGCACCTGGCCGCACCTCTTCGCAGCCAGGTATACACAGGTATGATTTTGTTACATTTATACACCCACAACGTACATTCATAATTTATATATCAAATTAAAGCTAATTTTTTTCTGTTTATTATTATATACGGTTGCCTAATTAAATCTGGCCGCAAATAAGGGTTGCTGGCTGTTAAATATAGTAAATATTAAAAGTAGAGTGAAAGAGAGCTAGCGCGTAACACCACTAGCATGAAGATAGAATAGTAGAAGGAGAACTGAGAAGATAGGCTTTTCCCAACAGAACTTAGCCCCAAAGTACTGCCCGGTGTATGGCGTCGCGCTAGTGATGATGGACTGACTTTCGATCACATGACCTGTTTGACTGGTCTCTCGAATAATCTGCTAGCGGGACGTAGGGGGCGCCGGATTGCATCTTCTCCCAAACCGCCGGAAATTCCAGCCAGACTCGGAAAGACTTTAGAGGCATAAGTGGAAGCACCGTCTTTGTTCTCCTTCTACTATTTCTATCTTCATGATCACTAGTCAGACGAGGATAGCGATTGCCAGCTGTCGAACGGTTTAAAGCCATTGCGCATGCGTCAGATGCTAGTGTTCTCAACGGATCAGTTGCGACTTTTATTCTAACAAGGAAGGTCTCCATACGGGCATACTCAGAAAAATCTGAAAAAAATACAGAATGTTTTTCTCATATAGTTATATACGTTTATAAAAAAAATTTCAGCGGAACCTCCTTATAACGCCCGTAAAAAAATAATAAAATTTTCGTTTATTTGGCGATTTATCTCCGGTTGGCGAAAAAACGAATTTTTGAAAATATGCTTTTACGCTTCGAATTAGCGTTGCAAAGGTTAGAAAAAAGCCGGTTTAAACCCGGGAATAAACCGGGTTTTTAGAAATAAACCTGGAAAAAATCCGGAATTTTTAGGATTAATTCGGTTTTTTGGGAATAAACCCGGGAATAAACCTAGTCTATTGGAAATAAACCCGGGAATAAACCGACTTTTTGCAACTCTACTTCGAATACTTTTTTAAGAAAAAACTTTCTATGTTCAATTTATTTAAATAAGTTTAGTTTAAGTAATTTTAGTTTTGCATTTTTACTTTACTTTAAGTGTAATTTTGTCAAATACGTTTATATGTACTTATAACAAAATGAAACTAATATATTTTATCATTTAAAACACAATTTAAATTGATTAAAATTGTTCAAAATTGAAAAATACACTGTTAAAAATCTGCTGCATTTTGTTGCAACGCACTCCCTTGCTTGTATAGAAAACGATTACTTGGCCGTGAAATGGAGCTTTCTCATTGGTTGGAATAGAGATATTATATACAAGCGATGGAGTGCGTTGCAACAAAATGCAGCAGATTTTTAACAATGTATGAAACAAACGATTCTGCAGCGTCACTCCACCGCTTTTATAGAAAACGGTCAATTCACCGTGCTATGGAGCATTCTCATTGGTCAGTGCTATGGAGCATTCTCATTGGTCAGAAGAGAGATATTCTATAAAAGTAGTGAAGTGATGTTGCAGTAAATGCTGCAGATTTTTAACAGTGAAGTCAATTAAAATCAATTTTCAGATTCGTTAAATTCGTCTGCTTTTGGCGAGATTATTCCAAAATATTTACTATATTTAACAGCCAGCACGGAGTATTTATTATTTTGAGGCGTACCTACTATTGTTTGAATCGGAGGTTGAGAACAACAGCATCTGACGCATGCGCAATGGCTTTAAACTGTCCGACAGCTGGCAATCGCTATCCTCGTCTGACTAGTGGTTTTACGCGCTAGCTCTCTTTCACTCTACTTTTAATATTTACTATATTTAACAGCCAGCAACCCTTATTTGCGGCCAGATTTAATTAGGCAACCGTATATAATAATAAACAGAAAAAAATTAGCTTTAATTTGATATATAAATTATGAATGTACGTTGTTGGTGTATAAATGTAACAAAATCATACCTGTGTATACCTGGCTGCGAAGAGGTGCGGCCAGGTGCGCAACGGCAACCATGATTTTTCAGAGTCTTTATAGATGTTGTCGTAAAGTAGACGACATTTTATTGAAAAAACAAGTCAGTGAAATTTCTTACGGATTATGAATTATTAATAATTTAATTAAAAATACTAGCGGCCACATTTTGATAGGCAACCTAGTAGATATAAATTCTCCTAATCATAAATATGTGTAAAAATTTGGTTTTCAGCAAACACTCGATGGGTACACTGATTCTGCAGCCGGATCTCGTACTATTTCGTTCAAATCTCTGAATAGTTTTGGAAGTTTAATGGTTAAGTATATAAAAGAGAAGGATAACTCTTCTTAAATTACATAAACGGGTTTTTATTAAGAATTTTCCGATTTGCTCTAAATTTTGGATATGGATTTTTTATATGATAAAGCATGTCCCTGATCAGTTTAGAGGGTTCAATGATTAAGTATAAACTAGTTGGATGTGCCAATCCCAAAACTTTCTTCTATCTCATACGTATATTTTAATATTTAAAAAAAATAGTTACTCATTTTAATGCTTTAATAATTTTAATTCAATACCATACCAACTTTGATTTTCATCTTAAATTTCTGCTTAAATCAATTAATCGGAGTAAAAACGAATTTCCGTCTCTGCAGGAGCCGATGGACAATAGAATGATAGGCAGATTTTTTTTTCAAATTCAAGGAGGACCTACTTGCCTTACCAAAAAAAAAATCATATACAAAAAATTTAGCTCAGTTCTAGAACTAACTTCATACACTTTTATGTGGTGAAATATTGAAAATGTCATGAAATTCGCTATTGCAGCGCCCCCTTCCGGTGGATTTTTTTTTCAGATTCAGGGCGATCCATCTAGCCATAGCCATACACTTACACAAAAAAATTTCTTTCAATTCGATGCATAACTTCATGTACTTTTGGTCGGTAAAATATTGAAAATGGCACAAAAATCGCGATTGCAGCGCCCGCTTCCGACGGATTTTTTTCAAATTCAAGGAGAACCAACTAGCCATAATCATACACATCCACAAAAAAATTTGGTTCAATTCGATGGATAACTGCATATACTTTTGGTCGGTACAATATTGAAAATGGCAAAAAAATAGCGATTGCAGCGCCCCCTTCCGTCGGATTATTATCAAATTCAGGGAGGACCGACTAGACTAGACATAGTCATACACTTACACAAAAAATTTGGTTAAATTCGATGCATAACTTCATACACTTTTGTTTGGTACAATATTGAAAATGGCACAAAAACCGCAATTGCAGCGCCCCCTTCCGACGGATTTTTTTCAAATTCAGGGGGGACCAACTAGCCATAGTCATACACATACACAAAAAATTTGGTTTAATTCGATGCATAACTTCATGTACTTTTGGTTGGTACACTATTGAAAATGGCAAAAACATCGCGATTGCAGCGCCCCCTTCCAGCGGAATATTTCGAAACTGAAGGAGGACTTGCTTGCCACAACCAATAACATTCACAAAAAGTTTGGTTCAATTCTATGCATAACTTCATACACTTTTTGATGGTAGAATGGCGACATACACACAGACACACACGCACACAGACACACACACACACACAGATAGACAGACATTTTGTAAAAACATGTTTTTTGGAATCTCTGACCCCTAAAACGCGTAAATCCGTCGAAAACCGGAAATCGAAAAAAAAATTCGATTACAATACTTTCTTCTAGTGAGGATAGAAGAGAGTATAAAGGGGAAAGGGGGGAGCTGTTTCCCTTCTTAATTTTTTTTTTCCAACGGAATTAACCCTTGAAAATATAAGGCTGTAATGCACAATTAGTGTACGTAGCCTGAGAGCTCAATGCCATCAGTTTAACTGGGCAATATTCTTTTTATTATTCCTAACGATGAGACCTTACCAATTGTGTCAGTTTCGTCAAAATTGTGATTAACTTTTTTTTTCAGTTCCTTTATAAATGTGAAGTAATTGTGTGAAATAAACGGTCAAACATCTCGAAAACAAATCGTTTGCGACAGGTAGTTTTATTGAGTTTTTTTACTCCTCACGATGACATCTTTTCAACAATACAACTTTCATCAAATTCGAGACTAAATTTTTTTTACGATTCCCTAGTAATTGTGCATTAGCTACGTAAAATAAATTGCCGGATATCTCGAAAACAACTCATTTCCGACAGGTAGTTCAATTGAGTTTTTTTTCCTGCTCAGGATGTGATCTTCCCAACAATACCACTTTTGTTAAAATCGGTGACTTACACTTTCCTTGTTAGTGGTTTCCATTATGGAGGCTTTACTGATTTTTTTCTTCGATTTTCAATATTTTAAGAAGAATTACCGAAAAAGAAGAAGACTTACACAAGAATAGTTTAAGAATATAAATTATTCTTGGTTTTTTTTTCAATATATATTAAGATAAATAAATAAAACACTTTTTTATAGTTAAAAGAAATAAAAATCTGAAAGAATCATTAAACTTTAATGCAAATTTTTCTATCAATTATTTATTTAGTGCTATTCTTCCAGTGTTACGAAACTGTGCATTTTTCCTGTAATTTTTAAGCTTTACTGTCTGTTGTAAATTTAAACAGTTCTTATTTAGTTCGTTTTTTGTTGTCAAACAACTTATTCCACATAATTCCTTATCCATATCTGCCAACTTTTACGCATTTTTCCTACCACAAAAATTTTATAGTAAATATTATCTTATTTAATCGTCAAAATCTTACGATTAAACAAATGGAAAATCTCTCTACAATTTTAGTGGTAGCAAAAATGCGTAAAAGTTGGCAGCTATGCTTATCTGTATATCTAATGATCTTGATCTAATAATGAATTTCATATTAAGAGTATTTGTGTGACAACTGTATAATATTTTACTCAAATAATGACATGAACTAAACTTGACTTTCATTTATAGTATTGCTGTTGCATAATTTCATGCTACATAACTTTACATATGCTATTACATATATATTTTCTGCATGAAACGATCAAGTAGTTTCCGCCCCGAGGCCAGTTACGAAACACGTTGATGCTCCTGTCTTTGTGAGCGAAGATACTAGGGAGCTAATGCTGTTCCTATGGGGAGGTTGTTTTTAACACTTTCATTTTCGAAACCAGTTTTGAAAGCTGCAACCTAAATCGAAAAAATAAAAAAGTAATGATATGGAGAGAAACCTTAGCTATCCAATGCAAAAATAAATAAATAAATATATAAATAAAAATAAATAAAAATGTCTAAATGCAAACGAGATTTTATAAAATAACCTTCCTATAGGAATAGCATTAGGTCGGGAGTATCTTCGCTAGCAAGGACATGAGCCTTAAGCGAGCCGTAGTACCCGGAAGGTAATGGTCTGGTCTGCAGTATAGTAATAATAATTATGACTTGATATTATTTTAAACTAAAAGTATCTCTATGCTAAACGTCTTACCTTAGTATACTATTACAAGTAGAATAAAATCGTTACCATAAATTCAATAATATACGATAACTGACGGCCAGTCATCAAAATTTAGAAAGAATTCTTTTTTACGCTAGAAATGTAGATCCGATGATTCCCCCAAGAAAAAAATTGTTTATCATGTTTTGGGTGACAGAATTGATAAGGCATTTTTAACTCTGGCAGTTTGTGCATGGGGGGGGGGGAGTGAAATTGCTTTTAAATAGGTCAAGTGGAATATTGCTTATTTTGTATTATGTATATATGTATTATTATGTATATATGTATTATTCTATGTTGAACTGATGCGGAGTTTGATACGACCATTTGCTGCAAAGTTATTCCCAATTTCTTAGAATAAAAAATTCCATGAATAGATTCCATGCACAAATGTCTGACAAAAATAAATTATTCTTTGATAACAGCTGAACATTTGTTCGTTAATGGTACGAAGTTTCTTGGGAAAACTTTTTGAACTTACAAGAAGGAAAAATCAAGTACATAAACTATTTCTTGCCGAGATTCAGAGTTCACTAACTCACACTTCGTTAGGGCAGAGAACATTCCTCCAGGCCACATGGTAACAAGTGCAAAGATATGAAGAAATTCAATTATTCTTCTTACTTATGATATTCTGATTGTTTCGATTACACACTGAGAATAAAAATATACCGCCTTCACCTAGAATGAATAGTTAGCCACTTTCTGAATACCTAAACTAGAACTATAGATGAGCGAACTATGCGGATAGGTTAAACAACTAAGCTGAACAAACTAAATGACCAAGCATTTCTAGTCTCTTGTTTTCTATGTGACGAAACGATATTGAATCGCTTTAATATCAAGAAATTAACGCTTGATTTCGGGAATGGTTTGATAAAAATGGTTGAATCTAAAATATTGTTACTAATCAAATCTCTTGTGATGCATCTATTTGCAGGGATTTTTAAATAAGTTTGACCACGAGAATATAGGAAAACGTTCTTGAAATCTAATAGGAGACTCTAGAATGCTCTAGCAAAGGGAATTAGAATTTATAAGGATGACATGGAACTGTTTTTTTCTAGAGACAGAATTTAGTTTCTAGATGATAGAACTGCATTTATTTTTTTGTGCATATAACAAAGAATGCGAGGCTTAAAAGCAAATTTCCCCTGACTGTATATGTGGAAATTAACTCGCTTAATACGAGTACAGTTAATCATTCGTTGCCAAACAGTAATTTGAAGTACCATTAAATAAACTTGTAATAAAATTCATTAATAGTAATATGGGTAGAATAAGTTATAAATAATAAAGAACGTACAAAGTAAAGTCTGAATTTATTTAATTAATTATTAAAGGTAATAGATATATATTAAGGCAGACTTGAACAAAATTAACACAGTATCCGTAAAGATAAATTATCTGGTGCCAGATTCGATTTCCAGCATCTATTTTTTAATAATGAGTTATAAATACTTTATTTTAGTTTCCATAAAACATTATAGTTTGAGAAAAACATACTAAAAAATAAAATACAATAAAATAAAGATCATTTCTCTTTAAGTTGCAACTCTTCAACTTTCTTAATTGTGGGTGTTAATTGTGGATGAAAAATTTCTTTTCTGAAATATTTATATATTTCTATTAAAAGAGATTTATATTTAATATATATATATTACATTATACATATATATATCATTTCCGAATTAAAAAAAAACATTTAAAAAAGTTTAAAAAAAAGAGTAAAGTTTTAAAAATTGCCCAAAAGTCCTATAAATTCATACTTAAATAATAAATTTTATTTGACAAAATCGTTCTAAAATTCAATAAACTACTGCGTAAATCTAACTCGATTTCAAAAATTCAAGAAAAATACTGTAGAAGATGAAATTTATGTGAATTCAATTGGAACACTAAGGGTTAAATAGAAAACAGAGTTAAAACAAATAACTCACACGTTAGGAATAATTCATCATTTAAACTACACAAAATTGTTCATGATTTTTACGAGCAAAAGAGAAGAATCACGCAATTTATCTGTTCACTTTATACAGATTTCCCTTTGGGGCACATGGAAGATAAGGCTGTTAAAATTTTTGAATAAAATTTTTAAATATCGGTTTAAGAAATAGGGCTAAAAGATTATGGTGCTAAATAAAAATGAACCTAAAAGCTGAATAGTTGTAAAATCATTGTGCGCGCGGCAGCGCGCTACAATAATATGATTGAGCGATGGTGCACACGGATTTTTCAATTTTTCTTTTTGCAATAACTAACTAAATACTTATCCAATTTTGATGATTTTTTTTTTAATGTTCGTCTGACCAAGACGCACAACATAGCACATTTTTTTTTTTTTTTTTATGGCATACTGTAGGTGTACTGTAGAGTATTCTGAAAATATGACAAAAATTTTGTGTCCCAGCACTTTTCTCGAAAACTACTAAAGATAAAAACTTAATTTTTTTTTTAAACAAAAGACAAACTTTTTATCCCGAGGTAGTCATCGAGAAAACGTTATTTCGCTGGGCGGTTTTTCTGAAATTGCGTATTTTCCAAACTTGGTCATAAATGGGTATATCTAACGTTCTATTGCAGATAGAATGTTGCGGTAAAGTTTATTTTAAAGATTTTGCGATGCTAATTAATCCTGCAAAAATTCATAGCTTTACGTTAAACAGTTTTTTTACAAGATGAAATAAAAGAATGGCAGTCATCAATCTAAGGTACTTGTGATCATCGGAGAGAAAAACCAGTTACACCATTCGATTAAGCATAAAAAAATACAGAATGCTTTTTTTTCTCTTATTTTTAACTTAATTTTTTAACGAATTATGAATTTTTTGAAATTTTTGACATGCTGGTTTTTGTCATTTTTTAACACTAGAACGCCCGGATGGAGTCGATTCGACTCCAATCATCCTTATATATATTATAAATGTGAAAGTGTGTCCGAAAATTGGAATGAACTTGGCTTCAAAACGGATGGATTAATGTCTTTGAATTTTTGTATATAGTTAGATTATTGGTCTGAAATGAACATAGGCTAATTTTTATTTATTTTATTCAAATATTTTTCTTAATAATTCAACATTTCACTATTTTTCATACAGAATAAATTGAAAAAAATTTCATAATATTTAATCACCTTTCTTTTTTCGTTGCCAAAAAATAAAAAAACCGGAATAATTATTTCTCTTCTGTAATTAATTTTCAACTGAAAGATTTTCACGTGATAAAAGAAAATGAAATAAATAAATGGATCCTATTCTGTTTTCGGTTCGAGGTTAAAAACCGCGATTTTAGCAATTGTGACGTCAGAGGAATACTGTTTTTCGTCTTATATCACGCAGACGATTATATAAAATTTCTTTTACACTTTGAAGACTTCACAAGAATATAACTTCACACTTTACAAGAATATGAATATTTTAGTAGTTTTTCCAGATATTAATCCGTAATAAAAATGAACCTTTTTCTTTCTTTCGGTTCAAGGCTATAAAATTCAACTTTTTACCAATTGTGACGTCACAGGAATACTTTCCATTAAGAATTTTAAAAATATCAATGTAACGTCATATCTGAAACAAAGTATAAGTTTTTAAATTTTCAAAAATTCTGTTTTTTTTTCGTTTTACGGAAACTACCCCCTTTTTGACACTTTCTAACATGGTCTAAAAGTGTTTACGACTTCAACCTGTCTGTATACCAGATGCCGAGTGCCTGGGGTCTGCCGTCTGTTTGTCCGTGTTTCAACTTGAGTAAATATAGTGGGATTCATACGAAAATAACATACGTTATTGAAATTTGCTATAGCATGTGCGGCATTGAAAATGAACCAGGTAGCAATTATAGCTGAATCACATGAGCTCTCAAAAGGAGACTTTACATTATAATATACGGCGAAAAAATCATTTGTGGTGTATTTTGATAATGTTACATAATTTTAAATGTAATGAAATTTACATGCATTTTTAAGGTTCACAAGAACATGGTTACTATCGAATATGTTAAGTATAGTACTTATAATGTACAAATAAGATTTTGTTTTCCATATATAAAATACAAAACAAGTTGTGCAGTATCCCTATGGAATATGGAAAAATAGAAGGACTAGTGAAAAATGCTCCAAGGAGCAGTGCAAAAGCAGAATATGATTTTAATTGAGCATTAAAAAGTAATGGACAAGTGCTTCTGTTAATTACTGAGCATGAGGAAGGATAAGGGATCCCTTCTTGGCTACAACTCACTTCAATGCCAACTTTGAAAAAATCATATTTGCGCTTTTTCCGTGAAAACAAATCAGTCGCAGTTACTATAAAAATGTATAGTGTAAAGACGTAACCAGTAAAGATGCAGCTTAATTAGACAAAAATGTAAAGGAAGGCGACATAATGCCAGATACCTAGTTCCTGCAGGTATCACATTCATGTACTGCCACCAAGCATACCCTAAGTGTATAATTGCACAGAAAATTGATTTGTAGTATAGTGCAGAGTGAACAGTGCAGTTAACATCAGAGATGTAGTACAGGCTATACGCCGTACACCTTCTGGACTTTTTAATAGAACACCATATACCCTCTGTTTTTCAAGAAAGCTTATAGTATACACATTCTAGAATATCCCTCTGCTTAGTGCATATATCTTATGTTATTTTTATGACTACACCCCTGGTTAACATCTAAAGCACGGTGGAAAATTCTACTAAAGAACCGCAAATTTCTTTTGTATGGAAAAAGCGCAAATATGATTTTTTCAAAGTTGGCATTGAAGTGAGTTGTAGCCAAGAAGGGATCCCTTATCCTTCCTCATGCTCAGTAATTAACAGAAGCACTTGTCCATTACTTTTTAATGCTCAATTAAAATCATATTCTGCTTTTGCACTGCTCCTTGGAGCATTTTTCACTAGTAATATACAGGATGAGTCGTGAATATCGAAACAATAGGCTATCTCCTTAAATATTGGCCCTAGACCCATACTTCCAACTGCAAAAATTCAGAAAAAAAGGTGAAATTTGTAATAAGCTTAGTTGCAACAGCATGGGGGGGGGTCTATTTGTAAAAATAGAAAAAATTTTATACGGTCCCCGTAGGATAAAAATTCCCAATTAGGAAATTATTTCTTATTCATTTCTAAATTGAACAACAACAACAAAAAATGTCATACCTTTTTCATACCTAAAATCCTCACAGAAATATTAAAATCCAAAATTTTTCCAAAATTCGTGACTTACACCACTTAACAATGCCTGTAAACAAAGAAAATTTGACGCATTTTGAAAACTTCTTCAAAAACTTCAAAACTTGCAGATTTATAGCCGTTCAAATAATTCATCAGGATTTAAGGGATAAGACACAAATTGAAATGCGTGCAATTCAAGGAACAATGTTACTTTAACAGTTCTGGAAAGCAGGTAAAAAATCTATCTTTTGAGTTACAATTTTTTTCTTTTTCTGTGATGCTTAGCCATATAATTTCCTAAGAAAGTCAAATTCTAAAATTTCTCCTAAAATTTATAAAAATTTCAAATGATTAGTACTGGTTTAAATGGTATAATTTAAAATAGTTATAACTCGAAACATTATTTACCAGATTTCAATTTCTTTCCACATAATTAAAAGATAAAAATTTTATTTTAGTCTTATTCCAGGGTTTTTTTTTCAATATTAATTTCAAAGCTATTAAAATATTTATTTAAAGAATGATATAACTTAAAAAAAAAAAAAGAAAAAAGAAAAAGAAAGAAAAATTTTTTTTTTTTCTAAAGCAATATTTTTTCAAATTTGCCGAAACAAAACAAATGTAAAATAATAAAAACTGACATTTCGCACTTTTTTCTTGACTTTTAATAATTTAAACAGAAATAGTGGGGAAAAAACTTATCATGAAGAAAAACGAATTTAAAAAAACTTTTTAAATAAAATTTAGCTCCTAATAAAATGTTTAAATGCTTTTTAAAGAATTGAAAGTTTAAAGCAACTCTTATCTGTAGTTCAAACTTCCAATTTAGTTTAACTCTTCTCATTTCCATCTCCTTTCTGTACTGTTTAAATGTCCGTTAGTTATTTAAAACAATGTTTTTTCTAAGATAAGCTTCTTTTTTATAAATTTAGTTCTCACAACTTCAGGCTTTTTTATCGTTCTGGAGAGGCTGTTAAAAAATCTGTATTTTGGGCCCAGGCCGGGCCAGACGGAGATGTTACTTTTTTCTGAAGACTCGTCTGGCAGGGCCTAACGTTATTTTTCATACCGAAGGGGACTGCTTTTTTCTCCCTAGGTCTGCACTGGATGACATTTTCAATCCCGATCCCGACACAACCCGTATTAAAATGACAGTCTCTGACTGACCTAATACGTGCATAAAATAAGTAAAATTTGGCTCAATCAAAGTTTTTATGAAAACGCATAGATTATGAAATCGCCTTTATTTTATACCCCCCCCCCCTAAAATATTTTTTTTTTTTTTACTGACTGCTGGAGTTATGTAATGCCCGAGTGTATAAATGCAAGTGTACCAAAAGAGCATAACATCACTCCAGCGGTAAAAAAAGACATGTGGAATGTACCGCTGCAGCCTATCTTTTTCGTTATCTTCGAAAAATTTATATATGGTGTCACCAGTGCGGTAAAATTCACAAATTCAACGAAAAGCGGCTGTTATCCAATATATCATATGCTTTCATTTGTTTGTTTATAATAACTCCATATTTTATCAAAAATGGTTCATTTATATATTTTTCAAAATTTGAAAAGTAATTGCATACGCATTAATAAAATTGCATTATTTCAGCTTTTTTATATGAATCAAAGAAATGGTGACAAAATAAATAACAAATATTCTTTAAAATGCATTTTTCTTAAAAGAAGCTGATGTCTCGTATGTAAAATAAGCTTGCAATAAACAAAAAATCCCCCCCCCCCATTTATTAGATATATAAAAAGGAAACAAAATTAAAATTCACCAAAATGTCGACGATATTCTTGACGTAGCAGATATTTTAATATAAATTTTTCTAATTGCTTTGAAAAAATGACAACGGTAGGATACAATAAGCTGCCATTTTTCTTTTACGATCCACAGAAATGTAACACATAAGTTGCCACCATTAGATAATAGAATAAAAATCTTCAAATATAAATTAATCTCTCAAAAATAAATTAAGATACATTTTTGAGACAAATTACATTTAAAAATACCCCTTTTTTCCTGCCCTACACTGTAAAGATTAGCAATGTGTGATGTTTGGAAGGCTAAAAATTTGCTGTAGCGAAAATTGCAAAACCGAAATTTCATCGGAAAGTGATGCCATTCCCAAAATGAAGTCAGCGTTACGCACAGATATGTTTGCCCTTTATAATACAGAAAGTCTTTAATGTTCCCTACTTTTCTTTACTGAACTGTGGCAAAGAGAGTGTGGAGGGAGGAGAAAAATTATCGGGGAAGATAATAAAAAAAGTATCCATACTGTTATAAGCTTTTCTAATTTATATAGAGATAATCTTATTTCTAAGCTTGCAAAGTTGGATTCCTGTTTTTGTGAAAAAAACGAAAGAAATACACTTTTTAAAATAATTTATAAGTGTCTTATTATTTAAAACATTCTTTCTTATCTACGGTTGATATCTTCTCAAGTAAAATAATTTAAAGTGTTATACGCAAAAATTCTTTTAAAATGCTGTGAAAATTTGCATCCAATTTATTTCTAAATATTTCATAACATAATCATACGGTATACAGTTAAAGAAATCACAAATAACACAAAATTATTAATTGAACGATAATTAGAGCTAAAATCATGTATAAATAAATAAATAAATTGCCTTTTAAAACGTAAGTTGTTATAAACACATAAACATGAAAACCTATGCATTTATTAATAATAAATTATTTATTTTTATAACTATTAATTTAATAAGATTTAATATCTTCTAATTTCACCTCCGCTGTGTGAATACATATATTGAATGGGGATGGGGGAGGGGGTTGGAAGTAGAATACTTTATTTCAGGAGTCTTAAGTAAATTCTCTCCATCTGTACTATTAAATAGTATTGCACACATTTTTCCCTTGCTGAAATGAGAAGCAATTTTGTGATTACGTCCTACATTATTTATCGCCATAAAATTAAAACGTAGCGGCTAACGCATCAAGAATAATTGAGTTTCTTCTTGAGCTTATCAAGTTAGGAGTTAAAACACCGCCTGGAGGAGGCAGTAGGAGCATTTTCTGCTTTAATGAAGTGTGATTGGCGAATCCGCATTTACGACAAAATAGCTTATAAACCTGATTTTATATTATATAAGTCGATCAAGTTCACCAAGATAATAATATTCATCTTTAATGAGATATATCTTTAATTATGTATCTAAAATTACTTATTTTTCCCCTCAGAAATTGGAAAATGGATGTATACATATGTATATATATATATATATATATAAGTATATATATATATATATATATATATATATATATATATATAATGAAAGCCTAGATCTAAGAAATCGTAAAAATAGTATTTTTTTCATATTTTATTAAAACATTTAAACAGAAGTAATCTAGAAAAAAAGTCGCATTACTAAACAAAATTTGGCCGCGCTACGAAAATTAAATCGTGAGTTATAAGCATTTTAAATTTTTCGACCCTCACTGTGGGGTGTCTCCTGTCACCAAAAATTAACAGTCTCATAATAAATTACCGAACAAAATTTGGCCGCGCTACGAAGATTAGATCGCGAGTTATAAGCATTTTAAATTTTTCGATCCTCACCGTTGGGGGTCTCCTGTCTCCAAAAATTAACAGTCTCATAATAAATTACCAAACAAAATTTGGCCGCGCTACGAAAGTTAGATCGTGAGTTATAAGCATTTTAAATTTTTCGACCCTCACCGTGGGGTGTCTCCTGTCACCAAAAATTAATTATGTCTCATAATAAATTACTAAACAAAATTTGGCCGCGCTACGAAAATTAGATCGCGAGTTATGAGCATTTTAAATTTTTCCATCCTCACCATGGGGAGTTCTCCTGTCACCAAAAATTAACACTGCCACATATTAAATTACCAAACAAAATTTGGCCGCGTTACGAAAATTAGATCGCGAGTTATAAGCATTTCAATTTTTTCGACCCTTACCGTGGGGGGTCTCCTGTAACCAAAAATTAACACTGTCTCATAACAAAATACCAAATAAAATTTGGCCGCGCTACGAAAGTTAGATCGAGAGATATAAGCATTTTAAATTTTTCGACCCTCACGGTGGGGGGTCCCCTGCCACCAAAAATTAACTGTGTCTCATAATAAATTACCAAACAAAATTTGGCCGCGCTATGAAAATTAGATAATAGAAACACAAGTTTGAGACTTGATATCCTAATATCTGAAAAATACCGCGTCAATGTCTGCCGAAGTCTACCGAAGGATACCGTGCCGAAGTTTGCCGAAGTGTTAGGTTTTTTCCTTACGGAAGTGTTAGGTTTTCTCGTTACGGAATTTCTACATTCTGTCGCTGCGCTCAAAGCCCGTGATAAAGTGATAAAAGCTATGCAATAGCTTAATAATATAACATGTAACTGGTATTTGAAAACGCAGTGATTGAAAAACTGATGTCAGACTTAAAAAAACGCGCCAAGGTGATGCGTATATAAAAATGGAAAATGTTTATAATAATGTAAACAAAAAAATAAACAAATAATTAAAAAATCGCCTTTTCGATTTTTAAAAAAAAAATAACGCCAAGCAGTCATTAATTCTGTAGTTGCATCAATAGTAAATTTTCTTTTCTTTGTTTGTTTCACAATGAAAAACCATAAATTTAATAATCTCAAATAAAAAAATCTGACAAATTTTCTATGATCTTGTTGATGATCTAGAAATCTCCTTAGAACATAAACAAAAAGGCAAAGATGTCATATGCGCCAAGTTTGGCGCGATAATTTTTTATGCTAATTTGGCAGAAACATTGTTTTCGAATACTAGTTACATGTGTATATTTAAATAATTTTCTATTATTTAAATAGTAATAAAAATTTATGAAAAAAGTTTAATTAATAAGTATATAACAAAACAATTTATACAATTTATAAAGTAAATAAGCATTTTATTTATAAACTAGCAGCCTTCGCCCGCTACGCTGGTCAGTTTTTTTAAAGAAACTTTGAATCAAACGAAATTTTTATATCATAGTAATTTTTAGTTTTATATCGTATTTTAGACTGTCTGTCATCGGTGAAAAGTCAGTCATCTAAACGGAAAGTTCAGTGTTAGTCACCAATGAATGACGTAGCGCTCAACATGTTAACAATTTTAATCACATAAAAATTCATTCAGCGGAACCTTTAAATTAAAGCCAACCTTTTGTAATTGTGTTCATCTGATTTAAAACATCTCCATAAGTATTCAATTAAACAACGTAGAATGCTATATTTCACTTGTTACAAAATTTCTGAATAATTATCCAACTAACAATGTAAGTTCCATTAAAATCTATCTAGTAGAACTTAAGTTATAAGCGTCCGGAGTGAAATTTCACTTTGCGTTTTATATATATTGAGATAATTAAATGTAGCTTACATAATCACGTTAACTGATTATAGAACTCACTTTTAAAATTTTAGGTTCAATAGATTTTTTTGTACGATAATTAATACGAAATCCAGACTTTCTTTTATATATATAGGTTGAAAATTACCGCTTTTTTGCGCCGAAGACATCGCCAAATCAAAAAAATATATGGTATCTCACGAACTACTGAACTTAAAAGAATTTGCTTAATATCATTCGATGCAGCATAAAAAAATACACTAAAATATGGTATCAGTTAAAAAATAACTACAAAATCTGATCTATATACATAAGGATTGAAAATTTCAGGTTTTTGCGCCGAAGTCATCGCCAAATTAGGAAAATATGAAGTAGCTCACGAACTACTGGATTTAAAAGAATTTACTTAGTAACATTCGATTCAGCATGAGAAAATACACTAAAATATGTTATCAGATGAAAAATAACTTCAAAAGCCCATTTTTCAGGAATTTTTTAAAAGTTCGTTCTTTTTTTTACCCCCCTTAGGGGTGGAATTTTCGAAAATCCCTTCTTAGAGGCACTCGATGTTATTAGAAGTATTTTTACCCTAATTTTCAAGATTTTTGGTTCGGTAGATTTTTTTGTGCTGTGATTAATACGAAATCCAAACTTTCTTTTATATATATAGATTTTTTATTTAAATTAAGATCCGCCTCTGGTGACCGATTTGGTCTCCCTTAAATTTATGCTAAGCTTTGAAATATTTTACTTTTATTCATAATTTTATTTACTTGTGTAGTTTTACTAAATCTGCAGATTATGATAGAGAAATGAACAAATCTATGCGATCAAGGCAACATTTAGGGGAATATTCTGTTAATATTTTGTTCTGGTTGGCGCGATTAGCGAAGAAATCCCAAAATAACGCCGAAAAACCATTTTTCATTTGTTAATTTAATGAAAAAAAGTGTTTTGAAAAAGATATTAAACGAATCCCTGTGTGCGATTGCCAATCACACTTATCCACTTTTTTTTTCTTTTTTTTATACTACTTTGCTATCCCGTCAACCAATTTTGCCAAATTATACAAATCGCCAAACTAATAGCCCAATTATACATATTGACGTAATTTTTATTTTAAATAACGAAAAAAACAAATAATTAGTAGAATATTAAAAATATTAATAAAAAGTCGAAATAAAACCATTTAATGACATTTTAAACACGTGAATCGTATTTAATGTCATTGAATGCGACATTCACGATCATCCATTATTAGCATTTAATCTGATAGTTTGGGGATAATTTTTTGGTCGACGGGATAACCTAGTAGTACCTTTTTTTTATTAGAATGAATGATAAATTAATTGCAAATATTTTTTCATGACAATGATTTTTCCTTCACATTCAAAAAATTTCTTTTTTAGTGATGGTAAAATAACTGCAGATGAAAAAGATATAATAGTAAGGCTAAAACTCAGATTTAATGACTGCTTGGCATATGACTTGGCGGAGGCTCAATAAGTACGCTAATTCCAGATAGAGTGTAAAGAAACAATTGGTACCATTTGATTATTCCATCGATCAATTTCGCCAAATTATACAAATGGATATAATTTTTATTTTAAATAACCAAAGAATTAAAAAATTACTAAAATATTAATAGAAATAGAGATAAAACATCGGATTAAAATTAGTTGACGACGTAACAATTATGCAAAACATATTTAATGTCAAAAGAATGTGATATTTACGATCATCCATTATTGACATTTAAACTTATACTTTGGCGACAGTTTTTTGGTCGATGGGAGATCAATAGTGCCAAATAATGTAAACAAATTATATAAACAATAATATTGCCAATAATATTTAGGTGCAGATGTCATCTACGGATCACGTTGGCACGATTATAACAAAATTGCGATTTTATGCCTCACGTGGTAATCCAGTAATAGTCGTTTATTTATCAGTAAACTATTTCATTATTTTTCTTTTCTATTTTAAAATTATACAAATTGTTTTGTTCCATAATTACTAAGACTTAATTTATTTATTATTACTATTTCAGATTACATTTTCTTGGCAACGGGAAAGAAAAATGGTTATTTTTTATCGGAAAAATTTTAATTGATTCTGTATGAAAAATAATGAAATTTTGAATTATTAAGAAAAATATTTGTATAAATCAATTAAAAATTAGCCTATGTTCACCGGAAATAGTGTAGCTTTCCAACGGTGAAAGAATTTTTCAAATCCGTCAAGTAGTTTCGGAGCCTATTCAATTCAAACAAACAAACAATCAAATCTTTCCTCTTTATAATATTAGTATAGATAAATATTAATAGTCGGGTTAATATATCTCAGACAAAATAATGCCAATTTAAAGTCTATTAGTTACCTCGGTGATATATAATATCTGTGCCAATAAAACTTTCAATAATATAGTAAATACGCTATTTGGCGGTGTTCAATTATTGAAGATTAGTCCAATATCATTTTAAATATTATCTAACACAGGAAAAATATGATGAAAATTGAAGAAGAAATGGCTAATTAAAACAAACTTGTAAAATATTTTGGCACAAATGCCTTATGTGCACCATATTTGTGGATTTTTTCCCTTTTTTACGCCAATTTGGCGAAAACTTCATTTTAAAATATCAGTTACATTTATATTTTTAATTGTTTTCTATTATTTTACAAAGGAAATAAAAATAAATAAATAATGCTTTGTTAATAGTTATAAAATAAAACGATTTACACCATTTAAAAAAATAAATAAGAGCAAATAGTTTATTAATAAATATACAATACCCGAGCTACCATATGAACATAAAATCGACGTTTTGTTTCAATTGCGCCAATGTGGTGCATATATGACATCTGTGCCATTTTTTTTTTTCAACAGGCAATTTTTATTTCAAAATATTGAATTTATCGATAGTAATAACGCGAAACCGCATAAATTTCTTTAAATTGCATAGATTTCCTTGTTCAGTTTGTAAATTTTAAAACTAATTTTCCCTGGAAGAGAATTTAACAAAATGGCGCAAAAAAGTATGTTGATTACAATTTTCAAAATTGCGGTGAAAAACTTTTGAAAAAAAAAATGACATTATTTTACAATGTATATGTGTGTGGCAGAATTTCACACTAAAACTAAAATTTAAATATTTGATTACAATTTTTTAAATATTAACTTATGTTTATTGAATTTACAATTGAATACTAAAATATACTCCAAAAATTATCTTATTTTGGAAAAAACAACATTATTGCGACCTAATGTTAGACATATGCATTTTTGGCTTAATTCTTTGCCGACAAAAGTAAAAAAAATCTCAAAGAAGCAAATATATAACTCACAATTACTTTTATAATTAGATCTGCCTTTTTCTGGCGTAAGTTACATACTATCGAAATTTGATAAAAAAGCGAAAGAAAATAATAGAAAGGAAAATAAATATCGTTCAAAATTCATTTAATCAAATTTTCAAGTTATTTTTTTTTTATTCTAGCGCAAGGATAAGTCGCCAAATGTTGCACCAAATGTAATATTTCACGTTAAGTTATTTTTTAAGCGTTACAAATATTTCTTTTATTCTTAAGATAAATATTTTTTTTATAATATCATGCCTCATTAAATGGTTTTTCTTTATTCTTCTTCTTATTATTATTATTATCAATAGTTATTTTCTGCTTTTATTTGCAAGATGTTTGTAATATTTCTAACAGATATATCATTTTTAATTTGTTTAGTAATGATAATTTTCGCCAAAAAATAACTACTGGCAACCCTTTCATCAAAAATACCGAAAAATACAAAATTTATAACAAAAAATCATACTTATCCCTGTATATTTGAATCACAAACCTCCGCAAAAATATTTCCTATCGATTGATACTGAAACACTAGTCCACGGATAAACACACACATTGTTTTACTAAAACAATTATTACAATAAAATTCATACATCGCTGAGATTTTAACATTAAATGAAGTTTTTACAGAGATGAGAGTTAGAACCACACCGATAAAAATCTTGTTCCAGGAATTCTCGTGAAGCTCGAGTGGAGTGGAGAGATTCCTGATTAACGGTGATAAAAGTCATAAAACATTTGCAAACGTCAGTTATGGTCAAGGCGCTACAGTACTCCCCCCCCCCCCCCAGTGTCTTCAAACGCAGAATCTGAATCGGCAAATGGACTTTTCTACCGGATTTGGTTATTTTCTCTGGGTCATTACAAAACTGCATATATTTCAGCCGTTCAAACTCCTATGGAAGAGCTGTCCGCAAGATTAAAGGCGGGGTCAAGGCATATGCCATCTATCGGCAGGGGTGCATAGCTAGAGGATGACGTGGTTTGACGTCATATATGCGCAGATGTTTATTATCTCCATATCTCTTGAGCATATTCTGAATTTTCTCTCAGTCATGACAAATTAATCAAGTCTACGAGGTTTATTGCAAAACATTTTTGTTATAGTTTGTTCGATAAAGTCATGTACATTTAAAAAAATAGTCACAAGATCATTTTAATTTTATTTTGGGAGAAAAAGTACTAATTAGTACTCATGAGTACCATATCATGCTATGAAAAATATTGACTTTTACCCTAAAATTAAAATAATAATGAGACTTTTTTAAATACGCATATTTTTAATAAAAAAAAATCTGTGTTTTAAAAAAAGTCTCATTGTCATTTTAATTTTAGGGTAAAAGTCAATATTTTTCGTAGCATGATATGATACTTATGACTACTAGTTAGTACTTTTTCTCCCAAAATTAAAATGATATTGTGATTATTTTTTTAAATGTACATGACTTTACCGAAACAAACTATAACAAAAATATTTTGCAATAAACCTCGTAGACTTGATTAATCTGTCATGATTGAGAGAATAGCTTGAAATTTATGATTGAATTTTTAATATGAACTCTCAAAATGGCTTTGTCTGTTAAAAAAAAAAAAAAAAAAAAAAAAAAAAAAAGAGAGAGAGAGAGAGAGTCTAAGCAACGATTTTAGGAAAATTATTGTCTAGAACGTTAAATATTTAAACAAATAACAAAAATTTCTTTGTTTAACAAAACAACATTTAATACATACATTTAAAATTAAAGTTACTCTGAATATACGTATAATAAAATAGGTTTTTAAATTAAAAGAATGAAATGTTTGCAAGTTAAATAATAAAAGTCGATACGACCAAGAAAACATTGGATTTTTATCGTCCGCCATTGATAATTAAAAATGGAGCTAAAGTTAAAATATTTTATTTAGTATTAAATTCTATACATTTCTAAATATTGATAAATATTATATTATCATATGAAATACTACGGTGTATATCATTTTGAATAATTTAGCTCATCAAAAAGTTACTAAAATGTGACACTATTTCAAAATTCTGCATTTATATAATAAGTACTTACCAAATTTAATGAGTCATTTTTCGTTACATTAAAACCGTAATTAAAATCGAACATATTTTAATCAGCGATATTTGTATCGCATAGTTAAATGATATTTCATCTTAGTATATTTTATGTTAATATTTAGTCGTACTACACTTATTTATTCTATATTTATTTACAATATTTCAAACCTAAAACTTATTCTACGAAATATTTTAAAGTAACATTTTATAGAAACAAAAAAGTTTGGTTGCCATTCACACAAAAAAATGCAATCTACTTAATAATTCTCTAGTTATGCACCCCTGCCGCTAGATGGCATATGCTTTGACCCCGCCTTTAATCTTGCGGACAGCTCTTCCATAGGAGTTGGAACGCTTTAAATGTATGCAGTTTTGGGTCATTATTTTGTTCTATCGTGTTTGGCTGTTAAGGGTTTCTTTGGCTATTGAAGGGTTTATTTGACTGTTGACGGGTTTCTTTGGCTGGACATCTTTAGGCACACTGAGCAAAAATGCTGGTTTTAGTCGGTCAAGACAAACTGCTGTCTTTTTGCCTTTAATGTCAATTGTACACCATTTGTCTGAACGGGAAAGGACTTTAAATGGTTACTTCGTAAGTAGGTTAAAGTGGCTTCTTGGTTGCGTCATGTCTGAAAAAGGCGTGGTAACAGTTTTTAAACTCCTGACTAGCAGGGGGACCGAGCTCAGCTCGGTCAAAATTAACTTTGTGTTCAACTCGATATAGTATTATTACTGTAAAACATGTTATTAGTAATAGTATTATTTACAAAAACAATCAATAAGAAAACTATGTTTGTATGCACATGTTCATAAATTTTACTTTATTTTAAAATTTACAACGAAAGGACATCAATCCAAATCACTTTTTTAGCTCGATTCTGATTAGTTTATCTATGCATCTCGAAGACTATTAAGAATGTATAAGAAATTTCTTCACATTCTGAAAGACAATATTTTTTGCCAGATGTAACCAAATTTGGACACATTCTTTCATTTGGCGCCAAATATGTGTTTTGGTTTCATAACCTAATAACGTAATTGGCCTTCGTAACGTAATAGTCGATTTTTCGGCCAAATTGAACAAAGTATTTTGTCAAATATCGCCAACTTACTGGCTTTTGCCATAGTCTCGTGATCCTGACCCTTACGCAAATGATCCACTAATCACATGTGATCAAACATGTGACTTACAAGGAAGGTCTCCATACGGGCATACTCCGAAAAATCTGAAAAAATTACAGAATGTTCTTCTCATGAGGATATATACGTTTATAAAAAAAAATTTGGCGGAACCTCTGAACCCTGCCCGTAAAAAAATAATGAAAATTTCGTTATTTGGCGATTTATCATCGGTTGGCGATGAAAAGCAAATTCAAAATATGTTTTCATGTCAAATGCATTTTAAAGGAAAAAAGTTTCATGTTCAGCATGTTTAGATAAATTAAATATATTTTCTTTTGTCAGCTTTAGTTTGTTTTAAGTATAATTTCATTATATTAATCAAGGCTAACTTATCATAATATAAAGGCTTGTCATTCACCAAGTTTCCTTTGACTGCAGTACAGGGGGCGCTGAACTACATGATTTTCACGTTGGTAGCGCCATCTAATGTTAGAAACTGAAATGTTTTCCATTATTTCCTATGGGATTATTAGCAGTAGTATGCACCAGGTGGCGTTACATACGAGACAAAGTCATATAATAAGTTGGCAATTATAGGGACAATTTCAACAATAGATTTTCTCCTGAATGCGAGGCCTTGATATTATGATAAGGGGGCCTTGATATTAATATTTATATGTATTTATATTCAGGCTCGGACTGGCCCGCCGGCCCACCGGCCAGTGGGCCGGTGCGCCCTCGGTCAAGTAAATATGCGCCCTCATCTACGTGAAGTTAATAATTTAAAAAAGGCGAAAAATAAAAAATAAATAAATAAAATAAAACAAAAAAATAAAAATATGACAAATACTAGAATAACTACAACATGGTTAAAAATATTCTTTATATATCTTTTTAAAAAACAATAATTTTGTAAGCATTATAAAACCAATAAAAAGAATTTATTCCCTTTGCAAAGAAAAATAATTGTATTGTTTATTCTTGACAGTTTCTTTGTTTAGGGCAACATCCAATCAAAATCTTTTAAAATCTAAAGTATATTTTATGTTACCAATGGCGGCGACGAACATGCTGACTGTCTGGCACCAAAGATCATCACTTTCGCTTCGATTTCATTTATTATTATTATTATTTAGTTTGCAGTAAAATCATTCATTTCAAAAACGGGAGCTTTGTGTTTCCGTAAAGTTTAATGTTTTGATTTTAATTTATAAAACATAAGTGTTCTTATTAAAAGTATTTTTGTTAGGATGAGCGAAACGAATCCTCTACTAGTCCACTCAAATTACAATTTGTCGTACGCTTTACAAAAAAACTATTCAATATTTTAACTTCAAATTAAACACAAAAATAAATTATGATCTGTAGATTTGCAGAATATAATTTTTTTTACAGAAAAACGTCAAAAAAATTATTATTTTAATTAATTTATTTTACATGCATTTCCAATACGGACGCATTTTAACAAATAAATAAAAAATGAAACGCGTATATTTTCAGAAAAAAAAAGTTTAAATCATGGAGTAAATAATTATAGATAGAATCATGATTAATTTATTAAATAAAACATGTTTTCATTATCCCGCAAAATCGTTTGCACAGATGACACGTAAACATTTTAAAAGAATTGTATTATATTTTTTTTTTTTTTTTTTTTTGTAAACTGGCAACAAAATAATTGTAAACAAATAAAATTAATTCTTAAATTTGTTATATAAATGAAAAATTAAAAGATCTGCGTGAAGTTGTTGGTTCAAGCTCTTTATAAATATTTTTGCGAAGGTCGTATTGTGGCTAAATAATATCGACTCATTAATCAGAAGGATTTTATAGAAAAATAAGACTTTAATAAGTTCGCAAAAACAACAATAATTATTCGTGAAAACGTCACTGCGAGAATGAGAGAGCGCTTCGTTAAAGTTAAAAGGTAATTCCATTAATTGAGTTGCCATTCGCAGAAAGTAAAAAGTTCTCCCACACGGAGAGAATTACAGCAATTCTCATACGCTAACATGTATAAAAACGAAGAAATTAAAATGTTTTACAGTTAAAAATTCATAGTATCAACGAAAGCAGATTTCAAATGTTTTTTCCAGAAAATAGGATTTTGAAGAAGTAACTTTCTTCAAGCTTTCTTCAAATATATTATTCTAAAATAGCTATCAAAGATTATCGGATGTTGATTACAAAGATTGGAAACATGCATATTTCAAACAATTAAAAAACGCCAGTGGCTACTTGAAATTGTAAAAACATCTTTAAAAGAGCTTTTAGTTGAAAATTTAAAAAAAAAATTGTAAAAGTTTGCTTCGAAAATATCTTATTATGCCAGTTTTACATCATAAATAAAAAATTAAAATGCGCCAAAACATAAAATAACGTTTTTGTTTAATAAAGATGCAAAAATAATAAAAAAAAAATATTGTTACTTTCAAATATCTGTTTTATAAAATAATGCTTCGCGAATCCAAACAAAGCATGGCTTTTGCTAGTTATTAAATATATATCTAAACAATTTTAGAAAGAATATTCTCTTCAAAAAAAGGTAATTCAAACTTTTTTTTTTGGCTAAAAATTTTATTTTAATATGAAAACAAAACTGTTTCAATATTGTATATTAAATGCAGTGATGTGGGGCGGGTAAATACCCAGTGGGTAGGTAAATATTTTTTGGGTATTTACCTGGGTATTTACCCAAGCCTCGGGTAAATACCCAAAAACTGGGTATTTTCATATTTCAGCTTGAAAAACCATATTTAAAGTAAAATTTATTTTTATTTGAAATTTAAATATTTATGAAGTCCAAAATCATAGAATGAGATATTCAAATTATGAAAGTTGTATGGCTTCAGCCACAATTAAAGAGAAGTCGAAACTTACATCGCAAAATTGCTTAATTTTACTGCTAGTGTGCTTCAGCTGCAATGCTGCAAAGTAAGTGAATAGAATTTGTAGAAAATTTTCAAAGTAAATAATCTGAAGCTCTATTACATTTTTTAAAAAGAAAATATAAGACTACCTATCTGCACAGTTTATTGCAGAGCATTATACAGATTACATGTCACATCTATTTATTAAGAAAATAATAATAATAATCCATACTTAGGAGAAATTTAGATTGCTAATTAAAAAAAAGATAAATTACACAATCAAACATTTAAATAAATAATTTAACAAACAATTTATTGATTTATGTTTATTAAACAATTTTTATTATTTTACAGTCTATAAATATTCACAATTGTCAGCTGAACTACAAAATTTTGGTTTTAGAAATTTAATTATCTTTTCCTAATATTGCAGACATGTATAAAGATTAAATAGGAATTTACTGATTTTCTCTAAATATTAACAGTAGTTTAAAGGAAGTGCAATTTCAAAGTATTCACTTTCTAAATAAATATTTTCATTTCCAATTTTATCAGTTGTGATTATTTCTAGCTGAATTAAAAAACTGCCCAAAAATTTAAAATATTTTGCCTCAATACAAAACACTATTCAAATATTATGTGTTTGATCATCAACTTAATTATAAACCTCTATGAATCATCTTTTAAGTTTTAAAATATCATTCCCATTTTCTAAAAATTTAGTAATACACACTCTTTTCTTGCTTTGTTTATAATCTGCAATTTCTTTAAATTTCAATTAGAAATTTCCACCAGAATCAATAGATGGCGCCCAATCATTGCATAAGTATGAACCAAAACTAAACTAGATTTTACAAAGTAAAACTATGCTAGATTTTACAAACCAAAACATGCTAGTTTTGGTTTGGATTTTGATTCTATAAACTGTTCTTCACTTGCTTTTAGATGTCTATGGTGTGCGTTTGAAAGAGTTAGAAGTAAAAATGGGAGGAAAAAAAGGACTTGCATGGAATTTTTTTAATGTGAAAGGAAAAAGTGTGCAGTGCAAATATTGTCATAAGGATTACAAGCATGCTAATGTAAACAAAATGGAAAATCATATTAAGAAATGTTTCAAATGTCCTGCAGGTTTGAAAAAGGTTTTTGACAGTGATTCTAAATGCAAAAAATATCATAAGGAATCTATTTCTACAATGCCTTCAACCTTAAATGTAGAAGAAAATATAACAATTAGTGATACAGATGAACCTAATACTGGTCAAATGTCCAGCACATCTTCTAACACTTCATAGATACCGATAACAAGTGTACCTTCGCTTCTAAAAAAAGCTGGAGATGGAACATCTAGTTTTTTGACAAATAAAAAAATTTCGAAGTCACAGATATCTATGACAGCATTTTTGGATCAGATGGATGAAATAACAAATGTAAGTACATTTACATATTAATAAACAAAAATAAATACAATTTTGTTCTTTTAAAAGTAAATACTTAAATTAGAACTGATATTAATTGAAATAAATTATTTGAAGCTTTTCTCTAGTATATGTCTCTGATTTTTAATATTACAATTTTTAATAAATTAATAAATTGTTCATTTTAAAATTTAAAAGATTCATTGAAATAAGCCTTTGCATTTTAATATATTTTTTCTTTTAATAAAAAAAATCGTTTAATTTGTTTTGAAGTGTAGATAAAGAAACACTGTTAAACACTGATGTGAAAAACATATAATTTAAAAGCAAGAATTCACTTTGTGATTGAAATAATACAGAGCTATAAGCAGTGGCATGGAATGAGTGTATGTGTTCAGGGGGGGGGGGCAGTTGGGGAAAATCTTCATATCTCCAAGGAACCCATTCCCTTGCCATTATACAATTTTATAAGACAAATATTTTTTGGAAATTTCAATGTAATCCTATTTTTATATAGAATAGCAAAGCAAAAATAGATTGCTTAAAGCCACAAGTTTATAAATTTATTTGTAATGAAAACAGTCTGCTTTCTAGATTCATAGTTTCTATAGGCTTTCAAAAAACATTCCATATAAAAAATAACGTTACAGGATATATGCATTTATTATTTAAAGAACATTTTGGATAAAAGTCAAATACTACATTTTAATTAAATGTAAATTTGACTTAAAAAGGAAATTAATTGAAAATATTGTTTATTCTAAAAGATAGTTATAGACACATAAATTCCTGATAAATTAATTTAACTTACAAATAATAAGTATAATAAATATTGTTAATACCTTCTAAAATCCCCTTCCCTTATGTAAATCCATATAAGGGTCTTCCCCATTTTTTAACTTTATCCTTAGCTGCCGAAGTTTTTAAAGTATAAATCGGTTGGTTTGCAGTATTGCAATTCAAAACAATTAACCCCTGACTGCCCAGCCAAAGGGTAATATTGTAATGTTGTTTTCTCTGTAATTTATTAAAAATATAAAAAAAAGATGTTTTTTCCAACCTGATGCAAAATACGTTATTAGTATCGGTGTATAATCTTTGATAGCATCAATCCTAACTTAATTTTTCAGAACTGGGTTTTATTTGTGGAATTATACTAATTTAAATATTGCTTATGTTGCAGTGAAACCTGCAGCTTAGTGTGTGAAAATATCAGCCGGCGGCAGTCAGGAGGTTAAATAATGTAATTAAATATCATATACCTGACAAAATATCATATGCTGAATCCTATATCTTTAATCCGGAATCTTTTGAACCACGGCAATAGCGAATTAGAGAAAATTTGAAACTAGAATGCATTTAGGTAAATGATAATAACATCAGGCATTATTATGATAATACAAAACACTAAGGCAATTTATAAATAAATAATACTAAGGCGTTCCACTTAAAAATATCCCAAAATTCAAAAATATGTATATTTTGTATGGTGTCGCCATCTGTTGTTAGTTGTGGGAACCAATAAGATTTTTTTCTTTTTAACTTTGAATTTTATATTATTGAATAATAAATAACACAAATCACGAAACTGATAAATATAAATTTAAAAAATAAAACAATATAAAACATTTAAATAAGATTTACAGTTAAATAATTAAAATAGGACTTGCCATTAATAAATAAATAAAAAATTATTCTTACTTTACCATACTGAACAATGGTTAAACACGCAAGGCGGAAGGAATTAGGAGAAACTAAGTAATTAATACTTAAAAATATCAATTTCAAGCATAAATTTAAAATTTTGAAAAAGAAAAATATATATAGCTGCATAAAATAGTGTTTTCTGAAATGTATTCTTGTATGCTAGTGGTGGCATCTATTATCATTTCATGAAAGAAAAGCAATAATAAAATAATAATAAAAGGTTTTGGAATATCTGAATTACAAGATTACAGATGCTATAGAAGTCTGGATTAAAAATGTAAAAATTCTATGCCTTGTATATTTTTATTTTGGAAAAATAAAACTACAAATGCTTCTTTTTTGTTTTAGGAAACACGCAATCAACATTTAGCTAAGGCCATTTTCATCAGTAGAAGTCCATTGTCATTGGTTGAACATCCTTTGTGGATTGAATTTTTAAAGAAAGTTCGACCTTCTTACAATTTACCTTCACGTTTTCGTCTTGCCTCAACTTACTTAGATTCTCAATATTCTGAAATGCAATGTGAAGTTAAGAGACAACTAACTGAATCAAAACACCTCCATTTGCAATGTGATGGTTGGAGTAACATAAGAAATGTGTCAACAATAAATTTTGTGATTTCAAAACCACAACCTCTATTTGTTGATTTTATCATGTCAAAGGAAAACAAGCATGATGCTTGTTATTTGGCTGAGCAAATTGAAAAAGTTATGAAAGATCATGATCCTGAAAAAAATTTTGTGATTATAGGTGACAATGCTAAAAATATTAGATTAGTAAAAGAAAAATATCCGCATGTTGTTCCATTAGGTTGCCTTGCCCATCTTTTACACTTATTGTGTTCTGATATTTCAGGATGCAAGTCAGTTAAACAATTTTTTACAAATGTAATTGATATAGTGAAAACTATCAAACGTAGCAACCGTTTAAGTGCATTGTTTAACCGGAATCAAGATCAAGAAAGCAAGAAAAATATTTCCTTGAAATTGCCAGGTAAAACTAGGTGGGGAAGCTACTTACATAGTCTTAAAAGCTTAAAAGATAACAAGTTTACGCTGCAAACTATGGCAGTTTGTGAAGAAGCTCAATTATCTTCTGAGTTAAAAAAAAAAAAAAAAAAAAAAAAAAAAAAAAACTTTTAGATGATATTTTTTGGATTCGTATTGAAAATATGATTGATATCTTTACTCCGATTGTAGAACTTATAGAATCTCTTGAATCAAATGAACCTCAGATTCATTTGGTGTATAACAAAATAAACAACTTAGAAAAAGTATTGCTAGAATTACTTCCTGTATCTTTATTGGAAAAAAATGAAGAAAAGCATATTATGGAGCAATTTAGAAAAAGAAAAGAATGTGGTGTTAGACCTCTCCATCTTGCAGCAGACATTTTAAATCCTATAATGCAAGGAAGTACCTTAGAACCTTCAGATTTGCTTGATGGTTTAACATTCATTTATGATGTGGGCCATCACATGAAATTAGAGAGCACACAACTTAAAATGGATCTTGTTCATTACAGAGAAAAAAAAAGGTCTCTGGGAAAGAAAAATCTTGTGGTAAGGGCTAGAGAATATGCCTCCTCTACTATTGTGGAAAAGCTTACGGGGCACTAATATATTAGCTGAAGTAGCTTTGCGCATATTAAGTGCACCTATTACGTCTGCCGAGACGGAAAGAACCTTTAGCACCTTTAGCTGGATTCACAGTAAAAAAAGAAACCGCTTGACATCAGAAAGAGCAGCTAAGCTAACCTACCTATCGTATAATTGGAAGCTGCTACACAATGAAGTAAATAAACAGAATACACCCAAAATAAAGAAACAGGAAACAAATGAAAATGTTTCAGAAACAATAAATCGTATAGAAGAATTACTTTCAAGTGACGACAGCTTAGAAATTGAGGACTTTGAAAATTCAGATTCCGAAATTGTTGTGTATGAAGTCTGACTGATTTTAAACTGAGAGAAAAATTGTGTCGATATGATAAAATTATATTTTTCATTTTCTATTTTATTATCTATATCTATAGTTTTGCATATTATTTATATATAAATGTTAAATTGTGTTTAATATTAGGCTGCTTTCTCAATCCAAAATTACTGAGTTTTATTTCCTTAAAGTCAAGCTATTGCTGATGCTAAATGGTTCTCTTCAACATACGAATATTGAATTAAGAAAATTATATTTTTCACTTTTATATTATATCTTTGCATAATTTGTATATTTTTTATTTATATTTTTCACTTTTATATTTAATATGTGCTTAATTTGTGTATTATATATTTGTATATTATTTTTATATCAATATTATCCCTTAACTTTATTGAAAAAACAATTCTCTATAAACACATTAACTTTTTTATATGCTTCATTTTTAAAAATTACATTTAAATTCAATATTTAAGTGTAAAAAGTTGATTTTTTTTTAATTAAAGGATTGTAAAAGTCTAAAGTTCTATAATTTTCTTTCTTTTATACTCTTTTATCATAACTAAAAGTAAAATTAATGTAATTTCCCAAATATATATAATTGAAAATAAATACCTAGGTAAATACCCAAATTGGGTAATTACCCGGGTATTTACCCTGGGTATTTACCCTTAAAATTAAATACCCGGGTATTTTACATCACTGATTAAATGTAACAATCAAAACGTTGCGTCTGTCACGGATTTTCATGGTCATGGATATGGCATGGGCGTGCGAAGAGAAAACTGCGCCCGGGTCAATTTGGCGCCCCCCCCCCCCTGCCAACTTTTTCTTGTAGCAGGCCAAAAATTGAAGTCGTTAGTATAAATTTGACGCCCTATTGAATAACTGCGCCCGGGACGATCGCCCCTTTCGCTCAGTGCTATGTATATGGTAAAGTAGGGCTGATCAACACCGCACCGCACCCAGGGTGCTACGGCGACCTTTGAATGTTCTCTTTATATCCCTTCCATGTTCTATTCTATCCCGTTTATAATTTTTTTTCTTTCTAAATCTGTTTTTTTTCTACTCTGCATAAGACGGATATAAATCTAACATAAAAATGATTTTCAAGTTCCCCGTTATGATTTTTATTATACAATAAACTCTGTATACGGCGGAATATTTGATTCTGCCCGAATAGTTTTTACGTATAAAAATCTATTCCAAAGGTTTTAAAAGTTCTTTTGTTCATTACATCGGAATTCGATATATAATTTACTTTGCTATTCCGACGATTGTTTTTATATAATTTACATGCTTTCCCCTTCTAATCAGAAATTTATTCTTTCATTTGATCGAACTAAATTAATAGATTTTCGAATCGATCCTAATTTATAAAATGATTAAGCTATTTAATTGATTAAGCTATTAAATGATTAAGCTATTTATAATAAGATAAAGAAAATAAACGTACCGACATACCGATAAAAGACATTTCGGATTACAGTAGAACTCGCTAATCCGAAATTCCGGTTAATCCGGACGAATTTTATATTTGAACAAAATAATTGATAAGATTAACTTATGAGAATTTTCAGATTACAAGATGAATGTCGAAAAAGTCGTGTAGAAGTAAGAATTAAACAAAAAAATTGCAGTAAAGCAACTTTTTTTATTTTTTAAACAGCTTGAAAAGAGTAAAAATATACTCAATTATGGAAAAGTACAACATATGTACACGAATATAAATTAAAAACATGCACTGTTGGCCTGCTCGTAAAAGCCAGTTAAAAAAAAAAAAAACTCGTATCATTTTGTCTGTTAGTCACTAACTCTTTTCTCAAACGCAAAAGATATTTAATTCAGATGATAAAAATTTAAATTTCCTTTCAGCAGTTTGATTTCACAAATTATAAATGGTTTCTCGTTCCCCCTTCCCTCCCCTCCTTGTAGACGCGGTGAATGAGCTATTTATAGATTCCCGATTTTTTAATTGGTAATGAGTTGTTACATAATTTCTCATTCTCAATACCATTATATTATTATAAACATCAAATAATTAAACAAAACTGTAAAAAAAAGAAAAAAAAAGAGAAGACCAAAATTGGGTTGCAAGATTTGGTACAGCAAAGTGTTCCAAATTGGAAAGTTCACTTTGTAGCCTGAAATGGTTTTATAAAAAAATGGCAGATCCTTAATAACATTAACAATCAAAACATCTTAGCTAATTTATACATTATATCAAAACGATTGTTTTAATGTTATTAAGGATCTGCACTGTTTTGAACCATTTTTGATTGACTACTTTGATTGACTACTTGACTACTGTATTATTTTGAGAACAGTACTCTACGAAAAAATCTTACAACCAAGTTTGTTTTTTTTTTCAGTGAAGGAATACTATTTTTTCTCCGAGAGTTGTGCCGGTTTATCCAGCAAGCCGAACCATCGGATTACGGACTAAAAGATCTTTACTGTGCTACTGAGTACTTATAACTAAAAATTTTTTTAATCGAAATTTCAGATTTTCCAAATTTTTGTAATCAAAATAGGCACCGGTCCCAATTCAGATTTGCGAAGCTTTATTACATATTCTTACAGTCTGTTTGTTATTAATGAATATTATTGGCTTCCTATAAGATGATAAAATAATGAGTATCGTTAAAAAAGTTGCGCCCTCCAAAAATTCAAGGTCTGCGCCCTTTACAATGACCCAGTCCGACCCTGTTTATATTCAAATTTAACCATCAAAATTTGAGTATTAAAACGAAATTAAAATTTAAATTAATAAAAATTGCTTCAAGTTCAAAGTCCAGTTGAGCATTGTTAATTCGATTTTGTTGCTATGGAAACCTGGTTTTTATTTTTTAATACGCTGAAATGTATGAAAGTAATTTTATTGTATAAGAATTTCTCATATATGAAAATATTTTTTTCAGAGGTAAATTACATAACTACAGCAATAAATAACATATATACATGCAATTTAACATGTATATATATATGTATATAATATATTAAACTCGCTCATTGTTTATGTTTAAATTCATTTACACGGATTCTAAAAATCCAAAAGGTTTCAGTTGCATTATAATCGTTTGCTTTTGGCGGAGAAATGTGCTCCTCGCCAAATCGTGTGACACTTTCGTCTTTTCACGCCAAATATTCGAAAGTATTTTATTTTTTTACATGTTTTCTAATGTAATTCCGCCGCTAATTTTCACTGATCCTTTATTACATACATGAGTAGTTTAATTAGTATTTTTTTCAAAAAAATCTGAGTATGCCCAGTATGGAGACCTTCCTTGTTAGCTCAATGGTCTTCAGGTAATCAAAAACAGTAGACTATAAAATGAATCAAAATCGTTTAAGCCATTTCTTAAGTAAAATTGGCTTGACAGTATTCAGCAATGAAGTGATATGACCCACTAATATAATTTTGTTTAATACGCAACTCAGCGCAATAGTCTTCTCGTGACAAAAGACGTTCCGTTGCAAAATTTAGTTAAAATTGACTGAGTCGTTGTTATATATAATTAGAATGACCCGAACCCATTAAGACCTAAAAGACCCACTAATTGAATTATTACGTGCATGTGTTCTATCTCAATGGTTTTCTTTTGCCCGAAAATTATATAATAGAAAATATACTCAAAATGGTGAGAACAATTTTCCTAGATAAAATTAGCATGACCCACAAATGACCCTTATATCGAAATCTCTCGAAAACGTGACTTAGTTCATTAATTTTTGCGTGCCGAAAAACGTTAAATACAAAATTTAGATAAAATCAATTGAGCCAATTTTTAGGTATAAATAGTTTGACCTTGACCCATTATGACCCAAAAGGATTCATTAATCGAGTTTTCTCAAACATCTGACCTAACCCAATGATTTTCTTGTGTCCGAAAACGATAAAATATAAAATTTAGTCAAATTTGCGCGAGACATTGTCTAGATAAAATTAGAATAACCCAAAAGTGACCCATTGATCGAAATTTCTCGAACATGTGACATAGCCCAATGATTTTCTCGTGCCAAAAATATGCTGTATACAAAATTTCGTTAAAGTCGATTCAGCCATTCTTTAGATATAGCTTGACCATGACCCATCATGACCCACAAATGACCCTTATAATCGAAATCTCTCGAACATGTGACTTAGCCCATTAGTTTTCTCGTGTATAAATATTTTTACACTCAAAATTTCGTTAAATTCGATCCTGCCGTTCTTTAAATATAAATAACTTGACCCAGACCCTTTATGACCCAAAATGACACATTAATCGAAATTTCTCGATCATGTGACCCTAGCCCAATGATTTTCTCGTGCCAAAAAATGTTGTATACAAAATTTCGTTAAAACTGATCCACATGTTCTTTAGATATAGCTTGACATAACCCGTTATAATTTTTATTAACGGGGTAGATATGTTGCCTAATAGTGATGTTTTTGAGTACACAAAAACATCATGACCCATAAATGACTCTTATAATCGAAATCTCTCAAACATGTGAGATAGCCCATTAATTTTCTCGTGTCAAAAAACTTACGTACAAAATTTCATTAAATTTGATATTGTCGTACTTTAGATATAAATAGCTTGACCCAGACCTTTTATGACCCAAAATGACCCAGTAATCGAAATTTCTCGAACTGAGACCTAGCCCAATAGTTTTCTCGTGCCAAAAAAATGTATACAAAATTTCGTTAAAATCGATCTACCTGACCATGAACCATTATGACCCATCATGACCCACAAATGACTCTTACAATCGAAATCTCTTGATCGTGTGACTTAGCCCATTAGCTTTCTCGTGTCAAAAAACTATTACAGGCAAAATTTCGATGAAATTGATTCTGCGGTTCTTTAAATATAAATAGCTTGACCCAGACCCTTAATGACCCATTAAAATTTTTTTTCGAACATGTAACCTAGCCCAATGTTTTTCTCGTGCCCGAAAACCATAGAATGCAATTTTTAGTCAAAATTGCGTAAGAAAATCTCTAGATAAAAATAGCATGACCCACAATGACCCCAAAAATGACCCACTAACCGAATTTTCCCGAACATGTTACCTAACCCAATGGTCTTCTTGTAATCCAAAACGATACAATATAAAATTTGGTCGAAATCGTTAGAGCCGTTTTTTAAATAAGAATGGTTTGACCCACAATGACCCAAAAATGACCCACTAATCAAAATTTTTCGAACATGTGACCCAACCCAATAGTTTTCTCGTACCAAAAAAACGATTGGGTACAAAATTTCCTTAAAATTGATCCAGCCGTTCTATAGATATAAATAGCTTTATCCTGACCCATTATGACCCAAAACGACCCAATAATCGAATTTTCTCGAACATGTGACCTAGCCCAATGGTCTTCTCGTGCCCGAAAATGGTAAAATCCAAATTTTTGCGAAAATCGTTAGAGCCGTTTTTGAGATAAAATTTACCCACACACACACACACACAATTTTTGCTCGCATTATAGTATAAGATAGATGAATGGTGTATGGCGTCCATGGTTTGCAGGAGGTACCGGTTGCAATTTTCTCATGGCCTCTCTCAGGTTATCCACGAAAGGTTTAGGATCAGGGTCCGAAGGTGATCGCAACCCTAAGAATTCACCGGGAAGTCTCAAGATAGTTCCATATACCAATTCTGAAACTGTTGCGCCAATGTCCTCTTTATTTACCGGAATCGCATGGTAAGCCCGAAAAATATCTAACTTTGAAAAAATAGTTTTGCCATGGAGAGCAGAGGAGAAATCTTGCAAGCGAGGAATGGGATAATGATCTGGAATTGTTTTTGCGTTTAAGCGCCTATAATCGCCAACAGGACGTATACCACCAGTCGATTTAGTCACAACATGGAGAGGCGAAGACCATGGGCTCTTGGATGGGAGACAAATACCCTTCTCAATCATAAATTCAAATTCCTTTTTAACGGCATTGAGGGTTTTTGGGCGACTATGGACTGGCGGCCCAACAGTCTCAATATGATGCACAGTAGAATGTTTGGCCTTCCCAAATTTGGGATCTGGGGTTATAATATCTGGATAAAATCTTAACAAAGCGTGATAACGTAAATTTTCTATAATGACTTTAACTGCCCCTTGTTGAACATTATCTAAACTGCCTGAGGAGCCTATTTTTGTTATTCCATCGATAAGTCTTTTATTCCTAATATCAACAAGTAAATTAAAATGTCTCAAAAAGTCTGCTCCGATAATGTGTGTCGAGACCTCAGCAACTATAAAATTCCATTTAAAAACCGGGCATAAGCCTAAATCCAATTGTAATAATTTTGTACCGAAGGTTTTTATTTTTGACTGATTTGCGGCATATAATTCAAAGGAGTCAAGAATGTATTGGTAACCGTGTTGGTTTCTTTTCATTGGTATGCACGAAACATCACTACCGGTATCAATTAAATATTTCAGATTTGTAGCACTGTCATACACGCAAAGGCGGTTATTAGTTTATCTACCGAAACATCGCTAGCACCCACGGCACTTGTTTGAGTGGTAGCATCTACTCGTTTCCCGACTGGGCGAACGAGCAAGGCTGCATACATTGCCTAGCAAAACGACCAAACCGATTATGGTAATAGCAATAATTTTGATTGTTTTCAAAAGCCGGATTTCTGCTTACATTCCTAGGTTGGCCTCGGAATGTGAATCTTCGGTCCCTTGAATTATACTGACTTTTATCTTCGGAAAGTTTCTCGACAAGCAATGTCAACTTCTCAATTTGTTTTTGCATGTCTAAAATAGCTGGCTGGCCTATTGCCGCAATTGGTTCTGATTTTGCAACCGAATGTACCTGCGTGTTATCTGCTGTAGTTTCGTATATCTTGTCGGCTAAAACCGCAAGTTCAGGTAAATTTTCGTTCGATACCAATAAGATGGCTTGAATATTTGGTGGTAATCTCTGTAACCATAAGCTCTGCAAAAAGTCATCGTTGAGTTGGCCCGCAGCCAAATCGCGCATTTGGCGGAGTAATGTGGACGGTTTACTGTCTCCCAACTGCAATTCACTCAGAAGTTTTTTTAAGCTTTTTCCATCAGAGTCCGCGAACTCTGCAATAAGCCTGCGCTTTAATGTGTCATATTTATCCTGCTGTGGGGGACTGTATATAAAGTCACTAATATAATTTAAACTTTCAGAGTCAATTGATGAAATTAGACTAGCATATTTAGTGTCATCGTTTGTAATTCCAGATAACTGATACGCGGCTTCTACTTGTGAAAACCATAATTGAATATTTTGTTTCCAAAACGGCCGCACGCGAAGTGCAATTATATTAATTTTATTGCCTTGCATATTAAATTATACTATACTATTATACTTAAATTATTATTATATTTAAATTATACTCTATTATAATATGAATGTGTTTTATGTTCAATAACCTTAATAATAATATGAATTAAGCATGATAAAGTTAAAAAAACTCTCTCGAATTTACAGAAAATAGGACTAACCTGATATCCACTCTCATCAATCAAAAGTAAACCCTTTGATGTGCTATTATTTATTTCTTTATGAAGTTTTTTCTGCTAGGCTAAATCTTCCTGCTGTTGAATCTATTCAGCTTCTAAAGTTTTTAAATTTCCGGGTCACCACTGGAACACTAGTCCACGGATAAACACACACATTGTTTTACTAAAACAATTATTACAATAAAATTCATACATCGCTGATATTTTAACATTAAATGAAGTTTTTACAGATATTAGAGTTAGCACCACACCGATAAAAATCTTGTTCCAGGAATTCTCGTGAAGCTCGAGTGGAGTGGAGATGTTCCTGATTAACGGTGATAAAAGTTATAAAACATTTACAAACGTCAGTTATGGTCAAGGCGCAACAATACAATCGGCAAAAAAATCCATCGGGTAGTTTTTGAAAACACTCGTGTGGAAGCTTCAAAACTTCTGCTTTATAATATACAGGGTGATTCAGCTCGTCGGTGACAAACTTTAAGGATCGATAGAGCACACCTAGACGAACATTTTTGAATAGGGAATGTAGGGTCCCTGACGCGATGGTAAGGCGCTAGGCGCTTTCAAAAATTTGGGTGCCGAAATTCGAAATGTCATAAAAACTAGGGAAATGGTTAGATTTTCTTGCTTGTTGCGTCGAAATGATTCTGTTTGTTTAGATGTTTGTCGATGTTTCTTTTTGTACCGTTCAACTGAGTTTCAGAGAGCCCCAGCAAACAGAATCATGAAAATGCATGCCATAAGTCAAGAAATCTGTTTGTTTATCTCTTAGGAGCCTTCGAGTTTCGACCACCCTGTACTTTGACATTTTATTCCGGCTCTTACGCTTTTTGCAGGGCTCTACTTTTGGGTTCAAACTTTAAGTTAGAGTATAAACTTTGGCGAGCATGTGTTAAATTATCAAAATAACGGGCTTAAAGTTGTTGTCTAGCTCTCCAAAGTCTGCAGCGACCCCTATCCATGTTTTAAGAGATACGCTTATCAAATTGGTATTGAAGAAAGTCTAAACAAACAGAATCATTTCGACGCAACAAGCAAGAAAATCTAACCATTTCCCTAGTTTTTATGACGTTTCGAATTTCGGCACCCAATTTTTCGAAAGCGCCTAGCGCCTTACCATCGCGTCAGGGACCCTACATTCCCTATTCAAAAATGTTCGTCTAGGTGTGCTCTATCGATCCTTAAAGTTTGTCACCGACGAGCTGAATCACCCTGTATATGATAAATACAGAGGGGACACAAAATAATACGAACACCTGTGAAATAATGGAAAATATTTATTAGCAGGGGTTTGGTCTACCCTTTGACTGAAGTACAGATTTAATGCTACCTTTTATAGATGTATAAAGGTCATGGACAATATTTGAAAGTATATTAAGCCATCACTCTTGAATAATGGTCTCTAATTCCGGAAGGCTGGATGGAGGAAGAAATTAAAAACGAAATTTGGACTCCAAATCCTCCAATATATGTTTAATAATATTCAAATCCGGAGACTGAGGGGGCCAGGAAGATGTTCAACTTTATCGTCAAGGTTGAATACACCCAGCAGTGTGGATAGGGGCATTGTCGTCTGGAAAAAGTGGTCGCTCTCCACGGAATAAAGTCTGAACAAAACGGTAGACATAATCCCCCAGACTGGTTAGATAGAGATTGGATTTGATCCTCCCATGCAGAATAACAAGTGGCCCAAGACCGCGCCAAGGTATCGAACTTCAGACCATAATGGAGCCACCCGAATGCTTCAAATTCAGCATCAGGCATTCAGGTTTTAACGCTTCTCTGGGTGTTCTCCAGACATAAACGTGTCTGGTCGCCTGAAATAAGGCGAATAACGATTCATCTGACAATAATTCATTTTGCCACTTCTGTGGGGACCACCGTTTGGAATCTCTGCACTATTGAAGTCGCTTGAAAGCAATAGTTGCTGTCAACAAGAATTTTCGAATTGCACTCTGCCATTAATGCTCGCAGAATGGAGTTCCCTTTTGACAGTTTTTGTTGAAATGGGATCCTGGGGATGTGTGTTCATTTCGGATATTATCTCGGATGACAATTGTTTGTGCTTTCGGGCTATTATGGGCTTCAAGACTAGTCTATGCCTATCAGCAAGCTTGGAATTTCAACCACTGTTGCGCTTTGAAGACGTAGTCTTACCCTTTTTCGTGTACGCTGTCGTAACTGCTGCACCGTACTGCTTGTGACCCCTAAAAAGTTTGCTGCTTCCGTAACCTATGCTCCACTTAAACGCGCTCCAAAAATCCTTCCTCTTTGGAACTCTGACAGGCCTGACATTTCAACTTATTAAATACAGTCGATGGACGCATGAAACACAGGTGACTGCTGTTGAGAGACTGATACCTTCTTCTTCACGCTCACTAGGTGGCAGACTTCTGTTGCAGGTGGCGCGGCCGTACTGCAGGTGTGAAATACGTGATACTTTTTCAAAGGTGTTTGTATTATTTTGTACCCCATCTGTATATAAATAAATCTGTCAATAGGAATCGCTGTAATGCACATAACGCACTTAAGTCGCTTTATAAATAAGAAATAATATTAAAAAGTAAAACTGGTCAATAAAAATTCAATATCCGCTTTAAGATTTTTCGTACAGTGGAATATGAAAGATTTTTCGTACAGTGGAATATGACTTTTATTCAATACTCGGAAACAACTACCACATTAACACTACCATTGTACAAAATTGTATTCCAGTGTACAAAGAACCCTACTCCGGATTTTGCATTTCTATTGACCAGTTTCACTTTTTAACCGACTTCAAAGAGGAGGTTATGATTTCGGCCTGTATGTATTCAGTTCTGTATGTTCACCCATAACTTCTGTAAATGTGAACCGATTTTGATAATTCTTTTTTTGTTTGAAAGTGTAAGATGCTCGCGTGGTCCCATTTCAATTTCATCAAATTCTAGTTATTAGAACTTTTTAAAAATAGAAACATTAAAAATTCAAATCCTTTTTGAAGCTGTCGTCCAATTAGAAGCGGTCATTTTTCATACAGTTACTCTTACGCAGATACACTATTAAAAATTTGACCCATTTGCTGCAGCGTCACTCCACGACTTTTATAGAATATCTCTTTTATGGCTAATAAGAATACTCCATAACACAGTAAAGTAACCGTTTTCTATAAAAGCAGTGGAGTGATGCTGCAGCAAATGGGACACATTTTTAAAAGTATGCATAATATTGCGAAATTTTGAAGGAACCGGATTAAAATAGATTTTGCGCTATTGCGAATTGAGATTGACCAATAAGAAAATTTACTTACTTTAAACAGTGACAATTTTGCAAAAAATACAGGCTTCTAATTGGTCAATCTAGTTTCGTTAATACACTATAAATAATTTGACCCTTTTGCTGCATCGTCACTCCACCGCTTTAATAGAAAACAATTAATTCACTCTATTACGGAGCCTTCACATGGGTCAAAAGAGAGATATTCTATAAAAGCGAGGGAGTGACGATGCAGTAAATGTGTAACATTTTTTACAGTGTAGTGCAAAATCGACAGGATTGTGGCAAAGTTCTCTTTCGTAATTAACAAAATCAGATTGGCCAATTAGTTTCCTGCATTTTTGCGAACTTTTCACTGTTTACTTCAAATAATGAAAAGTTAGCAAAAATGCAGGTTTCTGATTGGTCAATGTCGTTACCCTAAATAGTGGAAAATATGTACACTGTAAAAAATTTGACCCATTTGCTGCATCGTTACTTTCCCGCTTTTATAGAATATTTCTTTTTTGACCCATGAGAAGGCTCCACGATAGACTGGAGTAATCGTTTTCTATAAAAGCGGTGGGGTGATGCAGCGGTGGAGGATGATGCAGCAAAAGGGTCAAATTTTTTACAGTGTATATATGAATCGTAGTCACTGTTGCAGAGATGCGAGTTCTTTCCAAAGTGCGAAATTCTAACTGGATCAATTGTCGTTTACATCGAAATGGAAGGTCTGCATCGATGCTTAACGACATTAAAAATTGATGTAAAAAATCTAAAAATCCACCTTTAAAGTATCTTTATATGTCAGAGCACAAGTGCCTGTGTAAGAAATTAAAATACATTCACTGTAAAAAATTTTACCTTTTGCTGCATCGTCACTCCCACGATTTTATAGAATATCTCTCTTTTGACCAATGAGAATGCTTCATAAAAGCGTAATTTTTTTTCCGAGCACCTTCGTCGTTCCAAGCCTAAGCTCGCACTCTGATTGGTTGTTGCTCTCGGCGCTGTTTTCATGTAACTTGGCGATAATCATACTTGGCGTAGCAATAGATGCTTCCGTCGAGGAGTTTGATTTCCTTCCGAACCGAGTACAAAGTAACTTTTCCCGTTTATTAATAAGTAAAGCATTAGCCATTTTATAAAATAACACAAGATAATAATACACAAGAGCACAAGACCACGAGGATAAGAATGAAGGAAGAATAAGAATGATTAGTTTAGGTTTTAGGTTTACTCGATACTTACGAGCGAAGTATTTTTTGCCAAGCATGGTTATCGCCAAGTTACGTGAAAACAGTGCCGAGAGCAACAACCAATCAGAGTGCGAGCTTGGGCTTGGAACGACGAAGGTGCTCGGAAAAAAAATTTCGCTTCACAGTAGGATGAAGTAATCGTTTTCTGTAAAAGCGGCGAAGTGACGATGGAGCAAAAGGGTCAAATTTTTAACAGTGTTGCTATGTGTATCGATGCTGTTTTCAGATTCAGATTCAGTCATCAAGTTAAATATCGTAATGCTTTCAGATTTTCTTCTGACAAAATTCTTCGATATCAAAGTGGTAATATACGGGGATATTTGAAAAGTTGAGACGAATCTACACAAAAGAAAATGGGGAAACATTTCGATGAGCCTGCCATTAAAGTAAAACTAGTTACACTGTTAAAAATTTGACCATTTGACAATGTCAAACGAATGACCGAATGACATGTGCGACCGAATGACAGTAGCATTGTCGTTCCACCGCTTTTATAGAAAACGATTACTCCACCCTATCATGGAGCAGTCTCATGCGTCAAAAAAGACACATTCTGTAAAAGCGGGGGAGTGATGATGCAGCAGAAGGGTAAAAATGTTTTACAGTGTATAATCGTATTCGTTCAGGTAACTATCGCCAAATTTTGGAATAGAAAATTCCTACATTTTATGTAGTTTGGAAAACCGTATCTGTCAATATTCATTTTTGAAGTCCGTAAAAATCGATGTGAACCTTAAAATTTGATGAATGCGGTAAATTTTGGAAGAGCGAGACCTTATCCAAACAAGACACCACAGCCAAAATAAAAACCTAAAGATCCACAACGATACTAACCGATATTGTAAGTTGCTTTCGAATAGCTGAAAATGAAATAGGAAACAGACCAGCAAATTGAGTACTCCAAAACCTAGCAAAGTACATCAATTAGTCCATGCTTTGCAAAAAGACATCATATGTCAGTACACATAATTGAGTATTACAGTATGAATAACTAAAAAGTAAGAATTAAAATCAGCTTTGTTTAAAAAAAATATCAACCGATTTAAAAAAAAAAGCAATTAAAATAATTAAATAATTCTTTAAAATTCTCTAATGACAAAACGTTATCTAAAAATCAGACATTGGATATCAGGTATCGGCATAAAAACAGTTAAATTTAATATATGTAATTTAATATCCACCAAACATGGATTTTAGAGAAAATATTTTTTACAAGAGAGGAATTTGCATATTTATGATTTAATTTATGAATATATACTTGTAAAAAGTAAAGAACTACTTTTTGAAGTTGGTGCCAAACTATCTTCAATATAATAACAATTATAGGTATATTGTGTCTAGTATCATAATTAAAATGGTGATGATCATTATCGATTGTGATAGTTTGACACCAACTTCAAAAAGTAATTCTTTACTTTTTATATGTATATATTCATAAATTAAATCATAAATATGCAAATTCATCTCTTGTAAAAAATATTCTCTCTAAAATCCATGTTTGATGGATATTAAATTACATATATTAAATTTAACTGTTTTTATGCCGATACCTGATATCCAATGTCTGATTTTTGGATAACGTTTTGTCATTAGAGAATTTTAAAGAATTACATAATTATTTTAAGAGCTTTTTTGAAGTCGGTTGATATTTTTTTTTAAAAGCTGATTTTATTTAATATTATTTATTATTTATAAAGCGAATTAATTGCTTTATGTGTAGTACAACGCACCCTATTGGTGGAATTTTGTATTTTAATTTTTTGTATTTTTTTAAAAGATGGCAAGCGTATTTGAATTATTTGTAGTTTAAATTTCATTTCATTTGGACTAATAAGACAATTCTACAGCCCGCTGAAATGGGCAAATTATTTGTAGCTAACATTGTATTTCAGCAAATTTTTATCGGAAACAAAAATTTTAATGTGAGATATAAAATTATATTTCTCCGAAATATTTTAAAATAAATTAGTTTGTTTACATTATCACTTATACAGGTGTCCCAGAACTTTAAGCACAAAGTTGGAGGGAACTTAGAAAACATAGTTAGGAATCAGAATTACACAGGAAAGCATGGTCGGAAACGTCACCCTCCCGTGATAAAAAGACACAACGAAATTTACAGTAAAATGCTTTATTACACAAAAAAGAGTATAATGTATTAAATAAATACATCACAGAAAGTGTTCGAAATTACGTTCTTTGACACGAATGCACGCATGACAACTACGCGACATGGATTGGCGAACCTTTTCGAAGATATCTGGCGCTTCTCTGATCGTCGCATCAGCGATGTTGATCCGTGCCACCAGGTCAATTTCAGAATTTACGGGCGTGTCGCTCAAAATGTTCTTCATGGCACCCCTGAAAAAATAATCAAGAGGAGATAAATCGGGCGATGCGGGAGGCCAAGCGACGGGACCACCACGCCCATTCCAATTGCTTCCAAATGTCCAGTCAAGTGGTCACTACAAGTTATTTAAGTTAACATCTAAAAATGACGTAGATTGAAAAATGTTGTGTGAGGGTGACTGAAAACTAGTTTTTTTTATAATATCATTTTGTTTTTGGATCATTTTTCCTTTTTAGATGATTCGAAGGAAATGAATTAAACGCTAAAGAATTTAGTATCACAAAGAAAAATTAATACTCATCAAACCTCATATTAAAAATAAATCAAGCCGGAAAAAATTTATAAATTTAATTTATAAATAATACAAAGAAAAAAAAAAGATGCTATATATTTTTATTTCAAAAAGCATAACGTATGTCAGTTTCTTGATAATTAATTGAGTTTCGTAATTGTTTTTACCAAAATAAATGTAGTCTTTATTCTTGTACTCGAATATATAAAAATACCTCTTTATCATTAATTGTATTTTAAGTTCATTAATAAATAGTGCAGTCATGGAAGGAAAGTATTGATCTTCAGCAGGCAGTCATTTATTTTCTTTTAATTGTTTGTTCGAACTTTGTAATTAAATCCATAATACCTATCTAATGGTATGTTGTGTTCATTAATATCTTCTCAAACAACATTAACAGAATGACATTTCCTCATTAGTAATGATTTATTGTTTATTTTTTGTGTCGTATTGATATATATACTGCACTATTTAATTAAGTCACAATTTCGCTTATATAATGTAAATAAATGATATTAAATTGACACATTGAATGAGTTTTCTGTAAATCCGTTTTAATTTATAGTAATATTACTAAAATAATTAATAAGCAACATATTGCTATTGAACGTTGTAAAAATCTCACTTTATTTCGTTTAAAGACAAATCAATCATAGTTAAAACTTATTGTTATAGCAATTTTTCATCTAAATTAATATGCTTGTATACGTATAAAATACATTCATCGATTGAATATTCTTTTTTATATTTACCAAAATAATTGATTAATATTTTGAGATTTTTGGAAACATACCCTTCAATTCAAAATCCGTAATAGTTAGATTTGTCATTTCTGGATGTTTTAATTGTGTTGGACAGTGCCGAGATGCTTTAATCAAATGTTTCTGATGTGCATACTTTTTTTTTCTCCACGATGCCGATTTTTCTCAATTATAGAATCGAACAGAATTCTTTTGTGCAGCCCAGCAATTAAATGATAAATTCTTTGTGTGCTAGATTCCAGAGAATGCATATTACTGGTGCGCTTCACAAATCCATATAAATTTCAATATGTTTGGAATGGTGCAACGGTATTAAAATGCACTTGAAATACTTTTTTCTTCCATTGACCGTAATTTAATTATATCCTTAGATGACTCTGTAAAGGGATTATAAAAGCTACAGTCCTCATTATCAATAGTAATCGTGCTACAGTAAATGTCAAAAACATATTAAAATTACCGAGTGATCCAAGTATATTTATGAGACTTAGAGCACTAACAGTCGGCCAGACAGCCAGATCAACATCCCCTATAATCATATTTAATATTTAATATTTTTAGTATTAAAATTACATGTATTTATTTGAAATGACTATTATTTACTTGATTATTATAAAAAATCAATACATATTAGAGAAATCTGATTTTATAAGAAATTTAATTAAATGGGAAAATAAATACTATTGTTAAAAATCAGTCAAAAGTATTGTTAAAAGTCACAGGAAATGTAACTTTAACGTGTGGGCTTGGCATAAGCTCATAAGGTACTTGTACCCTATATGGACAGTGCTCTCAATATGGACACCCCTAATATTTTTAAAAGTAACAATTTTGATAGGGAGATCGCGCTACATATCCGTGAAGAAAAGCAGTTGAAAAGATAATTAAGCCTGGAAAGTACAAAAAAACGCACTGTTCGCCATTTAGAAAAAAATTGTTGTTTTGTGGCGTGCTGATCGTAATTACAGGCAAGTTTAAATTCTTATTAGATATTGTAAAATTACTTTAAACATTGAAAAATGGGGTGTTTTAGAAATCTTTTAAAACATACTTTCGATTGCTATTGCATATATTGCTTTAAAAAGTTTTCTTTCTTTATTTATTACAAGATCTAATAAAACTACTCCCGATTCCCAATATGGACACCTTATGTCCACATAGGAAGTACAGCAGGTGAATATTCAGATTCACAAAAATAGAAAGCTAAGCAAAACCAACTACATTATTTCATAATATTTTGTAGTAACTGAGGTGCTTTGCATCGGTCTTCGAAGAGCCACAACCGCAAAATGACCCCCCGCTCTAAAGTGCATGTTCTGAAGATATTTACTATGCCCTTCCCCGCAATACTTTAAGATATATTTTTTTTTATCCCGTCTCCTCTAAAATTCCATAGAAGAGTGGTTCTTCCCTACACCCTGCGTAGTAGGTCAATAAGGAGGCACCTATCCATAATAGGGACTGGTGGTTCCTTATATGGACATTTGTAAACACTTTTTGTTTTTATCATTTAAATAAAACCGGAATAGTTACAAGGTCGCTAATTTTAATAACGATAGTTAACAGTCCAGGGATCATGGTCATATATTTTTGGTGTCCTATCACGTGTGCATAGTGGTGAAAAAAAAATAAATTTTCCTTAGGGTGTCCATATTAGGCACAGGTGCCTTATTATGGAAGTAGGACTTCGTGATCAGCCAACTTTTCAACTGTATTAGAAAGTGTTAAAAATTAATTTAAAAAATGACATTAGAATCAAAGTTACTATTATTATTTTTTTCCAAATCTATACACATTTCTTAATTGTATATTTTTCAACATAAAAACTCCTTTTCTCATTTGTTATGTCTTTTCTGTGTATTCTCGTATAAATCTGTAAATAACTATTCAATAATTAATATCATTTTGATATTGGGCATTCATATTTGCTTTTTGAAAACGTAATTTATATTAAAATGTCTAATTAATCTGCATTTATTCAATTACAATGCATGCGAAGATAGATAAAATAAAATACTTCAAGATTGTATTAACCAGCTAAAATCATATTTTGATATGTGGGCATGAGTTAATAATTAGGATATTATTAATTATTCAGAAACACTAAATAAAACTATAAACATTTTTTTTAAGTATCTCCCAAAATAGTATGATGTCATGGGTACACAAAATTTGAAACATTGTTATTATTTATTTTATAATGTCTTATATTTCCATACCTCCTCAAAAATTTTAAGTGGATTGAACAGTTCACGACGCAAAATATTACCGAACATAGTTTTTTTCTTTTACTTACTTTTTTAATCTTTATAAATTGCTTTGCAAACTAAAAACAAAATTTAAACCACTCAAGATTTCATGTTTTACTTTTTATTCTTTGCTTTAAGAAAGTTTTCTCATATTACTGGCGACATATTTTCCCTACTAATATGTTTTCGTATAAGTTACTTTGGCAAAAGATTTCAAAACTCAGGAAGTTTAAACAAAATAAATATCTTTAGTAGGTCGTTTACGAAAGAATGTAAAGTGTTTCAGACAAATTTACGAACTTTTCTAATAATTTACGAAAAAATCCTCTTTACACTTACAAAGCATGATAGAATGTTAGGGCACATTATTTAATTACATCACATTTCAAATTTAGGGGAAAGGTAATCCACAAAGTGTGGTTCAACGTGACAGGTAGAAGAGAAGGTCTTTATTTGTTGTGACGTCACTTTCAAAACATGATAACAATTAGCTAGATTTTATTTTGACGCAGTTTATTAAAAATATATGTATTTTTATTTAAATAAAAATAAATTTATTTTCAACATTTCATTGAATTTTTGCAACTTGAAATAAAAGTACAAAAAATTTCAAAGGTTTTATAATGAAATATAATGGCACTATCAATGATTTCGTTTTTTTCCCTGGTCATTTTTCATTCAGAAGGTAGAAGTGACAGGTAGAAGGGAAGACCTTTATTTGTTGTGACGTCACTTTTAAAACATGATAACAATTTGCTACATTTTATTTTCACGCAGTTAATTAAAAATATATGTGCTTTTATTCAAATAAAATTAAATTTCTTTTCAACCTTTCTTTGAATTTTTGCAACTTGTAGTAAAAGTACTCAAAAATTCCAAAGAGTTTTATAATGTACGTATAATGGTACTCTCAATGATTTCGTTTTTTTTCTTTTCATTTTTCATTTGTTAAACTATTTATTTGCGAAGTTTGATTATACATTTCCTAAAGTTTTTCTATGCAATCAGCTTCATGTTCATATTCATAATTTTTTTTACAAATTTAAAATTTATAATGTTCGTAACTTTTTTAAGCCTTAATTTATAAATGTTTGATTCTTGTCTTAAATCTTCATTTGTAATTAAATCATTTAATAAGTGGTTCAAAATTTCAAACTAATAATGTTTGAATTTTGTCTTAAAATTTCATTTATACACTCTATAACAACAACAACAACAAAAAAATCCCTGTCGGCTTGGCCTATAGGCGGAGATAGATTTCGAGGAGTGCTCATTTCAATAACAAAAAATAAAATATGATTAGAGATAAACCCAGTTTAACAACTTTATTTGACCGCTTTTGAAAAATTTTTAATTTCATTTTTCTGTAAGAAGTGGTTTTATCAAAATCGGCTCAAATGTCTATTTTAACAGCATATTTTGAAATATATTCTAAATTTATTAAAAAATCGACCAATACGCACATTATATAGTCCCTAAATAACAAATAACTGTCAATTGAATACGTTTGAGAGCAAAATCGAATTTAAAAATGAGTCATAAAATAACAAATTTGTTATTTGAATACATCCTCAATTCTTTAATCATGATCGCTTTCTAAAATTTTGTGCGAAGTGCCAACTTTGACAGCTTTTTAAAAAATATATTTAGCTTTTATCTAAAAATCGACTAATACGTACATTAAATAGTTCCTAAATAACAAAAAGCTGTAAATTGAATGCGTTTTGAAAGAAAAATTGAATTTAAAAATGAGTCATAAAATGACAATTTTGTTATTTGAATACATCCTCAATTCTTTAATCATGATCGCTTTGGAGAATTTTGTGCAAAGTGCCCACTTTGACAGATTTTTAAAAATATACACTTAGCCTTTATCCAAAAAATCGACGAATACACACATTATATAGAGTTCCTAAATAACAAAAAACTAAAATGAATGTGTTTGAGAGCAAAATTGAATTTAAAAATTAGTTATAAATTAACCAATTTGTTATTTTAAAACATTCTCAACTCTAATCATGATTGCTTTGGGAAATTATGTCTAAGGGCCCATTTTGGCAGCCTTTTTTCAAATATATTCTGCCTTTATCAAAAAACTGGCCAATCCGTCACATTACATATCTATACTAATAAAAGAACAAAACGCTCTGTCTGTGTGTGTGTCTGTGTGTGTGTCTGCGATGGCTAGCAAAATCTACAGCACGTACAAAGCTCAAAATTTTTTTGAGAGTAGCCCAATATCTCTCCTGATGCACCTGAGCTTCAGAATTTCAAAATTCTAATTATTAACTGAGTAATTAATTAAAATCAAGAGGTCACTCTCATAAAAAATCATCTTTTTCCCAATTTTTTTCTCTTTCATTTGTTTACGGTTGGCTGGTTGTGTAAAAATTTTCGCAGAAGTAATAAGAAAGCTGAGACAGAATTAAAGAAACCCATGGAGGAATAAGATAAGTGGAGGTGAAGTAAGCTCAAAAAAGGTTTGCGATATGAAACCATTTATCGCTCAAATTTAATGTGGCAAACAAAAGGACGTGGAAGAGATTTTGTATTATAAGACGAATTGAAAGAAATGAATTACAGTTGAAGCATATTTCAAGAGGAAATAGCAAATTTTTAAAATGGTCTTAGTTCTATTATTATTTATTAGAATAAATATTCGCTTTTAAAATGAAGGAAATTGAAAAATTAGCAATAATTAAATATCAAATTAAAATTAAATAGGATATTGAAAACATTTGATACGAATTAAAAATTGTATAACTAAAAGTTTCCTTCATTAATGTAATTTTCGATACTTTATAACGTAGATGAAAAATGTTTATGACTTAATAATTGCATGTAAATAAATATTTAAAATATAATGATGAAAACATTCTTTTAAAATCATGTATGAAAATTTAAGTAATAAATATTAATCTAAAATATAAATTTCTGACTGCAGACGATTTTAATGTACTAACAAAATAATGTTATATTTTCAAGCAAAACGTTAAAAAAATTTTCTATATTGATATTTAAAACACATATGATAAAATAATTAATAAATTTTTACCAGTGAAGCGATAAATTAGTTCTTTTTTTAAAAACGAGAGAAAAAAAAATACAGGTTTAAACCTGTTTCAATTGATAGCGAAATTTTAAAATGGAGGGCCAAAGTCACAGTCCGGTGAAATCCAAACACCTCATTGGTCATTGAGCCGCGTCCTTTTCAGGGAACAATCTCTTAGCAGTTGGGTAAATGTTGTCATACTCCTTTTTCCGAGAAAAAATCGTAGCGGCAGTTTTGAAGTAAATCTTATCTCTTTTCATTTATAATCTAAATTTTTCAATCTCATTTTATAAAATGGCATCAAAATATCTTAATTGAGTTAATTTCGATGGTTTATCTTAAATAAGAACAGACGGTAACAATCGCTTAAAAAATACTTTCCCCCTCACCTTTTTCAAATGGAGAAACAAGTTCGTGATTTTCACCCTTACCACACGACCAATGGGGTGGCTGGATTTCACTTGACTGTGATTTTGGCCCTTCACTTTAAAATTTCGCCAATTGATAGGCGTGTCAAAGCACGTGCTTTTGTTGGTACTTAATTGGACTTAATGTAGGGTTAGATCTTAAGCATCATCTCCAGAGATAATACCTCCACTCTATTAATTTCTTTTTACTCTAAAAAAAGAAACCAATTTGAGATTTTGACATTTCAAAAGTGACTGTTTTTTCCCAAAGACCTTTAAAATTCATAGACTGGCAAAATGTCAGTTTAACTTAGGATTTTTGAACATAGCTATTACGTCAGATCGTTGGTACTTCGTACATTAGAATGTATTTGTGGTTGGCTATGGTGCAGTTAATATATGTATATGTATATATGAGGCTTTTTTAGCGGTTTTTTTAAATCATTGATTAAATTTGAATGCATTTATTTAAGTTAAAATTTTATTAAGACTTTAATTTGTTTTTAAAACAAAAATGAAATGGCTCTTTGACGTACAATTGTTCGAATAGGCAGACGATTCATACACAGTAATAAATTATCAAATAGCAAAATAAATTGTACATAAAAAATAGTCACTAAAAGAATAGTAGCAAAACATAATGTTTAGGCGTATTAACACATAACCCGATCCCAACCAGAAAAAAACAGACTATACTCCGAGCCAAGCAAAACAAAAATTTCATGAGCATAAACGCGACCCGAACCTAAAAATTCCATTTGAAAAAAAAAAAAAAAAAAAAAAAAAAAAAAAAAAAAAAACTATGGATTTGATATTTGACCCGAATCAAATCTGAATCCCACAAAAATATTCAAATGAAGCATACCCCAATTCGATCAAAGAAAAATAATGTTCGTGTATATGCAACCCGACCCGAAACCTAAAATTTTTCACTGAAAAAAACCCAAAAAATGACCAGAACGAAACCTGAAATCGATAAAAATATTCCAAAGAACTATAACCTGATAACAGCAAGACAAAAAAACTTCCATGAACATAAACCTGACTCGAACCTAAAAAATTCCATTTGAAGAAAAAGCCTGAAGTTTTATGCAAACTACATCTGAATCCGATCAAAATATTCGAAAGAACCATAACCGGATTCGAATAACAGAAAATAATTTTCGTGGACATGAAACCGATCGGAACCTAAAATTCCATTTGAAAAAAATACCTGAAATTTGAATCGACAAAAATATTCCACAGAACCATACCCGGACCTGAACAAGACAAAAAAATTTCCATGAACATGAACCCAATCCGAACCTAAAAAATGAACTAAATCTGAATCTGACAAAAATATTCCAGAGAAGCATATCCTTATTCGAACAATGCAGAATAATTTCCGTTGATGCGCAACCCAACCTGAACCTAAAAATTCCATTAAAAAGCCGAAATCTGAATTGAACGATCAATTTAAAAAATACCTGAAATCTGAATCGAACCAAATCTGAATCCGACGAAAATAGTCCAAATAACTATAACCAGATACGAACAAGACAATATAATTTCCATGGATATAATCCCCATTCCAAACCAAAAAATTTGTAAAAAAAAAGAAAAAAAAATCCCGAAATTTGAACCAAACATAATCTGAACCTAACAAAAATATTTCAGTGAAGTATAACCTCATTGGAACTAAGTAAAATAATTTCCATATAAGTACAACCCGACCCGAACTTAAAAATCCCATTTGAAAGGAAAAAAAAACCCCACGAAATCTGAATTGAACCGAATCTAATCTGAACACAAATATTCCAAACAATCATAACCGTATCAGAAGAAGACAAAATAATTTCCATGAACATGAATCCAATCCGAGCCTAAAATTCGGATGTTCTACAAAACATAATGCGCTCCGTAGCGATGGAAAGTGAAACTAAGTACTTAGCGCGAGATGGTTAAAATATTTCGTTTATACAGCTCATATTCAAAATATTAGAATAATTGAGAAAAAGTGATAAGAAAAAATTATTTGCCATTTATTTATTTTTTATACTAAGTAAATGCAATTAAATTTCTTATAAATTAAATCTGGAATGTTTAGATAAGATTTTAACATTTATAAAATATAAAATACAGCACAATAAATTAGGTATACAGCTTCCTTAAATACACCAGAATATTAGAATAAAATTTAGATTGGTTCAAAATATTAGAATATTTTATTTTACGCAACAATATTACCTTATGAATATGAAGTAAACGGTAGTTAATATTTTGTAGCATCCCCTTTAGCTTTCATAACAGCGTACAATCGATTTTGCATACTATATACAAGGTGTTTACAAACATTTCTATCAATATTAGCCCAAATAGACTTTATACGTGCCACTAACTCAGTTTTACTTGAAGGAGGATTTTCTTGAAGCTTTTTCTTCATTATACATCATACGTTTTCGATGGGATTAAGATCTGGTGAATTTGGTGGCCAAGGAAGTACCTTAATGTTGCGTTGGCGGAACCAATTCTTAGTTGACACCGAGGTATGCGGGGACGCTAAATCTTGTTGAAAGATGAAATCATCTTCAAATAAATCTTCTGATGATGGAATCATGTAATATTCTAAAATTTCTTGATATATCAGAGAGTTAAACTTTTCGTAGACGATGCATAACTTTCCAGGTCCTTCTGCACTCATACAACCCCATACCATGACACTAGCAGCAAATTTTACGGAACGTTTAAGGCATTCTTTATCAAATGCTTCTTGCTTCATTCTCCAAACTCGGATACCTTGATTACCATATGAAACACAAAACATACTTTCATCACTAAATAATATATTTTTCCAATCTTCATTGCTCCATAAACGTCTTGATTTACACCAATTCAATCTTATACGCTTTTGTCTTGCAGTCATGAGAGGTTTTGTTTTCGGTACACGAGATTCAAATTTAAATTTATGGAGACGTCTTAATGTTGTCGATGTAGAAACTTCAACTCCTTCTTCTTTCCATTTTCGGTGCAAGAATCGCACACTTTTAAAACGGTTTTTCTTAACTATACGCTTCAGTTTCCTGTCATCTCTAGCAGATGTTTTTGGTTTTCGGCCACCATTTCGGCGATTATTTTGAAATTTTCCAATTTTTGAATATTGCGTTAGTATTTTACTAACGCTCGATTGCGAACAATGTAAATAATTCGCTATAAAACATTGATTTTTACCGTGCCGATACAAATCAACCATACGAAGTTTAGTAGATTCAGAAATATCACTCACACGGCCCTTTTAAGACGAAAAAGAAACAAACTGCAAAAAAGAATACTGATTTTAAATAAAATAGTCTGAATTTAATCAATGATGCCACCAGTTAAGAATTGGTAATAATTAAAGGAGAATTAATGTGAAATATTCTAATATTTTGAACCACTTGAATAAATATTCTAATATTTTGACTTTTCAAAATAATTTTTTTTGCAATTAATCTTTTCAAAAATGATATTAAATTTAAGATAACAAGTAAGTTTTATCAACAATAAGTTCTTAATAAAAATATCGTTTGCATATTTTCATTAAAAAACATTAAATTACCAAACGATATTTTCAATTTCTAAAAAAAAGGTAATTATTCTAATATTTTGAATATGAGCTGTAGTTAATGTTAAATTAGAACTTGGTTACGGTTAGATAACAGTTAGGTTGCAATTACGTTCCGGTGACCCTTTTGTTATTTTATTTTCCGGTTAGGTTACAGTTAGGTCATGGTTAAGTTACAGTTAGGTTAAGGTTAAGTTGCGGTTAGGTTGTGGTTAGATTATGGGTAGGTTATGATTAAGTGACGGCCAAGTTACATTTATGGTATATTTAACTTGCAGTTAGGTTACTGTTAAGATACAGCTAAGTTACAGACAAGTTATGATTCCGATACAATTAGGTTACGGTTAGGATTTTGTTCATAGAATGAACATTACGCATGTTTGATAAAAAATATACACCAATTTTTGTAAAATGGCTCTGAATTTATAATATTATATACTAACCTTTTAGCGAATCATCGAGAATCGATTTCATTCACGGTATAGTCAGATTTAAGAGTGATATTTAATTAGTTTGAAATTCAAAATATTTCACTTGGAATAACTATGTGAAAAAAGTATTTAGTTAAGTCACTTAACAGTAATTTTAAGGATAAATATCAACACGAAATCGTTGGACACATATTCCCTCCTGCGTTTCCCATTGCAGCCATTTTAGGTATTTTTGCAGCTAAATATTAGTTTTTTTTAAAAACCAATTTTTGACACAGTCAGGGGACACGTATTTAATATAATGTACAATGTAAAAAATTTGACCCTTTTGCTGTATCATCACTCCCCCGCTTTTATAGAATATATCTCTTTTGACCTATGACAATGCTCCAAAAGAGGCTGAAGTAATCATTTTCTATAAAAGCGGTGGAGTGACGATGCAGCAAAAGGGTCAAATTCTTAACAGTGTATTAACACATATTTTGAGTTGAAGATAAAATCATAAAAATTTCAAGTTCGTTTAACATTATTATAACGGACCCGGGCAACGCCGGGCGGGTCAGCTAGTTTCCTATATAAGAGGACCTGTAAATTGGATGCGTTTCAGAACAAAAATGGATTTAATAACGAGTCAGAAAAGACGCAATTTGTTATAATTCCACAATTTTCCAATCACGATCACTTCGGGAAATTCTGTTCTAATAAATACCCTTTTTGGCAGCCTTTTTTGAAATATATTTTGCCTTTATCAAAAAACTGGCCAATGCGTCCCATTATATAGTTCCTAAATAAGAGGATCTGTCATTTGGATGCGTTTAAAATCAAAAATGAATCTAAAAATTAGCAAGAATATAAGCAGTTTAGATTAGAAGTTTTTTTTCCTAGTTTCCTTTAATTTATTTTTGCTATAACAATTGGTCCTATGAAAAACTTGTTAATATATGTTTTCTATATTATTGCAAAGATGTAAAATAAATTTAATTAGATTTGATTGCATAAGAATTGACTAAGTTGTGAATTTTTTCTTTTTCCAACCCCCCCCCCCTTTTTTCTTTTCGTTTTTAATTTTTTTCATCGGTAAAAGTTGGTCCTATCAAAAACTTGTAAATACAAAAGTTTACATAATTTTGACAACATTTAGAAAAAATTTAGCTGGATTTGATATCTTGAGAATTGATGAAGTTATGATTTTTTCTCTCAAAAACCCTGTTTTTTTCGCCCCATGAGCCCATTTTTTAGAAGTAATATAAACTTTAAACTGATTCGATATTTATTTTAATTGAGAACTTATGGCGTTTTTTCGGTTTTCACAAAAACCCTCCCTATTTCCGCCCCCTTTGACCGATTTTGCACATTAACGAACTTAGCAGAGATTTTATAGCCCTTGATCTTATGTATTAGATTGGAAGAGATTGGAGCAGATCTATAGAAGTTATCGTGTCCATAAGGAAGTGAGATATACATATACATATATATATATATATATATATATATATATGTATATATATATATAGAGAGAGAGAGAGAGAAACTTTTTTACGGATGGTAGTTTTGGGGTCTAGAGATCAAGGCCGTAACTATAAACTTGGGGCCCCGGGGCAAATTAAAACTTTGCCCCGAAAGCCGTTTTTTTTTTTTTTTTTTTTTTTTTTTTTTTGCACGCAGCTATTTAAATGTACACAGTATGATAACCCTAAAAAGATGAACTATGGATTTCGATTTTATGTGTTTATTAACAGATAAAGAAGAAAGATTTTCTAGAATTTTTTAGATGCTTTTTATATTATTCTACCGATCATAAGCCCATCTTCCTTATACTAGCTTCGGTGGGATGCTGACGCGACATGGACACATTCGGCACGACATTCTGCTGTTTGCTCTAGAGCTGCTTTTACATGCGAAGCGCATGGAGCGTATCATCGGACACGCAGAAACATTTACTCTAGCACTTTGATTTTTTTAACTATTATTTTTTAGCTAGATGCTGGGCATTTTATAGGAAGTTAGACGAGAAACCAAAATGAATAGTTTTTTAACCACCAGTTTGAAGCCCCTCAGGCTTGGGGGCCGGGGCAGTGCCCCGTCTGCCCCGGCGGTAGTTACGGCCCTGCTAGAGATCATGATCGGTGTAGATCTGGAAAAAGTTTTCAGAAATTCCAACATAGGAGTGACCGCAATAGGTAGTATATCATAGGAAATCTACCTAAAACCAATCCACTAAGAAGGTGTTCGACGGAGACAAAAGTTGGTGGATAGGAAAATTATATACAGAATAGAAAATGATCAAAATTTCAGAACAATTGAATGATTTATTTCAGAGTTACATAGTTACAAAGTAACAAATTCAATAAGGTTTTGACCCACTCTAGCCTAGATGCAAGGTGCGACGCGGCGTGCAATGATTGATAAAGCTTCCGGATAGTATCCTGTGGTATTTTCTTGCCAAATTCGTCCAAATTGTCGGGCTAGGCCATCAAAATTTTCTGGTACTAGGGGGGCGCCGCCCCCCTGCTCGCTATGCTCGCCAACCCTCCGCGTAATTGCTTCGCGATTCCAAATTATTGGCTATCCCTGCTTGCTGCGCTCGCCAATACTCCATGGTATGAATAAGCAGTTGCAGACCTTTCAACTGATGTGTCACACGACTGGTGTTGTAAAGAAATTAAAAATGTGCCCCCCTGGGGGGCAGAGTGGGAGGCGACACAAAAGACATCCATAATATGAATAAGCAGCTGCAGACCTCTCAAATGATATGTCACACGACTGGTGTTGTAAAAAATTGAAAATGTGCCCCCCTGGGGGGCAGAGTGGGGGTGACACACAAGACATCCATAAAATCAATAAACAGTTGCAGACCTTTCAAATGATGTGTCACACAACTGGTGTTGTAAAGAAATTAAAAATGTGACCCCCCCCCCTGGGGAGAGCAGAGTGTGGGGGTGACACACAAGACATCCATAATATGAATAAGCAGTTGCAGACCTTTCAAATCTTGTGTAACACGACTGGTGTTGTAAAGAAATTAAAAATGTGTCCCCCCTGGGGAGCAGAGTGGGGGATAACACACAAGACATCCATTATATGAATAAGCAGTTGCAAACCTCTCAAATGATGTATCAAACGACTGGTGTTGTAAAGAAATTAAAAATTTGGCGAAATATTACAGTTATCGCCAAGTTGGCGTCACTTTTGACAACTAATTTTGGTCGCCAAATTTGGCGATATATCGCCAAGTTGGCGACAAACTTGGCGATTGTTGGCGATGGTAACCTTTCCTCTGTTTATGGTAACCCATACGGCGATGCATAGACGGAGCCCTTTCCTGATTGGTCTATTCGGCTCATGGAAGGAGTGGACAACCCGGATTCGTTAGTTCCGGAAATCTTCCACATCAGCATCATTCAGGAGTCATTCCTTTTACGGCTAGTTTTTTTTTACTATAGAAGGATATGCAGTCATCTTCCCATTGTACCCCATATATGCTCGATGCGATCCGGCGATCTGGCTGGCCAAGGAAATGATTGACAAGCTTGAAAAAAGTTCATAGCAACATGTGCCACATTTGGTCTGGCATTATCCTGTTAAAAGGCAAGTATGCGAAAGGTATGGCAGCAAAACAGCTCTTAGAATATCGTCGACGTACCGGTGTGCTGTAAGTGTGTCTCTAATGGTAATAAAAAAGGTCTGGCTATCGAGGAAAATGGCACCTCAGGCCATAACTCTTTGTTGAAAGCCTTTGTGCCGTGCAATAGTAAGGGCAGAATAAGCACATTAGCCTGGGCGTCTCCACCCAAATATTTGATTATTGTCAGGACACGGTTAGAAACGGGATTAGTCGTTAAAGAATATACGTCCCCATCCAGCATCATTCCAACCTGATGGAGCTAAGCACCACTGTAATCTGGCTCGACATTGTGCAGGCCTTAGTGGTAGGCAGCGTAACGGTTGGTACGAGCTTAGATATCGCTCTCTCGACCGTTTTTAAATGATGATGGTGGACATTTGTCCAGCCTGGGAAATTTTTCCCACGTCTGATGGTTGATAGCGATCATTCAGGTGTTTTGACAGCTAATCTGACAATAACTCTCTCCTCCCGACCTGTCGTGGCCCTAACTTCAACCTCTACCATCATGATGCCCATATCTATCGCTCTCCACCCATTCTTGCCAGCATCTTCTGATCGCCGCAACGCTTCGGCTCAGTTGTTGAGCGATTTTTTCGATTTTCCCAATCTGCCTCTTTCAGTCCAATAATGCGACCTCTTTCAAACTGTGAAAGTTGCTCGTAATAAGCCTGAATTCCGGGGGCGGGACACTTTTAGAGACGTTGAAAGGTCTCCTAAATCTCAATCAGACTTAAATTTTTTAAAATCGAGAACAGCTCCTTATATACACCTGCTGGATGCGAAGTTCCGGTGCGCTGGAGATCGCACTACTCATACATTGGATACCAAATTTTAATCATTTGCATGTTTGGTCAAAACATTTATGCATGCAAAATTTCAAAGATATAGGATGATTTCTTCGTTGTGAGCCTTTTTTTTTTGGTTATAGAGTGCAATTTATATTTAATATAGAAGATGATTTGTAATACTTTATAATGGTCATATATATATTTATATATATAGTGAAAATCGTTTAAAATATGAATCAATGACCAACAGCATTTCGTATTTTATGCGGGATCGTATATTATCCGCATTTCCTAGATTTTAGAGTAACAATGCATATAAAGCTAGTACACTTTGTTATTAATGTATTTTGCTACTTATAACTCATTTTATACTTTTCTAACAATATTTAGATATTCTAGAAAATTTGAGTTTAAGAGCTTGAAACAAAGAATAACTTTTACCCCCTTCATAATTTTATTAAGTAATCGTTTGTTCAATAGCAAAATTTGAATGTCTGTATGTAATATTTTCTGCCGGAAACTAAAATACGCTATATACTTAAAAACGAAAAATAATAATTTTTCATTATTTTTAGAAAAACAAACTAAATGTATGCAAGAAACAAACATTATTTGATACATTATCAAAATTAAAGTACATGAAGTAGTTTAAATTTTTGAATAAAAGTCGTTTAGCTTCGTTTGGACAAACGTAGAGCAAGTTTTCTGCCTTGTTGATGTGATAGAAAAAAATCTTCAACGGAGGAACAAGTTCCAAGGTACAACAGGTATCAAAATGGCTACAATCGAAATAAACTGAAATAATGAATGCGAATAATGGATTAGTAAGTTTTCTGCCTTGTTGATGTGATGTTTGTGTGAATGTCTCTGCCTTGTTTGTGTGAACAAACAAATGCGAATTATGGCATGTCTGGTTCATCACTTTTTCCTCCGCGTCGTCTTCTGCTTCTTCTGAAGGCCCAAGTTTATCGGAACTTTAGATGTCCGCGCTTATATTTGCGATAGAACAATTCACTTTTTACAATCTGACCATCAGCTTTGACAAATGAGCCCCAGTCATTGCATTTTTTTTATGCTGCTCATCTTTTGCGATGCCAACGATCCAAAGTGCCGTTTACGTCAAAGGCTTCACAGAAACAGTTCTTAATGGTGGTCGATGTTGCGTCTTCTCAGAGTGCTCTCAGAAAATACATGACCCTAAAACACTAATAGGCTTACAGGTTGCGCAGGACAGAACCTTTTCACGATGTTCTGTTTGGCGTAGATGACGTAAACGACGCGATTGTTGCATTTCATTTTGAGAACATGAATTATGTCCTGATTCATTAATTGAATCACACTAGTCACATTGTAATCTAAAAAGACTAGTTCGATGTTTCGTAAGCTGAGGATACCCTTGTCATAGGCTGGACAGTTGTGGGCGAGACACAATATTTTCCTGGATTCCTTTTATCATTTGTACACTGAACACGCAAATCCACTTAACGAATGTATCGCTTATCATCCATGCTTTGACTAATTTGCATAATAACAGGGCCCATTTGTAGCAATTATAAAATTCCATGATTTCCACGACTTGCCAATAACGAGGGATTTTAATGTATAATTTCCGCTCATATTTTATCCAATGAGAACAGTGATACGTCCTTTTCTTAATTCACCCCCCCCCCGATCATTTTTCTCATTTAAATGCCACTATTTTATTCGACATTAAATTTAAAAAAGGCTCATCTCATCGACTTTGTAACTATCTTATTTTGAATATTTTTCAATAGCGGCACGAGTATGTTCTTTTTCCAACAATTGACATCATCGACAATCAAAGCTGTTGACTCTCCACATACCTTCCTATAAACTATACCATATCATTATCTTAATCGGTCTAGCCAACCGTTGTTAGGTGTAATATAAACTCCTTTTCCTTAATCAATGATCCGTTAATTGGTATGCTCGTCGATCGGATTTGGGCTAACTACTTAAATAAAATCTTCTCCAGTTCATCAAATTTTGCCATCTTAATTTTCTTTTAAACAGAACCTCCAGCTCATGCACTATTTTGCAGTTTATCCGAGAACGAAATGCTGACTCATGTATTTGCATAAATTTGACGAAGACTGTCTTGCTTATCACATTCTCGGCGTATTTTTTGCTTAAGACATCCAATTTTTTCGGTCAAATAAAGTGTTCTTCTCTTTACTTTAAACTGTTTGTTCATTATTTACTCCTATCACTATTCAGTAGATAAACAAAGGATTAGATTTATGCAATGTCCTTTTGCTAGCTGTACAAGTATTGTAGATTTGTCACATTACTTGATTGTGACGTAAAGAAAAACTTTCCTTAACCTTCCGCCGGGACTCTGATCTACCTGTACTACGTTCATATGGAATAGGATCAGCGTTCTTCTGCCATTTGAGTCATTTCATATGTGTTTCCAAACATTTAAAGGTTTTGTAATGTGATGGACCTGGGTCATTTTTAGAGTATTCATTTACATTTTCTGCATTTTTTTTTTTTACCTTGAACCTCATCCACAATCTCATCATCATTTAAAATCTGATATATAAGTTCATCTACGTCACTATTTAACCACTTCTTAATTTCATTTTCTTCATAAATGGGTATTCTTATCATCTCCTTTATTGTTTTACATTCCTCTCCTAAATGTGAAAAAAAAATAGAGTAATAAGCTGTTCGGATAATTTGAAGTTCGGTTTAAAAATTATTTTGAGAGAAATCGGCTGTTTTTGCATTTGGAAGTTCGGTTGATTGGAGTTCCAATAATCGAAAGTATATTGTAATTAAATAAAATTTCAAAACTTTTCATTGAAATGGCCGTTTTAATGGAGGCATTCTGCAAGACAGAAATTTATAAATGTCCTTTTTAAAATAATCTTTCTTTCCTTTCCTTTCTTTTCTTTTTTTTTTCCTTTTTTTAGAGTGCAAATTCTATTTTACAGATCTGGGACATGGTGGTTTTGGCGCTGCTATTTCTGTATGTGATTATTCATAGCCTAACACAAAAATACTGTGATGGGGCGGGGAGCAAGGTGGATGAAGTAAAAGTTCCCAGATCAGTGCTTTTATCAAGTACCTGGTTGTTTTTGTCGTTATGAAATCTGTTATTATCGTACAGGACAGCAACACTTCTCTTGTGACCAACGCTGACCAACGCAAAGTAGTTGAAAACCTTTGCTACGGTGATGAGGACTTCGGATGTGGTGGTTTTTCCGCTTTATACATTTCACATTGAGCTGTACTAGCACTGGTTTATCAAGCACAAAGTATTATCTTTTATTGATAAATGTGCGGTTCGGCGGAAGCAGAACATGAGTTATGAGCGTTTGGTATTAAAATAATCGCGTTGGTTAAGTTATATGACTTTCTCAGACAACTTTAACACGTTCGCTGCCGCTTACATGAAGATGTGATGATAGTTAATGCCGCACTGTAGAAGTGGGTTTTTCCTAGAAGCCGATTATTTTTCATTACAAAGAATCAGTGAAAGATTTTTTCGCGCCAGCGCGTGACTGGCTATTGGAAATCACCTCACATCACGCGCTGGCGTGTGAGTGACCCCTTAACGTTGGCGCCATATAACGCGCTTTCGTGTGAGCGGTAGCGAACGTGTTAAGAAATACAGAACGATCTATATATATTAAAACATTTCCCTAAATATTATCTAACTGACAATGCAAGTTTAATAAAAATTCGTGCAGTTGGACGTGAATTACAAGCGTTTGGAAAAGAATTAATTGAGTTAACCATCTCACTTATCTCCAAATAACATGGAACTATTTGTTCCAAACTAAAACTTACCTCCAATAATTATCTAATTGACAATAACATAAGTCGCATAAAAACCCGTTAAACAAAACGGGATTACAAACGTTTGGAATGAAATTAATATAGTTTATTGTAGAACTTTCTCACATAGCTCTAACAAGGGAACCTTTTTTTGTGTTTACCGCACCTAGCATTGAGATTTGGTTCATTTTAGATCCTTACATTAGGAAGTTTGCGAATCAAAGAAATTTTTCTGTTAAAGTCATATATATTTTTTACTTACCCATCATACGTAGTATAGGGTAAGTCCTGCAATCGTTTTGAAAATCGAAATTTTTTTTTTCACGGATTTACACGTTTCGGACACTGGAGATTCCGAAAAACATATTTAAAAAAAAAAATTTTGCCGTCCGTCCGTCTGTCTGTCTGTCTGTTTGTCTGTAACCGCTCTATCTCCCGAACAAATTGAGATAGAGATTTGAAATTTTGTATGTGCTTAGTATGTAAGAATGGGACGAAGCCTATTTAATATCAGTAACCTCGATTATCCGGAACTATTTTTTTCGAACTCTCAAAAAATTCGTTCTGATGAAAGGTATATAAAAATTTTAGAATTCTTTTTTTTTAAGGAATGGACGTAAAAGGCAATAAAATAACACAAATTTTGCACCAAGAACGAAGTCGGTCGGATTAATAGTTGCCGAGATATTTCTAATCCTATTTTCCACATTCATTGATTTTTCATGACCCTGTATTTCATTCAAATTTCAATTCAAAGATATCTTTTAATTGGAAATGAAACACTTAATTCGATGCAAGAAACCGTTATTGAATATGATTAATATTTTTGGAGTTATAAGGATGTTTCTATTACTCAATTCAGTGCTACTTGAATAGTTTGGCGTTTCATACAATTTATCGAAATTGGGTCATCAGAAATTCATTAATAGAGCATGCTTATGTGTTAAAAATACTTAAGTATACGTTTATATTTTGTTTTGGAAGTGTAATGCGTTTTACAAATTGTTTACATGTGTTATGTTTTCATATATTGTGCTATGCATATCCATGATGGGTAAGTATTACGGTGGCCTCCAACGACTAGTTTTTTATTTGAAGCAGTATAACTTACTAAAAATGCTGTTTCTGTGGCCACTTATCAATTATTAACATAGTGTAACACGTGCATTCCAAAGGAAAAAAAAGAAAGAAAAAAAAATAAGACTGTCACGCGTCACGTGACCTAAGTTTTGCTAAATAAAAAAAAAAAATGTAGTTGTAATATTTTTCGTTAAAAAAAAACTGGCAACACTAGTTCTATTAAAAAATGTTCTATTCTTGGTGATGTTAAAAAAGTTGGTTATAGTGGCATGCGCCAGAATTATGTAAAAAGTTTTATTTGTATGTAATGTGTGTGTGTTATTCTACTATATGTGAGTGCCGTTCTTTTCAAGTAATAAAAAGTTTATAAAGAAGAATGCAACCCCCGAGATATCTATATCTAAGTTAAGTTATGCTCTTTCTTTCTTCTCTTGTACATTTGTAAGACGACTTCTTAGAAAATGGCTACCCAACGTCTGGCCACGAATCAATTCCAAAGTATTCAGCTATCTTAGTTCCAGAAAAGTTCAATATTTTTGATAATGAAATATGATTAATAAGAATGAAAAAAATGGCTCGAGCGGTCGTGCTCGTCTGTTTGTGAAGTGTATTTTAAATGGTTAACATATTAAGTTTGTTTCGTTGATGTGAAATCATTCGTTTGTGAAATGTGTGTTCGATTGTGAAATGGAAAATGTGTTCTCGGAAAAATCTTGCTTCGATAACGCCATTTATATTTGTTTGTGAATTATGGCGAATTCTACGTTTTTCTGTTCTTATAAAAACTTTCAGTTCGTGTGCCTGCAGGTGTAACTCAACAATATTTATTTAATCTTCAAGTTACTTTCTTAAAATGATCCATATTTTTATCAACAGAATGCATTCTTTTCACATGTCTCTAAATTTTGTTTTCTATTTGTAAAATTTTTCATATTATTTGTTTTAATTTATTGATTACTTTACAATTTATTTATGTATTGTGTAATTCCCCTTCCCTCCCCATGCTTATATTTTTATTCTTTACTTTATTTTCATTCTGTGTATGCATCTTTATTTTTTATCTTGATTAAATAACAACTTTTCTCACTTCGAATAAAAAAGAAAAACAATTAAAAAAGGGGTTGATCAATAATAAAATAAGCATTTATTTACGTTGATGTTATTTTTTTTTTTTTTTTTTTTTTTCATAAACGGGGAAATAAATTCAGAGTGAAAAAAAGGAAAAATATATTAACAAGTTGGAAAATGCACGTGAACGTAGCAAATGAGGTGCGTTCGTACGATAACGAAGTTTTAAAAATATTCAGATATTGCTGATATAGTAGAGCGTACTTTGGATACAGAATAGTAGTCGAAATCTTTGTGTTTCTGTAAATATGCAGGAAGTAATTTTTATTACACCTCAGAAACCTATATCTTATTCATAAAATGTGAAATAGTTGAATATAATTAAAACATGCCCCAAACAATGTTTCCCCGTGTAGCATTATGCAGGGGAATACTTTTGTGTGGCCCTGTAATTTAATACTAAATATTCTTTGCATCACAGATTGTACAGAATGTATATTTTCGTACATACTTTATAGATTCATGTCAATTATGTTATGTTCAAATGAGTGTAACACCATTAAAATGCATTTGAAACTTTTTTCCCATTAATCGTAATGCAACAAAATACTTTTGATTGTCCCTGTAATTGATCTATTCATCCGATTTTCATAACATTTGAAATGACTCGACAAAATTATGTAATAATTATAAGTTTTCAATTTCAAACGATTAAAATGCATATGAAACTTTTTTTCCCATTGACCGTAATGTAACGGAATCCTTTTGGTTGTCCCTGTAATTGATATATCCATCGGATTTTCATAAAATTCTTTGCATCACAGATTGTACAGAATGCATATTTTAGTATATATTTCATAGATTCATGCCAATTCTATTATGTTCGAATGAGTGTAACATCATAAAAATGCATTTGAATCTTTTTTCCCATTAACCGTAATGTAATGGAATACCTTTGATTGTCCCTGTAAATGATCTATGCGCCGGATTTTATAATATTTGAAATGACTCGATAAAATTACGTAATAATTATATGTTTTAACGTTCAAACGATTAAAATGCATTTGAAATTCTTTTCCCATTGACCATAATGTAACGGAATCCTTTTGATTGTCCCTGTAATTGATCTATCCATCCGATTTTCATAACATTTGAAATTACTCGACAAAATTACCCAATAATTATATGTTTTAAATTTCAAGCGATTAAAATGCATTTGAAAATTTTTTCCCCATTGACCGTAATGTAACGGAATCCTTTTGATTGTCCCTGTAATTGATCTATTCATCCGATTTTCATAAAATTTGAAATGACTCGACAAAATTATGTTATAATTATGTATTTTAAATTTCAAACGATTCGGTTGGGTAGTTTTTGCGTTGTTATATGCGGACAGACGGACAGACAGACGGACAGACAGACGGACAGACGGACGGACTGAGCGACAACAATAGGTGCTACGTATTTACATAATTACGAACGCACCTAAAAAGTATTTATACCTTTTATTTCAAGTGTCATATGGTATGTGTTTATTATTTTTTGTTTGTTTTGTTGTTGGTTTCGCAAGATAACAGAATTTAATTAGAAATTCTATTTGAGTGTTCTGTTGTTAGTTATTTTTAAGCATTTAATTTAGAGTTCCGGATATATTGGGAAATAGCATTGAATATGATTTTCAAAACAGATTGAGTAAATTTTTGCATTTATTTATTTATTTATTTAATTTTTTTTTTATGAAATAAAACTTTCTTTTCTTTTAAAGTTACATTGAAAAATCTACATTACGTAGTCTTGTCTTGATAATATGATAATAATATTGATTGACATTTTAATTATTCAGATATGTTTTGACTTATTTAGAACATTGTTTATGAATGTTGCCAACAATTCAGAACTAGTTGTATATCAGTTAAAATAATGTTTTGATTAAATAACACGTAATGACAAACTAGTTTATTTATATCAGCAATAATTTTTAGTATATTTTATTTAAAAAAATAATATAGTTTAAATTTTAAAGATACTTTAATGAAGTTTTATGAAGTTTAATGAAGTTTAATTATTTTAAAAGTATATTTTGCTAACTTTAAAGTTCACTGTTTTGTTTTATTGAAGTCTTGTTTTTATGAGTTATAAAGCAAAGCTCACGTCTGGGGAACAATTTATTTAAACGAATTTTTAGCATTTGTGGATATATATCTTGTTGTTTGCTAAATTTACAAATGTCCGAATTCAATAAAGCACAAAAAGAAGACTTGTTTCAGGTCGCTTTAGATATGAATTTAGATGTACAACCTTCTATGACTGTTGTCACTTTGCGTGATAAGATTAAATCCTCTCCCTCGTACGAAGTTGATTTCGTAAATTCGTTAGTCAGAAACCAAATTGCGACTCGCGAGGAAGAACAGCGTAGACAAGACTTAGAGGAAAAACAAAAAGCAGCTGAGTTAAAACAGCGTAAATTAGAAGAGAAGCGTCGTTCGGAAAAACTGGAATTAAAAATGTTTGAGATGAATTTTGAGCTTGAGCAGCTTAAGTTACAGGCTCAGAGCCAAAGTGTTTTCAGTGGAGCGGTAGGTGGTAATGCGGCAGGGATAATGTCTCATCCAGAGAGTAAAATAGACATCCAGAAGCTGTTGCCTACATTTAAGCCAGAGACAGATGATGTAACATTGTTTCTGGTGCTCCTTGAACGACAGTTAAAGCTTTCGAAGGTACCAGAACACCTCTGGGTTTCTTATTTACTAAGTGTTGTACCCTCTTCTATATCTACGCTTATTGCTCGTGATAAAGAAGAAAATGCTTCAGATTTTTCACATGTTAAAGGTCTACCTCTAAAAAGGTTTAAAATTAGCGCTGAAAGGTTGAGGCAGCTGTTTTTCACGCATTGCAAAAATAAAGAAATTACTTGGAGAGATTATTACTTCGAGTTACGTGTTTACTTCGAAAACTGGCTTAAAGAGTTAAATGTAACGTCTTTTGAAGCTCTTCAGGATCTGATCATAGCGGATCAGATGAAAAGGCGCGTGCTTGTCGAATGCAAACAACATATGTTAGATGATTGGGAGCATTTAAATTCGCCAGTCGACCTTGCTGGAAAATTAGACGCGTATTATACTATCAGGTCTACGTTTTCTAAAAAAGATTCGGTTGTACCCCAGGAAAAAAAAAAGAGTATTCTCGCCGAGAAAATGCATGGAAGCAGAGTAAGCCTCCAAAAGAAGACAGATCTTCTCCAAAGTTTGCTAATAAACGATTAGAATCCGATATATTTTGCTATGGTTGTGGCAAAGTGGGATTTATAAAGAAGAAATTCCCAAATTGTTCCCCTATGGTTAAAAAACAAACAGTGCAAGCTCATCGTCTTCAGCTATATAGTTTAAATACATCTGCAGTTACAGCTCCAAATGTGCCTATTACGATCTGCAATAAGAAGGTGTTAGTCTGTGCAGATACAGGAGCCAATCGTTCTATTGCAGGAGAACGAATGTATAAATTATTTTTGAAAACTGGTGTTGCATTGAATCCCCATACTCATGATGTAACCCTGGCTGACGGAATTACGATGGCTAGAGAAACTTTGTCTGCCACTGTGCCCGTAGGAATTGAAGGCCGAGTTTTCAAAACGGAGTTTATTGTTTTACCAAATGCCAAAGGTAATAGAACCCTTTTAGGAATGGATTTCCTTCACAATGCTAACATGGTGCTTGATACCGCTAAAAAAACATGGCATTTTAGTGATAAACCTCATAAAGAGTTTGATTTTGTGGATGAGTACGAAGAAGAAAATAGTACGTCTGCTGGTGCTGTCGAGGTTAGTCCATATGCTTTACGTGAAGACGAAGGCAAAAATTTAAGTCCTGATGAAAGGGAAAGACTTAATGATCTCCTGAAAAAGTATGAAAAGTGTTTTCAACCAGGGGGAGAGACAACCCCATTTGTTGAGCATCGTATCAATACAGGTGATAGTGCTCCTGTTCCTGTACCACATTATCGAATGACTCCTGCTAAAAAAGAAATTCTCAAGAAGGAATTAGATAATCTTCTAGCTCAAGGAATCATAGAAGAATGTGAATCACCTTATGCTTCGCCTGTGGTCCTCGTACCAAAACCCGATGACAGTGTAAGATTATGCATAGATTATAGAAAATTAAATGAAAACACAGTAGCAGATAAATATCCATTACCTCGAATGGACGACCTTTTACATGAAGCCAAGCATACTCCTTACATGTCAACTATAGATCTTCGTTCTGGGTATCACCAAGTTCAAGTCTACCCACCAGATCAAGATAAAACTGCATTTGTCTGTCCTTATGGAACTTATCGTTTCTTAAAAATGCCTTTTTTACTAAAAAATGCTCCTGCCACGTTTCAAAGATTGATAGATCAATTTAGAAATGGTCTTAAGGATGTATTTGCTTTATCGTATCTAGACGACATCATCATTTTGTCAGACACATTTGAGAAACATCTCTTAGATCTTACAGCTGTGTTCGAGAGACTCCTTGAATTTAAGTTAGATGCCAAACGTGAAAAATGCCATTTTTCTTGTGAGAAAGCTAAGTATCTAGGACACTGGATAACTCCAAATGGTTTAGAAGTAGATCCAGACAAAGTATCCGCGATTAAAGCGATACATCCACCAAAAAATGTTAAAGAAATTCAGTCTTTCTTACAAACCTGTTCTTGGTACAGAAAATTTATATCAAATTTTGCTGATATCTCAAGACCTCTTAGCAATCTTACGAAAAAGAAAGCCACTTGGAAATGGGGAAAAGAAGAACAAACGGCCTTTGAAACTCTAAAACGTTGTCTCATGACATTTCCAGTACTGAAGCAAGCTGATGGAACCAAACCATTCATTCTACGAACTGATGCTAGCAACTATGCCCTTGGTGCTGTACTTTTACAGGGTACCGACAAGAACTCTGAACACCCCATAGAATATGCTAGCCGTCTTCTTACCAGTGCAGAAAGAAATTACTCCACTACTGAACGCGAGGCTTTGGCTGTTGTCTGGGCCTTAGAAAAATTTCGTGGTTATGTGGAAGGCCAAGAAGTGATTGTAGCTACTGATCACCAACCTTTAAAATGGCTTCTCAGTCTTAAGTCACCATCGGGAAGATTAGCCCGTTGGGCACTACAATTGCAATCGCTTTTATTGAAAATAAAATATGAACCTGGAAAATCTAATGTTGTGGCTGACATGCTGTCACGTCCTGTGTGCAACCATCAATCTGCTTTCTGCGAGACATGCAACTTTGTTAGCATAGATATGCCAACAAGAAGCTCAAAAGATATGAGGGAAGCGCAGTTACACGATGAAAATCTTAAAAAATATATATAGATTGCTTTGAAGATGAACAGAAAAGTGAAGACTTTGCCAATTGGACTGATAGAGGATTCCTGATGAATCAAGGTGTACTTTATCGTTATGCTCCTGAATCTGATGCCGAGGAAGCGCAACTGGTCATTCCAGTTCAAGAAAGAGAAAATATTTTGAAACTTCATCAAGACGACCCCTCAGCTGGACATTATGGTGAAGCAGGAACCTATCAAAGAATTGCTAAGAGATATTATTGGACAGGCAAGCGAGCCTTTATTTCTGAATATGTAAAGAAATTTCCAGAGTGTGCTTGCTATAAAGCAACAAATCAGAAACCTGCTGGTTTATTGCGAACACCTGCTTATGCTCAACGGTTTGAAACCCTCAGTATTGATCTTTTTGGACCACTGCCACCCAGTAAAGATGGACACCGATGGATTTTTATAGTGGAAGATTGTGCCACTAAATGGGTAGAACTATTTGCCTTAACAACTGCAACTGCACAAGAATGTGCGGCTACTTTGATAGAAGAGATCTTCCTTCGGTATGGTATTCCAAGAAGATTGATAAGTGATAATGGTCCTCAGTTTGTGAGCGCTGTTCTACAACAAGTTTGTTATATTCTTGGAATAGACCAATCATTGACACCTTTATACCATCCTCAGGCCAATCCGGTCGAACGCAAAAATCGGGACTTGAAACCTCGAATAGCAATCCTTGTCGGGGATGAACACCGATCCTGGATAGATAAACTTCCTTTCATTAGATTTGCCATGAACTCTGCCAAATCTGATACAACAGGCCAAACTGCTGCCTATCTACAATTTGATCGAGAACTAAGAACAATCGATGATGTAGTAAACGATTTCAAAGCTGTTGTCGATAATGACAATTTCGTTCCGGAAATAACCCCATATCTTAAACGACTTGCAAATATTTCGAAAAGTGTGAAAGAACGTGTTGAAATGAAACAAGATCAGCGAAAGAAATATTATGATAAAAATCGTAGACAAGTATATTTCAAGCCTGGTGAAAAAGTATTGGTTAACCTACATCCAGTGAGCAAGGCAAGTAAAAATAAAGCAGCAAAATTTATGCCTAAGAGAGATGGGCCATACATAATTTTGACTCAAAAGTCGCTAGTGACATATGACATTGCTAGTCTAGAAAATCCTACTGAACGAATTGGATCTTACCACGTCTCTGCCTTGTTGCCTTACCAAGAATCTGAAACTATTCCAGTTGCGCCCTTGAGAAAAAGAGGAAGACCCCAAAAGCATCCTGTTTCCTCTCCGAGACGTAGATCGGAAACAGAGGGGGAGGATGTAACACGCACATTCCAAAGGAAAAAAAAAAAGAAAGAAAAAAAAAGACTGTCACGCGTCACGTGACCTGAGTTTTGCTAAATTAAAAAAAAATGTAGTTGTAATATTTTTCGTTAAAAAAACTGGCAACACTAGTTCTATTAAAAAATGTTCTATTCTTGGTGATGTTAAAAAAGTTGGTTATAGTGGCGTGCGCCAGAATTATGTAAAAAGTTTTATTTGTATGTAATGTGTGTGTGTTATTCTACTATATGTGAGTGACGTTCTTTTCAAGTAATAAAAAGTTTATAAAGAAGAATGCAGCCCCCGAGATATCTATATCTAAGTTAAGTTATTCTCTTTCTTTCTTCTTTTGTACATTTGTAAGACGACTTTTTACAATAGTTGTTTTTTAAAGAAAAGGGTTGAAAAATATAAATTAGTTATTAATAAATATAAAATATTTGAAAAAAGTTTAAAAGTTTCTTCAAAACTTACGAATTTTGTTTTGAAAAAATACGACATTTTATTCATCTTTTTGAAGGGGAAAAGGTTGACTTATTTTCAAAAATAGAGTTTTCCAGCAAATCTAGACAAATGTCGTATCCCAAAATAAAGCAGAAAAAAAATTCGTAGCGTCATATTTGGCGATTTAACTCACTATTGGCGTGAATAAGCAAGTAAAAATCCAATAATAAAAAAAATAAAATATAAAAAAAAATGCATAACATATCTATATTATAAAGGCCAAACGTATCTGTGCGTAACGCATACGTAATTTTGCGAATGGCAACACTTTCAAATTTAAAATGAAATTTCGGTATTGCAACTTTTGCTACTACAAATTTTTAAATTTCTAAATATCGCACATTTACAGTTCTTACACCATCGTGTAGGAAAAAAATATAATTTTAAATGAAATTTGTTTGAAAGCTGTATCTTAATTTGTTTTTAAAATATATTTTTTTTTTTTGTAGTTTTTAATACCGCTTTTCTAATTGTGGCAAAAGGAGTACTCCATTTCTATTAAAAGCATAGGAAAAAGGGAAAGAAATTGATTACTGTATCTTTATGTTGCCATTTTCCCATTAAAAGGGAAAAAATAGAAATTTAAATATCTTCTGTTATAAAACCCGGTAAATTTTGATTTCATTTACAAAATTTGATTTACACTTAAATGAATATGAACAGTTTAATGTCTGTTTCAACTAATAGCATTGAGACGTCAAGTTTTAAATCAAAATTATCAAATTAAAATGCCATTTTTTTTTTGCAAAAGTGAATACAGATGCGAAATGTGCATCTGTAAATTTTGATATGATGAAAATGATGCCGCGGTTTAGATTTCACGGGAAAAAAATTCTATGATTGAGTCAAAGTTGAATAAATTTTGCTTTTTACCATTTTGGAATACTAGCATAAAAATCTTAATTGATAACTTTATCATAATGACATATCTTTATTATTTTTTTACTGCTTACATATACGATTAAAGTTTAATTTTAACAATTTCTACAACTGAGTTTTATAGAAATAGTATTTGTTAATTTGACGTTAAATATCGTTTGTTTAAGAGTTAGACTTTCCAATATAAAATGCATTTTTTACTATAACTAATGTTGTAATTATAAATCAATGGAACAGTTCCTTTTTAAACATTTTCTTTCGTCGAAATTCGACGGGTTCTACCTTGTGCTTGTGACTTTAATAGAGAACTTTTATCGGCTGTCTAACTCTTTTGTATAGGGCTACAAAAGGCATCAGGTCTCAATGCGACGTGCGAGCAACACCAATAAAAAGTTTCCTTGTAAGTAATGTGGAGCGATTTTTTATACAATAAAACTTTCTCTCACATTTTATCTAACTGACAATGTAAATTTCACAAAAATACGTTTAACAGAGCTTGAAATGTAAGCGTACTGAATGAAATTAATTGATTTGGTCTATTTGTGGAATTTTCGCACATAACTTCAAAATAACATAAAACGATTTCTTCTAAAATCCCTTAAAAATAATTACTCAGTTGACAATGGCCCCACCAGTGGCCGAGAGGTTCTGACCTCAAACTGGTAGACGGTAGGTGCTGGGTTCGAACCCAATCGCGACCGTCGGCCTAACCGTTCGAAGTTTTCCGTGGTTTTCTTCGAACCTTGCGTAAATACGTGTTAGGCTCCCTTAGAAAGACCCCCACGGAGGGCAACCCACCCCATAGGGCCTATATCCCATAGCGTAGATAATCGGCCGAGAAAAATACACACCGTAAGTTGACAATGTAAGTTCCATAAAAATCCGTTAAGGAAAACGTGAGATATAAGCATTAGGAATGAAAATTCATTTCAAATTTTATATCTGTCCTGGATAATTCCAATTGTTTAGTTTATTTCAAAATGACAATTTTAGTTTCTGGGATAAATTTTTAATTGCTATGCCAGTGATTCAATTAATTACATTTTAAAAGCTGCATTAAGTTTCATACGAAATTTATTAGTAGAGACTAGAACTGTATACATTTTTTTTTTCAAATTATCCTAAAATTCTTTACATGCTTTGCAGTAAACTAAACTTCTTCGAAAATCTCATTATTGTCATATGTTTCTGAAATATCCAAGATATTCAGCATTCCATTCATAGTTGCTTTGCATATTTGAAGTAAGTAAACTTTAAATAATCGGAAAAGTTCTTCAAAACAGAATTCTTTATAAACGTTTAATCTTTCTTCTCAAAATTAAATGTAATATCCATTCGCGTTGCTAGGCAACAAATAGTGTAGTGAACTCTGTGGTAGAATATTTTATGAATATATTCAGGAATTGTCACATATTAGCGAAGAAAGGCTTTATAGCATGTTTTGAAAACTGAAATCAATTTTTTCTTCAGTTCGAAATATTTCTAATATAGGAAAGAAATTAGAAGAAAAAACATTGAATATATTTTGGAGAAAAAAAGCCTACGAAGGTTCGGTAGCACACATCTTTTGGGATAAATATGAATAAAAAATTATGATACGAGGTATAATACGAAAGAACATTTGTTAAGCTATAAAAGATAATGTTTAAAAAATATTGAAAAAATTAAATTAATATGCATCAATTTTTGTGAACTTTATTTCATGAAAAGTATCTTAAGAGGAGACTCGACTCGCTGAAAAAGACCCGGATGATTATGTTAACCTCTTCGGTCCCTGAGTACCCGAATGGGTACATCCGTTTTGTCCCATTTTATTAACGATACTCAAATATAAATGCAATTTCGATTTAAGAATGATATGTTTCGAATTCTAAGATTCGAGCTAATGAAAATAAAACAAAAATCTCGCTCTGAAGTCAAACTAGAGAAGAAATAATTCAGAAATAATTAACAATACTGTAATAATCCTCAGTAGCCAAGAGGTTAAGCTTGTGGATGCTTTAATTTCAAATATCTAGCTCAAATTTTAATATTCTTACATATATATTTTTCTTTTTTTGCATAGGACACAGTCCAAAAGCCGACAGCACAAAAACCTATATTATCGATCACAAGAATAAAAATCTTTATTTTATGGAAGAATAGTAATAGGGGAATCTAATGATCCATGTCTGCCGGAAGTGAAGTGATGCGTATGCTTAAAATTAATACCATTAGCGGTTCACTCGTAGGTTTATCATTGTGTTTTCGTAATTCCTGTTTTCTATGTTTTCATACCTTTGATTGTTCGGCAAACACAATGTTCAATTTACGAGTGAACCACTAGTAATATTAATTTTTGGCTTATGCACCACTTCCGGCAGACATGAGTCATTAGATTCCCCTATTACTATTCTTATATAAAATAAAGATTTTTATTCTTGTGATCGATAATATAGGTTTTTGTGCTGTTGGCTCTTGGACAAATATCTGAAGACAATTTACCACCGGGCTAGTTTTTAATTTTTCGATTTTCGTTATATTTTTTAAATATTATGATCGTTTCAATTTCAGAACCGGTATATACCAGTTTCGAAATTTAAAGTAGTTTTTTAAAAATAATCTGAAATCAAAATTGAAAAAGAAATAAAAAGAATATTGCCCAGTTAAACTGGTGGCATTGAGCTCACAAGCTACGCATACTAATAGTACATTACAGCCTTGTGTTTTCGTTAATTCCGTTCGAAAAGAAAATAAGAAAGGGAAACAGGTCTCTCCTTTCTCCTTTTTTATACTTAATCATTGAACCTCCTAAACTATCAAGGACATACTTTATCATATAAAAAAGCTATATCCAAAATTCAGAGCAAATCGGATAATTCTTAATAAAAACCCATTTAGCATTTATATAATTTAAGAGGAGTTATTCCCTTCTTTTATACTTAACCATTAAACTTCCAAAACTATTCAGAGATTTGAACGAAATCTGACGATTCTCCTTGAAAAATCCATTTACACAAGTTAAGGGGAGGGGCATTAGAACCCCCGTTCCCCCTGTTTATACTTATTCAAATGAACACCTAATGACAGCCACGGACTCGCCTCATCAGAATGATCCTATATCTAAATTTTGAACGAAAACTGTTAATTCTGCATGAAAATCCCTTTTATATCAATTAAGGGGAGGGGCATGAGCCCCCCGTTCCCCCTGTTTATACTTATTCAATGAAAACCTAATAACAGCCACGGTATCACCTCATCAGAATGATCCCATATCTAAATTTTGAACAAAAACTGTTAATTCTGCATGAAAATCCCGTTTATATCAATTAAGGGGAGGGGCATTAGAATCCCCGTTCCCCTTGTTTATACATATTCAATGAACACCTAATAACAGCCACGGAATCGCCTCATCAGAATGATCCTATATCTAAATTTTGAACGAAAACTGTTAATTCTGCATGAAAATCTCGTTTATATCAATTAAGGCGAGGGGCATGATCCCCCCGTTCCCCCTCTTATACATATCGAATGAACTCCAAAAACTAATCAGGGAAGCGCCTTATCAGGATATACCTATATACAAAATTTCAAGTGGATCCGATATTTTTATCATGAGTTATCGCGTTACGCACGAACGCACGTACGAACGTACATACAGAACGGACGGGCACATAAGCTCTCAGGCTATGATAGCCTGTGAGCTAACTAGGCCGGTTGTAGATCATCCTCAGCTATCCTATGCAAAAAATGATGTAACAATATTAAAATTTGAGCAAGATATTTGAAACGCCCACATAGACTTAATATTATCATCATGGTCTTTTTCAGTGAGTCGAGTGTCCTCTTTAAAAAACACATAATTGCTTGCGAAATTTTGAGATCAAAATATAAGTATGTAATAGTAAAATATCAGAAATTTGTTCCGAAGTTTAATGAAAATATTTTAAGATGGAAATTAATGTGTAAAATACCGATTAGAAAACGTTTAAATACCTTATTCAAAGCTTCTGAACAATAATAATAATTAGGAAATCTTATATGGCGAAACAAAAATTTCAGCTGAGCGAGAAAACATTCATTGGATATTTGAAGAAGATACTGATAATTTCTGACTTTGTAATTAGCATTATTTCAAAGAAGTAATATTTCCATAAGGCATACTGACAATAGCCTTGATAAAATTTTTGTCTTCAAAAATATACAACCAAAATAAGGCAAAGTGAATCCTTCACTAGTATTAAAATTTGTATTTTTTCTTTGAACCTACTGACCCGTGATATCAGTCTTGGTTTTAAATGCTATGGGACCCTTTTATTAGAACACTAGCAGCCTCCGCCCGCTACGCTGGACAGTTTCTCTAAAATAATCTTGAATCAAACGAAATATATTTAAATAAACAATCTTAATATCGAATCAAATACCCACAATTTTTGTCTGATGTATGTAATCTTACATTGGTCTGTTCAAAGTTCATTTTGGCGACAAAATACCTCTAAAATGACTAAATAACTGACAAATTACAAAAGTACTAAAGTAATTAAAATTTTTTTTGTAAGTTTTTTATCTTGAATTCCACTTGAATTGCTTCTACCTGAATTTGCTTCTGAGATATGGTGAAACATGTTATTATTTTAGACCATCCGATGAACTTCCTAAAGGAGAGATTTATATATATAGTATATAGATAGATAGATAAGGAATCAAAAATTGAGGTTTTTGAGCCGAAGACATCGCCAAATTAGGAAAATGTGAAGTATCTCACCAAGTACTGGATTTAAAAGAATTTGCTTAGTACCAGTCAATTAAGCATAAAAAGTGCACTAAAATATGCACTAAACAAACAAATAATTAGTAAAATATTAAGAAAAATATTAATAAAAAGACGAAATGAAAATCATTTAATGACATTTTAAACACGTGAATCGTATTTAATGTCATTGAATGCGACATTCACGATCATTCATTATTAGCATCTAATCTGATAGTTTGGCGATGATTTGTTGATCGACGGGATAACCTAGTAGTACCTTTTATTATTATTATTATTATTATTATTATTATTATTATTATTATTATTATTAGAATGAATGATAAATTAATTGCAAGTATTTTTTCATGATAATGATTTTTCCTTCACATTCAAAATATTTCTTTCTTAGGTACTTCTAGGTTATCCCGTCGACCAAAAAATTATCGCCAAACTATAAGATTAAATGCCAATAATGGATGATCGTGAATGTCACGTTCAATGACATTAAATGGGATTCGCGTGTTTAAAATGCCATTAGGTGATTTTTATTTCGACTTTTTATTAATATTCTACTAATTATTTGTTTTTTCGTTATTTAAAATAAAAATTATGTCAACATGTATAGTTTGGCTATTAGTTTGGCGATTTGTTTAATTTGGCGAAATTGGTCGACGGGATAACCTAGAAGTACCCTTTTTTAGTGGTGGTAAAATAACTGCAGATGAAAAAGATATAATAGTAAGGCTAAAACACAGATTTAATGACTGCTTGGCATATGACTTGGCGGAGACTCGATAAGTACGCTAATTCTATGAACCTACATAACCAGATAGAGTGTAAAGAAACAATTGGTACCATTTGATTATTCCGTCGATCAATTTCGCCAAATTATACAAATGTATTTTAAATAACCAAAGAATTAATAAATTACTAAAATATTAACAGAAATTGAGATAAAACATCGAATTAAAATTAGTTGACGACGTAACAATTATGTAAAACATATTTAATGTCAAAAGAATGTGACATTTACGATCATCCATTATTGACATTTAACCTTATACTTTGGCAACAGTTTTTTGGTCGATGGGAGATCAAGTATTGCCAAATAATGTAATATTGCCAAATAATGTAAACAAATTATATAAACAATGATATTGTCAATAATATTTAGATGCAGATATCATCTACGGATTACTTTGGCACGATTACAACAAAATTGCGATTTTATGCCTCACGTGGGTAATCCAGTAATGTAATAGTCGTTTATTTATCAGTAAACTATTTCATTATTTTTCTTTTGTATTTTAAAATTATACAGATTGTTTTGTTCCATAATTACTAATTGAATTAATTAATTTATTATTATTATTATTCCCGATTACATTTTCTTGGCAACGGGAAAGAAAAATGGTTATTTTTTATCGGAAAAATTTTAATTGATTCTGTATGAAAAATAATGAAATTTTGAATTATTAAGAAAAATATTTGAATAAATCAATTAAAAATTAGCCTATGTTCACCGGAAATAGTGTAGCTTTCCAACGGTGAAAGAATTTTTCAAATCCGTCGAGTAATTTCGGAGCCTATTCAATTCAAACAAACAAACAAACAATCAAATCTTTCCTCTTTATAATATTAGTATAGACTGGCTACCATCCACAGAACCTGTAAAAATAATTGATAGAGAAAAACGGCAATGGAAATCTCAAGTTCAATCTAAGGGATCATCTCTTGTTACTTCTTTAAAATATGCCCCTAATTCCTCTGCTTTAAACTTGAAAAAACACAACTCTAGTCAAAAAGTGAAAACTTTCATTCAGAAAGAAGAGACCAAGGCTGGGACCAAAACTGTTACAAGCTCAAAAACACCACAGAAATCAGATATACTTAAAAAAAAAAAAAAAAAAAAAAAAAAAAAAAAAAAAAACAGATACCAAGAAAATCCCTTCTCCAGCATCTCCACGGTGAAAGACTGTCGTTAAAAGAAAGAAAAATTCACCGCTTCCCATGCATTAGGAATTTTAAAGACCCGAGGCATTTGCAGCACTATGTTCAAGAGGCAATGGAATCCGAGGCTTACAGAAGTGGCTCGGATTCCGAGGAAAACACTGTGTTTGAGGAATATGTGCCTGGTTGAACTTATTCTTTTATTATTAATTAGCAGGGGAGACCGAGCTTAGCTCGGTCAAAATTAAATTTGTGTTCAACTCGATATAGTATTTTCACTGTGTCATTCACTCGGTATTATTACTGTAAAACATGTTGTATATTTAGAAAAACAATCAATAAGAAAACTATGTTTTTATACGCATGTTTATAAATTTTACTTGATTTTAAAATTTACAACGAAAGGACATCGATATAAATCACTTTTTTAGCTCGACTCTGATTGGTTTAACAATGCCATCTAAAATCCTCTTAAGAATGTATAAAAAAATTCTTTACATTCTGAAAGACTATATTTTCTGCTAGATATAGCCAAATTTGGAGGCATTCTTTCATTTGGCTCCAAATACGTGTTTTGGTTTTCGTAATTTTTATAGTCGATTTTTTAGCCATATGTCGCCGATATTTTTTCAAATATCACCAAGTTATTGGCTATGGCCATATTCTCGCGACCCTGACCCGTATTACCCAAAATGAGCCACTAATCAAATTTGATCAAGCATGTGACATAGCTCAATCGTCTTCAGGTAATCAAAAACAGTAGAATATAAAATTGAATCAAAATCTTTTAAGCCATTTTTTAGGTAAAATTAGCTTGGCAGCATTCAGCAATGAAGCAAAATGACCCACTAATATAATTTTGTTTAACACTCGACTCAGCCCAATAGTCTTCTCGCGACAAAAACGTTTGGTTTCAAAATTTAGGTAAAATTGATTGAGTCGTTATATATAATTTGAATGACCCTAGCTCATTAAGACCCAAAATGACCCACTAATCGAATTTTCGCGAGCATGTGTCCATCCAAATGGTTTTCTCTTGCTCAAAAACGATATAATACAAAGTATAGTCAAAATGGTGAGTACCATTTTCTATATAAAATTAGGATGACCCATCATGACCAACAAATGACCCTTATAATCGAAATCTTTCGAACGTGTGGCCTAGCTCATTAGTTTTAGCATGCCGAAAAACATTAGATACAAAATTTAGATAAAATCGATTGAGCCGTTTTTTAGATATAGTTAGTTTGACCCTGACCCCTTATGATCCAAAATGACCCATTGATCGAATTTTCTCAAAAATCTGTCATAACCCAATGATTTTCTTGTGCCCGAAAACGATAAAATACAAAATTTAGTCAAAGTTGCGCGAAACGTTGTCTAGATAAAATTAGAATGACCCAAAAGTGGCCCACTAATCGAAATTTCTCGAACATGTGACCTATCCCAATGATTTTCTCATGCCAAAAATATGTTGTATACAAAATTTCGTTAAAATCGACCCACCCATTCTTTATATATAGCTTGACCTTGAGCCATTATGACCCACAAATGACCCTTATAATCGAAAGCTCTCGAATATGTGACTTAGTCCATTAGTTTTCTTGTTTCTAAAAATTGTTACATACAGAATTTCGTTAAAATTAATCCTGCCGTTCTTTAATTATATATAGCTTGACCCAGACCCTTTATTATCCAAAATGACCCATTAATCGAAATTTTTCGAACATATAACCTAGTCCAGTGATTTTATCATGCCAAAAAAATGTTGCATACAAAATTTCATTAAAATCGATCCACCTGTTCTTTAGCTATAGCTTGACAATGACCCATTATGACCCATCATGACCCACAAATGAACCTCATAGTCGAAATCTCTCAAACATGTGATTTAGCCCATTAGTTTTCTCATGTCAAAAAACTGTTACATACAAAATTTCGTTATGATCCATCACGCCGTTCTTTAAATATAAATAGCTTGACCCAGACTCTTAATGAACCAAAATGACCCACTAATCGAAATTTTTCGAACATGTAACCTAGTCCAATGATTTTATCGTGCCAAAAAATATTGCATACAAAATTTCATTAAAATCGATCCACCTGTTCTTTAGATATAGCTTGACCATGACCCATTATGACCCATCATGACCCACAAATGACCCTGATAGTCGAAATCTCTCAAACATGTGATTTAGCCCATTAGTTTTCTCATGTCAAGAAACTGTTACATACAAAATTTCGTTATAATCCATCACGCCGTTCTTTAAATATAAATAGCTTGACCCAGACCCTTAATGACCCAATATGACCCATTAAAATTTTTTCTCGAACATGTAACCGAGCCCAATGTTTTTCTCGTGCCCGAAAACCATAGAATGCAATTTTTAGTCAAAATTGCGTGAGAAAATCCCTAGATAAAAATAGAATGACATGACCCACATGAAAAATGACCACACCAAAAATGACCCACTAACCGAATTTTCTCGAACATGTTACCTAACCCAATGGTCTTCTTGTAATCCAAAGCGATACAATATAAAATTTGGTCAAAATCGTTAGAGCCGTTTTTTAGATAAAAATGGCTTGACCCATAATGACCCCAAAATGACCCACTAATCGAAATTTTTCGAACATGTGACCCAGCCCAATAGTTTTCTCGTGCCAAAAAACGATTGGATAGTAAATTTCCTTAAAATCGATCCAGCCGTTCTCTAGATATATATAGCTTGATCTTGACCCATTATGACCCAAAATGACCCAATAATCGAATTTTCTCGAACATGTGACCTAGCCCAATGGTCTTCTCGTGCCCGAAAATGGTAAAATCCAAATTTTTGCGAAAATCGTTAGAGCCGTTTTTGAGATAAAATTTACCCACACACACACACACACACACACACACAATTTTTGCTCGCATTATAGTATAAGATATTGGTCTATGTTTTTAGATATTAAATTTTCTGTAGTATTTGGCTATTTGTTTTTCTTTTCGTGTTGTTGTCTGCTTTAGAATTTTAACTAGTTTTGGAATTTTAACTTTTTACATATTAAATGTCTTTGACCCGTTTTATTTGTTTTTAATTTCACCGCATGTATCACCGCATTGCCTTTTTCATTTAATTCGTATCTATGACTTTTTTTAATGTAATATTCACTTTTTAAATTTTTAAATTTTAACTTTATTTTACTTCTACCTTGTTCTTGGCGCAGCAAGTCCCACAGGGGATCTTGTGCTATAAAACGTCATTCAACCAACCAACCTTTGAAACTACTGCTGTAATTTGTTTTGAAAATTCTTTGCCAAAGTATCGCCTTTTGTGTTGTAATGATACTTTTCAAAAGAGGTACAACCACATGCGCTTTTGAAATAAAATAAAGGCAAAAAACATCATTAAAATACTGCGATCACGATAGCGGAAATCTGTGAATTACCACCTATAAATCGTTAGAATGAAAGTCAGAAATAATGACATGACTTTAACGTAGTCTTAGTCAAATCCGTTAGCTTTCTGAATAAGTGTTTACTTTTTTAAAAGTAACACTTTATGTACGGTTTCTTTGATAATACCGAAAAATAAATGCAAAACTTCAATAAAAATCGTATCATTAAGTGAAGTTGAGTTTTGTATTTTAATACTTTTAACAGCTCACAATTTTATTCGTAAAATCACAATCTACAATGTTCAAATGAAAACAGTGTCATATTGTGGACGCTTACAATCATTTATGCAGCTTTTTTGAAAGAAATCTTTCACTATTTAAAGAAACTTTCTTGTTTTTCAATACTTCAGTAATTAAGAGATTATATGCCTGTTAAATTTGTGTTTTATTTATAACCTTATTTTATTTATTTATCTTTGAAGTTTCAGTTTTGTTATGGGTTATTCGATAGTAATAATTTTTTAATTATTTCTGTACGCTGTTAAAAATCTTAGTTTGGACCAAATAGTCCTAGTTTGAACCAAATTTGAGTGCTCACTAGCTGGCATTGTAAGATGGTGATATCTTGAACCAATATTTGGAGCTCCAGTTGAAGCATAATTCCAACTAGTATTAAAAAATGCTCTGACGAGCACCAAAAAAGGTTAATATGTTTTAAAGTATGAAAAAGTGTTTGACAAGAGCTTCTAATTGAGAATGAAAAAGGACAGGGGGTCCCATCTTGGCTGTAATTCACTGTCAATGCCAAATTTGAAAAAATCATATTTGCGCTTTTTCCATATAAAAGAAATTTGCGTAAAACTTTCGATCTTTACTTTTTAGCAAAACTTTCTATCTTTACTTTTTAGTAAAACTTTCTAGCTTTACTTTTTAGTAAAACTTTCTAGCTTTACTTTTTAATAAAACATTCTATCTTTACTTTTTAGTAAAACTTTCTATCTTTACCTTTCAGTAAAACTTTCAATCGTGCTTTACATGTTAATTGCATTGTTGACTCTGCACTGCAACTGCACTACAAATCAGTTTTCTGTGCTGTTTTACACTGCGACAGTTTATGGTGGGACTGCGTGAATGTGATACACTGCAGGCAGTGTTGAATGCAGGAGGTGGGCCGGAGGGGATATTCCCTCCCGAAGGTATCAAATGCTCCCCCCTCAATAAAATTTGAGATTTTGTGTTTTTAATGGTAGAAAAAAGTATAATCTCCCTAGAACTCTATTGTGTATGCCCCCCCCCCCCCCCGAAGCCACAGAAGACCCTCCCGGAGAAAAGTGTCTGAATTCAACATTGGATGCGGGAACTATGATTTCTGGCCCTATTTTGCTTTACATTCATGTTTAATCACGCGGTGTCTTTTCTAATTATGCCTTTACTCCACACAATTTTATTGTAACAGTGACTGATTTCTTTTATATGGAAAAAGCGCAAATATGATTTTTTCAAATTTGGCATTGACAGTGAATTGCAGCCAAGAAGGAACCCCCTGTCCTTTCTCATTCTCAATTAGAAGCTCTTGTCAAACACTTTTTCATACTTTAAAACATATTAACCTTTTTTGGTGCTCGTCAGAGCATTTTTTAATACTAGTCATTTAAATTTTTTGATAAATATATATTGAATATAAGAAAACCTTAGTTGCTTTTAAATATTCCCAGTACTTTTTCTTATTTTGCTCAATATTGAACTATTTAATCAATGAACAAAAAACGAGAAAAAACGAAATTAATTTTAATTTGTTCGTACAGAAATTGACAGATTCAATTAATTTTAGATAATACATATTTTGTAGAAAAATAATGCGAATAGAAATTTTTATTCTTTTCGCATAGGATTCGTGGCATTCTTATCTACTTGTTTTAAAAATCAGATGTTATAAATATCAAATATTTCCGCCATTAGCGCGATTTTTGTCATCATGGCACCCAAAGGTCGCTAAACATAATTTTATAATCAATACACATAAAAATAAATTTCCCCATTTAAATTAAAAAATAAATAAATAAATAAAATATTTTTATTTTTCCTTCCTGATATCTATTGGAATAGCTTATTCCAATTATTGAATGATATTCTAGGACATTTTCGGGAAAATTATTCGTTAAATTATCTTCCTTGAAGAAAGTCGCTCGAAATACAGCCTTAATAGATTTACGTCAAACCAAGGATGAAAATATACTGAAAATTCATTTCTAGTATTATTTGTAAAATTGACATTGAAATCACCAGCTGTAATTAAATTTTTTATATAATATACAGTGGAACCTCAGTTCACGATCATAATCCATTCTTGTATCTGACTTTCTGTACGTGACATAATTTTTTTGGGCGCTCTATCTCAAGAACAAATGCATGAAATTAAAATATATATATATTCTGGTAATCCCTGATATAAATTGATGCTGTTTACATTTTGGTTTGGATCGTTCAACAGATGGCTTAACCGTGTTGCATTTTTCATTATTTTCGCAATAGTTCTATCTCGAGAATTAACGCACAGATTTTCATCAAACTTCAAATTCAGTTAATCTTTATATGAATTGGCTTTTTTACGTTTTGGTTTCAATAACCCAACACGTGGCGCTGCTATGATGAATTGTTCCGATTACCACAATATCGCTATCGCAGGAATTAATGCACAAATTTTCATCAAACTTGAGATTTAGGCACACTTTGATTTATATTATTGCTCATTGCGTGTTTTGGGTAAATCTCTCAACAAGTGTCGCATATATGCTGTATTTTTCCCGATATCCGCAACAGTCCTATTTCAAAAACTAATGTTCAGAATTTCATGCCTTTAGAATCCTCACAGTGAGCATATAATTGTCATTTGATTTTGGCACTGTAATAATAATTTTTGACGCATTAAATGCATGAGATAGAAAATAGTTTTGGGGTTGCCACATCCGGCTAGTTCTTTATAATTGGAGTAATCGACGGTTCATCTACACCGTATTGTTTAGCTATTTTGACTACACTATCATCGTTCTTAAGTTTTGTCACTACTTCTTTTCGTAATTGATCAGTAATTCGCTTAAGCTTCTTACTACTGCTATCACTAAACGCTTTTTCATTCTTAGAAGTCATAATAAAGGCTAAAATTTTCGCAAAACTGATTAAAATTAAAACAATAAGTTAACTTTTTTACTGTACTGAAGGTCACAAAGCACTTTGATATGCGCACTTTACTCCAAACTTGACTTATAACAAGAGTTATGTGAGGGTTGCCAACTGAACTATTCGACAGCTTTGGTAGCGAATCGAGTTATCCTATGCCGAAAGAGTAAAATTTTGAACGCTGATGTTGGTCATAAACCGAACTTGTCAAAAACAGAGGCGGCCGTAAACCAAGGTTCCACTGTTTTTTGACCGATAAGTTTGCAAAAATGGCATTATTTATATATTCAGTGATGATGATCATTATGCAACTTGGCGATTTAGCCGATTAAATTTGCGATTTTAAAGTAGAGTTTGTCAATAACGGAAAATTGAGAATTTCTATTAGAAAACTGAGGATAATTACTATAATTTTTATGCACGGTTTTAAGTAAACTCGGATTTTTTCCATAATTTTAAATTTAGTACATTTGGAAATGGAAGGGAGAGGGAAAGTATGTCTTTGCAATGCTTTTTCGAAAATATCTCAAGCAAAAATACTTTTAAATTGGTGATCGCAAATGTTACATTCACTTCACAAGTTTTTTGCATCACCATGTGTTTTTTCATTTGATGCATTCTTGGCACAGATACCGTATATGCACGACATTGTGCGATGTTCTTCTGACGCCAATTTTGCAAAAGCTTAGTTTTCAAACTTCAATTACATACATATCTATAAAGTTACTACTTACAAGGAAGGTCTCCATACGGGCATACCCCGAAAAATCTGAAAAATTTACAGAATGTTCTTCTCGTGTGGATATATACGTTTATAAAAAAATTTCGGCGGAACCTCCATTCAGTATCCGTAAAAAAATAATGAAAATTTTGTTATTTGGCGATTTATCGCCGGTTGGCGAAGGAATGTAATTTCAAAAAATACTTTGTGTCAAATATACTTCAAGAAAAAAAAAGTTTCATGTTGAACTTGTTTTGATAAATTTAATTTAAATAACTTTAGTTTTATAAGTTTTAATTTGTTTTAAGTATAATTTTGTTATATCGATATTTATATGTATTTATATTCAAATTTAATCTCCAAAATTTGAGATTTAAAACGAAATTCATAATTTAAATTAATTAAATTTGTTTCTTGCTCAAAGTCCAATTTAGAATTGTCGATTAGATTTTTGTTGCTATGGAAACATGTGGCTTTTATTTTTGAATACGCTTAAATTTATGAAGATGATTTTTCTCAATATGATTTTTTCCAGTGATTATAATTAAATAGCTACTTCAACAAGTAATAAATTATGCAATATAATGTATATATATATATATATATATATATATATATATATTTGTATATAATATATTAAAGTCTCTCATTGTTTATGTTTAAATTCATTAAATACGATTTACACGCATTCTAAATATCTAGCAGTTTTGAGTTGCATAATAATCGTTTGCTTTTGGCGAGGAAAAGAGTTGTCCGCCAAATCGAGTGACTCTTTCGTCTTTTCACGCCAAATATTCGAAATTATTTTATTTTTTTACATAATTTCTAATGTGATTCTGCCGCTAATTTTGACGGATCCTTTATTACATACATAAGTACTTTAATTAGTATTTTTTTTTCATAAAATTCTGAGTATGCCCAGTATGGAGACCTTCCTTGTTAGTTATCCCGTCGACCAAATTCGCCAAACTATACAAATTGCCAAACTCATAGCGAAATTATACATATAGACATAATTTTCATTTTAAATAATATAATTTTTTTTTTTTTTTTTTTTTTTTTTTTTTTTGTGGAATCTTAATAAAAAATACAAATAAAAAGTTGAAATAAAAAATCCCTTAATGGCGTTTTAAACATGTGCATCGTATTTAATGTCATTGGATGCGGCATTCACGATCATCCATTATTGGCATATAATATTATAGTTTGGCGATAGTTTTTTGGTCGACAGGATAACCGAGTAGTACCTCTATTAACTATTTTCTATCATTTTCAAAAGAAAATAATAATGAATAAAAACCGGTGATAACTGATTATCCCTTCGACTAAAAAATTATCGCCAAATTATAAAATTAAATATCATTAACGGATTATCATAAATGTTACATTCAGTTTACATTAAATAGGTTACCCATGTTTGTTATGCCATAATGTGATTTTGAATTCAACTTTTTATTTGTACTTTTATTTGTATTTTACTAGTTTATTCCTTCTTTCGTTATTTAAAACAAAAATTATGCCAATATGAATTACATGGTGAATAAATTGATGATTTGTACAGTTTGGCGAAATTGGTCGGCGGGATAATCATGTAGTATTGAAAAGTTTAATTGATAACTACAGAATGAAATGATTTATAAAATTTAACAAAATTAAATAAAGGTAAAAATATATATATTTTTAATAAACATTAGCCCAGTTATCATATCAGACAAAATAACAAAATTTTCGTGCCAATTAGGTACCCTAGTGCGTATTTGACATCACATCTCTATTTAAAATCAATTGAATGCTACTTAAGATACGGACAGAATGTGAAGTTTTTGTTTTACTCTATATTTTTTCCTTGTATAAATTAGGACGTTATATGGTCATAATTAAAAAAATCCTACATTTAGTTTCTGAATAGAAATTTTGGTTATCCCAGACACTTTTTTCCGATGTACTTGTTTTTTTTTCCCCCATTTTTTCTACTACTAAAATTCAAAATGTTAGGGCACTCGAGAAAATCATCCCATGTCATATAAAATGCATGTTATTTGAAAAATTAATCATCGATTCGAAAAAAAAAAAGCGTTCACAACTTTATTATTTAAAGAACTAAAACTAAAAGCTTCGCAATAAAAACAAATAACCATGTTTTTCACGTGATTTGTTTAATTTGAATGAATTATGATACATACATGACAATTTTTATATTAAATTTGGTGGCAATGAATAAAAAAAACTACAATCGCAACAGCACAAAGTAATATTCAACTGGAGGTTTAAGACAAAAATTCGATTTTCTCAGGTACCGTCAAAAATACAAAGATAAAAAAAAACTGTTTTAAGTTTTATCAAGACAATAAAAATAAGCCAAAAATAAAGTTAATCCATCCATAAGATCGCTAGCTATCGCTTGTTGAACTTTTCGTCTTAATTTTTTCGTTAAAAGTTAAATAAAAAACTACAGTAAACTACAATAATTTTTTTAATGCTATCATTTTATTCGTCTCGTCGAGTTCTATTGTTTAAAAAAAAATCACTGTCGTACGTCAACTTATTCGCCAGAAATTTCAAAAAGACGTTCGCACTTTCTATTTCTTAAACATATTATACCAAACGCTACCGCGTTTGCTATGATATTGTAAGGAGGTTGAATAAGGAAGCTTTAAATTCTGGTACGAGATTTTACCATCTTATGGTGATAGCTACTGAACACCAAAATTTGGTTCAAACTCAAGCAAAATTTTTAACAGTGTAGTTCACGTACAAACGTGTAAATCTCCCGTGGGGAGATTGATATTAGTAGAGAAAGATTTTTTTTAAGAAAAACTCATGCATGTTGAAAAAATCCACGGAATGAAAAAAAAGAAAAGAAAGCAATCGAATGACTTTTCTTGCTGCTGTTTAATGCGGAGCGCATATACACGGGGTTTAGTGGTAGCACCATTCATGAAATTCATGCATCTTATTCCTATGACGTTGATCACCAAGTGATTTTTATTTCTTCCTTCTCTTTTTTCTTCTTTCTAACACAGCGGTAAAATGTTAAGAATTCGGTTTCTCTGTCTGTCCATAGTCGAATTCTCCTAGATGTGTTTGGATTGTCATGAATTTTTTATGTTAGCAAGGGTTACTGTAGAATATTTAGAATATATATATTCTAAACAGATTTTTAGAATGCTAGAATATTATCGAATGTAATGGAAAATTATAGAATGTTATAGAATGTTAATGAAAATGAAGTGTGTAGCATTTACACTTCGTTTACAAGGACGCACAAAAGAATTCCCCTAAATATTTTTTTACAGAAAAATCATTTATTAATGGTACAATGGTTCAAAGATAATGAATTTGATTTGAATCACTGAGATGGACTAAAATGAGCTTTCTGAAAAGTGTAGAATAATTGCGAGGTACTACTTTTAATGTTTTTACAAACTACCAACATAAGGCCATACTGAAATTTGTGTGCAGGATATTCGCAAAATCCATATTTTTTCACCTTGATGAGCATTGTAAAACAACAAATGAGTGAAAAAAAAATGAAAATAACTCTTGGGCGTTTCTGTTGGATTTTTTTTTTTTTTTTTTTTTTTTTTTTTTTTTTTTTTTTTTTTTTAATGATTTTAAGAAAGGCCTCACTCGACAAAAATGCTTACAATCGGTTTGTGAGAATTTTATTAATGAAGCATCCGAAAAGGCTTTTTATAATTTGTTTGCAGAATTAACGTCGTGGTCGTGCATCCGTCAGTGATGAATCTCGTGAAGGACAACCGAAATCGATAGTGATTCAAAACAAGTGCCCAAGATGATATAAGAAGATCGGCATGTCATGTATCGTGCGGTAGAAGCATCACATGGCATATCATAAACTGCAATACATTCGATTTTGCACTGACATTTAGCTGTTAAAAATATTTGTTCCAGATCTATTCCGCACAATTTGACAAAAGCTCAAAAAGAGGCTCGTACAAACTGATGTAAGGAAATGCTAAAAAATTCAAATTTGGAAACGCAAAATCAGCATAGAACATCGTTACACATGACGAAACGTGGATATAGTCATATGAGCCGGAAATGATGGCCCCAAAATGAACCGGATCCTACAAAAGTCATTTGTTCATGAAGCACTTTCAAGAAGATAATGATTGCCTTTTTCTTCGGACTTACAGAAGATATCGCAATTTTTACTTTAGAGGTTGGAAAAAGATTTAACGCTAAATGGTATACAAAAATTTGTTTACCAAAAGTGATCAACGAAATCAGGAAAAACAACAAAAAATGCATCATTCTTCACTACTACAAAGCCAGATCCTACAGAGCACGTGAAACAATTGATTAGTTAACCCCTTGGGGACGAGCGACACGTATACGTGCCGCAAAAAGGCTTAATAATCCTCCTTTACTCCCACCAGTAAAATTATACTGTAAAATTTGGCTTATTTCTTCAGAGCATCTTCCCGATTCAATAAGAAAAAAATTTCTGTTTTTTTTTAAACGGTGACAAAACATTAAAAATTTCGTAAAAGGCTCTCGTCCCGAAGGGGTTAAAGGATAAAAATATCAAATTAATGTCTCATTGCCCATATGTTTCTTATTTGCCACCTAAAGATATTTTCTTGTTTCTTTATGTCAAACTAAAAATGTGTAAACAGCGATTTTCATCTCGTCAAGAAGTTGTTGATGCCTTCTAAAACTATGTTTCTGCATCAACTTCACAGAGAGAAAACTGTTTCAAGAATGGGTTTAAACGGATAGAAAAATGTATCAATTTTAAAGGCGAATATTCTGAAAAGCAATAAAACTGTTTGTTCCCAATTCTTTCTACATTTTGTAGAAACGTAAGTGGCAACCTTTGTATAATTTACATAGTTCGTTTGAAATAACGCACAAAAGAATTCCATTGAACTATAATCTATGGGGGGAAATCGTTTAAGATGGTCTTTAATGATTTTATTACACTTTTGACATAATGAAATCACTGAAGTGCACTAGAGCAGGAATCTATAATTATGGAGCACATAACATTTATCGTTCATTTAAAGGAAAATACAAAATATTCGGTTACTTGACCAACGAAGAACGATAATTGTTGAAAGTGCATTTTCCCCAGTGTTTTAATTCCATTTTTAATTTAATATCAATTTCAGTTTATTAGGTGGATTGTATAAATTATACAGACATCATGCAGGAATACACTTAAGAATTCCCATAAATTATCGTAAACAATGCGTATAAGATACTGAAAATGGATTTTTGTTTAATTGTGTGTTTTCCATAAGTTGTTTTTTTAGGCATTCGATTTCATACAAGATTAAAAAATTATTATTATTACTATTATTATGTTAGTGTTGGAAAGTGTTTTATAATCTATTCCTGTTGCATAATTTTGCATTTTTTTATGCATTGCAACTGGCATGTGTATGAAATTTTCTCATCCCAATTTGATGACTTTTGGCTGCTCAAAGAAACGTGTTTACTTACCTTTTCCGACGATCTAAAAACAATTCGGAAAAGAAACTCCTTCTTTCCCTTAATCTTCTAGCCATAGATATCTATTAAAATATCATAGTTTTTTTTTCATTTAGTGTACAGTATTCTAATATTTTTATGTCTGTCTCGTTATATTTTACTGCGTCATATCTTATATTTCAATGTTTTAACCCAAAAAATATAGAGGGTAACGCGAAAGTTGGGGAATCAATTACTAGTATTTTCGGTACTTCTTGGTTATCCCATCCACCATTTTCGCCAAATTATAAAAATCGCCAAACTAATGGCCAAGTTCTACAGGTTGACGTAATTTTTATTTTAAATAACGAAAGAACAAATAAATTAGAATTATATGAGCAAAAATTTTAAAAATGAAATTAAAAACCACTTGATAACATTTTAAACATGTGTATCGTGTTTAATGTCATTGAAAATGACATTCACAATTACCCTATACTGGCATATAATTTGACAATAATCTTTGGTCGACATAATAATCAAGTAGTAAAAGGACCGTATTGGCATTATTTCTTGAAATGAAAAATTTATCGGTTAGTTTTTTGTCTTCCGGAGAAATTGTGTTCTTGAAAAACTAGGTACCACTAAAAATTCCATTATTTTTTTATAAAACATAAAATAAAATATATTTTTCCAAAATTTTTTGAATTATATGCAGCTTAATAATGAAGATAAATTTTTCACGTTTTAAATGTTAGTGTTAAAACATAATTTTAAATAGATTAGATTGGTAATAGCTTGTTTGTTTATGCTGTTAATTGCAAAGCAAAAATTTTCAGAAATTAAAGTACACTTAGCCAAACAAACCTTATAGTCTAAGATCCGGCTGCAGAATCAGTGTACCCATCGAGTGTTTGCTGAAAACCAAATTTTTACACATATTTATGATTAGGAGAATTTATATCTACCAGGTTGCCTATCAAAATGTGGCCGCTAGTATTTTTAATTAAATTATTAATAATTCATAATCCGTAAGAAATTTCACTGACTTGTTTTTTCAATAATATGTCGTCTACTTTACGGCAACATCTATAAAGACTCTGAAAAATCACGGTTGCCTTTGCGCACCTGGCCGCACCTCTTCGCAGCCAGATATACACAAGTATGATTTTGTTACATTTATACACCCACAACGTACATTCATAATTTATATATCAAATTAAAGCTAATTTTTTTCTGTTTATTATTATATACGGTTGTCTAATTAAATCTGGCCGCAAATAAGGGTTGCCGGCTGTTAAATATAGTAAATACAGTGAAACCTCCAAATAAGGGACACCTATGGGACCGCAACTTTCGTCCCTTAAATAGAGGTGTCCCTTATTCAGAGTTCCTTACTCAGTGAAACCTCCAAATAAGGGACATTTTTGGGACCACTACTTTTGTCCCTTAAATAGAGGTGTCCCTTATTCGGAGTGTCCCTTATTTGGAGATTTCACTGTATTAAAAGTAGAGTGAAAGATAGCTAGCGCGTAACACCACTAGTCAGACGAGGATAGCAATTGCCAGCTGTCGGACGGTTTAAAGCCATTGCGCATGCGTCAGAGGCTAGTGTTCTCAACGGATCTGTTGCGACTTTTATTCTAACAAGGAAGGTCTCCATACGGGCATACTCAGAAAAATCTGAAAAAAAATACAGAATGTTCTTCTCATATAGTTATATACGTTTATAAAAAAAATTTCGGCGGAACATCCTTATAACGTCCGTAAAAAAATAATACAATTTTCGTTTATTTGGCGATTTATCTCCGGTTGGCGAAAAAACGAAATTTTGAAAATATGCTTTTACGCTTCGAATTAGCGTTGCAAAGGTTAGAAAAAAGCCGGTTTAAACCCGGTAATAAACCGGGATTTTAGGAATATATTATTAATAATTTATTCCCAAATAAATTATTCCTAATTTATTCCTAGCTTTTTGGACAGTAAACATTTTAATCTATCTAAGCGGCTACATCCCTTAGCTTCTAGTGCTTTGCAGATTCTTCATTTTGAACAATATTTATTTGAAATTGACACGGATGATGGAGAAACTTTGAACGAAGACTTAAACATGGTAATGAATACTTCGTATGGAATCAATGAGAGCATTATTTTACCTGATTCACTGCATATAATACTGGAGGGTTACAAACAATTTTGTGAAATAACACTTCAGGGCGGTCATGGAAAGACAGCTCAATATTACTTGCAGTATACTGAGCTTATAAACATATTTCTGCGATTTTCTAGAAGTATTCGTTGCAGTAATTTTGAACTCTACTTGGATTCTATCTTCGAAATGTGTGGTTACTTTTTTGCATTCAATCAGCCGAATTATGCAATATGGGCTGCTATGTATTTAAATAACTTAATCAAGCTGAAGGTTGAAAATTCTACTTTACTTCACGAATTTCGTGAAGGTGCATTTGGTATTAGACGCACAAAATCATGCTTGGGCAGATCACCTGTAGATTTGAATTTAGAGCAGACAATTAATGCTGATGCCGGTAATACCTTGACTGGTGTTAGCCATTTCACAAACTCGATCGCTGCACGAGAAAGATGGGCTCTTAGTCATAGTGTCAGAACAAAAATTATGTCATTTGTAAAAGCAGAAATCGGATTTTCTCAAACAGATGATACTTCTTATACGTTAAAGAAGAATCGAATTGAGAAAGATTCAAAGACTCTGAACAGCATTGTTTAAACGATTAAGAAAACAATGAATCCTTTTTCTGAAAATGTAGACAAAGATAGTTTGTTCAATTTGTCAACTAGTAAAGCGGCATCTTCAAATGTTACCAATTTTTTACTAAACGTTAAGTCCTTAGATCAAGAACAAAAGTTAAAGTTTTTTTCGGATTGCTCTGAAGATTCAACAAGATTCGTGAGACCAATAACTGGTAATAAAATACATAACTTCGCTTCAGAATGTGCTAAAAAAAGTATTAAGAGTGCCACCGGAGACAAAAAAACATTAATTAAAATGGAACGAGATATTTTTGGACGTCTGTTAGCAGTTGCTATAAATCAAAAAGTTGACATTGGACATTGTCTATCTTTTCCTCTTGCACCTGTACCTCCTGCACTATTCCACTGTTCAGGTGACATGATGAAGACGGACAAGTCAACTTTAAGTAAGCAATTGACGGCAAAGATTGCACCAACTAATCCGGGACAAGTCGACATAGAAATCATTGATGGTTTCTATTATTTATATTTAATTGGCTCTACTTTACCACAAACATTTGGAAAAATTGCAGAATCGATATTGATAAAACTATGTTCAAAAAATGCTCCAGTAGTTCATATTAACTTTGATAGATATTTAACGCCTTCCATTAAAGATTGCGAACGAGAAAACCGAGAAGGAATTGATATTCCATACACAATTAATGGGCCTTTGCAAACAAGACCCAATGATTTTCTAAAGAGCTTAAAGAACTTTCGTTTCAAAGAAGCCCTGGTAAAATTCTTAGTTAATCATTGGGCTGATGATTCTTTTGCAGCAGTATTAGGAAATAAAAAAATTTACATTACTGTTGAAGAGAAATGTTTTTCATATTGTTCTGCTGGAAATCTCGTAGTGAAAACTGAAGAAACCGAATTATCATGTTCACATGAAGAAGCTGATACAAGAATTATTTTTCACATAAGTAAAGTACCTGAAAATTTAAAAATTCTGGTGAAAGCAGCAGACACTGATGTTTTAATAATTTTATTAGGAAATATCCATAAATTTCCTAATTTGCAAATTTGGTTGGCCAACAGTACATCAAAAAAAATTAATAATAAGGACGAAGTTTACATCAATTGTACGGACTTATCAATAAAATTAGGTGCAACTTTATGTCTTGCTTTGCCTGCTTTTCACGCATTTACGGGTTGCGACTATACAGCTGCATTCTTTAGCAAAGGGAAAGTTAGACCCTTGAATGTATTTATTAAGCACCCACAAATTCAACAAGTTTTTGCGTCTTTGAAGAATCCTCATGACATTTATAACGAAACCAAAATCGATGCAGTTCAACATTTTACGTGCCTTATGTATGGACTCCCAAAGTGCCAAAGTGTAAATGCCTCAAGATTGTTATTATTCAACAAAATGTACGCTTCAAAAGAAAGTAGTGAAAAATTTATGAAAAGAATTAAAGGTTTTGACTCAACGCACATTCCACCGTGCTGGAAATCTTTAAAGCAAAAATTATTGCGGACAATCTTTGTTAACTCGATGTGGTTAAATGTTACTGAGCCGGATTGCATCAAGTTCAGCGCTGAAAATAATGGCTGGCTGTTTTTAGATGGATTTTTAAAACCAACATGGTTCCTGGGAGACTCAACTCCAGCACAAGTTGAGAGTGTACTGTGTGATTCCACGAACAAGCCTTCCGATAATAACGACGATACCGATATTTGCGATGAAAGTGATAGCTGCGATGATAGTATGACTGAGAGCTCCGATGATTCAGATTTATAAAAAAGAGTCACGGAAATATAAAATACATTTTAAAAATTTATAATTTGCTTAAATTGATGAATATGTAAAATAGATGTAATACTTGAATAAAATCAAATCTTTTTTCATACAGTACTAGCACAACACAATTTTTTTACATAAATAACCTTGGTTTTATTCATCATCAATATCCATTTTTTTGTAATTTTTAAATTTGTCATTCATTTTTTTTTTTTTTTTTTGAAAAGAAGGACGTTTCTTTTGGAGTATTTATTACTTTGAGGCGTACCTACTATTGTTTGAATCGGAGGTTGAGAACAATAGCATCTGACGCATGCGCAATGGCTTTAAACCGTCCGACAGCTGGCAATTGCTATCCTCGTCTGACTAGTGGTGTTACGCGCTAGCTCTCTTTCACTCTACTTTTAATATTTACTATATTTAACAGCCGGCAACCCTTATTTGCGGCCAGATTTAATTAGGCAACCGTATATAATAATAAACAAAAAAAAATTAGCTTTAATTTGATATATAAATTATGAATGTACGTTGTGGGTGTATAAATGTAACAAAATCATACCTGTGTATACCTGGCTGCGAAGAGGTGCGGCCAGGTGCGGAAAGGCAACCGTGATTTTTCAGAGTCTTTATAGATGTTGCCGTAAAGTAGACGACATTTTATTGAAAAAACAAGTCAGTGAAATTTCTTACGGATTACGAATTATTAATAATTTAATTAAAAATACTAGCGGCCACATTTTGATAGGCAACCTGGTAGATATAAATTCTCCTAATCATAAATATGTGTAAAAATTTGGTTTTCAGCAAACACTCGATGGGTACACTGATTCTGCAGCCGGATCTCGTACTATTAAGCGTTAATTAGTGATTATCGCTCGTTGATAGCTTTAGGATTCCTGATTAATTTTGCGTATCATAAATAATGGCATCTTTTCTGAAAACAATTACACTTCAAAATAAGTCGAGACATTATTAATTTCATATTTTTAGCTTATAACTGAAGTAACAATTTTCGTTGAATGTATTTTTTATTGAATGTTTTAGTTCTTTGCGTAGTTTTTATTGCAGTATATTACATTTTTAAAAAATGCAACAAAATTACACTAGACTTTCATCCAAAAGTGAGCATAATTACATAAATATTATAATTATTTTTCGGTATCTTTTTACTTTCTACTATTCTTACAAGAAGAAAGTATAGGACTTGTGAAATTTTCCGAATTTTGGTTTTCGACCGATTTACACGTTTTAGGGACCAGAGATCACGAAAAACATGATTTTACAAAATATCTGTCTCTAAATATCTCTGTATATCTATCTGTGACACAAATTTTGAGGGCTCTCTATCTCAAGAAATAATGCACGGAATTTAATAAAAATTTATAATCAGTTAGTGTTTGATATTAATAATTCATTCAACTTTATATTAATATTCAGTTAGTCCTTCATAAATAAGTGCTGATTAATTTTTGGTGTAAATCGCTGTCCAGATGGCATTCCTATGCATCATTTTCACGATTTCCGCAATCATTCAATCCCAAAAACTAGAGCACGGATTTTCATGAAACTTCAGATTCATGTCTTCAAACTTCAGATCAAGTTCAGATTCACTTAGTTCTAAGATGACTTGAGAGTATTTTTTTATTTTCGTGTAAATCGCTCAAAAGGTGGCGCTACAATACTATATTTTTTATTTCTGCAATAGCTCTATCACCAGAATTAATACAGAGAATTTCATAAAGCTTCAAAATCATGTATACCTTGATATATATTGGTGCTGATTATGTTTTGGTGAAAGTCGCTGAACAGTTGGCGCTGCTATGTAGCATTTTTCACGACTTCCACAATAGCTTTATTTCACGAACTAATGTATGAATTTTCATTTAACTTGAGACTCAGTTAGGTTCCATCCATAAATGATGTCCCACATTTTTGACTCCTCCCCTCTTTGTCACAAAGTGTCACACGTCACTTTACCCCCCCCCCCTTTGTCACAAAGTGTCACACTTCACTTTACCCCTCTCTCTTGTCACATGTCACGCTATATCACGTATACTTATACTTACAGTTTAGAAATAAAGCACTATGTCTTAGATTCCATTTCAAATTTTAATTCTAACTATGTGTTTAATGGCATTTATGTGCTAAACAATAAAAATGATTCGTATTTTATATAAAATAAGATTTACAACAACAATAATAATAATAATAATAATAATAATAATTAAAATAGAATAGTAATAAAATATTAATATGAAAGAGCAATGGAAAACAGTAATATTTACGGTTAATATAGTTGCCGGATTTTGAAGTAGAATTTAACTTATTTGGCTTTAAATCTTATCTTTATGAACAAAAAATATTTTAATTTTTAAATAACTTCATACTTCAAAATTTAATTTACTGAATTTTAATGCTTTTATGTTAATCAAAATGGTGATGTCACATTTCTTCTTTCCCCCTCGTCACAAACTGTCACAATTTCATGAAACTTCTCCCTGCCCTTCAAGTGTGACATCATTTATGGACGGCCCCATAGACTTTTGCATAAGTTTCGGCTGCTTAGGTTTTGTTGTTAATCCTTAATAGATGGCGATGCCAATCAGAATTTTTTAAGATTTACATGATTTTAGCGATAGTCCTATCTCAAAAACGAATACCGCGAATTTCATATCTTTAAAATCCTCATGATAGACATAGATGACCATTTAATTGTGCGTTGTGATAGTGAATACTGAAGCATTAAAATGTGTTCTTTAGAATAAATTTTTGGCATTGCGACATCTCTCTAGTTGTTTTTGTTGTTGTTAAGAACAAGGTCTAAAATTACACAACGATGTGTAATTTTGCAATATTGATACTTGCTTATATTTATATATTGCTTATTGCAATATTGATACTTGCAATAAGCAAGTATCAATATTTAACAATTCGCTTATATCTAAGGTTATTTTTAAAAACAATTCTGAATTATAAAAGTTAAAACTTTAAAATATATCCAATCATAAGAAATTGCATTTTTACGAAAAAAATTGAAATTTTAAATTACTAAACCATATCTTTATGAAAAATTTCTATAATATAAGCAAGTTTATTTCGAGTAAATGTGGCATCATAAAATAGAAGTAACACTTTTTTTTGGAATGCTTGGAACTATATACGGAAGAGTCAAATACTTCAATGCATACTGCATGCATTTTTGGAATTTATCATTACTATGAGAGTTCGAAAAGTAATGTTTATTTCAGAGTTTAAATTTTAAAAAAGACACGTTTTCGAGAAATTTTAACATGAAGTTTATGTTTAATCTGTAACGGGGATATATGCTACGTTGACCAGAGATCAGTGTTAAACCCAGACACTTTTCTCCAGGAGGGGGATCATAGAGTTTCGGGGGGAAATTGTACTTTTTGGCCATTGAAAATGCAAAATCTCAAATTTTCCGTGGAGGATATTTCATTGCTCCGGGGGAGGGGGGGGGGGAATGTCCACCCCTGGACCACCCCCTGCATTCAACACTGCCGGAGATCAACTTAACAGTTAGCTTTGGATTTTGTCAAGAGTGATATTCTTGTAAACCTCTTCCCATGAGGATCAAGAAAAATACAGTAATTACCAAACTTAAACAGGCCACTCACAAGATAGAGAACCAATTTTCCCACGGCACAATACATTTAAATACCATCTATTTCGCACTTTAATACTTAATGGTATAAATTATAGAAAAAAATTTCATCATTCTTGTACATCTTCTTTCTCGAAATATAATATTCGTGTTTACAATTTTTTATTAACAATCCCTGTTAAGTGAACAAACACAGTACATTGAAACTGGTCAAAATATCAAAATATCGATTTTCTTCTTTCATATATATATATATACAAATACTAACTGAAAGATTCTTTAATTGTGAATACTTTAACACCTCATTTTTACCTATACGGCAATTATATCTAATCTATTGCAAGTTTTGTTAATAGATCCAGCGCAATAATCCATACAAATGGAAACTTTAAATTGATTTTTCTCCTTGTTCATATTTTTATAACTTGCTTGGTCGATAAATACTAAGGTCTTTTTGCTAATTTAAATAAAAGTTTGATTTTTTCTTTTTTTGTACTTGTTCTTTATGGGGTATTTAATATTTTTTTGCTTGGTTTTAACATTCAACTTAACAGTTATTATTATTTTTCTAATATTTAAACTAAGAGTTTGTTGAATTTCTTTCATTTTTTGATATACACGAAATAAAAAATCATATTAAACGTAAAATCCCATACATCTAAATATCCGTACACAGTTTTATGTAGTATATTCTAATGAACGAGTAAAAAATCGAAGCAAAAATATTCATATTTGTAAAAATAGTAGGGATTTTTAAAAAGTAATTTTTTTTTAAATTACGTTTTAGTAAAATAGGCTGCTCTATAATATTTTTATGAAAACTTTTTTATTTATGGGCATACTGCGAAAAATCTGAAAAAATTACAGAATGTTCTTCTCTTGGGGATACATACGTTTATTAAAAAATTTCGGCGGTAGCTCCGTACCCTGTCCGTAAAACAATAATGAAATTTTCCTTATTTCGCGATTTATCACCAGTTGGCGATGAAAAAAAATTTCAAAAAATGTTTTTTTTAATGTCAAATGCATTTTAAAGGGGAAAAAATTCATGTCCAACGTGTTTAGATAGATCAAATATTTTTGGTTTCGTCAACTTTAGTTTGTTTTAAGTATAATTTCATTATACTGATATTTATATGTATTTATATTCAAATTTAACCATCAAAATTTGAAATTTAAAACGAAATTCAGATTTAAACTAATTAAAATTGTTTCAAGTTCAAAGTCCAGTTGAGCGTTGTCAATTCGATTTTGTTGCTACGGAAACATCTGGCTTTTATTTTTGAATATGCTTCAATGTATGAAAATAATTTTACTGAATAAGAATTTTTTATATGGGAAAATATTTTTTCCAGAGGTAAATCAAATATTTATAGCAATAAATAATATATATACCGGGTGTCCCAAAACTCACTGATGGATTTTAAAATTCAATAACTTGCAAACGGTGACAGCTATTTAAAAAATTTTTGCAGGAGAGTTATGTATAATGTCGGGAGTTTTTTTACTGTAATTTTTATTTTAGTTCGAATTTCGAACAATAGGTAACACTGACGGCGGTTGAAGGCCAGGTGATCAGTACTGAGTGGAGCGTTGACATGGCCTTCAATCGCCTTCAGCGCCACCTATTGTTTGAAATTCGAACTAAAATAAAAAATTACGATAAAAAAACTCCTGACATTATACATAACCCTCCTGCAAAAAAAATTTAAATAGCTGTCACCGTTTGCAAGTTATTGAATTTTAAAATCGATCAGTCATGCAATTTAGTACATGTATATGTATATAAAATATAAAGCTCCCTCATTGTTTCTGTTTAAATTCATTAAATAGCATTTACACGGATTCTAAAAATCCAAAAGTTTTCAGTTGCATTAAAATCGCTTGCTTTTGGCGGGGAAAAGTGCTTCTCGCCAAATTGTGTGACACTTTCCTCTTTTCACGCCAAATATTCCAAAGTATTTTATTTTTTTACATGTTTTCTACTGCAATTCCGCCGCTAATTTTCACTGATCCTTTATTAAATACATGAGTAGTTTAATTAGTATTTTTTTAAATATGAGTATGCTTAGTAGGAAGACCTTCCTTGTAAGTAATGTGCCAGCACAGATATTACAGTATTATTCAAAATTGAAGAGATGATTTCAAAGGTACTGTCTTCTTAATCCATTATCTACATTATCTCACATAAGTGATGGGACACTTGTGCTTTACAAAAGGAAACTAATCAAATAAATTAAAAAAACATGTACACATTTTTTTGTGGGTGTGTTTCATACTTAAATTTAGTAAAGATTATTACATAACATACATTTTGTCAACATATTAAAATATTAATTTAATAAAAATACAAATGTTTAGAACGGAGCAAAAAAGTAGCTCACATAAGTGATGGGACACCATTATATATGGAACAAAAATCGTCTGAAATAAGCAATAAAAATATTTTTTGGGGTTTTATTTTTACTTAAAAGCAATTGGCAATAATTTATAAAATCGTCTGCAGTATTTCTCTCCAGTTTGTTTTGGAATTTTTGTGCAATGTTGCCAGATTGGGGATTTTGTCCCCATTTTGGGGGATTTTGAACCTCCGGGGGAATTTTTTGGGGACAAGTAAATCTTGGGGACAAGTAAATCTTGGGGACATGTTTGAGGACTATGAACACATTTGGGGAAAAACTTGGGGAATTGTTATCACAATTTCAGTTTTTACTTTCAGACATTTGCCAATATTGGATCTGTTTCGAATTCCATTTTAGTTTGGAAAATAAAAGTAAAATACTGGAATAATGGATATAAATCGTTCTCGTGGTCGTGCTCATCGTTTACATGTACTACAGATTATCATGATCTGCATTGGGCTATTTCCCATCCCATCTGAATTTTCATATACAGTCACCGCAAAAAAAATCTTGACATTTGAGATTTTAGACGTTTTGTTGAATATCTAGAAATATACATGAGGAATTATTCTGAAACTTCAGGTGTGTAAACAATATAGCACAGGTCATATATTTTCGTGAAATTTTTTTGCCGAAGTCCCATAGGGGACCGTCAAAAAATTGAAAAAGAATGAATATCTTTTGGATGACCCTGTCAAAACTAATGTAGCAAAAGCATTCCAACTGCAGATTATCATTAAGTGACTTATTGTAATTATGTGTGTTCATTTTTATGCGGATAGCATGTATACCCGTAGAGAAATTAAGGTTTTTATAAAAACAGTCCCAATTTTTTTCAAGATTTTTGCTTATTATTTGCAGAGTTCTTAATATAAAATAAAGTTTTTTCCTGAACTTATGACAAACAATATTATAAATAATACCCTGCAACCAGAATTTAAAAAAAATAATAATTGTATGAATAATGAACAGGTTTACTAAATAAATTTTCATTGCGCATGCGTAAAAGTTATGCAAATTTTGATTGCATATTGTGTTAGCTAAAGGTATGGAGCAACTTTTGTAAAAGTCTCAGAATCGCAGCTTAAAAATGCTGAAAATTATCGCGGATGGAATCTGATGAAAATCCGTTATTTCCAAAAAGACGCAAAAAGATAAGGGGTTGTATCCCTTCCATGGCAACTAGTGCGCGAACAGATTGTTTGCATCATCATGATAACGTAATTAAAACACTCGGAACAAAAAATTCTCGTTGTGTTTTTTGTTCTAAAAGAACAAAAAACCCAACGAGTTTTTTGGTTTTTGTGTTTTTTATGTAAAAGAAGTATATTCTGTTTTTGAAAATGCATAACTTTACGGTATTTATTTTAAGATGAGAAGCATTTAATATTATTGGAAGTATGAGATGGGATTTCATTTAAATTTATTCTACGTCGAAGATTTTGAAGTCTAACCCTGTGATCAGTCTAAATCAAGGAAAGGATACTGCCTTTTTCGTAATGAAAAATGCGAACCAAATCATTCTCAAATTTGATTTTAGTAAAATAACATCAACTTATTAGTCAATGTTCATGATGTTATGGTAAAAAGAAATATTGTGTGCCTTTTACTCAAAGTACCATAAAATACTCAAAGTACTCAAAAGTACTCAAAGTAATTTAATGAACTTCCTTTATTTTACTCTAATAATTTAAATCGCATTCTTTTTAAGTTAAGTCATTAATTAATAGGTTTAGTCCCCGTTCGTTGTGTAATTCTGTGTATGATTTTCTAAAACTCAAAATTTTCGATTTATTCAAAGATATTCCTATTCTTATTCCAGTAGATTTCTAAAATTCTTAAATTCAAACGGTATTTGTGGTTATTGCATGTGAAGTATTGCCTATTAGTGAAGAGGATTACAATGGAATGATTACAGCCCCCTGAAAGCAAAGCAAAAGTGCAAATAATACAGTAGAAATAGCGTTAGAGGTGGAACTAATTGGATCAGAAATAATTCCTGGTGCAAATGGCAGGTAATACGCTCCTAATGAATATACTAAAAATGTACATTCGTACTTTTGCGCAAAATGTGCTTTTTGGCAGCCATCTTGAAAAAACGCGAAAAAAAAAGTGGGGAATTAAATTACAATGCGTAATGCAAATTTAATGCGTAAAAAGAGTATGGTATTGGTTTTTAAAAATAAAATGTTCATAAAGATTAACTAGCGGGGAATTTTAGAAAGCTGCATTGCATTATACCTATACCTAATACTGTTATATGACAATTCCGACTGCAACACTAATTGTTCTAATAAAATTGTCAGATAAATATTGATAAACTTTTATATTTTCTAAATAATTTATTCAATACGAAAGTGGAGTTTGATTATGTGGTAATCCGGCTTGGTGGGTTTCATACACTGATGTCCTTTCTTGGAGCTATTGGATGACTGATGGCTCGATCAGACATGTAAGAAGCTCTACTGACACTTTCTGCTGAAAATTCAATATTGCATATGTTAAAATGTAAAACATATTCGCGCGCTTTTCGAGGACATTTTCTAATTTCTTCCTCTCTTACATCTTTAATTATAGCTGATATACTGAAATGCAGCCTACCAGTTATAGTTACTACAGAGTCAAATTTTAGCGATACTATATAAAAAAATCACCGCGCTACCGGTGGCGCAATAGAGGGGGAGTAATATTATGTAGTACATACTATCGCGCTCACTACTATATTTGGATACAACCCCTTATCTTTTTGCGTCTTTTTGGAAACAACGGATTTTCATCAGATTCCATCCGCGATAATTTTCAGCATTTTTAAGCTGCGATTCTGAGACTTTTACAAAAGTTGCTCCATACCTTTAGCTAACACAATATGCAATCAAAATTTGCATAACTTTTACGCATGCGCAATGAAAATTTATTTAGTAAACCTGTTCATTATTCATACAATTATTATTTTTTTTAAATTCTGGTTGCAGGGTATTATTTATAATATTGTTTGTCATAAGTTCAGGAAAAAACTTTATTTTATATTAAGAACTCTGCAAATAATAAGCAAAAATCTTGAAAAAAATTGGGACTGTTTTTATAAAAACCTTAATTTCTCTACGGGTATACATGCTATCCGCATAAAAATGAACACACATAATTACAATAAGTCACTTAGTGATAATCTGCAGTTGGAATGCTTTTGCTACATTAGTTTTGACAGGGTCATCCAAAAGATATTCATTCTTTTTCAATTTTTTGACGGTCCCCTATGGGACTTCGGCAAAAAAATTTCACGAAAATATATGACCTGTGCTATATTGTTTACACACCTGAAGTTTCAGAATAATTCCTCATGTATATTTCTAGATATTCAACAAAACGTCTAAAATCTCAAATGTCAAGATTTTTTTTGCGGTGACTGTATATGATTCAGATTTCCCTGTCATTGTGGACAGAAACACAAGCACAGAAATGTATTTCATTTAATAGCATAGATTTATACAACAAAAATAAAAAGAATTTTATAACTTTGTTGTTGTTGTTTTTAGCTTTCAATATACAAGCAAAATTCTGTTAAAATTAAATGTTTTTTTTTTTTTTTTTTTTTTTTTCATAAATGGGGAATTTTTTCAAAAAATGCTTGATTTGGGGAAAAAATTGAGTTTAAATTGTTAAAAATTTTTTACAACGGAAAATTAAATATAGAGAACTTGCCTTTTTGAGTAGAAATTTCGTTGGGGACTTTTTCTGAAAAAAGCCCTGATTTGGGAAAAATTTCAGATATTTTGGGGAAAATGGCTTTCGACAATCTGGCAACACTGTTTTTGTGTTTTTTAGCTCTGTGTAGCCATGAATGCTAAACGGAAAGAAACTTCGCCTGAAATTCGAAAATTAGTTATTAATTTGCATATTGAATGTGGAAAATCTATAAGAAAAACTGCTGAAACAGTTAACTTGACTCGTTCAACAGTTTTTAATATCATTAAACGATATAAAAAGAATCATACTATTCAGGACAAAAGAAGAACTGGCAGACCATCAAAGCTATCCAATGGAATAAAGCGAATTATTGTTCGAAATATTAAAAAAAATCCAAGAAATAGTGCTTCAAAAGTTGCTGCTGATTTAAAAGCATTATATGGAATAATTGTTAATCCTCAGACTTTTAGAAGGGTAATTCGATCTGCTGGATATCACGGTAGAGTAGCGAGGAAAAAATTCTTCGTAAGTGAAAAGAATAGAAAACTCAGACTAGCTTTCGCAAAATCCAACATAAATAAGAATTCTGATTACTGGAATAAAGTTATATTTGCTGATGAGAGTAAATTTAATATATTTGATTCTGACGGTATAATCTTGGTGTGGAGAAAACCCAGGGAAGAATTTCGCAAACAGAACTTGGTACCAACAGTAAAACATGGTGGAGGAGGAGTTATGGTATGGGGGTGTATGTCGTCCGCTGGAGTTGTTAATCTTCTTTTTATTGACAGTATAATGGATCAGTACAAGTATATTGATATTTTAAAGCAAAATTTGAAATCTTCAGCACGAAAATTGAACCTTCATAACGATTTTAAATTCTACCAGGACAATGACCCCAAGCACACTGCTTTGAACGTTAGACTCTGGCTGCTATATAACTGTCCTGAAATAATAAAAACACCACCACAATCTCCAGACTTAAATCCCATAGAGACTATTCGGCAAGAATTGGAATCAAGAATTCGCAAACACACCATTTCTTCAAAACAACAACTAAAATTGGTGCTTCAAGAAGAATGGGGTAAAATCACTCCAGAAATCACAAAAAAATTAGTCGAATCCATCCCAAAAAGATTAAATCATGTTTTAAAAGTAAAAGGAAATCCAACAAAATATTAAAACTTTTTAAAAATTAAAATTTTTGGATAAATATTTGATGGAAAAGTAAGTGTCCCATCACTTATGTAAGCCATTTTTTGCTCCGTTCTGAACAATTGTATTTTTACTAAATTAATATTTTAATATTTTGACAAAATGTATGTTATGTAATAATTGTTACTAACTTTAAATATGAAACACACCCAAAAAATTTTTGCACATGTTTGTTTATTTATTTTATTGCAGTTTCTTTTTATAAATCACAAGTGTCCCATCAGTTTTGTGAGACACTGTATATTTCCCGTTATAGAGGAAAGAAATCCATGTCTCGTAAAAGATGGTATTCGAAATGGTAGTTCCTATTCGTTTCTAGATACTCATGTTACGAGTTTTCTAACGATTGTCCTTTTCACAATTTAGAATGACATCAAGCAACAAATTCACAAATATGTGCAGATCGGTTTGATTCTATTGTGTACTTCCTATATTTTTCTTGATTCTCATGTCGAATATTTTCTAATAATACCTATTTTCATAAAATACAAAACTGAAAGTTGAGTATAATTTCAGCGTGATTGAATTACAATTTTAACACTTACAAGCTTAATTAGCTTTGTATTATTTATATAAGATTCAAAACACAAACTTTTAAACTAAGTATTTGTCTTTTATCAATATTTCATTTATCGGAATATGGTATAATTAATTTTTTTAAACTGTGTTTTGATAACTTATTTAAAAAAATTATTTAGCCTCATGTTAATTGTAAAAGAAAACTTCGCATATTGTAGGATCTAGGTGCTGATTTTGCGAATAATCCTTCCGTATTAGAGATGAGTTCGGGCTCGTTTTTCGAGGCCCGGGCCCACCTGTATGTTTGACGATTTTAAGTCCGAACACGAAAGGTTTTTTGTCACCACAGCCCGAGCCCGATACCAAAAATGTACGAAACAAAATTGTATGGTATTTAAAAAATGTTTTAAAAGTGATATCTCATTTTTAAAAACTTCTCACATAGCTATAGTTTTAAATGAAAATTTAAATTCAGTCATATCAAAATACGAAAAAAATAAAAATATACTTCATGCTTAAAAAGATTCTCATATTTTTTCCTCCTTTAACAAACAAATTTCATGGACACGTTTGTGTTTAATAAGTAAATGCATGAAATTTTCAGAAATTACATCTGTAAGCAGGCGAATCAAACAACGTTTTTCAATATTTTGTAAAAAGTGTACATCTTTCATTATAATCCTTTATATAGTCCTTTCTCATAAGAATCTTCTGTGATTGACAGGTACCTGAAAATCAACGTAAATTTAAAAAAAAAAAGATATTGTTATTTTAAAGGTCTGATGCTTTTATAGAAAAAGAGGAAACACTGGTCGATTGCTTTCTATCGGAATAACATGGTAATTGTGTTTATTTACGGAGAAAAGTAACTTCGAAAAGGAACAGCGTCCCCAGCATGAGCAGAGTTCATGATGATCAGTATATATAATAATAATCACTAAAGTTATTTTCATATGAAAAACGACTATAATTCGTGCACAATTGAAGATTAAATAATTTACAACCATCCAGCTAATTTTCGTCTACCAAAAAACCGAAGAAAATATTCTCATGGCGATATCTAACTAAATAATAAATAAATGAACGATCCCACCAAAAAATATCTTCTGCTAATGAAAAGCCAACTAAAAGTAAATTCATTGCTGTGTTTGTTTTGATTGGCTCCGTATAAATAGATCATCGCCGGAAATTTCTTAGATATAAATATGTAGTTATCACAAATTTTCATTTGAAACAGCAATGAAATGCTAAAATAGATAATGAAGCATTCAGTTCCCCCGTTATTTTGATAAGAACAAATTAAAATGAGTGTAAAAGAAATAAGTAGACAATTTTAAGAGAAAAAATTTCTTTCAATCTTTTCTTCACATGAATAAATAAAATTTTCCGGTTTCAGAAAAAATGAGCTCGAGCCCGTTTCGGGCCCGAGCTCGGGTGAGCCCGTCTCATCTCTATTCTGTATGGCAGTGCATGTCTCTTTGTAATTTAAGAAAATGTATTCGATTTTTCGATCTATCACGTTGAAATCGTTAATTTTCGTTTGTTGAGCGCGTGCTGTTACAAACAGAGTACTTTTAGAATTTATTGGTAATTTGTGATATAGTTTTTCGTATTGTTACTACAATAACTACGAGTTATTAATTAGCATTTACTTTACTAAAATTGATACTAAAACATTCATACATAATTAAAAGTATCCGACGTTTCGACTTTATCTTCAAAATCATCTTCTGAGGTATTTTATAAACCATCGTTAAAAACACCATCTGAACATTTTACAGTCAGTTGATTTTGTGAAATCATTGATACATAATAAACAATGGTTCACGGGAAAAGCGATGGAGAAAAGTAACTTCCATGGCAACTAGTGCGCGAACAGATTGTTTGCATCATCATGATAACGTAATTAAAACACTCGGAACAAAAAATTCTCGTTGTGTTTTTTGTTCTAAAAGAACAAAAAACCCAACGAGTTTTTTGGTTTTTGTGTTTTTTATGTAAAAGAAGTATATTCTGTTTTTGAAAATGCATAACTTTACGGTATTTATTTTAAGATGAGAAGCATTTAATATTATTGGAAGTATGAGATGGGATTTCATTTAAATTTATTCTACGTCGAAGATTTTGAAGTCTAACCCTGTGATCAGTCTAAATCAAGGAAAGGATACTGCCTTTTTCGTAATGAAAAATGCGAACCAAATCATTCTCAAATTTGATTTTAGTAAAATAACATCAACTTATTAGTCAATGTTCATGATGTTATGGTAAAAAGAAATATTGTGTGCCTTTTACTCAAAGTACCATAAAATACTCAAAGTACTCAAAAGTACTCAAAGTAATTTAATGAACTTCCTTTATTTTACTCTAATAATTTAAATCGCATTCTTTTTAAGTTAAGTCATTAATTAATAGGTTTAGTCCCCGTTCGTTGTGTAATTCTGTGTATGATTTTCTAAAACTCAAAATTTTCGATTTATTCAAAGATATTCCTATTCTTATTCCAGTAGATTTCTAAAATTCTTAAATTCAAACGGTATTTGTGGTTATTGCATGTGAAGTATTGCCTATTAGTGAAGAGGATTACAATGGAATGATTACAGCCCCCTGAAAGCAAAGCAAAAGTGCAAATAATACAGTAGAAATAGCGTTAGAGGTGGAACTAATTGGATCAGAAATAATTCCTGGTGCAAATGGCAGGTAATACGCTCCTAATGAATATACTAAAAATGTACATTCGTACTTTTGCGCAAAATGTGCTTTTTGGCAGCCATCTTGAAAAAACGCGAAAAAAAAAAGTGGGGAATTAAATTACAATGCGTAATGCAAATTTAATGCGTAAAAAGAGTATGGTATTGGTTTTTAAAAATAAAATGTTCATAAAGATTAACTAGCGGGGAATTTTAGAAAGCTGCATTGCATTATACCTATACCTAATACTGTTATATGACAATTCCGACTGCAACACTAATTGTTCTAATAAAATTGTCAGATAAATATTGATAAACTTTTATATTTTCTAAATAATTTATTCAATACGAAAGTGGAGTTTGATTATGTGGTAATCCGGCTTGGTGGGTTTCATACACTGATGTCCTTTCTTGGAGCTATTGGATGACTGATGGCTCGATCAGACATGTAAGAAGCTCTACTGACACTTTCTGCTGAAAATTCAATATTGCATATGTTAAAATGTAAAACATATTCGCGCGCTTTTCGAGGACATTTTCTAATTTCTTCCTCTCTTACATCTTTAATTATAGCTGATATACTGAAATGCAGCCTACCAGTTATAGTTACTACAGAGTCAAATTTTAGCGATACTATATAAAAAAATCACCGCGCTACCGGTGGCGCAATAGAAGGGGAGTAAATGATAATTTTAATCTTGAAAAATTTATTCACCTTAACCAAAAAGTTCTCAAAGATGTTATCAAGGCAAAAAAAGTTATTTCAAATCCTGATCTTCATAAACTTTCATCACTAATACATAAACGGAAGAACATTTTTAAACAAAGCCGCACTGCTAAACATTGTCTGTTGTATCTGATCATGGTAGATATTGTAAAACGTTTATTTAAGCTGAGCAACCAGGAAATTTCGATCTGCACTTACAGGCAGTTGAGCATATGCTACCATTTGTTGCGAGTTCAGGTCATAACAACTATGCCAAATGTGCAAGAATTTATCTTCAACAAACATGGGAACTAAAAACAACGAAACAAGAACTTGCTTAATGAAGAATGATCAAAATGCTTAATGAAAGCCACTTTACAGTACGAAGAAAGGGCAGAAAGTGTTCTGGAATTTGGATTGATATGCACTTTGAGAAAACTCTCCTGAAATACTATAAAAGTCGCTCTGGTATAGCGCATGGAGGAGGCATGACTGAAACTCAACGCGCAACTTGGATTTTGAGACACTCTGGATGAAGTTGCATATGCAATGTGCTTGCTGACCAATGTTTCATCTACTGGCAGTAAACAGCACACTGATTTAACTGATGCAAAGATGGCAAGATATTTGAAAGATATGAAAAAGGTAATGCAATTTTTATAGACCATAATCGGTTCACTGCTTTTTTAACTGATTTATATAACTTTTTTATTGAAATAACAAATAGTAAAAAAAGTATCTGTAGAAAATACTGACATCATTAGAAGAAGCATCCAAGATAAACTGACCGGTAAACTTTTTAAAGGGGAAACTTTATAATGAAAACAATCCAAGCAGTAACTATGAAAGTATTGAAAAAAAATATTAGTTGTTATTGCTGGTAAAACTCACTATGTAGTTTCTCGTCTTTTAAAGAACAGGAGGCTTGCTTGTATCTCCTTAAATAATAGAGTTCAAGATACAAGAGAGTTTTTCAATTGCGAGTTATCCATTCTACCAACTTCATTATTTGACCCCAGTACCCAGAAAATGAAAAAAACGGATAAATCATTATTAGCACACTCATTAGATAGTATGAATGTCAATGAAATACACCGGTCTCATTCCCAGCAAACTTCTTACTACCTTTTGATGCTGGTGCATTAATTCACCAGTTACCATGGTCCGCTTCTGCAGTATTTGGCGATGTCATAAGGTAACACGAATCGTTTATAGACAGAAGGTATGGAAAAGTTACGATAGTTTTTGATGGGTATGAAAAACCTAACATAAAAGATATGGAGCATAGATTGCACACGAAGCACTTGTCTGTTGTAGTAATCTTATATGAAAATTTACCCGTAACCATAACGAAAAACAAATTTCTTTCTAACTCTACAAACAAACAATGCTTTACCAGTATGGTGAGGAATTTTTTTTTCAAGAAAAGGGTCATTCCGTCATTCATGCGTAAGGGAATGGAGACACGCTAATCGTCAAAGAAGCTTTAAAGTTATCCCAATGAAAACATGTCATTTTATTAGCTGATGAGACTGACATTTTAATCCTTTTACTATATCATTCTTCGAAGAATATTTTCATGCAATCTGCGACACAATCTGATAGTGCTCTTGACATCCAAAACATGCAAAGATCAATTGGAGAGAAAGCTTGCAAAACATTGCTTTTTATTTATTAACGGGATGTGACACCATGAGTGCATTACTTGGGAAGAAAACCATTCAGTCTAAAATCTTATGAGAATGGGCTTTACACTATAGATCATCCAAAGGTTCTACAATGGAATAATTGGTTGAAAATGACTGTAACGGTCTTGTGTCTCTTTATGGAGGCAACATTGAAACAACTGACCAAAATGTGTTTCGTTATGCACACATGAGGAAAATAGCTTCAGCTAAAAAAGAATTTGACGTAGCTCGTTTGCCTTTAACGCAAAATGCAGCTAAATACCACTTACTTCCAGTGCATTTGTAGTGTTCAATATGGAGAAATCTAAATGAGCCAACTTTTGATCCTACGCTATGGGAATGACAAATAGTTGATGGTGAATTCCAACCGATACTAATAGACTTAAATTCAGCACCAGACAAAGTGTAAAAATGATTAAATGTGCTTGCCGAACTACTACTGAAGATCCATGAAACACTATAAGTGTAAGTACATGTCGCTGATATGGACTAGCACGTTCAGTATTTTGTGAAAACTGTTGTGGAAAGGACTATGCAAAAGAGGAGACAGTTTTAATTTAAATGAACATGAAGATGATATTTGAATTTGGTTACATAAATATGATTTTATACATAAAATCTCTTTTCTTATGTAATTATTTTGAATTTTAAAAATAAAATCATTTTTTTTAAATCCGAAATCTTTCATTTTTCCGCCATATTTTTTATTTAGTTCTACTTTTAAAAACAATTATCAAATTCTTTATCAGCTTAAAATTTCCTTTAATTTGAAACCCCACATCGCTTTTTTCGATACTTGTAATTTTTTCATGTTTTTTCAAGATGGCCGCTAAAAAACGTATTTTGCACTTAGTATGTTGATTAGGAACGTGTTAACTACTATTTACAATAAAAATCATTTCTTTTCCAATTAATTCCACCTAAAGGTGTTTTTTACCTTATTTCTACTGCACTAAAAATAATAATGCTGTCTTCTCTGTTATTTTTTTTATGCTAAAGAAAGCTTATTTTTTCAACATGGTATATAATATTTAATTGCGTAATGAATCTAACCTTTCTGAGTATTTATTCTTTACTCAGTTTTTTAAAATTGAATTATATTTGCAAAATTATATCAGTTTAAATAATTCTTTTGTTGTAGTAAAACAAACAGTTTAAAGAATGGATATATCAGGCCATGGCGGTGACAAGAGTAGAGAAACTAGGTGCAGCAATTTTTTGGAGAACTTTTTTCCCTTACATGATAGCTGTAGATCATCTTTACAGTGTGAATAATTTGTTTTGATCTTTTTCAAAACAATTTCGTGTATCACTAATAGAGAATGTCTAATAGTAAACTTTGTAGCATAAGTTCTTCAATAAAACTGTTTTTAGAAGAATGTGGATTTTATTACATATTATACCTTTGTACCTTTATATCTTTGTTTTTAAGTTAGAATTATTTAAGTACTGAGCATTATAGTTATTTTTTAATTGCCATTGACTTATTTCTTTTATTAAGTGAGGTCATTTTGAAAAGTAGTTTCTTTTTCTTCTCAAGTTAAGATTGTTAACACAGACTATTTTTTATTTATTTAATTTTAAACCAAATTTTCACGGTTTCTGCCATGTTTTGATAAAACTTTTTTTTTTCATTAACTGTTAAAACTTGAGTTATCACTTAAAACCATGGAAGACAATTTCTTCAAAACGATTTCATTTTAGAAGTTAGATTATAAGTTTTATTTTTTATATGCTGTTATTATTATTATTATTATTATTATTATTATTATTATTATTATTATTATTATTATTATTATTATTATTATTATTAATGTTTCAGATGATCCATGGCAATTAAATAACAATATCTTCCTTGTGATATGGTGAAAAAGACGAATGACTGAATACCTATTGCTCTAAAAACTATCTGAAGCTCAAAAAGAGCAATCTATGTTTTTATCGCATATTTTCTGCTATCACAATTTCCACTAGTTTAACACAATCCTAAAAAAATATTAAAATATTTTATAATGTGACTTTTGTTGCTAATACCTCGTCTAACATTATAAGTTAATTTCATATCTGAATTTATTAGAAATACCAAATCGTTCCAGTTTCCAAGTATGTTGAAATCAATATGAATCCATAAATCTCTTTAATTTCTTTTTCATCAAAAGCTGATTTATTCGGAAATGAACTAGTCTATTCTTTGTTAATATTTAATTACGCTAACATTATAATCATTTCCCTTTTTAATTTTCTTCTAAATTAATGCAAATAAATCTAAGCCCAAAAAACTTGGTGAAAAGCAATGAAAACATCTTTCAACAATAAAGTATGAAGAGCACATCTTTTAGATAATAAATTAAATTTTCAATAAATATATAACACATAATCACTTTATTCTTTTTTTACAAAAAGAAAGATAAAAGCATATGACATCCCTAGTTTGTTAAATAATTAATTGAATTTTCGAACTATTTTAAGCAAAGTAATTGTATCCGTTTTAAACGCATGAGATATGCTTATCATTAATTATGTAAGAGCGCCATTAATAAATCAAGCTGTCATAGGATTGCAAAAAAAAAAAAAGGAAAACTGCATTGATTTCCTTAAAGAACCATCCATTTTCATTAATTGTTTATTCAAACTTTGTAATTAAATCAGTAATATTCATTCTGCCAAATTTAACATTCATAAACAATATTCCTATGTAATGGTATTTCTTCGTCATGAATTACTTATTAATATCGTGGCATATCTTTGGTATTTCAGTAATAATCTTTTACAAAATTAGGATTTTTGTAAAAGTATTTAATTAGATTATTTTCCTTATGGGAAAATGGGAAAGAAATTGATGACTTTAATCAATGAAAAGTTTTTTTTTGGAAATTAAAATATATACAGGATGCAGTATGTTATCTTTTGCTGACCTTTAATTTCTCGTCCGTTGATTGCAGACGTACAGCTCCAGATACAAAAACATTTCAAATGATGTAAATATTCGTATTATGGGACTGTTTAAAGCAAAAAAATCACAAAAAACACAAAAACTACGAAATGTAAGTTTTTATACAGTTCCTTAGTCCCGATAGTTATATTTAGTAAAAGTATTAACATATCATAACAGATGTAACACAAAAATTTGACTACTGTGCAACAAAAATTGACGCAGTTATTAAATTTAAAAAATTGAAGTTTTCCACATAATTTTGTCTTTTATTGAGGAATTAGTTAACAAATGAATTAAAGTAATTGGAGTGCGAATTTAGGGTGCAAAGTTCTTTTTATGCAGAAACCACTTTTAGCCCCCAGCATCGCCAAATCGGTGTATCATCAAAGAAGATTATTTCATTTAAAATTTTACCTGACTTTTAGGAGTCGTATACAAAAATGAAATATTACTGAAATTAAACATAAAAGTAAATATCAATTTTTTATCATGTCAAAAAATGGTTTACTTTAAAAAGTAATTGCATAAATTGCCCGAATCTAATATAGCTACTGCTCCATTTTTTGCTCTATTGGTGGCAATGCACAATTGAATGTGTGAAAAGTACTGCAAACGCGTGGCTGGACCACCATATCCAATGATCTGTTGACCGAATTCTGTGATTAGATACAAACGAACGTTCATTTTTAAAGCAAACTGTTTTCTGATATGATAAAAAAAAATTGATATTTAGTTTTCTGTTTATTTTTAATATTTCATTCTTCGCTTTGTATATAACTCCTAAAAATCATCTAAAATTAGATAAATGAGATAGCACACTTTGGTGATACACCGATTTATCGATGCCAGGTAAAATTGGTTTCACCGTAAGAAGGACGTTGCACCCTCATTTCTATCGCTAATTACACTGATGCATATTCCCTCAATGAATCCAAAACTACATGCAAAAATCTCAGACTTTAAAATTTAATAACTGAATCAATTTTTGTCGTTATTTTTGTTGTGTAATGTGCACATTTTTACTAAAGGTAACTGTTGGCTCTGGGGAGGATAGTTACAATATGGGTAGAACTGAGGTGTCAAAATATTTTCAATTAAACGGGCAACAATTACAATTAAATATTTAACATAAAAAAACGACATTTTGACCAATTTTGAGATAAACTGTCACCGTAAGACATGAATAAGTTTATCATGCATGTTTTAAAAAAAAGTTTTTGGATGGAATTTCAGAAAAGAAGAAGATAAGGGAGCAAAAATACTTTTAGTAAATCACTTAGAATGGACTGCTTTTTTATAGTACCAATTTAACACGTTCGCTCCCGACTACGATAATACTCGTAGTTGGTAAACTGTGTTTCCTTGCCAGCTACAAGATAACTCGTTATTGATATTTTTATCTACATCGCCTATTGCGAGTATTTCCGTAGAAAATACGTGGATTATTAGGTATTTGGCACACAGAAAGAAACTAAATAATACACTTGACGTACTGAAATTGATCGTTTATTTCAATTTAACAATTTAAAAGCATAATATCGGAGATATGACTTTGTATCTGTAAACAGATGCACTATTTCAGCTTTGGCAGTGAACGTCTTAAGTAATCTATTTCATTCCAGAAATTACTACTCTGCAAAATCGTAAAATACTCTTCTAACACTATCTGAACATAATAATTAACACCTCTAACTAAAATCGCTTCCATTGTGCTGTAAATGTGAATGTGTTGGGAAAAATATCGTACAAAAGTTTTGTTGTAAATTACAAAATTTTTCAAGAAATGCAGTTATTGATATTTATTGGTAAAAATTAGCCAACTTACTCAGTTATACTATTGTTTTAACGCAACCAAAATGATTATTAAATTTATCATACAAAATAAAGAATTTCCTACTGAGCGAAAAATTGCCTCAGGCTAGGAATCGAATCCAGATCCTTGGCTAAAAGGACATATGCTTTACCGTTTAAGATAACTGGGCGATTACTATCTGAGCGAAAAATGGCCGACGGTTATCGCCGCATTAGTTTAAACGGTAAAGCATTGGCTTTATATGCCAAGGATCTGGGTTCGATTCCCGGCTTGAGAAATTTTATCTCAGTAGGAAATTACTGAATTCTTTCAGTAATCTCCCGCAATTTTTTTTCTATACAGCAGACTGTTATGCAACAGTCTCTCATTTCCTTTTTAAAACTGTGTGCTTTTAAAACCACCATGTAGCAAGTGTAGCATCATTTAGAAAATATATACAAAAAGTTTTATACTGTTTTAAGCTCTCTAGTGTTTATAATGTGTTGTTTATTTCGGCAGTACAACACTATTGTAAGAAAATATTTTTATCAACACCATTTACAACACAACATTAACAATACTATATTTTAGAACATATATCTAGAAGCAACTCTTTCGCAACATATTAAGAACATTTTTTTAGATAGCAATACTTTTGTAAAATATTAAGATCACAATCGCAAAAAAAAAAAATAAAATAAAATAAAATAAAATAAAAAAAATTATTTGTATATGAAGTTTTCTAATTCAAAACACATTAATGTGTTTTGGTGACAAAGAGTGTTCTAAATTAAGCTTATTTTCGTGTGTTGAAGGTTTACAGTGTATGTAATGATGCCATCAATGCATGTTATTTACAACAGAATCACACACACACACACACACACAAAAAAAAAAAAAAAAAAAAAAAAAAAAAAAACGCGTTTTTGGGACACTGACGCCGATGAACTCCTTCCCTGGTCCTCATAAAGTCTTTACAGTTATATTATAATTATATTACAATTATAATCCATTATTTATTAGAATGTTGTCATAAAATATTTTTGCTGAATGATAATAAGTACTACTATCGGATGAAAATTAAAGCACATATTCCCATATGCTATTTATTGCTTAAATACTTACAAAATCAAAACAATTTAACCCTTTATCTACCGACGGTACTTGTAAGTGCCATTAAAATTACTTATTATAAAACTTTTTTTACTATATCAATTAGTTGTAAAACTGTTTAGAATGAGTTACAGATACATTATTTAATTTTGTTCTAAAATATTATTTGTTACACAAAACAAAAACATAAAAAAAAAATGATTTCTTTTGCCTTTGTATCTTTTCAGCTTTCTAGGTGCTGAGGGAGGGGGGTGGGGTTTTTTTTTCATTTCGGAGATATTTGTATATTTATATTGTAAGAACATCATATTTGTACATTTTATAATTCTACAAAATACTAAGAAAACAATTTAAAATAAAAGATTTAAGTGGGGTTATAAATATTGCACAAAATCCCTGCCAATTAAAATTTAATTAATCCTTCTAAAACCCTTCTAAAATTTATTAAATGATTATGTAAATATTTTAATTTAGCTTAAACATTTTACGTAAAATGCTTTAGAATGTAAAAATTTCATGAATTCATAATTCGGTAGATAAAGGGTTAAATTGTATATTTTTAAAAATATGTCTTATGTTTTATGATACATTGTATCAAATACTTTAGCAGGATGAGATTCTCTTTGCAGATTGTTTCTTTTTTTATATTACTGTTCAAAAAAGAAAATTGCGAAGTAGAAATCTTTTTCCAAAAATTGAACTAAACTGTGATTTGAGGGGGGGTTTTTTTTGTATCATTTTTTGTATTTCCTTAAGTTGTTTTCAGAAATATAAGTAATACTTTTCTCATTTTAAAGTTTTATTAATATACTTTCGTTTATATTGCTCCGGAAAAAAAATGTTGAAATTCAAAAATTTATGACAAAATACATATTTTCAAAGAATTATTATTATGAAAATGAAAGAAAATATTTCTAAAAAGTCGGTTATACAGGTAAAAAAAAAAAATTAAACACTCGATAATAACATAATGTTTTTAAGGATATTTATAGTTCCTGTGATTATTTGAAGATACAAAAAAGAATTCCTGAAATGCAGTTTTTTAATTAGGAATTTTAAGAAATAAAAAACATCATTTTGAATAATAAAATATTATATCTATTTTTTATAAAAATATTTTCTACAAAATACTCTAAGAAGGTTTTTTTTTTCTAGATAGTTTATTTGATAAGATTTCATTAAAATATACCGAAAGAAGAATTTTATCAATTCTCAGAAAAAAAGATGTGTACTAGCATTAAAAATATCTTTTACAATTTAAACACCTATTTTCGGATAAGTTGTTATAGCTAAAAGCTTTCTTTTTTGTTTATTATATTTTTCTATTGGGTATCTTTTTGCTTTAATGAAAAATAAAATAGATGATTTTTTTTTAATAAAAAGAATTTTAGGTTTCAATATTAAAAATTACTTTTATAAAATTACCTTAGAAGAATAAGTATTGCGATTCGCTGTGTATTTTTTATTGTTTTTTTTTTTTTTTTTCATAAATTTCTGTCAGTGAAATTTCAAAGATGAATAACATAAGATAATACAAATATTTTAATAAACAATTTAAGTAACACTTTTTTTTTTTGGGGGGGGGGGGGGTTAGGTTACCAATTTTAGTAATTTGCCTATATATGTATAATATTATCCGACATAAAAAGGGGTTTTGATGAAAAAGATAAAAAGTACTCAATTTGTAATTTTTTTAAAAATTTGTTAAGCTTAAAATATTAAAATCTTTGTTTATGAAAAAAAAAAAAAGAACATTTGGAAAATGATCTCATTATTTGATCATAAAGTTCAAATTATTATTAGGAAATAATTGCGATACCTAAATAAAAATATTTTCTGCTTATTAATTGATCCTTGTGTACCTCGTATTATAAATTAGAACTATTAGTGTTGTTTCGTTAGTTTTCAAGAAGCTATGGATTGAAGTAATCCGCAGTATTGATCAGATAGAGGATCCCAGTTTCCCTATTTGAAAAGCTAAGTGCCCGGCAAATTCACAATGTTATATTGGCTGCTTATGGAAGTGATTGTCCATCACGTGGCACTGTTGTTGGATGGAAAAAGAATTTTCAAATTGGCCACATGTCTCTCACAGACGATCCAAGTAATGGGAGACTGCATTGAAGAAATTCAGAACTTTATCCTGTTAGATCGAAACGTAACTATCCAAAAAATCATGAATGCGGCTTATCGTTGCTAAGCTAGTGTGTGGAAAACTATTCACGAACAACTGCACGTGTCAAAAATTTCAGCACTTCAAGATTGTTCCCCCCCTTCCCCCTTGCTGCATCTTCGAGAAGCGGTTGAAGAATTTCAGAGATGTGGCTAAATCGCTGATCTCACACTATAAGCTAATTTTTCTTATTCCAAGAACTCAAAAAGTCATTGCGTAGTCGGTTTGACACCACAAATTAGGTGTAAAAATCGCTTTCCCACCTTTTCCACCATTTTTTACTTTAAGAACTGCCTTCTAAAAGTAAAAAAAAAAAAAAAAAAAAAAAAAAAAAAAGTTGGGAAATAAATATTAATTTTTATATTGGCTACATATGTTGTATTTCGTGATTTTGTGCTATTTATATTACTGATGAGAACTTTAAATAAATTCGAAACGTTAAATATTTTATTTTTAAAATAGCTTTTATATGTTATCTAACTATTAAACCAAATTGTCTGTATTTTTAACACTTTCCAACTAAGTTGAAAAATGTTTATGAATTCGGTTTGTCTATCCGTCTGTCCTTCTGTCTGTACGCTTATTCCAGGAAATATACTCAAATAGCCCTGAAATTTTTGAACGATATTGACGTTTACCCAAGCACAAACCCTATTTCAAATGAAGTTTCTAGCATGATAAGTTTATTTGCAGGGACAGTCAAAAGTTTACCATTACATTACGGCCTATGGGAAAAAATCGTTTCAAATGTATTTTAAAGATGTTACACCCCGTCAAACACGTTAAAATTTATATTCATTTTTTAATTGCAATGAAATATGCGATGAAAGAATAGCTATTACTCATTTACAGGGACACACAAAATAGTCATTACATAAAGGGGGGTGGGAAATTGTGTGCTATCTATTTTAATTATACTAAACTATTTTATAAATAATAAAGCATATACAGGGTGGTTAGTAATTAACGTGAGGTGTTCAGAGCTCTCTAGCGAGTAAAGTATTGGACGAAACATAACCAAATTTCATGAGCATGCATAATAGACCATGGATTTCGAATTCTTAAAGATAAATTAATTAAATTAAAAATTAAAAAATCGCCACTAGGAGCAATTTTAGCGTTGTTTACCAACTAAAATGCATTAATTTGCCTAAAATCAGTTCTGTGTAGCGATCATGCGTGCAAAAAGAAATGATCGGAGCATTCTCATCATTATCAACTCTTACCATACAAGACCATGCTTTGCTAGTCAAGCAGTGTTATCAACAGAACCAGAATTGCAATGCTGCTCTTTCTGAATTTCGCCGATTAAAGAATTTGCGAAAAAGACCGATGAGCATAACAAATTTACAAAAGATGATTCATCGATTTGAAACTACGCGGCAACAAGGCCAAGAACGCAAAGTGACTAGTCAATAACATGTTCACAAAGTTGTAACTGCTATTGTCGAACAAGAGATGAAAAATGTGCAGGGTACCACCAGCGCTTAGGCGGTATCCCAGCAGTATAAAATTTATCTGTACTGTATTTTTGGGGATTTAATCATTAAACATTTACACTAATACAATTTGATGCGCCAAAACTGGCCCTAGTGGCATTTTTTTTTTTTTTACTAACAAAGCACGATTCCGTAAGGTGAGAGCCATCGGAAAACAGTTGGTCTGAGAATGATGAGAACTCTCCCAGACTTCCTTTTATACTCATGATCGCTACACAGAACTGGTTTTATGCAAATTAATGCATTTTAGTAGGTAAACAACGATAAAATTGTCCCTAGTGGCGATTTTTTTATTTATATGTTTTTTAATTTTTTTTAAGAATTCGAAATCCCATGGTCTACTATGTATGCTGATCAAATTTGGTTATATTTCTCCCGAAACTTTACTCGCTAGAGGGCTCTGAACACCTCACGTTAATTAATAACCACCCTGTATATGCCGCTGTGACTTAATATAAATTATTTCACGCAAAATATATTTCGCTGAGACTTAAGATACGTTATACGATATAGTCGTGCATAATACGAAGTGCATAGCATTTACAGGGACACACAAAAAATTACAAATAGTATATTCTCTTCGAAGTAATGTATGTGTATTCCATGATAGCTGATGCATGGATGAAATGCATTTTAACTATTGTATGTGCTTTTAAGTTCTACTAAATCTATGTATATTAAATGGTGTGTATAAATGCTATAGCTACATACAGGGCTACACAAAAGAGTTCCCAAACGTTACTGAATATGAGCGTAAATTACTTAAAGGTGGTTTTTAAATAAGTTATGCATTTTTACGCTCAGCTGCATTCAGTTTTATAAGAAATGTTTGTAGAATATAGATAAAATGATATACAGGGCCACGCAAAGGATTGGATACATAGATGTCTATAAATAATAATTTCTGAGAATGTGATTTCAGTAGTTTTAACTGTGTTTTAGTTTAAAATAAATTTTAGCTATATACTGGCGTTTAATAATGGTACCAGGTAAACTACAGGGCTGAACAAAACTATTCAAGTATGTTTCCATCCATTAGTATAAATTGTTGAGAGAGAAATTTGAACATGCTAGGCATTTTCTTGCTAAATTAAATTTCAAATTAAATAGTATATATATCAACCGGCAAATCAAATACAGGGTTGTTAAAAAATATTCGAATACACATTTGGTTATATACAGTAACCTTATTTCGATAAATAACGAAGTTTTGTTAAAGATTTCAGGAAGCGTTGGAAAGTGTTTCATAATCTATGCTTAATGCATGATTTTTCTTATTTGTTGAAATTGTTTTTAATATATTATGAACAAACGTAATATTTTTTTCACTTTAAACGTGAAGTAAATTATTATAATATATTCCTTAATACTTTAATGCATGCTCAAGCTACTGCATCTTTATATATGTTAGAGAAACTTTCTGCAAATTGTAAAAAAAATGATATTTTATTATTATTATTATTATTATTATTATTATTATTATTATTATTATTATTATTATTATTATTATTATTATTATTATTACTTTTGTGACTAATAATAAAAAATATGTTTTTTGAAAGTTAAAACTGAAATACTTAATATGAATTACTGTTTTAAATTATGGATTTTTTTACTAAAATTTTGTAAGAATTTAACATTTCAAAAAGTAGTCCTCTCTCCCAACTATAAGTATAGACTTGTGTGTGTATATCACTTTTGGTACTCGAATAAAATATAAGTACCCATCTTTAAAAGTTTTTATTTTTCAATAAAACTTATGCATTAAAAATACTGTTTTAAAAATTCTACCAAAACAAAAATATACATTTTCAAGTAGGTTATGGTCTATATCTGAAAGATTAATTCTTGAGTTATCCTCCAAACATACTTTTAAAAAAATAAATTTTTGCTTAAAAAGAAATTTATGAGACTTTATGTTTCGTTATAAAAAATTTTCGTGTTATCATAAAAGGAAAAACTTTTAGTCGAACAAACATCATTTTGTGCAGTAAATTTTCTGTTCACAAATTCTGTATAATTTTCGTTAGATAAAAAAATTCGAAACTCAAGAAGTTTAGGAAAAATAAATATTTTTAGTAAATCGAAGGAGATAAAAAGGCTTTTTGGAAAATTTCAAATAAAAATTACTTAAGCACTTGATAATGCTACAGCTCTAATTAAAAATATTAGGAAAATTGAGAAAAAGTAATAAAAAAAACTTTCATTTATCTATTTTTGATACTAAGTAAATACAATTAAAATTCTCTTAATTTAAATTTGGAATGTTTAGATAAGATTTTAACATTTACAAAATATAAGATACAGTACAATAAATTAGGTATACAGCTTTCTGAAACACATAAAAATATTAGAATAAAACTTAGATTACTTCAAAATATTAGAATATTTTATTTTACGCTACAATATTACCTTTCGAATGTAAGTAAATGGTAGTAAGTATTTTGTAGCTTCTTCTTTTGCATTCACAACAGCATACAATCGATCTTGCATAATATATGCAAGGTGATTATAAACATTTCTATCAATATTAGCCCAAACAGACTTTATAATTGCCACTAACCCAGTTTTAATTGAAGGGGAATTTTCTTAACCCTTTCAGGTCCAAATTTTCTTTTTTAAATTTTTAGAAAAAATTACTTTTACGTTAATAATATTAACACTATCTATCCAAATGAGTTAATAAGTGTTTAACGAATATTTTATTGTCTGAAAAATAAAGAATGTTGTTTTTTGCATACTATTCAAGTAATATTCATATGAAAATAAGCTGAGGAAGAATTTTTCGAGATGTTTAGAAAATATTGTATTACAACAAGATTATTTATATCACAAATTTCTAATACTTTTTACGTTTTATTACACATGATTCTTTCTGGAAAATAACTTATTTAATATATATATTTAAAATAAAAGAATCACAAATGGATCAAAGAGAACTAAGCAAATAATAATAATACTTATTATTTCTAAATGCCTAAAAATAAATGAAGCCGTATATAAAATCCATATTCATAAGTAACATTGCTACATTTAAATAGAAGCAAAAGTATTTCTTAATACAAAATAATACTTCATTAAAAGACATGTACTATTAATAGTACATCAGACCTGAAAGGGTTAAAGTTCTTTCTTCATTATGCATCATAAGTTTTCGATAGGATTAAGGTCTGATGAATTTGGTGGCTAAGGAAGTACCTTAATGTTGCGTTAGAGGAACCAATTCTTAATTGACACCGACGTACGCGGTGACGCTAAATCTTCCTGAAAGATGAAACTATCTTCAAATAAATCTTCTGAGGATGGAATCAGGTAATATTTTAAAATTTCTTGATATAGCTGAGGGTTAACCTTTTCATAGACGACGCATAACATTCCAGATCCTTCGACACTCATGCAATCCCAAATCATGACACTAGCCGCAAGTTTTAGGGAACGTTTAAGGCATTCTTTATTAAATGCTTCTTGATTCATTATCCAAACTCGAATACATTGATTACCATATGAAACACAAAACATACTTTCATCGCTAAATAATATAGTTTTCCAATCGTCTTTGCTCCATAAACGTCTTGATTTACACCAATTCAATTTTATACGCTTTATAGGTGCGTTCGTAATTATGTTAATACGTAGGACCTACAGTTGTCGTTCAACTACCGTCTGTCGTCTGTCAGTATGCCCTTCCGTCCGGCTGTCTGTCCGTCCGTCTGTCCGCATATAACAACTCAAAAACTACCCAACCAAATCGTTTGAAACTTAAAATATATAATTATTAGATAATTTTGTCGAGGCATTTCAAATTTTATGAAAATCGGATGCATAGTTCAATTACAGGGACACTCAGAAGGATTCCGATACATTGCGACCAAAGGGGGGAAAAGTTTCAACTGCATTTTAATGGCCTTACACTCTTTCGAACATAACAAAGTTGACATTCATCTATGAAGTATATACTATAATATACATTCTGTACAATTTGTGGTGCAAAAAATATTTCTTATTCATTTACAGGGCCATACAAAAGTATTCCACTGCATAGTTAAATATTGAGATATTGTTTGATATTTATTTTAATAGTATTAAACTAACGCTGCACAGGATTAAACCAAGTTATAGTCATCTTTCAATCTGTGCGTCCGTCCATCTGTCTGTCCGCATATAATAAAGCAAAAACTAAACAACCAAATCGTTCGAGATTTAAAATATATAATTGCTGCATAATTTTTTCGAGTCAATTAAAATTTTATGAAAATCGGATGTGTAGTTTAATTACAGGGACAATTAAAAGTATTCCATTCTATTACGTTCAATAGGAAAAAATAGCTTCAAATACAATTTAATGATGTTACACTCTTTCTAATATAATAGAATTGATATGAATCTAAGAAGTAGTTACTAAAATATACGTTCTGTACAATACATGATACAAAGAATTTATATTATTACTTTACAGGGCTACTCAAAAGTATAACAGTGCATTATGGTATACAGGGAAATATTGTTTGGGGCTTTTTTTAATTATAATAAACTACTTTGCATTTTATGAAACTTATATACGTTGCGATGGTTTAATACAAGTTACTTCCTGTATAATAAAAAGAAGATGATATTTACAGGAACACACAAAAGGTTTCGACCATTATGCTGTATCCGAAGTACTGTATACTATAACAGCAAGATCATCTGAATGTTTCTTATTTTCGTTGAAGTACGAACGCACCACATTTGCTAGGCTTCACTTGCAATTCCCAACTTGGATTTTTTTTTCTTGCAGTCGTGAAAGGATTTGTTTTTGGTACAAATTGTTCAAACTTAAATTTATGGAGACGTCTTAATGTTGTAGACATAAAAATTTCAGCTCCTTCTTCTTTCTATTTTCGGTGCAAGAATCGTACACTTTAAAAACAAAATGTTTTTCTTGATTATACGCTTTAGTTTCCTGTCATCTCTAGGAGCTGTGTTTGGTTTTCGGCCGCCGTTTCGGCGATTATTTTGAAATTTACCTTTTTGGAATATTGTGTTAGTATTTTACTAACGCTGGATTGCGAACAATGCAAATAATTCGCCATATAACTTTGATTTTTCTATTCCGATATAAATCAATCATACGAAGTTTAATAGCTTCAGGAATATTACTCATACAACTCATTTTGAGGCAAACAGGAAAGAAAAATCATGCGTTAAGCATAGATTATGAAGCATTTTCCAACACTTCATGAAAACTTTAACGTTATTTAGGGAAATAAGGGTAAATAGCCAAATACAGCCAAATATGTATTCCAAATTCTTTAGAACAGCCCTGTATTTGATCTACTAGTTGAAATACATGCTATATAATAAGAAAATTTAGTTTAGCAAGAAAACACTTAGTGGCTCGAAATTTCTTTTTCAGCAATTTGTATTAATGGATGGAAACTTACTTGAATACTTTTGTTCATTGCTGTAGTTTAACTTGTACCTTTATTACACGTCAGTATTAAGCTAAAATTTAATTTAAACTGAAACACTCATAAAACAACTGAAATCACAATCTCATAAATTATCATTCATAGCCGACCATGTACCCAATCCCTTGCGTGGCCCTGTATATCATTTTACCTATATTCCGCAAACATTTCATAGTAAATTGAATGCAGTTCAGTATGAAAATGCATTACCTATTTAAGAACCACCTTTAAGTAATTTACGTTGATATTCAGTAACATTGACGAGCTCTTTTGGGTAGCCCTGTATATCAAGTATAGTATTTAGCAAAGCAATATAATATGCACAGATTTAGTGAAACTAGGATAAACGCGGATAACATAATTAAAATGCATTTCATCCATCCATCAGCCATCATGGGATACATATACAGTACTTCAGAAAGAATATATTATTTGAAATCTTTTGTATGACCCTGTAAATGCTATGTATTTGATATTATGCAAGACAGTATCATATAATTTATATTAAGATTCAGTGACATATATCAATTTTATTATATAATGAGACAGTTTAATATATTTAAAATATGTCGCACACGATTTCTCCCTTTACTATTAAATTCTTTTGTGTTTCCCTGTATATGAATAATAGCTATATTTTCACCGCATATTTTATAGAATGCATATTTTAGTGCACCTCGTAAATATAAATGAATTGTAATGTGTTTGAAAGGGTGTAACATCTTTAAAATTCCCCTGAAACGATTTTTCCCCTTAAGGCACAATGTAATTGAAACTTTTTGATTATCTGTGTAAATAAACTAATCATGGTAGAAACTTCATTTTCAATAGTGTTCATGCTAAGGTAAACTTCAATAACGTCCAAAAATTTGAGGGCAATCCAAGTGTACTTACGGAATTTAGAGCGCGGGCAGACGAACAGACTGCCAGACGGACAAACGGACAGAAAAAGCGAATGCATAAGCACTTTTCCACATTGTTGGAAAGTTCTGAAAAGCAAGCAAATTGAAAAAAGAATACTAATTTTAAAAAATCGTCTGAATTTAATCAATAATGCCACCAGTTAGTAATTGGTGATAATTAAAGGATATGTATATAAAGGAGAATTTATGTGAAACATTCCAAAATTTGGAACCACTTAAGTAAATTGACTAATATTTTTATTTTTCAAAATATTTTTTTTCAATTAATATTTTCAGAAATTATATTAATTTTAAGATTATAAGTAAATTTAATCAGCTGCAAGTTCTTAATAAAATTATTGTTTGCATATTTACATTAAAAAGACATTAAATTTCCAAACGTTATTTTCAATTTGTAAAAAAAAAAATAATTATTCTAATATTTTGAATATTAGCTATACATTTTATATATTTGAAATAGAAATAATTGTTTTGGTGATAGCTTTTCACGAAACATTTAAAAATTATGTAAAGGAGTTGCTAAAGAATATAGATTTTGCGTAGAGATTAAGAAAAAGAAGTAGCAATTTTTTATAACAAGGCATCTAACTTTTTAAAAAGCTATTTTCTCAACATTATTCTCAGTGTATAATATTTACTGTTCGAGGACATTTTGTTAAGCTCTGCTGGAAAAATAAAGTGCAATGACTGACTGAAAAAAAAAAGCTAGGTAAAGACCAAAAATATCTTTCACAATTACAAACATGTGTTTTTCTATAGGGTATTTCAATATTTTTCTTTCTTTTACCCTTCAATTTTTATTTTTAAAACAGAATATTTTTTGCTTAAAAGGAAAACAATAAGATTTCATATTGCAATAACAAAATGTTGCTTTTCTGTGAGATATACTTAGTAAAATAAACATTATATTTCACAATGTAATTTTTCTATATATGTATTTTTACAAAATTTTCCTTTGCAAAAATTTCGAAACTCAAAACGTTTAGAAACAAAAATAATAATAACACATATAAAAATAGTTTTTTAACGCACTTTTTTTTTTTTTACAAATGTTTACTTTTTTTCTTAAAAATTACAACTATGCTGTTTACAAAAATTTCGAAACTCAAAACATTTAGAAACAAAAATAACAATAATAAATGTAAAAATAATTTTTTAAATGCACTTTTTTTAAAGGTTTACCTTTTTCTTAAAAATTACAACTCTGTTGTTTACTGAAAATTCATAGCTTTGAAATTACTCCGATGATGCATTATATGCATTTATTAAAAATGCGTATTCTTTACTCTGTTATTTTTTATGAATTTAAATTGGAAATTAAACTGAAAACTATTTTTGTGAACATGATAAAACATGCACATGCGGGTCTTAAATTGGAAGAGTAGAATTTAAATATCTATTGTAGTTTAGGATAAATAAATATCTTTTAGAGAAATTTGATTAGCATTATTAGTGATATCCTGGAACGAACACCTTCAGGATATGAATTAGAAAATCTTTTTATATTAATACAACCAAAGCTTCTTTTACTAATGTATTGAACGGATAGAAGTATGCATATTAAAAAATAAATCCAGCCATAATTAAAGTATAACATAAAATGATGTTCAGTCAGCAGAAGCATTACCAATGAACTAGCACTTATCCTAGTACATAATATTTGCCGATAATAATCAATGACAAACCAAAGTTTGTTACATAGTCATCGACTCTTTTATGAATTAATCTCAGTAAAATTCTTTCTGTTTCAAAATCAAATTTAAAATTAGACCAAATCATATATATTTAAACCCGAGGTTAATTAGGTTATTCAAATAGTAATTTAGCAGATGGTAGAACATTCATATTTATCTTCTATCAATTTTGTGAACTTACAGCTGAATACCTCGTGTCACATGACAAATCACAAAATTTTGAAAAAGTCTATTATTTTAATTAAATCTATTTTATCAATATCATTCGTTCACTTTTGAGATTTAAATTTTAAAAGAAGCTTAATTTGAACGTCTTTTCTGTTGACATCAGTGGTGTAGTTGTAAAAAAAAAAAAAAAAAAAAAAAAAAAAAAAAAAAAAAAAAAAAAAACGGAGATTGCTTAGGGCTGACGGTATACCCTAGATAGAATTTGCTATAGTTTTTATGAGAAACAGACGATATGCGGTGTTCACTAAAAAAATCCAGAAGGTGTAGGGCGTATACCTCCTTTTACCCTCAACTATATCAATGGTTGATATTATAGCTTGGAGTTAAAGCATCTTACTAGTAAACAAAAGGTTCTCGGTTCGAACTGCGAGGCTGGAACTTGAAAATTTTTATATTAAGATGGTTTTAATTAGAAAACATTTCGTATTTTTGACCAATTTAAGGGTTTATATTATTAAGGTTTCATTCATCTGACATTCATAATATTTTTTAAAATTTATTTATTTTTTATATTTTTTATCATTTTTTGTGCGTGTTTTAAAAACTTTTGCAATTTATCAATGATTCTAAATTTAAACTTTAATAAAAAAAATGTCTGGAACTTTAAAGTTTTATTATACTTCTTCAAATTTCTTTTTTAATTCCGATTTTCAAAACAAATAGAATTTTGGGGTTAATTTAAATAATTTGATTTGAACAATTTAAATATGATTAAAATAAATAACTTCCTTTTAAAATTATTTTTCAATTAAATTTTGTGGTACTGCCATGTATGTAACAAATCAATAATTACAAACTGGCCATTTGGATTTATTTATTATGCTTTGAAAGAAATATTAAACGAAATCTTATGTGCAATCTGCGATCACGCTTACCCACTTGTTTACGTTATCGCTATGCACGGATGATTACACATTTTTTACTTTATATAATTTTGTTTGACTCAGAGCTATCATGGTAGATATTTTTAAAGAAACGAGCTGGTTACACAATTTTGGAAAGTTTCAACTGTTTATTTAAAATTGCATTTTAGAAAACTGTACCAAAACATTTAAAAAACACATTTCGAAAAGAAACAAAAAAGAAAAACCATGCATATACACTTCCACAATGTTTAAAATATATTATTTTAAAACCTTTTAGTATTTCAATCTTTTAGGTCCATAATTATTTAGCTCCATAATCTTTTAGCTCTTGGGCCGATAGTTAAAAACCCAAAAATTTGAACCATTTTATGTTGTTCCATGTGCCCATAAATATTTTATTTGCGATAACTTTTTGCATTTAGAGAATGAATCATTAGCGTAGTTCTCTTAACTAATTATTTCTTGAATATGAAATACTTTGAACGATGAAAGTGTAAGCCGAGTACTGCTTAAAGGATAATTTGAAATGATACTCAAATTTCTGAAACATTACTCACTGTCTAAAATATCTCGTTAGAATTTGCGCAACAAATGCAAATTTTAATGAGACATTCAAAGTGCTAAGTTGTTATTCTAGAGTTATAACTTATAGTTAACACTTAACACTCCCGTATATGTAATGAGCAAATTATTCAGAAATCAGCCTTATTTTCACCAGATTTTCCCTGAAAAGTGATACTTTTAACAACGAAGCAATTTAAAATGTTTTGAAAATGCAATAAATTATGTCTTATCATGTTTAATATTAAACAATACTCGAGATCAACAAACATAAAGAACTTTTAAGTCACATTAAAAGTTAAAAACATTATTAAATATAATAAATAGAAAAATTAAAAAGGTACTTTTTTATCAAGTAGGCTATACATTTTGTATGCAGCAATTAAAAATATCTCATGTTCCCGTAAAGATTGCTCTGTGCGCTATATATAAACAAGCTGGTAAAAGTGGTCGCAGATCTGACAGAGGGTTTCGTTTAATATATCCTTCAAAATTTCCTATTTAGGAATACCCCTCCTGGAAACTATCCACTATCCTATTTCAAATTTTTATATTTAAATAATAATATTTATAGCAGGACTTCGTCAAAAACCGCATTTAAAATGATAAAAATCACTGCAAGTTAAAAAAAAAAAAAAAAAAAAAAAAAAAAAAAAAAAAAAAATTGCGACTTTACGAACTGAATGAAACCCTTCTGAATAAATAATAAAAGTAAAATAATACAAAGCTTAGCATAATCTTAAGGGATACCAAACTGGTCACCAGAGGTGGCTAGTGATTTAAACAAATAGGAATTTAATAAAAAAAAAAAAAAATCACTTCGCGTGTCATAATTGATGATAAATTTCATGTGATAGGATGAAATAATAACAAATAGTGCTTTTTTCCCGTGTTTTATTTCATCCGTTAATTTATGTTACATACATAATAATTTTTATATCTGTTTAAACTTGCGTGCAACAATTAGCAGAAAGAAAATGAACTGATGATATTAAAAAATATATTTTAATAAAATTATAGTCTTTTTCAAAATTTTACGATATGTTGTGTGACAAGAGGTATTCAGCTGTAAGTACGAAGCTGTAAGAGTACGAAATTTAAACTCTCTGACTTATATAGGTTTTGTGTACGGACTATGTGACATACAGCGGACAGAGACGAATAGGATTTCGTCAGATTAACAAATCCCTAAAAACGATTAAACTGATACGTAAAACTGTATGAAAGTCTTTATATCACGTGAACATTTTTTAAGCATTTAGTAGCACGGGGGACATATGTCACCCATTTTCAATATGCTAATTTTGTACGTTTTAGGTGCGTTCGTAATTATATAAATCTGTAGCACTTATAGTCGTCGTTCTATCCGTCCGTCTGTCCGCATATAACAGAGTAAAAACTACCCAGCCGAATCACTTGAAATTTAAAATATATAATTGTTACATAATTTTGTCGTGTCATTTCGAATAGTATGAAAATAGGATGTATATTTTAATCACAGGGACAATCAAAAGTATTCCATTACATTATAATGAATCGGAAAAAAATAGTTTCAAGTGCATTTTAATGATGTTACACTGTTTCGAATAAAATAGAAATCATATGCATCGGTGAAGTAAGCATATATTAAAAATACATTCTGTCAATCTGAGGTGCAAAGAATATTTATTATTAATTTACAGGGCTACACAAAAGTATTCCATCACATAATGGTATATAGGAAGAAACACTTTTAGGGGTGCATTTTATTAATTTTAAACTATTTCACATTTTCTGAAATTGATATACGTTGCTGAAGTTTATTTCAAGTTATTTCCAGTATAAAAGTAAGCAGATAGCATTTACAGGAACACACTGAACATTTCGAGAACTATACCATATCCGAAGTACAACATACTATTACACCAAGATCTGAATATTTTTAAAACTTCGCTATTGCGCGAAAGCACCTCATTTGCTACACTTGCTACACTTGACATGCAATTTCTAACTTTTTTTAAATATATAATTTAAGTGGTAATAAAGCAACATTCTAAAATAACAAAATACACTTTTGAAATTGATATTTCAAAGTTACAGTTAATTACGAACAATACAATTTTGAAAAAGAGGAAGGAAATCTGACAAAGGGAATGAAAAATTCATGCATTTCGTATGTCACCTGCGTGCCTAACGTAAGGTAAAAATTTTTATTAAATGTAACTGTTGAAACACAAAAAGGTTTTTATATTTTGGAATTTTTAGGTTGATTTGAGTATTTTTACCTTTTAAAATAGCGCATATCCATAAGTTAAAAAATATTCCATTTTTTTAATAGCTACACAAAAATTATGAACTATTTAATAACCACATTATTTACTTCACCATTAAATTTAACAAACATTTATGGTTAATGAATTATTGGATTTTAAAATTAGATCTCCTTTGTGCAAAAACTTGTATGAATCGGAACTATGCTACGTTTTGGGAATATGGGACCTTGAACATTTGATAGAGCCAGTCACATAGCACTACAGCTTCTAAAATACGTTTTTTTTCAATCATCATGAGGATAAATGAGTAAGAAATATTTTTCAGAAGCCGTGTAACGCATTAATTATCCAACTTCCTGCAAAAAAGTGTGTAAAACATGCCGGTATTTTACTCATATTTAAAACATACCTCACAAATGCCTGTCTCAAGAAGAACGTTTAAAATTTCATGGAAGGTATGCAGAAGATGTTGAAAACTAAGAACATGCATATGTCATATACATAAAAATGCTAAAAACAACAATTCAATTTAGAACCTCATTAATGGTACTTACTACTGCCGATCGTTGAATAAGAAGAAAACTGCTTGTTAATGGGAAACAGCTCTGATTTCTGGTAAAAAACCTTACTTTTATTAATCTTATGGCATATTTCCGAAAGTAGTACCAGAAGAAATACACTGGGCAGCTTTTGAACAACTTGTCTAGAATACACACTTGTAATCCTTACACTATCATATGCTTGGACTACTGGAAGAGGAACATGGAAGTTATGAATTTGAAGATAATACAGCCTATTAGACATTTTTACCTAGTTGGCTTGAAAAATAACATTACTTTTATTACAATAAAATTTATTAGACACTGATATCATATCTTGTTCAAACAACAATTAAAGTGATGCCTCTAATAAATGACGTCACACATAACCTTAAGCTACCTGTAAAACAAAGCAGACGTGTGATTGTACGGTTAAATACAAAAAAAAAAAAAAAAAAAAAAATCAACTATATTTTCTTTAAACTTCTAAATATCGCACATTTTAAATTTTTACACTGTCTGTAAATGGAAAAAGTACTTTTAAATACAATTTCTTTGAAAACTGCATCTAAATTTATATTTGAGATATTGATTTCTTTTGTAGTTCTTAATTCCATTCCAGTGATAGTGGTTTTAATTGAAATATTGAATTTCTGTAGAATGTTAAGGGTAAATAGTAAATTATTGTAACTTTTTGTTGCCATTTTCTCACAACAACTGAAACAATGCTAGCTAAAATACGTGCTATGCCAAGAATATAATGTGCTTTAAAAATGTCTTTTAAAGAATATTTGTGTGACTTATTTTCTTCGCATTTAGTTAATAAGCTAAAAGAATGCAGTTTTATTATTCGGTGTAATAGCATTTTTCGAATAAAAAAAATAGAAATGAGCAATTTCTGATAAAACATTGAGATATTATAAAATATATTTAATTTTCTGTATTAATGCTAGAAACAAAGAAAAGCATGTGAATCTTTAGATACCCCATTTTTTGCCGATTTTCTTGGACGACGTTATCTTTTAGCTGGTTTGTGTACTATTCAGCAGTCGTGACGTTATAGGCATAGTTTTCCATGGATGTTGTTTAACACGTACGCTGCCGCTCACGCGAAAGCACATGATATGACGCCAACGTTCAGGGGCCACTCACGCGTCAGCGCGTGATTTGGGGTGATTGTCCAATAGCCAGTTACGCGCTGGCGCTGCAAAATCTTTCACTGATTCTTTGTTATAAAAATAAATCGGCTTCTGGGAAAAACCCACTTCTACAGTTCGGCATTAACTATCATCACATCTTCAAGTAAGCGGCAGCGAACGTGTTAAGACTGAATCGCATGTGTGGAACTCTTCAGGAGATGTAAATGACGTCATTTGATATAAGATAAAGCGTATATTTTAAGTCTTAAAGCTGAAATATTTTTTACTATCTATATTTATAATTTTTTTTCATCGTGAGTGGCACTAAATTCTGATAAACCACCTTCGTGTTTTTAAAACTAATCTCTGGCAAAAATGTGATTCGATTTCAAGGGATTATGAATAAAACTATTATATATTACCAATTTTATATTTTATCTCACTTATTTTAAACAGGAAATTCCTTTTTATACTTAATACATACTTGCATGTTCAGAACACATGGCCAATGTATTGTGTTGCCATTTGTCGACTCCATCCCTATTTTTAATTGCGAAAGTAATCTGCGATGCTAGTAGAAAAAAAATAGAACCAGCTTTGCAGTTGATTTAAATAAAAATAAGTTACTTTTATAAATAAATACCCAAAATTTGAACTTAATATTTTTACTGATTTGTGAACGATTCAGATGGGAATTTATGATCGTTGACTTTTTTGTAAATCCTGGATGAAAAATATCGGAAAAATGGAAATGGGCTTCGAAAATTTTTCATTTAAAACTTCTATAAATCATATAAAGTGATTGTTCATTGCTACTTATATATTATTTAGAAATGACAAATTGAGTCTGAAGAAAGATTAAGAAATACACGAGTAACATTAAGAGTCGAATGCAATGATGCTTTGTCATTATATTGAAGTTGTATTGAATCCTGAATGCAATGAATTTGTTATAAGGAACTTTATTTTTTTTTCTTTATTTCAGTTTTAACCAACATAAGAAATATTACAAACTAGAATTTGATTATTGATGATAAATTATTATGAAAGCAAAACCAAAAAAGCTTTTAGAATAGAAATTTCCCTTTTTTCATTTCAAGATGCCTTGCGTTTTCCTTTTTATAAAATCTTCCTTCATATTTCCCAAAGTAAATTTACATAATTTTTCATTTTTTATCGAGAATGATGAACAGAGTTCTCGCTGTCGCTCGCCAATGCGCCAAATTGCGACTAAATTCTCCATTTGGCGAGTAAACAAGCGATTAGATTCGCCAAATTGCTATACTTTTTTTTTTTCTTTTTCGTTTTTCATACATTCGCATATGTACATATTTTCATATACTTGTAGCGGATAGTTGGAATTAGATTAATAACAATTGTTTTCGCAGTTATAAAAACTTAGGTTATTTTAAAACATATTGAAAAAAAGGGGGTATATTAAAGAATTAAAAATTTTTTTTTTTTTTTTTTTTTTTGAGCTAGACGGCAAATCTATTTGGCTAATACTTTTTCATTTGGCTAATGTTTTTTATTTTTAATTAGCCAAATTGCTAACGTTAGTCAAATGTCAGCGAGAACACTGATGATGAATAAGAATATTTATTTTCTTTTCTTGCTGGCAATTTAATCAAATGCATTTGGGAGCTAGTATTTGAATAAATATCATTATCATTATTGATTTAAAAGAATATGTGTCTTTGATTAATAAGGTGATATTTGTCAAAGTAGAATACAAATAGAAAAACGCTGCACTAATAGCGTCAGACCTTTAAATTTTAAATTCCTCCAACATTTTCCACATTTTTGGATCTATTCCTGTTGCCATTTTTCAAATGGCTATTATTCGTAATCTTTCTAATTTCTATTGGTCAATAAACGTTTCATTTGAGTGCGCTTATTTCTTACTAGCTGACCCGCCCAGCGGCGTTTACAGAGCCCGTGATAATATTCCTGTTTTTAGCACTTTCCAACAAAGTTGAAAAGTGCTTATGCATTCGGTTTGTCTGGCCGTCTGTCTGCGCTTTAACTCACGTAAATACACTCGGATTGCCATGAAATTTTAGGACGTTATTGACGTTTACCCTAGCATAAACTCTATTGAAAATGAAGTTTGTACCATGATTAGTTAATCTACAGGGATAATCAAAAGTTTCCCTTTACATTACGACCTATGGGGAAAAATCGTTGCAAAGAAATTTTAAATATGTATTACCCTGTTAAACATATTAAAATTTACATGCTTTTAGGTGCATTAAAATATTCATTCTATAAAATATAAGGGGAAAATGTAGCTATTCTTCATTTACAGGGTTACACAAAAGAATTCCATCAGATTTTAAAAGGGGGAGTTGTGTGTGACATATTTTAAATATATTAAACTGTTTCATGTATAATAAAATTGTTGTATGTCAATGAGGCTTAGTATAAATTATAAGATACTGCTTTCCCTAATATAAAGTACATAGTATTTGCAGGGACACACAAAATATTTCAAGTAGTACATTCTTTCTGTACTGTATATGTATCCGATGATAGCTGATGGATGGACAAAATGCATTTTAATTATGATATGCGCATATAAGTTTCACTAAATTTATGCATATTATATGGTGTGTATAAATGCTTTAGTTAATATACAGGGCTACCCAAAAGAGCTCACCAACGTTACTGATTATGAGCATAAATTACTAAAAGATGATTCTTAAATAAATTATGCATTAAATTTACTAAGAAATGTTTGCAGAATATAGATGAAATGATATACAGGGCCAAGCAAAGAATTGGGTACATGGAGCCCATGAATGATAATTTATGCGAAAGTGATTTCAGTTGTTTTAAGAGTGTTTTAGTTTAAAATAAATTTTATCTTAACACTGATGCGTAATAAAGGTACCAGGCAAACTACAAGGCTGAACAAAGAATTCAAATATGTTTCCATCTATTAGTATAAACTGTTGAAAGAGAAATTTCAAGCTACTAGGCATTTTTTGCTAAACTAAATTTTCTCATTATATAGTATGTATATTAGCTGACAGACCATATACAGGGTACAATACAATAGTACTAGAATACATATTTGACTTTATATCCTTATTTACCTAAATAACGAATTTTTTTTGAAGATTTTGTGAAGCGTTGGAAAGTGCTTCATAATCTATGTTTAACGCAGGATTTTTCTTACTTGTTTCGATTTATAATGTGTCTTTATTTTCTTCTACATGTAAGAAGAAAGTGTACGTGTAAGAAGAAAGTATTAAAATCATTCAAATTTCCAACATCTTTTTTCTTTTTTCTTTCTTTTTTTTTGTCGCCTTGCTTCTTTTCGGATGTTTTCAAAAATATTTTACATTTTTGGAAGATGTCTGGCAGTATGTTTCGGGCACAAATTTTCGGGGCTTTTCAATTTAAAAACTAATATACGAAATTTCATCAAACTTCCTACAATTTAGATGTTGATTGTTTTCAAAATGGCAGTGTAATAATCGATCAACATCCTACTACACTCTGCTTTTCACGATTTTCATGATAGTTATATTTCGGCTTATAGGGTGATCCAGGCAGTAGTTGAACAAATAAGGTCAGTGCTGAGGAGGTTATATTATGTTTTCAACTCTTAATGAATATCCTACAGTGAACAAAAATGAAATCTCCTAGAATTAAGTAGTAACAAAATGGTAAATAAACAGTTTATAATATTACCCTTTTCCCAGTAGTTACTCAATCGAAGAAACCAGTGGAAAATTCAAAAATTGATGGTTTGGTTTGGTTTATTTTTGTCGTCCGATTATCTACGCTAGGGATATAGGACCAGGGCAAAAATTGATTTTTAAAATATCATGCTTGGTCTGTTATTAAAAACAACTTATATGAAACTATTATTTGGAATAAGCAAGATGAAAGTGGATTATTTTAATTAAATATGATTGTCTCCAACCAATCAAAAAGCAAACTTTTACATTTTATATTAAAATAAATAAATAAATCATAAAATTGTTTCTCGTACAGCAGGCAGCTGACAACAGTGTAACAACAGGTTCTTTTAACATCCAGACAAAATTATTATGCATAGTATCACGTGTAATACTCATTTCCGATTGAAAGGATACCATATTTGAAAACCTTTATCAACTACTGGAAGGGCCTTCCGAATTGATAAAATTTACCAGACATTGTATGCAGTGAGACCTTAACATTATTTGGATAGCATTGACTTTTGGATCTGGCATACTATCAAGAGTATATGTCTCTCTTTTGAGCATAATTTTCTCTTAACAAATACTTTTATTACTTTTGAAATGTAGTAAAAGTAATATTTGATTATTAATTTCTTAATATGATTTCTACTATGTTTTTGTGTTTTGTAATAATAATAATAATAATAATAATAATAATAATAATAATAATAATAATAATAATAAATGCTTAATTCTCTTTGCCCTGTTGCCGTTTCTTTTAATTTAAACATGTATTTCACAGCTTACATTTAAAAATGAGAATGCTTTTTTAAACGAATTTTATGAGGTAAAACGGCAAAAAACTTTAAAAAATTGTAATAAATGTTAAAACTTGTGTATTCGAAACGTCTCCGAAAACACTTCTTTAACTTATTGTGACATGAATATGAATTGAATAATACGCAAAAAACTACATTCGTTAAATTTCAGAAAATAAAATATTTGTTAAACTTCAAAAAATCTATTCAAATAGCGACCATTAAAATTATTAACGTGAAAGTAATTTAGCTCTCAAAATTGAAATAAAATCGGACTCAAATGAGTTAAGGGTATTTGGTTCAACAAATAGTGCTTTTGTTCTGTGTTTTTTGTAATTTTCATGAGAGCCTTGCCATCGTGGCATTTATGGGCTGGTTTTTCACCAAGTTTAACATGAATATAGCATTGTGTTGCTTTAGTTTTGGAGTTTTTGTACCCATCATAGTACAGTGTTATGCGGTGTATTTCGAATTAACATTATAGAATCACTGTTTGCATTTTTACTTTCTTCTATCTTCAATAGAAGAAAGTAATGTAATCGAAGTTTTTTTCGACTTCCGGTTTTCGACAGATTTACACGTTTTAGGGGTCAGAGATTCCAAAAAACATGTTTTTAGAAAATGTCTGTCCGTCCGTGTGTCTGTGTGTCTGTGTGTGTCTGTCTGTGTGTATGTCGCCATTCTAGCATCAAAAAGTGTATGAAGTTATACATAGAATTGAACCAAATTTTTTGTGAATGTTTTTGGCTATGACAAGCAGGTCCTCCTTCAGTTTTGAAATATTCCGCCGGAAGGGGGCGGGACAATCGCGATTTTTGTGCCATTTTGAATATTGTACCGACGAAAAGTATATGAAGTTATGCATCGAATTGAACCAAATTTTTTGTGTATGTGTATGACTATGGCTAGTTGGCCCTCCCTGAATTTGACAAAAATCCGTCGGAAGGGGGCGCTGCAATCGCGATTTTTGTGCCATTTTCAATATTGTACCGACCAAAAGTACATGAAGTTATAAATCAAACTGAACGAAATTTTTTGTGTAAATGTACGGCTATGGCTAGATGGATCGCCCTGAATCTGAAAAAAATCCGCCGGAAGGGCGGATTTTTTTCCGCAATAGCGAATTTTAAGCCATTTTCAATATTGCACCGCATAAAAGCGTATGAAGTTAGTTCTAGAACTGAAGTAAATTTTTTGTATATGATTATTTTTTTGATAAGGCAAGTAGCTCCTCCCTGAATTTGAAAAAAAAAAAATCTGCCTATCATTCTATTGACAATCGGCTCGTGCAGAGACGGAAATTCGTTTTTACTCCGATTAATTGATTGAAGCAGAAATTTGAGATGAAAATCAAAGTTGGTATGGTATTGAATTAAACTTATTAAAGCATTAAAATGAGTAACTATTTTTTTTTTTTAATATTAAAATGTACGTATAAGATAGTAGAAAGTTTTGGGATTGGCGCTTCCAACTAGTTTTAAATTCAATAATCACTTTAATTCGGTGTTAAAATTTAAAAATTAACTATACGTGTTAACAGTGCTGTTTAAATTAAAAACATTAGAGTAATATTATGTCACATTTTTCTCTAAATATAAAAATCAAGCTAAAGATTAAAAAAAAATTGCAAATCATTTCATTTTTTATTCCAAAGTCACAATTTATTTTTGTTACACGCCATTTTCTTCCACTCATGTTTTTAATTCTCTTTCTATAATAAAAGCGAAATGCCAAATTTATTTCCTTTTTTTTTTTTTTTTTTTTTTTTTTTTTTTTTTTTTTTTTTTATTTATAAACACTTTACATCGAAAGAAATATCTATGATGTTGCAAGAATTGAAAACGATTTTGAAAATTTAACTTTTTAAACACTGACAAATCCTCTTTTGAAGTCATTAATCGTTACTGCTTTCATTTTACTTTGGAATGATAAACTGATCCTGAAGAAAGATTTAGAAGTTGAAAAGTAACATCAATGCTTATTTATTACTACATAGAAATTGTATGACTTGTTGTTTACTCTACGATTTTTCTATTTTAACTACACACTAAAACATGAAAAATTTTGGAAACTAGAATTGGATGACTCGTGATATGTTTTTTTTTTTTTTTTTTTGTTTGATTTTGAAAATTTTGTTGCTGGATTTAAGGAGTTGCGGGGTATTTATCAATTACGTCCAACTTTATCCCTCTGACAGTCTTACAAAAGGGCAAAATTATAAAATTGTTTTAAATGCTTAAAAAAAACTATTCTTTGAAAATTATATATAAAACTTAAAAGCGAATATGAATGTTATCCTTGAACTATTTAATTAATGTTCAATATATTAAAAATCTATAAAATGAAAATAATTATATTATTTTAAATATTGCTTGTAATGCAGTGAAACCTAGAGCTTAGAGAACGTGTTAAAATGGGCTTGCCAGTGAGAGGTTTCAAAAAAGGGGTGAAGTAACATATTGTAAAATATATAAGAGTAAAATACAAAAATAACTACATAAGTAATGCCTGCAAGAGCAGTATTATACTGCTTACAAATTCCGCCTGATTCTGCGTGAAGCAATCAAAATCATGAGATTATCTTTCAAAATTGTCAAGAAGAATCCCGAACACAGAACAACTCATCAAAAAATTTGTAAGTAAAATTCAAAAGTTAAAGATATTGATCAACGGGTTAAGAAAGTCTTGGGTGTTTGACGGTAATTGTAACGTAGAAACATCTTTAAAAAACACGTTAAACGCTTCTAAAAACTGAAAAAAAGACTAAAAATCCGGTAAACTTTCTGTAGTCTCTACTCATAATAAGTCCATAATGCAGTGTTTTCACTGGATCGTGAAATCGGAGTTAATCGGTACGTTGCAAAGTTGCTTTATAATAACGTCCCCCTCGACCAATGTTACGAGGCTATCCTAATTCCGTTCACCCTATATCAAAATGTCGCACAGATTTTTTATTGTAAATTTGTCCACCTTTTGAATTTCTAGGTATTTTTTTTCTCCAAAACAATTACAAAAACCATTTTTTAGAAACAGATCTATTTTTCGGGTACTTTTTATCAAAATGTGAGGCGACTGCAGGTGTGTGTGTAAGGGGGGGGGGGGGAGGCGTTGGTGGGAATTTATAAAAAACTAAAAAAACGAATATGGTAGAGATACTTAATAACTATAATAGGCAGTCTTACTTTCATTTGCATCCACGCTTACACTTTATATGATAAGATTACTGTCATACATTAATAGTCTAAGCAAGAAAAGATTTTACCAGGTAAAATTAATGACAAGTCTAATAATCGACGTACTTTATGTTTTTTGGAATACAGAATCCAAATTTTTAATTTCTCAATTATAATAATAGTCTATGTAAAAAATCACCGTAAGATAAAAATCAAATCAGGACGCGTTTCGAGCTTAAAACATTACAGCTCGTCATCAGCTGAAATAGACACGCGTCCGTAAGGGCACAAGGTAAAAAAAAAAATCTTGATTTTTTTTTACCTTGCGCCCTTACGGACACGTGTCTGTTTCAGCTGATGACGAGCTGTATTGTTTTTAGCTTGAAACGCGTCCTGCTTTGATTTTTATCTTATGGTGATTTTTTACATAGACTATTATTATAATTGAGAAATTAAAAATTTGGATTCTGTATTCCAAAAAACATAAAGTACGTCGATTATTAGACTTGTCATTAATTTTACCTGGTAAAATCTTTTCTTGCTTAGACTATTAATGTATGACAGTAATCTTATCATATAAAGTGTAAGCGTGGATGCAAATGAAAGTAAGACTGCCGTAGTTTTGACAAATTGTTTGATATATCCTGAAACATAATGTCTAGAGACAGTTGCCATGAAAACTGCGCCAGTTGTTCCAATGATCTCAAAATTGTAATTACTTTAAGCAACCGCCGAGGCTAGGTGCAAAACGTTAACGGCGGTCAGAACCTTTTTTTATTTTTTGAGAATTGCCTTTCTTGAGTGGCCCAATCACATTTTAAGAAGAAATCAATACTACACAGGAGATGTTGTAAGACGTTCCATCGAAAACACTGTAATAAATTTTTGCATACTATAGATCCATACTAGCGAGCATTATCGTGCAGTAGAATAACCATTTTGTCAATTCTACGTATGCCGCGTAGACGATTCTTGATTTCTATTTTCAGTTTCTTCAAAGTAGTGAAAGTGGTGCTAAAAACGTTTGGAGACAATCGTGAAACGGTCTTTTTCAGTCATTTTGTTTACCGCTGGCTCTAAGTCAACTACCACTTTTGTCTGATAGTGGCTGACCTTTCTTTTTCACTCTAAAGGTGAAAACACACTCACATACAAATTTATGGTGACCGTTGGCTCGTTTGTTGTGTCACGTGGTGTTTTTGATCGTTACTGACTCTTGAAGTTCGGGGACTGGTGACCTATGAAACAGGAATCTTTGTTTCAAGTAGGGTTGAGTTCTTATCTCTTTATCCATTGTCCACCTCCCTGTTTTCTAATGTGACTGAACCGCAGATGGAAGAAATACAAAAAAAAAATCGACGTGTTCATGTAACTGAACCAAAACTTGCAGGTATAAGGACCAGGCACATAGCACTAACTTCTTGTGGTCAAACGTCGCTCTCTCTGATCTTTCGCGTCGGCGCTTCGACGTATAAATTGCTTTTTCAGTGCACTGAATTTGAACTTCAAGAGAGAAATCTAACGCGAAATCAGTTGACAGCTTTACGACTGACGATGGAGGAGAAAAACTTTTTCTTCCTTTGTCAATTAGATAGGCTTCGGACCTCAAAAATCATTTAAAGAAGTTTTAAAACTAGCATCCTTTTGTTCTCCTCTCACCGATAGACGGAAACTGCATCTTCAAAGATAGATTTATTGCTCTTAAAGTGTAACTGAGATGTAGTGATATTTGCCCGCAGCCATAGATTCAGAGCTCTCTTTTTCTGCATAAATAAAGTTGTCACTTTTCAAACATGGATGCACTATTGACAGTTTTTTTTTCTTACGAATTGAATATTTTCAACTGAGCGAAAAAATGCACAGACTGAAAATCGAACTCAGATTTTTGGCTTACAAAGTCAATGTTTTACCATGCCGACACTCAGTGGGTATATTTCTCAGATAACTTTATTAGTAATAACATCTTGTCTGTCATTTATATAGCTCAAGAGAATAAACCGCTGGTAAAGAAACTCAATATAAACGATGGGACCTTGAATAAAGTATATTATTATTTATTATTTTTTTTAACAGTTTGATTGTGTTACGAAAACAATATTATAGCTTCTTTCTCGTTTGGGCAACTCTAATATTACACGTTAAAATTTCTGTGTAGGACATGCAGGCTAAACAATCTCTATGAAAAATATAAATTATTTTATAAAAGATCGAAAATATTTAAATTTGAAATTCTGCTGGAATTAAATGATTTTTCCATCAAAAACATTTCTATTCACTTTCCGATTGAACATATCTTTTTAAAATAACAGAGGAAATTTCAAATTTATTCTATAATCTTGTTTATAAGCAATTTTTTTCTTCTTATATGTCTGTAAAAGTGTCAAGAAAATGAAACCAAATTATTATTTTCGGAATGACAAATTGAGTTTAAAGAAAGATTAAAAAGTAGAAGAGTAATATTATATGTTGAACGCAATGTTGATTTATCATCGTATTGAAATTGTTTGCGTTATAGATTACATTGATATATTTCTCCGTGTTTCTATTTTAAAAATACATTAGAACATGAAAAATGTTACGAAATAGAATTAGATGACGGATGGTATGTTCCATCTCAACGCAAAATGAAAAATATATTTCTGAAATAGAGTTTATAAATATATTTTTAGTGAATGTTATTCCTTTTAAGAGTAAATTTTTCATCTTTATTCCGGAATTTAAAAGTATCACTTCTCATTTGTCAATTTAAAAAAATATGAATTAGAGTAAGTTATACGAACCAATTTTATTAATCTATATTTGAGAGGTTTGATTTGTATCTTACTGGCAAATACTAGTTGTTATTTAACCATCTTTATGTACGGTAACTTCAGTTTGTGTGTTTGTATGTATGTCGGCCAATTATCTACGCTGTGGGATACAGGCCCTAAGGGCTGGGGTGTCCTCCGTGGGGGGTCTTTCTAAGGGATCCTAACCCGTATTTACGCAAGGTTCGAAGAAAACCACGGAAAACTCCGAACGGTTAGGCCGGCGGTCGCGATTGAGTTTGAACCCAGCACCTATCGTCTACCAGTTTGAGGTCAGAACCTCTCGGCCACTGGTGGGGCCACGGTAACTTCAGATGAAGTTGTATTCGGTTCTCAGCGAATTGTGCATTTTCATAGAATTTTTACTTATGTCTTACATAAAAACTTCACAGATAATTCTTAACGGTGTTAGTCATTCACGGCCAAATTCCCCTTGTAGTGTTAAGTTTAAGTGCGTTTGATGCACTTTTATATTCAAATATTTTATCAGGGAATTAATATTTTTAATTTCTTTTTTCACTGTCTATTCTTAAACAATGTCACTTTTTTTCTTACTAATGAAAAAAAAACTAATTTATGCTCAATTTAATATTTTATGTTTTAAAAACTGACGAACCGGAAAAATTTTAACAAATAATATAAAATTATGCATAAATATTAAAAATATTTTGAAAACGAAGAAAAAAAAGACATCCTTTAAGAACAGAACATTGAAAAAAGAAGTATAAAATATTAATTTTCTGAAAAATTATTTTGAATATAAAAAAGGCATCAAACACCCATGGACTTAACTTTAAGGAGTTGAATTCGTTTTCTAAATGACTGGCACCCTTAACGCTTCTAAAAATGCTGCAATAAATGACAGAAATGTATTTTCGAATATTTTGTTGGAAAATATTAAAAAATTTTCTTTAACAATTTCTTTTTTATTCCACACACACACACACACACACAAAAAAAAAAAAAAAAAAAAAAAAAAAAAAAAAAAGATTTTTTTTTTATTTTTTTAAATTAAGAATGAAGTAAGAAAAATTATATTATATTTTATATGTAGTTTACGTTATTATGTCCAATGTTTATCCTATCAAATAAACTGTTAAAATATTAGCTATTTACCTAATAATAGACCATAGCTCTAATAATAGCTTTTTAATACATATATGAACTTCATATGAGGTAAGGTTTTAAATTTTGTAATTAACGCGAGATTTTTAAGAGCCAACACAAGTCATGCGGAAAAAATCGAACGGTAATGTTATGGGATAATCCTATGGGAAGATTGTTAACAAATTTCTTTCTAGCATTTTATTTATTTTTTCTTTGTATAGGATATCTGAGATCATGTGTTTTTATAGATTTGTTTTTTTCTTTTTTTGTATGACGATAGTTTTATTTCAAAAGTTAAACTATCATCATATAAAAAAAACTGCAATGAAAATCGAAAAGAACAAACTTACAATAAACGTTTTCGACCTTAGGTACTCTATGAATAAAAAAATAAAAAATATTAATATACGAGCGCAGGAAATTAACATAAGCTTGAATGCACCTTTCTGTGATTAGTGTAGGTACTTAAATCTTAATGATGTATCCTAGTTAGTAATATATTTAAAATCTATTTTAAGTATAATTTATTTTTACGCATTAAAAAATAATTCATTCATGAAAACTATACATGGTAATTAATTTGTATGCGTTACATTTTGAGATTATAAAAGCCTTTGCAGAATATTTTATACATAAAGAATTACATGTCAGAGCTGCAATTAGGATTAAGAGCAATAAGTTGAAAGCTCACAATGCCGAAACATACGTGCATTCGAAACTTATATGATAAAGCATACGTGGGCTTACCAAAGATATAAAGGCACGTAAGCGCATGCATGTTTATAGGAAGCAAAGAGAACTAGCTGCTATCCCCTTGCTTATTATTTTTTCATTTATAAGATTTGTAAGATTTATTTGTAAGATTTCATTTGTAAGATAGAAAATTTCTCTGTGTGTGGCAAAATTATTTGCTGCTTACGAGAACATTATAAATAAGCAATTATTAATTTTCAAAATGCAAGGAAAGAAAGTATTGCAAAGTATTGGAAAGAAAGTGTTTTCTAGAGAATGCCATATAAATGCTGAGCAAACGTGGTTAATAAAAAGTATTAAATGGATGGTTGCACGATCTTAACGCCATTATTAAGGTTCATTCAAAGACTGAGTGTGAGACAGGATTCCGCTGAATTTCATAACTGTATAATTTTTTTGTGCAAGTTTGCTGTATTATCAATCTACCTAACATTGAATTAGTATTACCTTAAGTTTTCTACACTCTTAAAACGAAAGAGTGGATTTGGCTTCTCAAGAAAGAGCTGTAATTTATTGAATCGTGAATGAGTTGTTTTTAAATGCTTTACTCATCTTGATTTAGATTGCTTATTTAAATAACTCCTCTTAATTTAAATTATTTAAAAAGAACCCACTCACTTGAGTTGTTTCAACTCTTTTATGAGAAGCTGCCTTTCAAAACGTGAGATGAGCGAATTTCGGCTTATTTTTTAGCTGACATTTTAAGAGAGTAACTTACATTGGTGTACAAAATTAAGATAATTTTGAAATTTATTTAATTACATCCAGAACTATTGAAAAAATCTTAGTGATTTTAATAAAAATTTTCATATTACTTGAAAGAGGTATTACGAAAAATTAAAAAGAAATAACATTGACATGTTTCGGCTCCAAACTAATAAGAACCATAATCATCGCTTCTATTAATAATAAAAATACAAATACAAATCGTCTCACGATCAATACAGACATGCGACAATGAGATGCAAACAAAAAATCACGCGCTCTATTGCAAAAAAATTAAATTAAAAATCGAGCATGATCTGAAATTAATTTCCAACTTGGTTCATCCCATTCAATTTTACCAAGAATTTATTCATTAAATCTAACAATAACTTAGGAAATAACAAAAGAGACTGTATCATTGCAGATAAAACTTGCATTTTTACCATACAATGGACTCCATTATAATGGACTTACGACGACAATGTGATACGAAACATAATTTGCTTTCACTAAACAGAATTTTTTCTCCCCCCCTCCCATCTAAATGTAAGCTTAATAAGGCAGTGTTAGTACAATCAAATTTAATATCGGATTCATGTTCACCTTTTCTAATTCCGAGCTTTCTCCCAGCCATGCCTATGTAATAATTTAAGTCACCTTCACATTTAATTTCCTTGCCGAAAATTGTCAGAAATTCCTCAACTTACACACGAGTATGTAAGATAATTATAATTTTAAGGAATCTTGTGTTTATAATTCAAATAATTAATTTAGAACAGTTGCATTTTCGCGCACAGCAATTGTTTTTATCTAATTATATTGATTTGCATGCAAATTCCAAAGTGCAATCAGTGAAAAATAAACAAGAAAATTTATTATTTTAAAATTTCTTTTATAATTATCTACATTTTTTGTTTTAGCAAATTGAATGTGTATTTAGAATTTTATTCAAAAATTTTCTGGTAAAGCTTGCTTGTTAATGATATGTCAAGCCTCGATATAAACATCGATTTTGAAAAAATCAAATGTTTCCAAATTTATGCAACAGCAATTAAGTTGATTGGTTGTGTTTATAACGTTCAGTTACCTGTATCAGGAATATAGGCCGTAGGGGATCTGCCCTCCGTAGAATCTTTCTAAGGGTATCCAAATCGTATTTACGCAAGGAAATCCAAGGTTAAAAAAATCCCACAAAAAACTACAAAAAATTAAGTCGACATGCTCGATTGGGTTTGAATCCAGCACCTAATTTTACTAGTTTCGAGAGCAGAACTTCTCGGCCACATGTGAGGCCAAGCAATGGCAATTATTATTCTAACCGCTGAGGATAAAAATTTACTTCCAATCACAATATATACAGTGTCTCACAAAAGTGATGGGACACTTGTGCTTTATAAAAAGAAACTGCAATAAAATAAATAAACAAACATGCGCAAAAATTTTTTGGGTGTGTTTCATATTTAAAGTTAGTAACAATTATTACATAACGTACATTTTGTCTAAATATTAGAATATTAATTTAGTAAAAATACAATTGTTCAGAACGGAGCAAAAAATGGCTCACATAAGTGATGGGACACTTACTTTTCCATCAAATATTTATCCAAAAATTTTACTTTTTAAAAGGTTTTAATATTTTGTTGGATTTCCTTTTACTTTTAAAACATGATTTAATCTTTTTCGGATGGATTCGACTAATTTTTTTGTGATTTCTGGAGTGATTTTACCCCATTCTTCTTCAAGCACCGATTTTTGTTGTTGTTTTGAAGAAATGGTGTGTTTGCGAATTCTTGATTCCAATTCTTGCCAAATATTTTCTATGGGATTTAAGTCTGGAGATTGTGGTGGTGTTTTTATTATTTCAGGACAGTTATATAGCAGCCAGAGTCTAACGTTCAGAGCAGTGTGCTTGGGGTCATTGTCCTGGTAGAATTTAAAATCGTTATGAAGGTTCAATTTTCGTGCTGAAGATTTCAAATTTTGCTTTAAAATATCAATATACTTGTACTGATCCATTATACTGTAAATAAAAACAAGATTACCAACTCCAGCGGACGACATACATCCCCATACCATAACTCCTTCTCCACCAGGTTTTACTGTTGATACCAAGTTCTGTTTGCGAAATTCTTCCCTGGGTTTTCTCCACACCAAGATTTTACCGTCAGAATCAAATATATTAAATTTGCTCTCATCAGCAAATATAACTTTATTCCAGTAATCAGAATTCTTATTTATGTTGGATTTTGTGAAAGCTAGTCTGCGTTTTCTATTCTTTTCACTTACGAAGAATTTTTTGCTGGCTACTCTACCGTGATATCCAGCAGATCGAATTACCCTTCTAATAGTCTCAGGATTAACAATTATTCCATATAATGCTTGTAAATCAGCAGCAACTTTTGAAGCACTATTTCTTGGAATTTTTTAAATATTTCGAACGATAATTCGCTTTATTCCATTGGATAGCTTTGATGGTCGGCCAGGTCTTCTTTTATCCTGAATCATATGATTATTTTTATATCGTTTAATGATATTGAAAACTGTTGAACGACTCAAGTTAACTGTTTCAGTAGTTTTACTAATAGATTTTCCACGTTCAGTATGCAAACTAATAACTAATTTTCGAATTTCAGGCGAAGTTTCTTTTCGTTTAGCATTCGTGGCTACACAGAGCTAAAAAACACAAAAATTCCAAAACAAACTGGAGAGAAATACTGCAGACGATTTTATAAATTATTGCCAATTGCTTTTAAGTAAAAATAAAACCCCAAAAAATATTTTTATTGCTTATTTCAGACGATTTTTGTTCCATATATAATGGTGTCCCATCACTTATGTGAGCTACTTTTTTGCTCCGTTCTAAACATTTGTATTTTTATTAAATTAATATTTTAATATTTTGGCAAAATGTATGTTATGTAATTATCTTTACTAAATTTAAGTATGAAACACACCCACAAAAAATGTGTACATGCTTTTTTAATTTATTTGATTAGTTTCCTTTTGTAAAGCACAAGTGTCCCATCACTTATGCGAGACACTGTATATATATACGTAGGGAGAATTATGAACCGCTTTGGAGTGGTGTCTAGGGGACAGAGAGAAAGTCCAGGCGATTCTTTAACGAGAATCTTGAATATTTTAATATTTAAACTTTCTTGACTAAATGTACTCATATATGCATAAACTGCAACACAATTATTTAAAATTTGGTAAAATGTAAAACGTAAAAAAAAAAAAAAAAAAAAAAAAAAAAAAAAAAAAACAGGCCGTCTGCTTTTCTAAGTTTGTAGAAGTAGTTTGCCGGACATTTTCTGGTCACCGCAATTCTGTCTGCTCTGGTTTTTCACTCCGAGACGTTCGGGAACCTTTTCTCAGACCATCTGTCCTCAGCTGACTGCCGTTAGCATCTGCCACAATTCTCCTAAAAATCACGTAGTTCATCAAAATTTCCATTCTTCGCGGGTCTAATTCGATCTTCCAGAGCCTCACTATAGAATGTGCTTATTTTGCAGTGCTGAGTTCAATTCTTGTTGCTAAGCATCTTTGTCGATAGATCGCATTATATATATATATATATATATATATATATATATATGTATGTATGTATGTATATGCCACAATTTTAGAGGTGACGACCATATACAGGGTTGTCATAAAAAAAACTTTGCCGATATATGGAGCTCTAGTGGCCAGACCGCTTAACCGTTCGAAGTGAAATTTCAGATATAGCTATTCAGAGATATGAGCTCGGGACTCTGTGTACGGCAACAAAATGGCGCTCACGGTTACGGTTATAGTTACAGAAACTCGAAATTTTCCAATGGCAACAACTATTTTTTTTTCATCGCAAAATGCTCAACGCATGCGAAAACCCGAAAGAGCGTTGGAACGGTATGGTTATTGCAATAAAAGGACGCGTTATGCTCGCACAAAATTAGGTCTGCGAACGGCCCCCCCCCCAAAAAAAAACACGACCACGGCGCACAAAGAAAATTTGAATGTGACAGACACAATATACCAATCACAAAACGTCGTTTGCCAGATTGTCAACGTAGAAAACGGATAAAAAGTGGGGTGGGAATGTTAGTTCTTCAGTCGGAGCTCGCAGATGCCAACAAAATGACTTCGTTCGTGGTGAGTTAGTAAAACTATTATGTAAATTAGATTAATGTTGCGAAAACTTGGCGCGTTTACCGTCAAAACCATCGCCACATGCGTGGCCTATGCATTTCACAAGCTCTTCGTGATTTAGTAATGAAATTCGAAGCTGCACCTGTGATAGTCTGCGATCCGTACGATTAACTGTTCCTGAGGATACTGTTATGGAAGTGCATCACATAGTGACCAGAGGACGACGCATGCAAACTACAAAAGGTGCATCTTTTGTATTTGATATACCGAAATCAATGGTCTTAAAGTTACGGCGCTCTGTAATCCGCCTGTTTCCTTACCGGTACCAGCACGCCCAGATGTTGGAAGTGAGAGACCATGAACAACATATAGACTTTGTTAATGAATTTCTTATCCAATATGATGGAGATAACGATTAGCCTCTTCGCATATTATGAACGGACGAGGCACATTTCATTTTAACTGGTTACGTCAATGGCCTCCGTGATCTCTCGACCTCACTCCTATGGATTTCAGGTTCAGGAGATATCTAAATCTAGAGTGTACATGTGCAATCCGCAAACTTTGCCAGATTTGAAAGATTCTATCAAACGTGAGATTGCAAACATCCTTCATGCGATGTAACGTTTGGTTGTACTGCCCGCAGTCGCCACCATGCAATGTGTAATTGCCTGTGATGGCACCCATGTGAAAAATGTGTAATCAAAATAAAAGTTTTCTTTTCTCCGATCTGTATTGTAATCAGAGATTAGTGTAGTAACTCTGTGTCATATGCAACTTTCCTCCTTGCGCCCCAATTGAGTTTTTTTATGGGGGGGGGGGGGAGTTCGCAGAACAGTTTTTTGTGCGTGTATAGCATCTCCATTTCTAGTGATACACGTACGGTTCCAACGCTCTTTAGGGTTTTCGCATGCGCTGAGCATTTTGCGATGAAAAAAAGGGGTGTTGCCATTGGAAAATTTCGAGTTTATGTAACTAAAACCGTAACGGTGAACGCCATTTTGTTCCGTTCACAAAATCTCGACTCATACCGCAGAATAGCTATATCTGAATTTTCACCTCGAGCGAACTGGCCGCTAGAGCTCAATATATCGGCAAAGTTTTTTTATGACCACCCTGTATATTAAAATTAAAACCTTTATTTCTATACGTCAGCTTTTTCTCGTAACAATATTTAAAAAAATTATCCTACTTCTAACAAGGAAGGACAGTTTATGATGAAAATTTACCAATTTATAATACTATGAAATTGGGAATTTTCAGTTTTCGGACACTAAAATCAGAAAAACCATCATTTTTCAAAGACCCAATCATAATTTTTTTATTTATTTTAAACCATATTTCTTAAAAACATTAGAATAACAAAAAAAAAAAAAAAAAAAAAAAAGAAAGAAAATAAAAAGAAAATTAGATGAGATAATTTACTAAATTTCTGTCAAAAGAATCGATGAATTCTTAGAAAGTGTATTTTACACGAAAGCAAAAATAAAAGGCACTTAAAAAATATTTTTAATTCTCTTATCGTTGGCAAGACTTCTAATTTATGGCAAAGTGTTCTCATGGTTATTTATTCATAAGCATAATAAAGATACGCCCGTTTGAAGAATAAACCATAAATTTTACACCACTAAATACATAAGAGGAAAAAAAGGAGTTATAAATTATTATTTTAGTAGCTTAGTGAAATAATACAAATGGCCTTTTAAATAAGCCTATAAAGCTATATTGAAATTACACAAAACCTTACTATAAGAGATTATCTTATCCTTAATTATAAATATTTTAACAAAATGTGTATAACTAAATCATTTGAAACATCAGAAGTTAGAAAAAAAGCAAACTATATTTCTAATTAATAAATGAGTTTGTTTATAAAATGTCTATAGGTGTTTACCTGAAAATAAATAAATAAAATCTGTACAATAAGTAAACATATTTGTATGACATTTTCTTTAGAGGTGAGGCATTTTTAAAATAAAATAAAAATCTTCATTTTTATAATACCCCCTTTTCTCGTAACAATATTTTTTTTAAAGTTACCCTTCTTCTAACAACGAAGGACACTTTTTTTATGACAAAAATTTACCTTGTGAAATAAACCTTTTTTCAATGATTTCTGGAACTAAAAATAGAAAAATAACCATTTTTCAATGACTTCTCATATTTTTTTTATTTGTTTTGAATCATATTTATTAAAACTATTAGAACTAATGAATAAGAAAACAAGTTGGAAATTGCACGTGAAGCTAGCTAATGAGGTGCGTTCGTACGATAACGAAGTTTTAAAAATATTCAGATCTTGTTGATACTTCGGATACAGAATAGTGGTCGAAGTCTTTGTGTTCCTGTAAATATACAGGAAGTAATTTTTCTTACACTTCAGCAACGTATATCATATTCATAAAATGTGAAACAGTTTAATATAATTAAAACACGCCCCAAACAATATTTCCCCGTGTAGCATTATGTAGTGGAATACTTTTGTATGTCCCTGTAATTTTATAATACATTTTTTTGCATCACAGATTGTACAGAATGTACTGGGGCACATTGATACATGGGGCACATTGATACACCCCTATACTGCTCACAGGCTCATTACAGGAAGTTTCACAACAGCTCCAAAAGGTGATGCTAGTGCACTCAACTACATATAGAAAGTCTTCGAATGATTCAGTTGTTTGATGAAACGGGATGGGTGATTTATTGTTTTTGCAGATCAAAAGTAAATTTGAGTTGTACAATTGAAATGGTATTATACAACTGTTCTAGTGTTTTCAACCGAAAAGAATACTCTCCCTGGCAAGTAAAACTATTCTTTGTCAGTTTCTCATTCTTTTTTGTTATATAAATTATGAAGTATTCGATTTGAGACTCATTTTATTCAAAACTAGTATATAACCCCCGTCAAAAATGACGGAATTTTGACCTGCATTTTATTTTCGTAAGACTTCGTATAAACAAACAGAATGAAGATTTTATTATTAAAGAGTTTGTATTGTAGAAAAGCATTATTTAAAAATAGCAATACAAAGGATTTTTTTTTTTTTTTACTTGATATTAAATTTCTGAAATAGTTCAACAATTGGGCAAAACACACAGCAGTATTTATCACAACAATGAAAATAATTAGCAAAGTAAAACACATTTTCTGAAAATTTCACTAAACATTAAAAATTAATATTGATTTTTTTTAAAATTTAAAATGCATTATTTTACAAAAGCAATGATTCCGCAGTGATTTTAGCCATATATATAAGAAGGATATGAAATAGATTCCTAGATAATTGATTAATAAAACTTTATATTTTATTTTTAAATATGGGTTTGGCTCATCTAGTAGCAAACAAACTATAAACAAACAACAACATAAAAAAAAAGTTTTGGAAACAACATAAAAAAAAACTTTTTGGAAAATTTTTTGTTGTTTATAGAAAATATCGAACCAAGATGCATTGATTTAGATCAAAATCAATTTTTAAAAACTCTATGTCACTTAAAAAATTGATTCCTTATTAATGAAAACCAAAATCTTTATTTTTATTTCCTTCGTAAAATTTTAATTTTACTACGCCAATTTTTAAAAGCTTAGCTTATATCCACTTGAAATGTGCTTACATTGTAAACGAAATTTACATTTCTTATGAAATGTAATTAAAATATAAGTAATATACAGTCATGGATAATTTATACTAATTACAACAAAACAGGTATTTTATTTTTTTTTCAGCATTGTAATTTTTGAATATAATATCTTTGAAAAGTAAGAAAAATTCTACTTTAATAATAGAATGTGGAAAAATAATTTTCAATCTCATTAATGCAGTTATTATAATATCTCATATATCCATTACACCTCGAGGGAAAAAAAATATTTTCTTTATAATAGAAAACAAAATTTTAAAAATTAAGTTGATAAATGTTGACATCTTAAAAAAATAATATTAATAAAACGAAATTTCAATTATATCTAAGAAATCATATGAAAATTATTCTATTTATTTATAGCTTGGTATTTTAAAATTATATAGCGGAAACGTTCAAGAGAAATCTCTTACACATTATTACATCTTGCAATTTTTATTTATTACTAACTGTAACTATAAATCCAATGGAAAAAATTATTCATTCGCATTGATGCTGATAGATGGCAGCACAATAAAAGCTGAAGTCCGTACACAGTGCATAAATCCATAAAAAAACCATGGACTTGAAAAACCATTGAGATTTTTTTTAATGTTGTAAACTTACTGCCTATAATAAATGTAAACAAAAGTGAAAAATATAATTTAAAATGTATTTAAATGTTTTAATATGATTTTACAAATACTTTAAAATCATAATTAGATATTTTTATTGTTATTAATATTTTAATGAATCACTAAGAGTCATTCATTTCTCTTTTGTGAAGCCGTCGATTGTTTATTTTGTTTATAATAGCGTACGTTTAAATTGGAACTTAATGTATTGTAATTGGATATGATATACCGTAATTTCGGGTGTATAAGCCGCGGATCAAACAATTCTTTTTAGACCCAGAAATCTTATTTAGTGATTGAAGACAAATATTTTCGGCGGTCTAACTAGTTATATTTGTTTCTTAAAAAAATCTGGGTTGAAAAAGAATTGTTTGATCTGCGGCTTATACACCCGAAATTACGGTACATGTTTTATAAGGAAATTTGCCCGACAAATGTTATTTCAAGCCAGAAGAAATTATCATTTAGCTGTCATTTGTTAACATATGTTTTCCATTAGGCCTAACATGGCGTTTAGCAACTGTGGATTCCTACATTAGAATGGTACGCACTGGAAGTGTTCTACACACTTCTCTCCAAACGCATTTTATTATAAGTAGATGACTGTATGGGGCACATTGATACAGTCTTTGTCGGGGCACATTGATACAACCTAAATCCTTTTCTAGTACATTTTTTCATTACCTTTTATTATTTCTTTTACAATGCACTCCTTAATCCAACCATTTCTCGCTAAAATTTTCTAATATTAGTTTTTATTGAAGTGAAATAGCTTCAATTTCTTTATATTAGAACATTTTATAGTATTTTTGCAAAGAGAAGACGTACGAGCTTACCCAACATACAGTGCTAGTAGAACTAATTAAAGAAAAGGACAGCAGCCTGGAAAATCTCAAATTTATATCAATTCTCCAGAGAAAAAAGTATCTTCTACATGAAAAGTGTTACGTAAGAAAAACAAGCTGCAGAACAGCATACGATAATTATATTAAAAACAGAGTTTTTAATATAATTATCTTTTATTTTCTGTTTATAAACCAATTTATAAACAGAAAACTTTGTAATTTTTCATCTTTCTAAAGAATAAAGATAATGCTGGGGTTGAAGTACCAGATATGACAAAGTTACCACAGCCAACAATCAGACAAGGAACAGCCGGAACATCAGGTTATTATACATTTCATTTTCATTGCTTTAATATTGCTTACAAATAAAGTGTGGGTAATTTGAATTTTTATAAATAATATAAAATGGTTTGCTAACTATTTTTCTATGAAAAATATGCATTGGTGTTATTTTGTCTCCATTTTTCCCCGACCGATCAAAGTTTATCAATCTGCCCCGGGGATGGGGCACATTGATATAAATTACTTTTTTTGATTTTTTAAAAATTGCATGCAAAAATAATATATAAAACAATGATTTTACATTTTTATAACACACTACACAGGATTTGCTGATATCACATAGAAAAATAATTTGAAATTTCTACTTTCTAGACACCAAAAAAAATTTCTTTTTTTTTAACTGTATCAATGTGCCCCAGTTCCCCCTATGTTTTAGTATATATATACTTCATAGATTCATGTCAATTTTATTATGTTCGAATGAGTGTAATACCATTAAAATGCATTTGAAACTTTTTTTCCCATTGACCGTAATGTAACGGAATAATTTTGATTGTCCCTATAATTGATCTATGTACCCAATTTTCATAAAATGTGAAATGACTCGACAAAATTATGTAATAATTATATGTTTTAAATTTCAAACGATTCGGTTGGGTAGTTTTTGCGTTGTTATATGCGGACAGTCAGACAGATGGACGTACGGACAGACAGACAAAAAAATTGAATATCAAATAAGGTGCTACGTATTTATATAATTACGAACACACCTAAAAAGAGGAAAGAAAATTAAATGATATAATTTATTAAATTTATGTGAAAAGAATAGATGAATTCTTAGAAAGTATATTTTACACGAAAGCAAAAGTAAAAGGCACTTCAAAAATATTTTTAATTCTCTTATCGTTGGTAAGACTTCTAATTTATGGCAAAGTGTTCTCATGGTTATTTATTCATAGGAAAATCAAAATAAAGATAAGCCCGTTTGAAGAATAAAGCATAAATTTTACTCCATTAAATTTATAAGAGAAAGAAAAGGAGTTGTAAATTATTATTTTGGTAGCGTAATAAAAGAATGCAAGTGGCTTTTAAAATAAGCCTATAAAGCTATATTGAAATTACACAACACCTTACATTGCGAGATTAAGTCATTCTTAATTATAATTATTTCAACAAAACGGGTATAACTTAATCATTTCATATATTAGAATTTTAAAAAAATGATATTTCTACTTAACAAATTGGGATTGTTTATAAAATGGTTATGGTTATTTACATGAAAAAAATTATAAAATAAATCTCTACGCCTACAGTAATTTCAAACTTTGAAAGTTTGTTTAGGTCACATTTTCTTAGTGAGTACAGCTTATTCACTTGTTGTTGTTGTTGTTGCTGTAGCTGCTGTTTTTTGTTTGAATAATGCAACTGAAAAAAATGGTTTCTGGCATTAATTTTTCTTGTCTAAAAAAATAAATACGTAAAAATTCTGATACATTAATCAGTTCAAGTTTCAACAAAGTTCGTTATTTATAACAAATCGGTGTGCATGTGGTTGCGCTTTTGATAACGTTCTGAAAAGGAAAATCATTCTGATTTTTTTAAATATATTAAGTTAGCTAGATGTCAAATATGAATTTGTTAAGATAAGTCAAGAGTTATAAAATGACTTCTGTTCCAAATTCGAGCATTAATTTTCCCTTTTTAAATCTGTTTAAAATATTGAAATTAGCAATTTAGAAGCAATTTAGAAGCTTTGTCGTGACTCTATTTTTTTTTTCTTTTAACTTATGAAAATCAAAATGTCGACAGCTTGAACAGCTTAAGGCAGTAATGGAGTCCCCCTTTTCTCATAACAATATATTTTTAAAAGTTAACCTGATCTAAGTAAGAAGGAAGGAAAATTACATTTTTTTGGTACTAAAAATAGAAAAACAACCCTTTTCCAAAGACCTCTCATGAATTTTTCATTTGTTTTAAACCATATTTATTAAAAGTATTAACATGATGAATAAGAAAAAAAAAGGAAAATTAGATGAGGTAATTTACTAAATTTCTGTCAAAAGAAGATATGAATTCTTAAACAGTATATTTTACACAAAAGCTGAAATAAAAGGCACTTAAAATATTTTTAATTCTCTTATCGTTGGCAAGACTTCTAATTTATGGGAAAGTGTACTCATGGTTATTTATTCATAAGCATAATAAAGATATGCCCGTTTTGAAGAATAAAGCATAAATTTTACGCCATCAAATTTACAAAAGAAAGCAAAGGAGCTGTAAGTTATTATTTTAGTAGCATAATAAAATAATACAAATGGCTTTTTAAATAAGGCTATAAAGCTATATTGAAATTACACAACACCTTAAAGTGCGAGATTAAGTTATTCTTGATTTCAATTATGTTCAATAAATGAGTATGACTTAATCATTTGTAGTTTTAGAATTTTTTAAAGAAATGACTAGCCACCCATGGCGGACAGTTTGGTCTCCCTTGAATATATACTAAAAATTAAATCATATTGCTTTTATCCACAATTTATTTTAAATGCTCATTTTTTGCAAAATAGAAGATTCTGCTAGAGAAATAGACACAGATTGGTCAGCACTACATTGGTGCGATTGCAACAAAATGACAATTGTATGTGCCTCACATGATAACCTGGCTATTGTTATTTATTTTTTAATAAACAGTTTGTTTACTTTCATTTTCTTTTTTAAAATGATATAAATTGTTTTATTCTACAATTATTAACTATTTGTTTTATTTATTATTTTTTCCTTTATAAAATAGCAGAAATTAGTTTACGAAGGCACCTCATTTGCTACTTTTGCCGTGCAATTTCCAACTAGCTGTTACTGCTGTTCACTGTTAAAAATGAAGTTCGAGGTTTCACCAAGAAAATGGTGAAAAGTAGCTAGAAATTAGCTGAAACCGAGATGGTGGTGATAAGTTTAATCAGTTTATTGGTGCTTTCAAAAATATCATTATATTGGTGAAATGTTGAACCATGATTCAGGATGTTTATATAGCCAATTTTCTGGTGAAAGGTTGAACCATGATTCAGGATTTCTTTTAATCCATTTTTCTAGTGAAAGTTTTAACCATGAATCAGGGTTTTATTAAATCCAATTTTCTGGTTAAAGGCTGAATCATGATTCAGTGTTTTTTTAATCAAAATTTTTGGTGATAAGTTGAACCATGATTCAAGATATTTTCTAATCTAATTTTCTGGTGAAAGGTTGAACCATGAATGAGGATTATTTCTAATCCAATTATTTGGCGAAATATTGAACCGCGATTCAGGTTTTTCTTTCAGCTAACTTAATGGACAAAAGTTACACCAGATTCTAATCCCCCCCCCCCTCATTTCAGAATGAAATGTTCAACCAAGATTTTGGTCTTTATCTTTTTATGGTGTAATAATGAACAAAATTTCAGATTATACAAGATTATGTTCTGTAGGAAGACATTTGAAAATTATTAAAACTTTAATTATTGATTTCATTGTCTTTGAAACATTTAAAAAATAGATGTAAACCAGTTTGTTCTAATTTCACAAAATATTTTTTCTTTTTACAAACATTACCATTATGCCCTTTTCCATTTTGGAACAAATCTCTGTACTCATAATTATACCAATAATCATTTTAGTGTTTGCCTGCTCACAAACTATTCATTAAGAAAATATTGTATAAAATAATTTTCTTAGATTTAAATTAGGGATGGGACGAATAGTGATTTGGCCGAATAGCCGAATACCGAGTATTCGGCCAAATATTAGGCCGAGTACCGAATATTCGGCGGCCGAATACCAACTTTTTTTTTCCAATAAAGGAAATAAATTTTGATTATATATAGTTTAAAAAATAGGAGATCATTAATAATTACTACTCTTAAATGTGCTTTTAAATGTATTTTTAAATTTGAAACACATTGTAACACAAAAAAATTATGAAAGTGCATTATATTCTTTTATCTTAATGTACATAAAATTGATGTTCAGTAAGTCAGGATGGTAAGATATTTCCATTAAAATGTGAAGAATGTACTTGACTTTTATTATCAAATGATACTTTTACTCTTTTTTGCATCTAAAATTAATAATATTCTTAATCTCTATCTCTCAGAACTGACAATGAGATATTTTCTGAAATAATCTTTAATAAAGTAAATTTGATCATTTAGTTTGTACCCATAAGCAAATTCATAAAAATGAGCCTGCCCTGAAATCAGTTGCCAAGGTTTAAATTACAAATTACGTTAAAGCAAAAGGTAATAGTTAAAGTAGAATGCGTATGTTAGCAAAATCTTTGACATTTAAATCAGCGTATACAATATTCAACTTCAATAGTCCACTTATTCAACAAGCATTAAAAGGATAAACAGAAATTGATAACAACATGAGTGAAGGAAGATGTAAATTAAAAATATACACATAATATGTTACATATTTAAGTCAGAAACTATGCAAATAATTATTTAAAAGTGAAAACTATCGAATAAAAAAATATTTTGTTTAGTATTTAGAATTTGTTTAAATACTTATGAAACCATCTTCATAAAGCAAGTTGTGTCATCTAATGTGTATCTAGTTTGTCACCAATTCTGTTTTCTGATGTAATGTTGTATTTGGAATAGTGATATTTAATTTTGAAAATGAATGTACCTAATGAATGATTTTTTTCATTTCTTACTTTCCAGAAAATAAGTTATGAATTTCATAAAGAGCCTTTTTTATATGTGGATGGAATTTGCAATCATTAATAAATATTCAAGTGTTTTAAAATAAGGCAGTGGGTTTTTTATAAGTGTTTTTATACATTGAATTGTAATATATCATTCTCTAATGAAGACATTTCTTGTACAATTAAATCTCCAACTTGGGCAGCATTTTCTAAAATATCACTAATTTTATAGGAAATGCAGAAAGGCTGTATATTTTTTAGTAATCGAATAACTGTATATTTTGTAAGTAAGAATGAGAATGACTTCACGAATGAAATAGCTAATTTGGATTAGAGAAAAGAAATTGCAAGCAATGAAATTCTTTAAGTCCTAAATTTATTTGACAAGATGTTTTTCACTATTCGGCGAGATTTTAGCAATATTCGGCCAGATATCGCTAAATATTCGGCTACAGGTATTCAGCCGAAGTATTCGGTCAACAAGCCTTCAATATTCGGCCAACCGAATATTCGGCAAAAGGGCAGAATACGCCGAATACCGAATAGTGGCCGAATATTCGTTCCATCCCTAATTTAAATACATACCTTGTTAGCTATATTTTATTTTAAAATCCAGGAGATAAAACATATTTTACCTAAACCTTACTTTAAACGATGCTGAATGAATTTCTTTAAACAATGTCAATTTTTGTACAGATTTGAGATAAGTTATTTTCTAATTACTCAACTATTATTTTCATTATCTGTAGTTTTTTTTTAATATATAGATGTTGCAATCTTGATATTACATTTTTCAAATTTTTATCTTTTTTTTTTTTTTTTTTTTTTTTCCAAGACAAAAAAAAAAAAAAAAAAATCAATAAATCAATAAATAAATAATAAAATAAATATAATAATCATTAGAAAAATATATTTTGACATTTTCTTTTGTACAATTGTTACACATATGAAAATGTCACATATTTTCAATCAAAATTTATGAAAGTTATGAATAATTCTTTATTTATAAAGAAATTAAGTGATGCATGACGAATACATTAAAAAAGTCAATTCGCAATATAAAATTATAACTTATTAATTTTAGAAAATAGAATTAATAATGAGATTTTTGAAGAAAAATTTCTTTCAATTTATGGATTTCTCATGGTTTTAAAATAATTTTCAAGCATGATTCTTTTAAAAATTTACATTGCACTTAGCTCGATTATGTAAATTAACTCATTTGAATGTAATGGAACAAAATACGCATTTGTTTCCGGCTAATATTCAATAATGAAATCAACACTTTTCTATGCGAAAATGAAAAATATAATTGGTACACAATCAAAATACATGCTTAAATGATGAAATAATCAGCATTAAAAGGTAGCTATAAATGGTAGAATCCTTTGGTTAACCTTTAGTATCAGCCAATACAAAAAATAAATAAAGCTTTTGTTTTTAAAATACACAATAAGTTTTCATGGTAGGTATATGAAATAAATACTTTGTTGGGTTAATTTAATAACAGCAGTGTCAACACAAGTGACTATTTGTTATAACTTGCATAATTTCTTTTTTTCAATTTTCCTAAACAATAATAATCTATGACCCCAGTAGCAGAAAATTTTCTAGGTGTCTGCAACAGACACTTCAGGGGCAAAAAAAAAAATAATCTGCAGGTAAAATATTTTTACAACCTGAAGCATTAATTAATCAAATAATCACTTATATGTAGTGTTTTTAGACATTTTATAAATATTCATTAATAATAATCGTAACTTTTGTATTAAATAATTGTAAAAATAATATAAAGCAAAATAAAGTTTTGATAAAAGAAAATCTGCAAAAGAGAAACTGAAATTTGCAATGGCTGTCTCGTCTAAAACTTTCTGCTACAATTTCTGTAACAAAGATTTCGGTACTACTTAGTTATCCGATCCACCCATCTTGCTAAATTATACAAATCGCCAAATTTTATAAAGTGACAATTTTTATTTTAAATAACCAAAAAACAAATAAATTATTAGAATATTAGTAAAAATACAAAGTTGAAATAAAAATCACTTAATGGCATTTTAGATTCGTGTACCATATTTAATGCCATTGAACGTGATATTTACGATAATCCATTGTTGGCATTAAATATCATAGTTTGGCGATATATTTTTGGTCGACGGGATAACCAAGGTTTCTTATTTATTATTTTTTTAATAATAGTAGTAGAAATGAAATAATTTGTTAACAGAAGCCGTGCAATATCTTAAAAAAAAAAAAAAAAAAAAAAAAAAGTAACACAATTTAGCTGGTTTGTGATATGCCGCAACTTTTATTGAAAATACAAATTATACAATCTTTAAAACATATATGTATGTCAGACTAATAGTATAATGCTCTTTTCCATACAGCGTTCTTCATAGACAGTTTCAGGATTCTGCTGCACTCTGACTATTCACTTTAAAAATATGCTCTCTCGTGCCCAAATAAGGATCATGAATACAAGGTCATCAAATATAAAGAATTCTTGAATCTTGATGTATTCTAATTCAGGATTTCAAGTTGGGTAAAATGGAACAGCTCGAAGCATCGGTTAAAGTCTCCACCTGTTTTAAATAAAAGGATAAAACTTTTAAGACTTTTTTTTTTCCAGGCATAACAATGTTAGTCAAATATGCAGAAATATAATAAATTAAAAAAAAAATTAAATTTCACATGGAAAAAACAAAAATTTTAAAACAGTATGCATTATTTATTAAACCATGGGGTACTAAGGTAATAGATTTTATAATCCTTAAAAAGATTTTTCTTCTCTTCTCCGTCTGTAAGGGTGAGGGGGAAAAAATCACTGGCTACAACTTAGTTGTGTTAAAAAATGTATAAAAATTATTAAAAAGGGAAATTTAATAACACATGTGTGGAGACTGCATGCATGTTTTATGATTTTTAACTGACTGTGACTGGTAAAATTTACAATTTTTCAGCTGATGAGTGAAATTTGTAATCATTATCAAAATTTGCAATTTTACCTTTCCTGATCAAACATTCTTTGTTTATCAAACGAAAAAACAATTTTTACACACCAATCAACAAAATTTTCAATTCTTCTGAAACTGATTGACTATTTCATAATTTTTCTGTACTTTATTGACAAAACTTGCTATATTTCTGCCAGAGTTGTATGATATAGATGCACGAGCACGCCATGTACAGAAAATTTTAGGAAAGATTTTTTTTTTTCTTTTTAGTCCAAAAAGTTAAAAATATTATCTTAATTTCATGTATTTACTCTTAGCACACAATCAAAAGCAGGACATATTTTTCAATTTTCCGAAAATGTAAAGTTTTTGTTGCCGAAAACTTTACAAATTCTACAGTCCGAAACTTCGAACATCAAAAATCACAAAGTTTGACAGATGGTTGTCGTAAAAAATCAATTTCATAAATTATCTGTAGAAAAAAAATCTCCAATTGCCAAATTATCGCAGATGAAACATGAATTTAGTCAAATTCTACAGAAAAAGCGGAAAATATCGTCAAAAAGTACCCCCCCCCCCCCCAAAAAAAAAAAAAAAAAAAAAAAAAAAAAAAAAAAAATTGTCGAAGAATAGCAAAAAAAAAAAAAAAAAAAAAAAAAAGTCAAAAGATTTTGAGAAAAATGCAAATTTCTTCAAAAGAACTTGAAAAAGTCAAACATTTCATCAAAGAATCGCTTTAAAAAGTGCACTGCAACAAGCAATCGCTTAAAAAACTTATATCAACAAAGGAAAAAGTAAAAAACTCGTATTTCAACAGAGGACCATGCGGAAAACGAGAATTCAACTAAAAGCAATGCGTAAAATGCAAATTTCAAAAAAAAAAAAAAAAAAAAAAAAAAAAAACAGTGAAACTTGACTAAAAACTGCACATAAAATGTGAATTTCAACTAAAGATCACCCAATAAAAGTGAATTTTGACTTCTTTCTCGCAGCAAATCGATGAAATTCATGATTTTCTCTCCAGAGTGACAAAACTCATGATTCTTCTATAATAAACTTTAAGTTTTCTCCCCCTTTATCAACAAAATTTAGTTTTCCTGTGATCAGTCAACAAAAAAGGCAATGTTTCCTACTCTGATCGATGAAATTCATAATTTTTAAATAACTGATGAAATTTGCATTTTTTTCTCCTTTGGTCAATTGACTGTAATTGATTGATTCGATTTTCAAAGTCAATCAACAAAATTAGACAATCAACAATCTCTCTCCCCTCCTTCCCTAAGGCAATTAATAAAATTTGCAATTTTTTTTTTTTTTTTTTTTTTTTTTTTTTTTTTTTTTACTTGTTTAATCAAAGCTTGAAAATTCTAAAAAATGTAAGGTTTCCAGCTGGGAACTTACATGAAAAGTGTAGGTTCCCAGACTAATGCTCTTATTCACCATCTATTTCAACCTAGTAAACCTCGGTCAAACGCTCAAATAAAATTCATGATAACATTTGATTGGACATTATCAAAGAAACGTCCAATCAGGATTAAAGATGAATACCGTTTGAGCGTTCGACCGAGGTTTTCGATGTAACCCGGGGTCGAAGTAGTTGGTGAATAAGAGCGTAAAAGTGTAAGTTCCCGGAAATTTTGTGTAAGTATTTAAACAAAATTTGCCGTTTTTTTCATGATTTTTGACGAAACCTGCCGTTTCACCGCGATGTTTTAACGAAACTTGCTGTTTTATCACGATACTTTAATGAAACTTGCCGTTTTATTACAATATTTTAACAAAAGCTGTCGTTTTTCAAACAAAAAAAAAAAAGAAATTTGTCATTTTTTGCGATTTTTTAATGAAGTTTGCATTGTTTTGCACAACCTTTTGACGAGTTTTAGACCATTTTTACGATTTTTTTGACAAAATTTGTTGTTTTTCATGGATTTTAACGAAATTTGCCGTTTTTTCATGATTTTTTGAGGAAATCTGACGTTTTATTGCGATATTTTAACGAAACCTGCCTTTAAAAAAAAAAAAAATGAAATTTGCCGTTTTTGCGATTTTTTAAAATAGACTTTGCGCTTTCTGCGCTTTTTTTTTTTTGACGAAATTTGTTGGGTTTTTTTTCTTAACGAAATTTGTCATTTTTTTGCAAATTTGTGACGAAATCTGACGTGTTATCTCGATGTTTTAACGAAACCTTCCGTTTTATCGCGATGTTAACAAATCCTGTCGTTTTATTGCGATGTTTTAACGAAACCTGCCGTTTTATGCGATGTTTTAACAAAATCTGTCGTTTTATCATGATGTTTTAAGGAAACCTGTCGTTTTTCAAGATTTTTTAACGAAATTTGCCGGTTTTTGGGATCTTTCCCGGTAATATTTTGACGACATTGCGCATCCCATGGGCCGCTTAAGAGCTATTTTTTTTTTTTTTTTTGCGTAATTTATGCATTATAATGCGTTTGTGACGTCCTGGCAGACACGACGAAAAGCTGGTTCCTGGCCGGGAACCTGATTGTAAAAATATACGTTCCCAGAAAAGGATTTCTGGGTTCCCCGGGAACCTGGGAACGCTATTTTTCGAGCCCTGGTTTAATGGATAATGCTATAAAGGAATAAGCTGTTATACTTAAGTTATTAAATATATTATTGACATTAATAGTTTCATATTTCTGACAGAAAGCATTTATATTTTTTGAATCAGAGCTAAAATAATGTAGGCTTATGGAAATTAGCAGATTAATATTTTTAAGTAAATTTTGTGTGCGAGCGAAAATAGTACATCATTACAAAATGTATAAAGGTAAAAAATTATAAAAATAAAATCATTATTAACTTACCTTGAATATTTGCAAATTCCAAACTCACTGCCGGGAGCTTCAACGAAGCTGCAAGATCAAGAAGAAGGCAGCCTTTGATGAAAGTCGGTTGGTTGGCCATTCTACAATAACAAGGTTAATATTGAACCATGGTGATGGATAGATCTCCTTGGCTTGAACCGTCGCTTACGTTCAATTTGGAATTTCGATGTCCGCACGCATTTTAATTCATCCAAGAAAATGGTTATTTCTCTGGAAGGTCCATTAAATAACCACAATCATGGTGAAACGTTTATCCTTTATTTTTAACAGTGCTGCTGTTGCTTCTCTTTGTTTAAATAATGCAACTGAAAAAATTGTTTTTGGCAATAAATTTTTTTTCGTCTAAAAAAATAAATACTTAACGATTTTGATATACTAACCAGTTCGATTTCCGCAAACTTCTTTATGTATAACAGGTCGGTGTGCATGTGATTGTGCTTTTAATAACGATCTGAAAAGAAAAACCACATAGATATTTGTAATATATTAAATTAGTTGGATGCCAAATCTTAAGTTGTTAAGATAAAGCATTATTTAGAAAATGACTGCTGCTTCAAGATCGGGCACTAGTTTTTCATTTTCAAATATGTTTAAAATATCGAAATTAATAAAAAGTTTTTGAAGATTTGTCCTCCTTGTAATAAAAAAAAAATTCTTATGAAACACAAAATTACGACAGTTGGTTGTGTTTGTGACGGCCAATTACCAAAACGAGGGACGTGGGCCCTAAGGGGTGCCCTCCGTGGGGTCTATCTAAGGGAACCTAATCCGTATTTATGCAAGAAAATCTAAGGTTCGAAGAAAACCACGGAAAACTCCGAATGGTTACGCCGAATGGCCGCAATTGTGTTCGAATCCCGCACGTGCCGTCTATCAGCTTCAAAAGCAGAACCACTCAGCTACTGGTGTAGCCCAAAATAATGAAAGCTTGAACAGTTTAAGGCAATAACTTCTTCAATCCTGATGTTACTTGTAGAAGGTACTAATGTTCACCCTTTAAATTAATTTAAATTCTTCTACTTTTTTTTAAATTTCTTTTAAACCTTTTTTATCTATGCATGCATATCATAAGAATCGGTATATTGACTTATACATCTTTGGAGATGTTTTATAGTTATTTAAAGTTGGTTTTTGTGGCCCACCATAATATTTAGCTAAGGACTGAGGTGGTTAATGGGTTTTGAAAACTAAATGTTTACATTTATGGAGTTATTCACCAGTAATTTAGCAGAGTTGTTAAGAAATACTTGTGCACTATGTTAGAAATCAGAATATGACTCTCTACTTCACCACGTGCCATATTTGATACATATCTAAAATTTTCATTTATGCCCCATGAATTTGGCCAATATGATCTTTGTCAGTGATCAGGAACAATGCAAAGAATTGGAATAACATTGTTTTGTCCATTTCAGACGGCTGCACTCGATAAAAACAAGTCGTTGGGGACCACCGTAATACTTACCCATCATGGATATGCATGATATAATGTATGAAAATAAAACATGTTTAAACTATTTATAAAATGCATTGCAATTCCAAAACAAAATCGAAACGTATATTTAAATACTTTTATTATACATACTAATGTCCTAATAATGAATTTTCATGAACAAAGTTCAACAAATTATATAAAACGCCAAACTACTCAAATCGTGCCAAATTGAGCAACAGAAACATTCTCATAACTCCAAAAATAATAATCATATTAACTAATAGTTTACTGCGTCGGATGAAATGTCTCATTTCCATTTAAAATATATCATTGATTTGAAATTTGAATGAAATACAGGGTCATAAAAAAATCGAAGAATGTGGAAAACAGAATTACAAATATCTCGACAGCTAATAATCCGATCGACTTCGTTTTTTATGCAAAAAATGTGTTATTTTATTGCCTTTTACGTCCATTCCTTAAAATAAAAAAAAAAAATTGAAAATTTTTATATACCTTACATCAGAAAGAATATTTCGAGAATCCGAAAAAAATAGTTCCTGAAATTGAGGTTATTGATATGAAATAGGCTTCGTCCCGCATACTAAGTACATACAAAATTTCAAGTCTCTATTTCAATTTGTTTGGCAGATAGAGCGTTTACAGACAGACACACAGACGGACGGACGGCAAATTTTTTTTTCTAAAAATATATGTTTTTCGGAATCTCCATCATCTGAAACATGTAAATCCACAAAAAAAAAAAAAAAAAAAAAAAAAAAAAAAAAAAAAAAAAAATTTCGATTTTCAAAATGATTTGAAAACTTACCCTATACTACGTATGATGGATAAGTAAAATAGAATTTGCTCTCTAGAAACAGAAGAAAATTTTGATCAAACTATTAAAGTAATATTTACTTTCATTACTGAATATTTAATATGAAAAAAGTAGCAGAGTTTTAAGCAGAGAAAATTAATTAAGTTCAATTTAATTGTAAAATATACCAATAAAATATTTTAAAACTCCAATTTGGTACATTAGGCACATATCTTAAAATGTAAAATTTTAACTGAAAATTTTGAATTTATTTTTTTTTACTATTTTTTAATAGTATTAGATCGATACATAGATTTCAAAGAATTCTTTTGATAAAAATAGAAAAAAATATGCTGTAAAGAATTTAAAATATTGTAAGTTATTTAACCTTAAATACTTAAATTAAAAAAATATATATATGACATTTTAAAATTATTTCATGGGCATTTCAGGTGATAACTATTTTTTCTGAATCAGGTAATGTTTTTAAAACAAAATAAATTATTATGTTTTAGAACCTGCTGGGTATTGATACAGTTGGCGTTCTCTAGTACTAAAATATGTAATAAAAGAATACTCAGTATTATTTTGCAAAACTGATATGGAACCGTTCTTAGTTTAAATAATAAAGAAAAATTCTACAGGATTTGATGAAATTGATATTTCTTTTCTTCAAACAATCAAAGAGAATTCGTAGAAATCTAAATATCTGAAGTACTCTCGCATATTATATAACACATTTTTTACATTCGGATTCAAATTTGAAAATCAACAAATTTTGTCATTCGAAAATGCAAGCATTTTAAATTGTAAGAAATTGATTTTTTTTGCAATGATAAGCAATTCCAGAAATCGAATCTCAGAATCTGTTGCTGATGCATGTTCAATGATGTGGAGATTTTTCACAAAGATATACAAGCAAGAATTTTATCAAAAAGCTTAAAATCGCCGTACCATTACGTTCAATTTAAAAATGAATATATATCAAATATAATTCTAGCTAGTTTCCAAAGTTTCTCGACAGGAAAGCAATCCTATTATTTTTTATCAGTCTAGTGTAAATATTCGCTTAAAATCTGTAGCTATTTAAATTAAGTCTCGAAAATCTGAGTAAATATTTATATAATTTAAAAGGTTGAGAAAATTTAGTTTTGAATCATTTTTTAACATTTATTTTCCTATTTTCTAGCAACAAATCTGTAAATACTGCATAAAAAATAAAGGTAGACCTAATTCAAGTTAAATGCAATAAATTTCTTATTTAAATGAAATTTTAGATATAACGGAAAAAATGTTGCGTGATAAATATATATATATATGTATATATATATACACACACAATATACAAAATCTTAGTTACCATATAGTTAAAATAACAGTGCTTTAATTGAAATGTAGTTATTTTATTGCATGGACAAATTTGTCAGGTAAATCAGGTAAAGAACAAGAAAGAGCTCTCATAGTTACGGTTATAGTTACAAAATCTCAAAAATTTCAAATCTTAATGAGTATATTTTTTCTTCGTAAAAAAAATGTTATCGGTGGAAAAGCATAACTCACATTAAAAAATTATTTTTAAATCCAGAAAATGCGAAATAAAAAAGTCCTATACCAAGAGAGTAATATTACCAAGAAGAAGTAGTAGCTTTCATATTCCTTACTTTTTTTAGAAAAATTCAAGTTATATTATTCAACCTTAGAAAAACTCAAATTAGTGAACACGATAATAGAGGATTGAAGACTTGTTTTTGTTAATATTAAATATAAATGAGAATTTCGTAAAATTAATCAACATCAGCTGATTTTATTTTAAACAATTTATATTTGATCCCCAAATTTGGCGGTATAATGAAGTGACTGCGATTTAAAACAACATGATGGGTGAAATTAACCAATGAGCTTGATCGACATCTTAGTAAGTCCTATGCACTTACTCACTCACATCGAAATCGGTTAATATATGTGAGTGCTGTCGCACTGTTTCACTAATTTTCTTTGCGTTTGTTTTCTGTTACCTCACACCTAAACTTTGTTTTTACTGCTATTTGTTTCACTGTAAAGATAATTTTTTAATGGAAGAAACTGGATTTTATCATTTGAAATTTCTGAAATTTTCTTACTGTAACTGTGTGAGCTCAATTGTTGTTCTTATCTCATTCTGGAGCTCATATTATTAAATAACCGCATTCCAAATGGCAGTTTGCTGCAATGGCGTTATTGCTAAAGGCTATAATAGCAGCTCTATTGAATCAGAAATTTTAAAAACGATATGAATATCTAAAAAAAATTATAGCAAATAAAACTACTACTCTCATAACGAATATTCATTACAAAAGAATTTATTAAAAAGCAATTTTGTGCAAGAATTTTTATTAAGCCTTAAGTACAGTTTTTGGGCTATTGATAAATTATTTTAATGAGTTTAAAATTTTTTAATAGAAATACAAGTAAAAGCGTAATAAAATATGTTACCAATAGCCAACAAGTGCAATTCAAATTTGCAAAAGAAAAAAATTATCAATCAGAAAGTCAAGCAATTTAAATTAAGGAAAGGTGACTTTTTTTGTGAATCTCCCTTTAAATTAAGTAGAAATCAACATTGGAAGAGATCCATCTTTCTTTCTACTCTAAAGGGATTACTTTTTAAAATAGGATAGATTTAAAAATTGGTTTTGATACAACTTTACAGAACACACATATTTTCTTTGAAGGCTTACAATCGAGGACGCTGCCCCTTCCTCCCCCCATACAATCTGACAGTAAATATTCATACGGGAAAAGAATTTTTGTCACAGGTTTTGCAAAAATACAAAACTTAAGAATAATTATTACATTTTGTCCAGTTTTAAACTTTATCGCAAATCAATAAATTCTTTATGTAATTTAGTTAATATCATTTATTTTATGTAAATTAATTGAAAATATCAGTAAATTTTCTTACGTTTTTCGAGATAAATAATAAAAAGGTTGCAACATTTCTTCATCCCTAATAAATAATGCCTTGCCATTAAACTAAGTGGTTTTTAGTGCTTTTTAAATATTTACAAAAGGAGTAGCATTAAAAAAGATAAATTCGACCCGACGGGGCTGCCAATCTTTCAGATTTATGGCTAAAATGCTCAGACAATAGACAATACTAACTTGGATATGTTATTAGATTTGTTCTTGTACATAGAAATAGTGATATTCAAATATTTACAAAAAGAACAAATTAAATAGAGAAAACAATAGTAACTGAATCACATAGCTATTGTTGCAACTTTATAAAATGGAGAAATAGAGTATTATTTTTAATGTATATGTATGCGTGTATAATACCATGAAAATAAATTTTGGTTCATATATACTATATACATATATAATTAAAATGAAATCACAACTTATCTTTAGAACACGAAAACTACCGTCAATATGTTGGTATTATTATTCATTATTTATGATTTAATTGTTTATTGTTACTATTATTACTTTTATTATTGTTATTTATATTTTACGTTTTATATTTTTGTCTTCAAAAAGGAAAAGCATTTAAAAAAATGAATATGTATATATGTATATATATGTATATATTTATTTATTTATTATACAATTAAAACTTTTATTACTTATAATTTGCGGTATGATGTTTATTGTCAGTTACTTTTAGCATTTTGCGCATAAAAAAATATAAATAAAAAATATAAAACATAAAAATTACACAAAAAATAAAAAACTATAAAATGTTAAAAAAATCATTAATAGGTAAGCTGGGTGGGAAGTTGTTAGATTATGGAGGGAGGGAGGGGCTGCTAGAAAATATATGCGCATATGTAATATATTTATTTATATATGTAAAAAAGGAGTAGGAAATGGTGCACTGTTACAACAGTAAAAGTGTTAATTTATTGTTTATGGTAATGTGTTGTTATAGCATTCCTTATTTATTCCTCTGGTTTTTTTTATGCAATGTAGTTTGGGGTTGGTTAATGGTTAATATATTATTATTTAATATTATATTTTTTATTTTTTTAATTTAACAAGCTAGTTCTTAAAATAAGCTATCCTTAACTAGTATATTTTTAAATGATATATTAAATTATTAATTCCCAGATTTTTGCTTTAAATAAATAAGTAACGTAATTTGTAAAATTGAGCACATATGGCATTAATTAATCCTATTTTGCATTAATTAATCCTATTTAGAAACTAAAGATGGCGCCACTGTTCCTTTTTTATCTGTTATTAACTACATTATAATAACATACTTCCATTATTTGATTGTATTTTGTTAAAATATCCTTATTAATAAGATTTTTTTATCTATTTCATTTTGTATCTTTATATATATAAATCTTCTGTGCGTGTGTTTGTCACTGAACTCCTCCTAAACGACTGAACCGATTTTAATGAAACTTCGTGAGTGTGTTCCAGAGGATTCGAGAATGGTTTAGATTCACATTTCATCGAAATTGATTCAGTACTTTTTTAGTAATTAGGCTAAGACTAATAATAAGTGATTTTTCGCTAATTAAAAGTGTTGAATAAGTTCGCTGAATAGAGTGCGGACGGAATGGCCGAGCGATCTAAGGCGCAAAATTTAAGCTCTTGTCTCTTAAAGGAAGAGATCGTGTGTTCGAACCCCACACCTGACATGCGTGTATGATTTGCAGTATTTTTCTGTATTATAATTTTAATTAACCTACTTCAGAAAATCGTTAACTTTTAACTGAAGAAAGAAAAATAAACTTTTCTATCAAAAATTGAACCGACTTGAAAACTATTGCAAAGTGAAAAAAATTTCCTTATATAATTGTAATAAGAAATTAAATTAAGAGCGTAGTATTTATCGTGTGTATTATTATATTTATGTACATTAATTTGATTAATTTCTTAATCAAATTTATTAAATTAATTAATTAACATTATTTTTTTTTAATTGTCGGTGCTAGGACAACGTCTGTCGGGTCCGCTAGTATATATATATATATATATATATATATATATATATCTGGAATTTAAAAAACATTTTTAATTTACTTTTTTAGATTAAGATTTAAATGTCATTATTTATTTCTTACTTATAAATAAAATCTAATTACTAACGATTGTGACAATAGATGGCACACTGTATAGTATATTCGTATTTATTTTTTCTTAAAGTAATTGTCATCTATATTAATCGTTTTTAAAGTAAATTTTCACCGATATTAATTAAAAGTTCATATTAGTATGAAATAATTTAACTATTTTAATTAAGTTCATAACATTGTCGTTTACTCATGTTTTGTAATTAATTATTTTTAATAATAGTTATTATAATTATATTTTATTGGTTATCTTTTTGGTTTCTGTTATAACTTTTTTTGTTAACTGTCAACTGTAACTGTTGGCACAGTCAGATTGCAAATTTGAAATTATCTCACATGGTGGCGATTTATCGGGTAAACTTATCTTTTTGATAATTCAGTTATTGTTTTGTTATTTGTCTAGTATTTTTCTTTGAACTTAGTTTTCCAATAGCGATTAATCGGGCAATTTTGAAATCAATTTTAGGTTTATCCTAATTTCTAATCAGAAATTAATCGCAATAAATGTGTACATTTAACATTGTCCTTGATAACGAGCTAAATACCATATTTCCAGTATTGTTACAATTTTTGCCTACTTCTCTGTTTGATCCAGTTTGTTATTTAATGAGTTTTTCCATATTTTGGTGTTGAATTGTAGCATTATCTAATGGTTATATATATATATATATATATATATATAAACAAAAAAATGACAAAGGAATCGTAAAAAATGAAAACTAATCGAATCGAACTTCAAGACTTTTTTTAACAGTATATATTAATGTATTTTAAAATTAAAGGTATAGTTATATCCAAAAAAGTACAATAAATATGTGAATTATTTGTTATTATTATTATTATTATTATTATCATTATGTACTTTTGTCATCATTAAGTATATTGGCCTACAAAAAAGAAATGACATTTGAAATCGAATAAAATATCTATAAGAAGAAGCCGAATTTAACTAGATCTCCGATATATTTATTTTTTTCAAATAACAAATTTTTATATTTTCTGAAAGAAAAGATACCACGAGAACCAAAAACGTATTAACGAGAACCAAAAACGTAACGATCTAAAAGGGAAAAAAAGGAATTTCACGAATGATTTTTTTTGAAACACGAATCGATTTTTTTTAAATTGCAAATAGTAAATATTAATATATATTTCTTGAAAAAATAAACAATAATAAAAAAAGAGAGAAAGTTTAAGTTCATAGAATTAGTGGATATTTATTTATTATATATTTATTATTTATTATTTATTATTATTATTATTATTATTATTATTATTATTATTGTCGGTTTTGGAAAGAGACGGGACAGTTTAATGATAAAAAAGAAAATAAAACAGAAAACTTGAAAAATGGTGCGAATTGATGTCTAGTAAAAATGTTTTTAAAATGGTATATACAGTCGAGTCTCTCTATAACGAAACCCCATACATCGAATTTCTCTGTATAACGAATTTTTGGTAGGAACGTTCTCCTTTTCCCATGATTACTTTAAAAACAGTCTCTATATAGCGAAATATCTATCTCCATATAACGAATATTTTCATAAAATGTTCTTTATTCAGTTGCAAAAAAGCATCAAAATCACATGAAATCAATTTTCCATCACTTATTCCTAATTTATCGTTCAGTGCTGAGTTTTTTTTATATTACTTCTCTGCTTGAATCTCTTAGTTCTTTAAGTCCAACGAATACATCCCCCCCCCCCTCCTCCCATACACCTTTCAACATCCTTCTCAAAACAGTGTCAATTGGATAGTTATACATATAAGAACTTATCAATGAAGGTAATTGAAGAAAAAACAATTTACAATTGCTTCAAAAAGGCCGAATTTCGTATACTAGAGGATAATGTGTATTCTAAGGGCAAAGAAGATACAATTTGTGCAGACTTAAAAAGAGTAATGGAAATCAATTGCGAAATTTGGAAATGTCAACAATATCTCTCTGATTTTTTGGGGAGTGGATTACAATCTCACTATTGCACAGTACTGATAGTGATAATTTAAACAGAGTTATGAACAATTTCAAATTCTTAATTAAACACATAAAAAATAACAATTCTTCAAAATTTACACATTAAATAGGAATTTTAACGTTATTTCTCTATTCATCGAATTTCTCTATATACGAATTTTTTACTCAAACAATGGATTTTGTTATATAGAGACTCGACTGTATTTATATTTTTTAATGAAAAATACCATTTGAACCGGAAAAATAGGGGTTTTTTTATTTAATTTAATTAGTTTAATATTTTGTTTTATTTTCTGTAATTCTTTATCGATCGAGATTTAAAAATTCGGGAAAATAAAAATTATGAATCAATTTTGTTTGAGTGAAGGACCGCGAAATTGTCTTGAGTACACAAGCACAACATTTTTTAAGAAAGGCAGTCTACATTTTGCGCTGTTAATTATAATTTTTAATTACTATATCGGTTACTTATGAACAAAACAAAAAGAAAATAAAGAAAATAAAAAGCAAATTTCAGGTCCATGCAGATTTGTATCCTCTTCGAAAACTTTTAGACATTTAAATTCGACACGCTTTCTAGCGATCGCAGCATGCATGCACATACATATATAGACTGACAACTGACAAATATCTCTCATTTATAAATATATTTGAATAGTATATATATATATGTGTGTGTGTGTGTGTGTGTGTGTGTGCATTTGTGAACACGTGTGTGTACATTTATCTATGGATGTAATAACTTTATAATGTACACACACACATACATGTAAACCCACCATGTGCCGACCCCAGGACTTTCATCAGATTCATTTCTCTCAAATTTGTAACGAGTTTATTATTTAATGGAAACACTCTGTATCTTTTTGTATAATGACATTTAATCCTGCACTTGTAGTTTTTATGCAACACTTCAGTTGATTTTTCTAGTATAACTAATGAATTGTTATTTCATAATTATATTCATATTCATAACTGTTTTTTAAATTTTGCATTAGAAAATGTTAAAATTCAAAATACGGCTTTATTGTGCAAAAAAATAAAAGAATAAAATTTATTTAAATTAAATTACCCTATTTTCTGCTCAAATAGCTTTATAAATAGAAAAGAAAATTGCGTTGAGTCTGTTCTAGTATTTTTCACTTAGAGTACGAATGCCCGACTTGTAAAAAACAAGTTTTCTATAAATTTGTAATTTTTATAATTTTATTAGGATGAGCGAAGCGAATCCTCTACTAGGCCACTCAAATTACATTTTGTCGTACACTTTATAAAAAATCTATTCAGTATTTTGACTTGAAATTAAACATAAGAATAAATTATGATATGTAGATTTGCAGAATGTTATTTTTTTACAGAATAACCTTTAAAAAAATATTATTTTAATAATTAATTTATTCTACATGTTTTTCTATTATGAACGCATTTTTGCAAATAAAAAATTGAACGCGTATCTTTTTATTTTCAGATGGAAAATAATCCATGGGGTTAGTAATTATAAATAGGATCATGATTAATTAATTAAATAAAATATATTTTCATTATTCCGCCAAAGTCGTTTATCGTTTGCAAATAAAAAATTGAACCCGTATCTTTTTATTTTAAGAAGGAAATTAAACCATGGGGCTAATAATTATAGATAGAAGCATGATTAATATATTACATAAAATATATTTTCATTATTCTGCCAATAATATTTTTGCATTTTATACTTACGGATTTTAAAAGAATTACATTATGATTTATTTATTTAGGTATTTACTTTGGTAAAGTGGCAACAAAAGAATCGTAAACAAGTAAAATTAATTCTTATATTTGGTATTTAAAGTTAATATTTTGTTAAATTTGGTAAGTTTATTAAGTTTGGTATTCGAAATGAAAGATTAAAGAATAATTTAAGAATATTTTAACTGATTGAAGAATAATTTAATAAAACCAAATTAAATAAATTAACTACGTTTATAAGTAATTTCTGGAATGTATTAGTAATTTTAAAATGTCGAGAAAAAGAGCACTTACTGGCCAGAACGAACGCCTTACTGTCCATTGGAAAATGTAAAAAAATCTTTAAAACTTTTAGTTAAAAATAAAAAAATATTTTGTAAAATTTTGCTTCGAAAATATTCTTATCTATACCAGCCTTATATCATTAATAAAAAATTCTGAGGAAATTCTTAGTTATTTGGCTGAATTTACATTTCTAAAATTTAAATGCGCCAAAACATAAGGTAACGTTTTTGCTTAATAAAGATACAGAAATAACATAAAAAAATAATGTTACTTTCAAATATTTATCTTATGAAATGATGCTTCGCGAATCCAAAGAAAGCACGGCTTTTGCTAGTTTTAAAATACATTAATTCTTTTAACAAACCAAAAAACTGAATCTGAAAATGGTGCAAAACCAAAAATCTACAAGAAAGTGCTATAATAACAAAATTTAAGCCAAAAGCTAAACTAGGGGGCACCCGGGTTTGAACCGGGGACCTCTCGATCTGCAGTCGAATGCTCTACCACTGAGCTACACCCCCGACAGTAAAGCCATGTGTAGTTTTATCATCAGCATGCAGAACAGCTGTTACTTTTCCTTATCATTCGGAAACATATCGGCGATGAAAGTTAAAAGTGTATACGTCAGAATATTTGTGTGAGTTTGAAGTTTAAGCATAATTTTTCCCAAAATAAAAAGATTTTGTCAAAGATACGCCCGGATAAATTTTGAAGTTAAAGTAAACAAATATTAAAGAAAATGGATAGTAAAAAAATAATTATATATATTTCTTCGAGTCATAGAATTCTTGAAAAAACTTTCTAGAAAAGATTATTCTAAGTTTATTGTTAATTTTAAATTATGTATATCTATTAAATAATAAAAATTGTAAAACCTTTTTTTAAACCTTTTTTTAAAGTTATTAAAGTTATTTAACATAAATATAACTATTCTAATTTTCTTCTTTCTCTAAAACACAGTTGGAAAGACACATATTATATTAAAATTGCCAACTTTCACTTTTTGTTTCTGCGATTAAATTTAGATAATTGTATTGTAAAAATGTAACGACAATGAAAACGAAAAATATAAAATTTAAATAATTTCATTATCGTCGAAAGAATAAGATCAAAATCCGATATTCTCAAAATGAAACAAAAAGATCAGGGGCTGTATCCATATTCCATTGATTAGTGTCTACACAATATTGCACGTATTAATATATTTGGATACAGCTACTCATCTCTTTGCTTCATTTTGGGAATATCGGAGTTTGATTTTATTCTTTCGACGATAATTTTCAAGCTATGATTTTGAAACTTTAACAAAAGTTGCTCTATACATTTAGCTAACACGATATGCAAATGAAATTTTTTATAGAATTGACGCATGCGCAGAAAAAATTTATTTAGTAAACCTGCTCATTTTTCGAACAAATATTAATATTTTTAAATTTTGATTACAGCATGTTATGTACAATGTTGATTGTCATATTTTTGAAAAGAACATTGTCTTTTATTAAGAACTTATTTTTATTAAGAAAAATTTGGCAAAATTTTGGACCGTTTTTATAAAAAATTTTATTTTTCTACAAGTATACATGCTATATTCATACAAATGAACAGAGTTTATTATAATAAACCTCTTAATGATAATCTGCAGTTTGAACGCTTTTGCTACATTATTTTTGACAGGGTTATCCAAAAGATCTTCGTTCTTTTTTAATTTGTTGACGGTCCCCTATGGGGTTTCGGGGGAAAATATTCGCGAGAATATATAACCTGTACTATTTTGTTTACACACCTGGAATTTCAGAATAATTCCTTATCTATATTTCTAGATATTCAACAAAACGTCTAAAATCGCAAAATGTCAAGATTTTTTTTTTTTTTTTTTTTTTTTTTTTTTTTTTTTTTTTTGCTGTGACTGTATTTTTAACTTTGAGATGAAAAGTTGAAAAATAGCATATTTTTATTATAAAATAAAATATTTTTATTATTCTGGGGAAAATTCAATAACACAAAAACGTTATTGCTTTTCTTTCAAAGGTTTAAAAATACATATATGAAATAGTTCTTTGTATTAAAGCAATATGTGATGACTAGCACTTGCTATATCCCCCCCCCCCCTTTTTGGTCAAAAACTCAGTCGTAGAATCTTTGAAATTGGGAATTTTTCAATTAAATCAAGCAGAAACTCCTTAATCAACATCCTTATAAATAACTTTATTCGTGATTCAGATCATGAGAAAACAATTCCAAGAATACTCCGTAAATTAATACCGGCGAAATATGCCGCCATAGGAAAACAGAAAGTTGATATTAAAAGATTATAACTGCAGTTATAATCTTTTTCTCCCCACCTTTCTCCCCACCTTTTTTCACCTTTCTCCTTGGTGGAAAGAATTTCTCCCCACCAGTTGACAAGCTTCTGTTTAACACTTAAAAAAAGGGGGGGGGGGTAGAATTCCATCTTCCATACCAGTGCAAATCGTTTTATACCAAAGGGCACATGAATACAGAATTTGATAACAACGTTCCATGTTGTTTATAAACTTTTTAGAAAGCGAATTTTTAACCAAAACGAAACTTAAAATAGGCGAAAAAGAAAGTAAGTTCTGAAAATCAATCGGATGAATATTTTACGTAATCAGACTTTGACAGGTTGCTCCGCATGGAATTGTGGGATAATATTTTTAAAAGGTAAATAAAAGATATTAGAAACAAAAGATAGAATAAAATAAATTAATGGGTTTTGGGAAAAAAATTGCTTTTAACTGCATTTAACTAATTTTATTTTAAACCTTTTTATAATAAGAAAATAAAGAATGCGTAGATTTAAAGGTATGGAATTAAAATATAGTAAATATACAAAGATATTATTAAAAGCCAAAGGAAAATTTAGATATCATAAGAATATTGATAAAATTAATTTACAAATAAGGCGAAACATTTGTATTATTACATATATATCTAGGAAAAAAAATTAACCAATCTTAAAGGGAAAAATCAGATGTTTTACGACATAATGAGAAGAAAATTTACAACGAAGTACTGCTATTTCATCAAATATTAGAATATTTATAAGTAAACCACATGATATTCGAGATTGAAATTTTATTCACTAATCAACGAATGAAACTGTTCAATTATAAAACAATTAAACAATATTGCACAAAAATTCCTTCGTAAAATAGTTATTTATTATGCCTAAATAAACGATTAGTTATTATGCTTAAAACTAAAACAAATCTTTACATTTCCAAGCCTCTGAGTGATATGTTTTTATAGAAACTAAATAAAAACATTCACCGCCAGTATTTGCTTAAGGAAAGTTTTCGTTTTATATTTATCTTGGAAGCGTCTTAGGAATCCGTTTCATGATGAAATTTTGAATGCAATTCTTGTAGCAATCTGCCAAAAAAATTATTTAAAAGAATTGTGGTTATTAAAAAAGTGACCGATCCATGATGCTTTTCCCTCGTTTTTGGACTTGGAAAATTCTGCAGTATTCTATTGTTAATAATGTTTACATTATTTTTGTTATATTCCTTTGATAAATAATGACTCTTGTTAAATTATTATTCAATTAACGAGTAGATTATATTCCTTATTTATTGCAATATTATATGGCTAATGCTTTGCAGATCGTCTAACATACCGAACACGTTAGACGATTTTGCACAAATAACACGAATTTGCGGCCCATATGTATGGCTGTTCTAACATATTTAGCAAATTGTTCAACTGTCTGTGATTAGCCCACTATTAGGAAAAACGTATTTGGTAATCAATGACTAACAACCCATTTGGCAATGGAAAATCAACCCTTTTTTTGCAGAGTATCAATCGATGAAATCATAAGAATGGCCGGTTACTTTTTTAAAAAGACACAACGTTCCCAAAACAAAGTATTGCGGTAAATTGATAGATGAAGGACGAATAATATTTTCTCAAAAGTTTTAAGAAATCAAAACAGCAGTATTAATTGTCTCTGCTCCATGTAAAGGTTGGGGTGAAATTTTATTTATCAGGAGATGCAAAGTTGCTTAGCAGCAGATAATTCAACGATGCTGTAAATTTTTAGAGAAAGCTATTTAAATGATACTAAACACATTTTAAATTTTTCTACCACAGATAGAGAATTTAGTACTACATGGTGAAGTCCGATGTCAGAAACAGAGAATGTAATGAATGTTTGTGAATCAATCGGGTAAAGTCAGTACATAAACGTGCAAAATTCATGCGACGCATTAGTCTGAAAATTTCGGGAAAACATGCTACGTTAGAGTTCATAATCCAGTAAATTACTTCTTTTCACAAAGAGCTTTGCTGTATACAAATTTTCTAATTTTTTTTTTTTTTTTTCCTTAATTTAAACCCTGGACAATTTCTTTTTTTATACAGAAAAAAATATTCATCAAATTTCGAATTACATTTCAAAATGTGTATAATTACTGAAATGTGCGAAAAATCTAAATTAAATATAAACGTTTACGCATATACCGTATGTATAAAGTACAACTTCAATATCTCAATCTCGAAAAAAAAAAAAAAAAAAAAAAAAAAAAAGTTTTTTTTTTTTTTTTTTTTTTTTTTTTTTTTTTTTTTTTTTTGAGGCACAAAGGCAAAATAAAAAATCTAATTTCACAAACTGCTTTTTTTATTAGAAAATATCTGCCAAGTTCTGATGCTAATGGCCAATTGGATATTTAGGATTTCTGCCATCTGTTATTATCTTTTCACTTTTGTATTGTATTTAACATTTATAGCTTTCTGCTTACTTAAGGTGTAAAATAATATCTTTTCTTATCTTGAAATTAATCTGAGATATTGTAGTTAGATAGTAGTATATGAACAATCCTTTTTTTAGCAATGAATAGCCATTCCCCAATCTACTCAAAATTCATACCTGAGATAATGCAAAAAAAAAAAAAAAAAAAAAAAAAAAAAAAAGAATTTCACTCATTGTCTAGAGAGATAGTGAATGTTATGGGAAGTTGGAAATTTTTTAGGAACCCGGTAGGCTGTTTTTTTTTTTTTGGGGGGGGGGGAGGAATCCTCAGTTCTGGCATGGACCTGCAGGTGTTTGGTTGGTGTTTTCTCTTGACAGACTTTTGGAGAAAGAGTTTGAAGATCTTGGGGTATATAATCTGCGTAACGGAGTGGTCAAGGATGACATCCTCATAAATCTATTTAGGTACATTAATGTGAGAGAGATATAAAATATTTTAATAAGTGGATTGAGTGGGCAGAAAGCCCTTGTTGCATTTATTTTAACATCGGACCGGCCCGCCTGTATCCGAGTACTTAATTGTAAATATTGTTTTGTTACAAGTAATTATTATGTAAATAAATCGTTCGTTCATTTTAATTGAATAAGTTTAACATTCTTCTTGATAATCCTTCTCACAACGTGACTGATATCACATAGTTACATCATTGGTTTCAGCAAACTAAAAGAAAGAAACGTTCTTCGAAGTTGTGCGGGCTAAGAAAGACTGCAACAGTATGATTTCTCAAGCACTACACACGAACTACTAATAACTGACAAATTATTCTTCTCAATGGTTTAATAATTTCAAAATAGTGCTATACATATACCTGTTTTGATTAAATAATGCATCCGATTCTTCAATAAAAACAGCAGTAAACTCTTTCCGAAGAAAAAGTCCTGAATTGAATTCTGTAACATCTCAAAATATTTTTGCAATTGCGCAGTTTTCTGTATCATACCAATGGCATAAAATGCTTCAATTCTTATACTTTCGTATAATTCAAAATAAATAAATAAATAAATAAATAAATAAAATAAATAAATAAATAAATAAAAAATAAATAAAAAACAGGAAAAATAGAAAATCAACTGCTTTCTGAGCTTTTTTCAAGGTAATTTTATCGCGTTCTTGTTGATCTTGCAGTTCTTCAATTTCTTCTTCAAAAAATTCTGTCTCAATGCTCGAAACAGTCTCTTCTTTTCCCATAGTGTCACACGTTTCAAGCTCATTGTCTATATTCAAATACTCTTTAAAGGAAATGTCAGTGTGACACGTCTTATGTATAAATTCCCACTGTTCTGGATTTAGTTTTTCTTCTCCAGTTGCTTTCTTAATGGAATCAATCTCTTCTGGCTCATAGGAAGTTACAGTTTCTAAAAATGTCACTTTGATTAAACAATTTTTTTTTTCTAGTTGTTTCTGTAACATTTCTCCATGCATAGTCAAACCATGTATTGGATATAAGTTGTGGATACGTTTGCCGGAAAGTTCACATTATCAAATGTTATCCAGAAATCTTCTCACAATTTGAGCTTGATTACCAATTTTGAGGCTACAGATTATCCCATGCTCGAGTGGTTGCACTTTCGAAGTCATGTTTGACGGCAAAAATTTAACAGTGATATATTTTAGCATCAGAAGATTAGAGTGAGTTGTGCAATTTTCTATGAAAATGAGAATCCATCTTTTGTTTATTGTATCTTTTTTTCATTGTTTTCTATCAGTTCACCATCAAAATTGCATTTATCATCTAAATCTTTATTTTTGACATGTACAGCATGGAAATTACCTATTTTTAGTAAAAAATCTCGTTCTTTAAGATTGAATTCGAAGAGGGGAAGTTTTCCTTTACTTCTTTGATTTGCTGCCAAAATCACAGTCACACGATTCTTACTGTGTTTGTTACCTTGACTTTCTTCACTTTTAAACGTAGCCGTCAGGTTGCATGATCACTTTGACAACAATTCACCTTTTCCCGTGTTAAAAATATTATCTGATTAGTTACATTCTCTTCAATTCATGCCATACAGTCTTTCAGCAACAACTTACACACTATTTCCATACGCTAGACAAGACGACACTCGCATGGACTCTCAATCCACAGTAACAGCAACTGATTGCATTTGATCCAAAAAATCAGCAATATCTTTCACACTAACTCTATATGCTATACAAGAGATATTTTGAGAAATAAATGACAACGACACGGACAATCAATACACAGATTAGCAATTTAATACAGTTGTTCCAATACAATCATTTAGCAATTTATGTCACACGAACTCTATTCGCTGCAAAAGGTTAATGGCATAAATGCATACACACATATATATACAACTTGTCCCTGCATGGATAACGTCAAACGAAAATCTGTTTATTATCTAATACTATAATTTATTTCATATCCTTGGAATTATGAGGCATCATGAATGTTTTGTTACTATAAAAAAAAAAAGGCAAGAAAGCAGGACATTTTTGGCTAAGTTAGTGACTAAGGAAGAAACTAGGCTTTACATCTATGATACGAAGAACAAGGAACAGTGAAAAAATAGCATCACAGTCGGTTTCTGTGGCAGAAGATATTTAGTTTAAAAAATCGGCCGAAATGATGATGGTTACAATTTTCTGGCACAAAGACGGTATTCTGTTGGCGGACTTACGTACCTCAGGGATGTAGTATATCTAGACAGTATTATACTAACATATTGGTTCCTTTGAAAGAGCTCATAAAGTATAAACGCCGAAAGAAGTTGACCAAAAGTACCTTTCTGTTGCATGACAATGCTCCTCCACTCACATCCAATTTTGAGTCTGCCAAATTGAAGAATATGGGCTTCTGTTTTGCCAATAAATCCTCCCACTGACCAGACCTAGCCCTCTCAGAATATGTTTTGTCTCCCAACTTGAATATACACCTTAAAGGTAATCATTTTGATGACAATCAAGATGTTAATGAAGCTGCTTAGAGCTCGTTTCGGGACTAAGCAAAGAACGTTTATTTGACAGGTCTAGAAAAGCTCCAAGAAGGATGTAACAAGAGCATCAGCCTCGTGGAATAATATTCTTAAAAAATAATTTCATTTCCTAAATCTAGATATTCTCTTTCTAGTCAAAGCCAAAGAACTTTTCAGCACCCCCTCGTATATGCAAAAAATAATTAATTTTCATGCGATATATGTTTATTGATTTTCATATTTTCATTTATTTATTTAACCACATTTAAAAAAAAATTCACATTAAGCGTGTTTAAAAGGATATGTGCAGAACACTTCAGTGCACATTGTGTTATAACCTCTCTCTGACTAATGCGAATAAACATCAGTTAAACTTAAAATTCATGGTGCAACAGAAGCTATAAAACTAAAGCCATCAGCCATTTTAAAGGGAGTGTACATTAATTCGTTTCATCTTTTTATCTAATGAAATATGACATCCAGGCGGAAATGCCAAAATAAAAGCACGCTTAGATTCATGAATCCGTTTAAACTAAATTTAAAGAAGCATTTTAAATAAATGAAACTTCTCTGTATTCTAAATATTTTTGACAGGTTTCCCTGAAATGCAAATATTAACCTTCAAAAACATGTATTTACTTTGCATTTCAATTTATTTTCAAAGGAATAAGAGTGAGAAGAAACGCAGAATGAATAATAAATCTTCAAATGTATAAACTCAAAGTAGTATTATATAATAGAGCGAAATCTGGAATATTTCTTTTCAGAATATTCCGCCTATTATTCGAAAAAAGCTACGGGAGAAATTAAAAGTGACTTGCCGCTTCTATAAAGCTGATTATAAATATTTTTGTCAATGAAAGAGAAATTTTTTTGAAATATAACAAAAAATAATAGTTATCTATTATAGAGAAATTTAATATTGGACAGGTTATACTTACACTGGATTATAATAATTTGTCATTGACAATTAAACATTAACAATAAATTAGACATTTGTACGCTAGTAAAAATTACCGTATTTTCAAGTGTATATTCCGCGGCTTATACAAGAAAAAACCATCTAAAAAGCCGCTGCGTCTTATACACGGTGCGAGTTATAAAAATATTTTTTTTTTATTGGAAATCGTGATATTTTTCTATAACTTTTAAACCTCAAAAAAATTTAAAAAAACATGAAAATTTGTAAATTTTTTTCGTTATGCCGCGAAATTTAGAGAGTTCTCCCACGTTTGTAAAGGCTTTTTTTTACTGCTTAAATACAGTTATTTCTGGGTTTGGAAGAAATGTCGCAACTATCGCCAAGTATTGCACCGATACATCTATAATAGTTACCTTATATACTCTCGTATAAGTCGTAAAAATTTAGACAAAAAAAAAAGAACTTCAAAGTGGGGGGTCGACTTATACGCGAGATCTAAAAAAAAAATCTATAAATCAAATATCAGAAAATAATTTGCTAGTGAATCGGTGCTGCAGCACCCCACTGTGTTTGTAGAGTATAAAATCCAAAACCCTTCCAACCTCAACGATTCTGAATTTAAGATCATTTAAGATTTACGAGTTGAATATTTCCAGCGGAGCGAAAAATTACCCAGGCCGGGGATCGAACCCGGATACTTGGCTTACAAGGCCAATGCTTTACCTGTTAAGCTATCTGGGCGATAGCCGGCTGGGATTTTTCGCTCAGATAACCTTATTGGTCGTAACATCCGGTCTGTCATTTGAAACAGCTCGCAGAATAAACCGCAGGTAATGGAACTCCATATAACGATGGATACGTAGATATACTAATAGTTTGATTGTGTTAAAAATAATAGTATATCTACGTATCCATCGTTATATGGAGTTCCATTACCTGCGGTTTATTCTGCGAGCTGTTTCAAATGACAGACCGGATGTTACGACCAATAAGGTTATCTGAGCGAAAAATCCCAGCCGGCTATCGCCCAGATAGCTTAACAGGTAAAGCATTGGCTTTGTAAGCCAAGTATCCGGGTTCGATCCCCGGCCTGGGCAATTTTTCGCTCAGCTGGAAATATTCAACTCGTATGATTACTTTACCAATCAGTTTGATTGTGTTAAAAAAATAGCATTTAAGATTTGGTCTATTTTTCAAAAAAATTAATCTACCCTACGCAGTTGCAAAGAACAAAAAAAAAGTGCGTGATTTATGTCATTTCTAAACGATTCAGAGCAGTCGTTCTTTCCGAAACGATTCCAAGGAATCGTTCCTTTACAGAGTCGTTTCATTTCAGAACGAGTTCAAGGAATCGAACTTTTCCGGAGTGGTTTCATTTCAGATAGAGCCCGAGGAATCATTTCTTTTCGGAGTTGGTACCCTATCCTCTTTCAAAGAACAATAAAAAAAGTGCGTGATTTATGTCATTTCGGAACGATTCAGAGCAGTCGGTCTTTTTTTGAAACGATTCCGAGGAATCGTTCCTTTACAGAGTATTTTCATTTCGGAACGAGTTCAAGGAATCGAACTTTTCCGAAGTCGTTTCATTTCAGATAGAGTCCGTTGCAATCGTATCTTTTCAGAGTTGGTACCCTACCCTGTTATAAAGAACAAAAAAGTGCGTGATTTATATCATTCCGGAACGATTCAGAGCAGTCGTCCTTTTTCGAAACGATTCCGAGGAATCGTTCCTTTACAGAGTTGTGTCATTTCGAAACGAATTCAAGGAATCGAACTTTTCAGGATTCGTTTCATTTCAGATCACTGAGCTCCATTCCTGGAGCTATTTTTATCGAGCTCAGTGTTTGAGATAGAGTACGAGGAATCGTTCCTTTTCGTAGTTGATCAGGAGAAGACTATTTCGGACCGATTCCGAGGATTCGATCTTTTTGGGAACCAATGACCTAAGATAAGTATACACTTTATGTCCGAAATTTTGAATTTAGCACCGATTTTTTTTTAATTTTCGGAAAAATTCAGAAAAAATATTACGTTTGTTTGAAAAAAATGCGCGTAAACGCCGCATCGCTTAAAATTTTACCTTAAAACACGTAAACGTCGCGGCGTTCCTTCCGAAAATTACGGTACTGATAATCTTAATTTTTTAGCCGAATTACTGTAGGTATTATGCATCACGAAAAAATTTGGTAAATTTGTGTTAAAAATTATGACTAATGGCTTCTAATTTCGAACCCTGATCGAAATATACGTTTGTAAATGGTGTATAGCCGGCGGACTATACACCGATACATCTCCGCGGGTTATACACGAACTTTTTTTACTGCTCTGCTCGATTTAGGGGTGCGGGCTATACACCCGAAAATACGGTATGTCATAAGTGAACAAAAGTAAATAATATCATAAAGAAAACAAGAAAGAAAAAATGATGCGTCAAGCATAGATTATGAAGTACTTTCAAACAGAATCAGAATAATGTAACAAAACTCCACCGTTTAAAAAATTAAAATATTATGTCTCATTTCACCATATAGAAATGTACGACGCATTACAAAATCGAATTTTACTTGCTCCTACCTACAATCGGAAAATTCTCTGAATTTTTTAGCAGCCCTGTATATGATAAAGAGATTTGTATCTATCAGCAACATGTATTCGAAAATTTATTTCATTTAAGAGACAGATGTATTTCAGTTCAAAATTTCCCTTCAGCAATTTCAACTAATAAAGAGAGTGGTATGCAAATACTTTTGTGCAGCCCTGTATGTGAGGTATAGAATTTTACGTATTAAGATAATATAAAAAAACTAAATTTAAAAGCGCATACCGAATTTTAAATTGCACTCTCTAGCAATTACTATGCAAAGACAGTACTAAAACCGATTTCTTTTGGGTGTCCCAGAAAATCTTTTACTACAATGCGAGCAAAAATTGTGTGTGCTTGTCTGTGTGTGTGTAAATTTTATCTCAAAAACGGCTCAAACAATTTTTGCAAAAATTTGGATTTTACCATTTTTGAGCACGAGAAGACCATTGAGCTAGGTCACATTTTCGAGAAAATTCGATTATTGGGTCATTTTGGGTCATAATGGGTCTGGATCAAGCTATTTATATCTAGAAAACGGCTGGATCTATTTTAAGGAAATTTTGTATCCAATCGTTTTTTGGCACGAGAAAACTATTGGGCTGGGTCACATGTTCGAAAAATTTCGATTAGTGGGTCATTTTTGGGTCATTATGGGTCAAGCCATTTTTATCTAAAAAACAGTTGTAACGATTTTGACCAAATTTTATATTTTATCGTTTTGGATTACAAGCAGACCACTGGGTTAGGCAACATGTTCGAGAAAATTCGGTTAGTGGATCATTTTTTGGGGTCATTGTGGGTCATACTATTTTTATCTAGAGATTTTCTCACGAAATTTTGACTAAAAATTGCATTCTGTGGTTTTCGAGCACGAGAAAAACACTGGAAAAGGTTACATGTTTGAGAAAAAATTTTAATGGGTCATATTGGATCATTAAGTGTCTGGGTCAAGCTATTTATATTTAAAGAACTGCAGAATCAATTTCATCGAAATTTAGCCTGTAACAGTTTTTTGACACGAGAAAGCTAATGGGCTAAGTCACACGATCGAGAGATTTTGATTATAAGAGTCATTTGTGGGTCATGATGGGTCCTAATGAGTCATGGTCAAGCTATATCTAAAGAACAGGTGGATCGATTTTAACGAAATTTTGTATACAATATTTTTGGCACGAGAAAACTATTGAGCTAGGTCCCAGTTCTAGAAATTTCGATTATTGGGTCATTTTGGGTCATAAAATGTCTGGGTCAAGCTATTTATATTTAAAGTACGACAGTATCAAATTTAATGAAATTTTGTATGTAACAGTTTTTTGACACGAGAAAACTAATGGGCTATCTCACCTGTTTGAGATATTTCGATTATAAGAGTCATTTATGGATCATGAAGTGTGATAATGGGTCATGTCAAGCTATATCTAAAGAACATGTGGATCAATTTTAACGAAATTTTGTATACAAAATTTTTAGGCACCAGAAAATCATTGGGCTAGGTCACATGATCGAGAAATTTCGATTAATGGGTCATAAAGGGTCATAAAAGGTCTGGGTCAAGCTATTTATATTTAAAGAATGGCAGGATCGAGTTTAAAGAAATTTTGTATGTAACAATATTTATACATGAGAAAACTAATGGGCTAAGTCACATGTTCGAGAGATTTCCATTATAAGGGTCATTTGTGGGTCATGATGGGTCATTGTCAAGCTATATCTAAAGAACGGGGGAATCGATTTTAACGAAATTTTATATACAGCATATTTTTGGCACGAGAAAATCATTGGGCTAGGTCACATGTTCGAGAAATTTCGATCAGTGGGTCACTTTTGGGTTATTCTAATTTTATCTGGACAATGTCTCGCGCAATTTTGACTAAATTTTATGCTTTCGGACACAAGAAAATCATTGGGTTAGGTCAGATGTTTGAAAAAATTCGATTAATGAGTCATTTTGGGTCATAATGGATCTATTTATACCTAAAAATTGGCTCAATCGATTTTATCTAAATTTTGTATCTAACGTTTTTCGGCACGCAAAAATTAATGAGCTTGGTCACATTTTCGAGAGATTTTGATATAAGGGTGATTTTTTGGGTCATGCTAATTTTATCTAGAAAATTGTTCGCACCATTTTGAGTATACTTTCTATTATATCGTTTTCGAACAAGAGAAAATCATTGAGCCAAAACACATGGTCGTAACAATTCAATTAGTGGGTGGTTTTAGGTCTTAATGGGTTCGGGTCATTCTAATTATATACAACAACGACTCAATCAATTTTACCTAAATTTTGCAACGAAACGTCTTTTGTCAGGAGAAGACTATTGGGCTGAGTTGCATACTAAACAAAATTATATTAGTGGGTCATATCGCTTCATTGCTGAATGCTGTCAAGCTAATTTTACTTAAGAAATGGCTTAAACAATTTTGATTCATTTTATACTCCACAGTTTTTGATTACCTGAAGACTATTGAGCTAAGTCACATGTTTGATCACATTTGATTAGTGGATCATTTGGGTAATAAAGGTCAGGATCATGAGAATATGGCAAAAGCCAATAAGTTAGCGATATTTGACAAAATACTGGCGAAATTTGGCCGAAAAATCGACTATTAAGATTACGAAGCCAAAACACGTATTTGGCACCAAATGAAAGAATGTGTCCAAATTTGGCTATGTATTGCGAAAAATGTTGTCTTTCAGAATGTGAAGAAATTTTTTATACATTCTTAATAATATTCGAGATGTATAGTTAAACTAATCAGAGTCAAGGTAAAAAAGTGATTTGGATTGATGTCCTTTCGTTGTAAATTTAAAAAAAAATAAAATTTATGAACATGTGCATACAAACATAGTTTTCTTATTGATTGTTTTTGTAAATAATATTATTATTAATAACATGTTTTGTAACGGCACACGCACGCTGGGTGTCGTTTGCAACGTTATATGCAGACATACTCAGTAGTTTAGGTTAAAACAACAAAGTTTATTCAAGTGATAATGGCCAAAGGGAAGTGGAGCAAGTATAAAATTTTACACACTGAGAACACTAAGAACAGCTAAAATCATACTCACAGGCCCCAACCTAGCTCAGTCGTGGCACCGCCTAATACTTGACACTGTCTCCTGGCTGAGCTGTTGAACAAAGCTTAGTTAAACAGCCCGTGGCTGTGGATAATTCTTTATTTCACCAATAATTAAAAATGGAACTACTATTAAACTTTCTTACCACGGCCGACTCTTAAATCCACTATCCAAACTCCTTTCCACTTTACTGGAGGCCGTTGCTACTTTCTATTCGTCAGCACTTCGCTAAACAATCATCCACTTCGTTGTCTAATGGCAGAGGTCCGCACTTGCTGGCTGCTGGCTAATGCCAGACACACACACACCCAAACTCACCCCCAAGCTTTTATATGCTGCAAACTGAGATACTTCACATTAACATATTACTAATAACCGCAAGCTAACTGCGGAATTCGAAAGAGCACACACACTCTAGAAAGTTAAAGTAAAAGAGAGGATAGATGTCACTTTTACGCCTACAAAATGTTAAATTATTGACGTCACGATCTCAGAAACACTAGAGTGCCTTTATGACAAAAGGTCACTCCCTCACAGTTTTACAGTAATAATACAGAGTAAATGATACAGGGAAAATACTATATCGAGTTGAAAACAAAGTTAATTTTGACCGAGCTGAGCTCGGTCACCGCTGCTAGTTAATAAAAAATGCTACAAATGCTCCGTTTTAGCGTGATTGCAGTGTAATTCAGTGATTTATATCAGTTTTAATATTAATAAAATAGCGTATCTATATTATAAAGGCCAAACGTGTCTGTGCGTAACGCATACGTCATTTTGCGAATGGCAACACTTTCAAATTTTAAATGAAATTTCGTTATTGCAATTTTGCTACTACAATTTTTTAAATTTTAAAATACCACACATTTTCAAATTTACACCATCGTGTATGGGGAAAAATGTATTTTTAAATGAAATTTATTTGAAAGCTGTATCTTAATTTGTTTTTGAAATATTATTTTTCTTCGTAGTTTTTAATACCGCTTTTCTAATTGTGGCAACTGCAATAATCCATTTCTATTATAAGCAAAGAAAAAAAGGGAAGAAATTGATTACTGTATCTTTATTTTTTTAATATAGGAGGACCAATTACACTGTTTGATAATATAACAAATAATAAATTCAGCTCAACAGTGTATACTAGATGTTAATTTTTTTAAAATTAAAATTCATGTACTACTTACAACAAAAGTAGAATTGAAGTAGTACATGAATTTTAATTAAAAAAAATTAACATCTAGTATACACTGATGAGCTGAATTTATTATTTGCTGTATCTTTATGTTGCCATTTTCTCGTTAAAATGTTAAAAATTTAAATTTAAATTTCTTCTATTATAAAACCTGGTAAATTTTGATTTCATTTACAAAATTTGATTTATACGAAAAGAATATCAGCAGTTTAATATCTGTTTCAGCTAATAAGGATTGAGACTTCAAGTTTTGAATCAAAATTATCAAATTTAAATGCCAATTTTTTCTGAAAAGGTGAATACAGATACGAAATGTATATTTGTAAATTTTGATATGATGAAAATGATGCCGGGTTTAGATTTCACGGAGGAAAATTTTATAATTGAGTCAAAGTTGAATAATTTTTGCTTTTTTTCATTTTAGAACACTAGCATAAGAACCTAAATTTATAACTTTATCATAGAACCAGATCTTCATTTTTTTTACTGCTTATATGTACGATTGAAGTTTAATTTTATCAATTTCTACAACTGAGTTTTAAAGAAATAATATTTTGTTAAATATCGTTTGTTAAAGAGTTAGACTTATCAATATAAAATGCATTTTTTACTATAATTAATTTTGTAGGTTTAATGTAAATCAATTAAACCGTTCCTTTTTTAAACATTTTCTTTCGTCGAAATTCGACGGGTTCTACCTTGTTATCAGTTAAATACTCTTTAAATGATTTTTCCCCCTTTACAATAATGTAATCAAATATTATGAATGTCCTTCCAAATGAACCCTTAATCATACATACTTCATGTGCAATACCAAACATTGTTTGATCACCGTAAAAAAACTTTATCAATTACATGAAAATCCGAGTATATTTACGGGCGTTAGAGCGTGGACAAACGAACAGACACGCATGTACAGAAGCATGTACACTTTTTAACTTTGTTGGAAAGTGCTACAAACATAGTTTTTATACGATTTTCCAATTAAAAATTTCGAGACTGAGTATCACAAATGTCAAAATTAAATGTTATGCTTTTTGAACAATGTCGGCTGGAAAACCAATAACCTAGGTTGCTCGTCAAACTTGCCATTTCTCACAAATTGTAATTTTTACAACTGAGTAGGTCAGAATTTGAATCAGGTACTTTTTGTGTAAGCGGCCAATGTTTTACCAAGTTCTGCTCTTAGAAATATCCCATGAACCTTTTTTATACAGAGAATTTTGTTGATTATGACATCTGTTCTCATATCTTACTCAGCTTAACATAATGAATCGCAGGTGACGGAGCTGGGACTCCAAGAAACGTTGTGTTGAAATGCTTGATTACACAATATTACTTTATTATTAACTATGATAGGAAATATTAAAAAAAAACCCCTTTATTTATGAACTAACTTAAAAAACTTAAAAAATAAACTTTTTTTTTGAAGTTATTCAGTATCAAACCAGATGTTATAATCAAAAGGGTTTTCTGGGTGAGAAGGGTTCTTCAGATTTGTCCAAAAATAGCTGAGCTGGCAGAACATTTGTCAGCTTACGACAAAGGTGTCTTATTAGAATCATGGTCTAGGCAGTTTTTCCCTCATTGGAAAAAATTACAACTTATATGATTTATTTGCAATTAAAATAATTGTAGAGCACAATTTCTCGTTTACTGGTAATATCTTCATGCTAAAGCTTAAAATATTTAATCCGAAAGATTTCCGCTCATAAACAGATATAGTATGGACCAAAATAAATAAAATTATTGAAAATACGATCATAGAACTTAAATCTTTTCATCATTTTACAAACTATCTTGAAAAGCAGGTAATTACTGTAAATCCTTCGCCAATTTCAATGAGCTGATAAAATAATTTCTTGATGTTTAGCATTTGTTTCATATCCAAATTCTTAAGAATTTGATTATCAACATAAAACATCAATTTAAAAAATACATTTCATCACAGAGAATACACTTGCTTTATTCTTTTCGATAGTCACCTCGCCTGGATGTATTAGTAAACACCAAATACCAATAATAATGCATTAATGGGAGACTCTCAAAAGTCGATTGGCAGATGTCCGTGTCCAAATTTAAATCATGAAATTTCACTTCCCATAGTACTTTTGTGTAACAGTACTTTAATTACTGCTCCTTACGATTCTGTACATAACTAGTCAAGACTACATCCTCTGGTGGGATGAAGATGTAATCTCTTATTCCAGAAAAATCTTGTTCAAATACTTCCCATTTCAGATATTTTTCAACTTGTTCATTAAATGGCATACGCAATAATGAATGCTTATTACATAAAAACTATAATTATGCTTATTTTGTTGGTTAATTGTTTTGGGGTCTTTTTTCTTCTACAATGATCTCGAAGTCGCCAAAGGTCGTCCGGCTATTAAACACCCTACCGCACTGATCGTGCCACCTCTTCACGCAGCCACTACCGTTCCGGGCAGTGTCCACAGTAAAAATGAAATACGATAGATAACACTTCCATATTTTTCGCGAAGTAGAGATTCCAGAGAGTTAAAAAGGTGTCGAATCCATTACGGTGGTATGGGGTAATAAACGAACCGGCTGTTCGATTAGAGTGTAATTAAATTTGTGGAATCAAGTTCTTAAATTTTTCTAATGGAATCGTCTATAGTTGAACCTACTGCAATTGTTCTGGTCAGTAACTGAAATCAAGAGATTTTCAATGGGCGAACTCATCCTCCTTTTTCGCGAAGTTTGCGCAATTGATGAAGCTATAATGCTTAATGCCGCTAAGAATTTTTTTTTTCGCAAATGTACCGATTCATTTTTTAAAAATCAACAATGAATTTTAAAAAAATAGAAATGTAATATTTATTTTTTAATGTATGCACACTTTTTTTATAAGATTCTGTGTCAAGTTGTCGCGGAAATTCCTTGCGGCACCAATTCGTCATAGAGTCAACTCATAGAAACGTCGTCCGTTCGTTGCAGCGTTAATTCATTGTGGAGTCAATTCATTGTGATATCAATCATCGAAGCTTCCATTTTATCACACGTCAGCTCCTCATGACGTCAATTCGACGCAGTATTTTTATGTTGCGATGATAAAAAATATTCAACAAAGCAGTTTCTTTATTTATAATGTATGCAGGGGTCGCAGCGTCCCTAAAATTTTCACGTTTTCTTACCACAATTTTAAAACGATGACGGTTAATGTAGATTTTAAATGTAGATGTTAAAGGAATATGCCACGAATATTTTTCATTCAAAATACTGGTAGGGATGTGTGAAAATTTTAGGGACGCTGCGACTCCTGTATATATTACCTTTTTATAATATTTGTATTTTATGTTCTTCTCATTGAGTAAATCTTGGTAAGTGCGCATACCGATATTTTAAAATATAGAAGTATTTTTTTTCAAATAAATTATTGACTTTATACTAGCGGATGATAATGCCTCTTTTTCAGAGAATAGCTCCGAACTTTATGGATTGAGGTGTAAAATGAATATTGTGTAAACTCGCTCTTCGAAGATTATTTCTATCACTAATTTTAAAATTTTCTTGGAAGACAAACAAATGCTTTAAGTAATTAACAATCTTGGAGTTAGAAACACTTTACTACCAAAAGTTTTGTATATTTCAATTTGACCTTATTAAATCGTGGAATGTCCTACAAGAGAAAAATTAGAAATTTAGTTTATAAAATTACAGCTAGTAAAGTATTTATGAGCCGCCTCTGCTTCCCAAACAAAACATGCAAGAACCAACATTGCTTAGCCCACTGCAATTTTCTTCTTTGAAATGTTCAAAAATATGATAATCTACAGGAAATTCGATGAATTATATCTACGACGGTGCATATTATTTATAATTAGGAATTTTTAAATTATATTTTGAAGTATTTGCAGAGCTAGGGAAATTGATGTTGCAACTTATTATATATGGACTGTATGCCGAAGAATAGGAAAGTGAATTCGTTCAAAAACCACTTTGAATAAAATATCAATTTCCTTTTTTTATTCTGTTTCTTCTTATGAGTATAAACCATAAATAAAACAAGACAACATAAGTAAAAGAATACACAAAATAAAAAAGATTTTTGTGGTGAAATAATTCCGCAATTATGTAACACAGCTTTGGTTACATTGCAGTTTATAAAAAAATAAGCATGAATGTAATTAGATTTATTTATATCACGATTATTCAATTGGTAAATCAATTATAACAGACATAAATTTTCCAAGTGGGCGAAAATAGTCCGGGCCAGGATTCGAACCAGGAATGTATTGGCTGAAGCCGTCAATGCTCTCCCAAGTGAGCCTTCTCGGACGAAAATTGGAGAACTAATTTGTTCAACTAATCTTAACGATCAGAATCTGTTCTGATACTTCGGATCAGCTCAACAGAATAGATCAAAGCTCAATATTTGGAACTACAGAAAATCGCTACATACGAAATTACAATAGATTAATTTATATTACGATTATTCAATCGGTAAATCAATTGAAACACATGTAAATTTTTCAAGTGGGCGAAAAATGTCCGGGCCAGGATTCCAACCAGGGATGTATTGGCTGAAGCCGCCAATGCCCTTCCATCTGAGCCATTCTGGACGAAAACTGGAGGACTAATTCGCCCAACTAACATTAACGATCAAAATCTGGTCTGATACTTTGGATCAGCTCAACAGAATAAGTCGAAGGTCAATATATGGACCTGCAGAAAATTGCTGCATACGAAATTACAATAGATTAATTTATATCACGATTGTGCAATCGGTAAATCAACTATAACAGGTGTAAGTTTTCCAAGAGGGCGATAAAATCCGGGCTAGGTTTCGAACCAGGGATTTGTAATTTCGTATGCAGCGATTTTCCGAAGTTCCAAATATTGACCTTCGAACTATTCTGTTGAGCTGAACCAAAGTATCAGATCACATTGTGATCGTTAAAGTTAGTCGGGCGAATTAGTCCTCAAGTTTTCGTCCGGGATGGCTCATTTGGAAGAGTATTGGCGGCTTCAGCCAATACATTCCTGGTTCGAATCCTGGCCCTGACTTTGTTCGCCTACTTTGAAAATTTTAAATCTGTCATGGATGTAATTATCTCAAAGCTCTTTTATACTCGTCATTTGTTTTGTAAATATTTGCTCTTCTTCAGTGTACAGAATTAGAATACCAAGATTGTTAAGTAAGGATAAGAATATATGTCCAGCTTTTGTATGAAACTGGCTTTAAAATCTGGAACCTCATTACACCCGGAGGAGAATAGTAATTGCAATTTCCGTCTATGCAGCATATTTGTATTATTGAAGGATAATTTCAGAAATTCCTTTGAATACAGTATTATCTAAACTATTTAGATTAGTTTTCACTTAATTTAGATCAAACACTCAAGCTGCTCTTGGGAAGTTGAAATGATGTTGGCAAATTTGGGGTCTTCATTTCTTCTTGTTCCTTTTATAGAAGCAGAGACCGATTTATTAACTTCTAAACATGCATAATTTTTCCTGCCTTCAAAACTTCTTTTACTATCCTTATTAGATAAATTTAGATTTTAGGCGCTCTATCTAAAAGTTGAGGCCTAAAGCAATTCCTGTAAATGCTCTGCAATAAATAAGTCTCAATGAAGTACCCCGGTTAAAGACAGTGGAAAATTTTTAGATTTTTCATAACATCCTTATGATTAAAAGCAATTAATTAAATAGTATAAATCGAGGCATGTTAAAAGATCGTATATGCATTCTTTTTTAATACTTCTATTAAAAAATTGCGAACTGAATTCTACGCTATCTTAAAAACTAATAATTCTGAGATAATGTTTAGATTTATTATTTTATTTTGCCAATTCACAATTCAAGACTACACGTGACATTTACATATTACATATTTTTACGATAAAAAAAATAAAAACATTGCATTGCAGATTTCGACCAGAGAAACATGTGTATTTACTAAACTTCTAAAGTAATAACAATATTTTGAACAATCATTTCATAAGTTATTTCCCATTTTATGATGGGCTTTCATTAAAAATATATACGATAATTTAAAACAACAAAGTTTTTCCATTAAAATGTTCTCTCGTTTCTAAAAACGCCAAAAATGTTTTATAATTTTTACAGGTGAAATAATTTTAACTAATTAGATTTCAAGCAGACAAGCTTATTTGTTTTACTTTGGCATTTAAGAAAAATTATCATAAAATAAAGAACTGTTCATTGATAAGTGAGTTTAATAAAATTGAAATTCTTTTTTTTTTTTTTTTTTTTTCATTTGTATAAAAATAACAGAAGATCCTTGCGAAAATCTCTTTACAGTTAAATTATCTGAGCTGGATTAACTTTCATTTCAAACGATTTAATGAAAGAACTATTATTGAATTTCGTTAAGAGCTTTTTAGGAAACTCTAAATGCGAACGAGTATCCCAAAGAAAAACTTCAAAAAATCAAGAAATTGTTTTTGACACAAATTAAATGTAAATTTATTTTATACCCTTTGAAGAACTGCATGGAAGCACCGATAGTGAACAGTGTTATCGGCGACAATCAAACAAACGTTTCATCTGAATTGAAATTTGAGAAAAAAAGAGATTTGCCATCCGGAAATACAAACATTTTAAATTAGATAAAAAGTTTGAATCTTCCGGCACGAATTCTACAGGGGGGGAGAACAAAATAACAATAATAAAAAAATATTATCCATGTAAATTTGTTGAAACAAAAGATTTCCATCTAGAATCTACAAATTAGAATACTGTCAAAAGAAATAAAAGAATTTTCGTTTCTGACATTGTGCATGAATTTAAATATTTATATGTCACAAGTATAACATTTATAAAGTGTTCCGGTAGTGTTAGGCAAATTATCTTATTTTGAAAGACTTGTGTAAGTAAGTGAAAATTTTCGTATTTTATTTTGTATTTAAATAAATAAAAAATTGAAATAAATTCTTATAGAAAATTAAGTACACTGGGCATTGAATAGCATAGGGAAAAATTTGTTTACGCTGATAACAAAAGATCAACATAAATAAAGATGTTTGATCATACTTACAATAAAAATAATTTGAATTTAAACACATCGAATAACACACACGCACAGACATATATATATATATATATATATATATAACTATTATATAGTACTTGAAATCAACATCAATAAATTAATAACAAGATTTTAAGCAATAATTTTATGATAGGTTGTTTCCCATTTTATTGTGGGCTTGCATTAAAAACACATATAATAATTTAAAACAACATAGTTTTCCATTAAAATCTTCTCCCTTTAAAAAAAAATAAAAAAAAAATGTCAAAATTGTTTTCTAGAAAAATAATAAATATTTTTTAAAAATGAAATAATTTTAACCTATTTAGATTTCAAGCTGACAAGCTTATTTGTTGTACTTCAAAATTTAAGCAAAATTACCATGGAATAAAGAACTGCTCATTGATAAGTGAATTTAACAAAATTAAAATCCTTTATATTCTTTTTTTTTTTAAGTTGCATAAGAATAACAGAAAACCCTCGTGAAAATTTCTTTATAGTTAAATTATCTCTCAGCTGGAATAACTTTCATTTCAAATGATCTATTGAAAGAACTGTTATTGAGTTTGGTTAAGAACTTTTTAGCAAATTCTAAATACGAACGAGTATCACAAAGAAAATCTTCAAAAAATCAAGAAATTGCTTTTGACACAAATTAAATGTAAATTTGTTTTATACCCTTTGACGAACTGCATGAAAGCACCGATAATAAACAATGTTATCGGCGACAATCAAACAAATGTTTTCGTCTGAATTGAAATCTGAGAAGAGAAGAGATTTGCCATCCGGAAATACAAACATTTTAAATTAGATAAAAAGTTTGAATCTTCCTGCACGAATTCTACAGGGGGAAGAATAAAATAACAATAATAAAAAATACTATCCATGTAAATTTGTTGAAATAAAGATTTCCACCAGGAATCTAGAGATAAGAATGTTGTCAAAAGAAAAAAATATAGTTCCTGACATCGATCAATTTAAATATTTATGTGTCACAAGTATAATATTTATAAAGTATTTCGGTTGTGTTAGCAAATTTAGTTTATGTTTCAAAGACTTGTGGAAACAATAAGTGGAAACTGCCGTACTTTATTTTGTATTTAAGTAAATAAGAAATTAAAGTAAATATTTATGGAAAATGTAAATACACTGGATATTGAATACCCCAAGGGGAAAATTTTTTTCCGCTGATAACAAAAGATCGACATAAATAAAGACGTTTGATAATACTTACATTAGAAACAATTTAAATCTGAACGCATCGAATAATATATGTGTTTCATTATTAATTTTTTCTTCGCGACATCTCCTTTTATTTTTTTATTACGCGAAATTACCAGCATATTCACTAATTTCCTATTCTTTAATAATATCTATTATTAATTCGATTAAATTCTCCTTAAATTAACTATTATTTTACACAATTTACTTATTTTTTTTAATTTATTCCTAAATTTTTTTTTTTTATCAATTTCTATTATTTAGTGTGATTTTGAATATTTTTAAAAGAGCCATTTCTTCTTCTCATTTTATTCCGAGATCTTTCGCGTCCTGGGATATTTTTTACTCTTCATATTTTTAGCTTGTTACGCACTTTTGAAAGAACTCGTTGAGAATTATTCTATTTGAACCTTCTCGTGTGATGTTATTGTTTCTTACTAATCAGACGCGCGCGACGTCATGTTTTGTATTAATGCGAGTTTGATGAAAAAGCAGCGGCATTCGGTGAAAATGTATAATTTGTGAGATTTTCACTTGCTAACATCTTACGCTGCCTGGAAGTTTCCATATGACAATAACTTCCTTTGTTCTAATATCCATTATGATTTACTGAAATAGAGTAACCCATTCTGGAATGTATAGTGCAATAAATAAATAAATAAATAACAATAAATAAATAAGCAACAAAGCATTTTATTTCTTATTGGAAGACAGTTTCGGTAGCAATAGAATACTGTCATCAGAGTATATTAGATTTCTCATAAAATAAAATTATCGAAATATATATTGGAGGAATATGGATTCGATGACAAAGTTCATTAGCCAATAATATTACATACAGTAAATTCTGGAAAACATCCAATGTAAGAGAAACGGATTCAAAGATGCACTTTATCAGACAATAAAACCGGAATAGGAAATCTCAGAAAACAGCCATACAAGCGTATTCAAAGACCAAGTTTTTTGGCCAATAAACTTCCAGAAAGTGCAGAGAACAGCCGATAGAAAATATTGAATGCAATCTGAATCCATGTAGAATTTATCAACAATAGGTTTTTATGTAATTTTCAAACAAGTCGACAATGCAGGACTAGCAAAATCGCAATTAATAATATTTTTATGATTTTTATAAATAAAGAAAGATTCAAGAAAGTCAAGTTCATGAATAGAAGTGGGTTTTGAGATAAATTTTGCGTAGCTAAAGTAAAAAATATGTTTATTTTTTCGGCAATCTTTAATAGTCTAAGATTTGTTAATTTCTTCTTTCTGTCATTGCCTCATCAAATATATATTAAGCCAATACATATTAGGGTAATTTTATTTTCTCAGAAATCACCATTTGCACTGATGACGGTACGTTATGACTAACGAAACTGGTTTGCAATAAGAAATAAAGTGTTTTGGTGCTTTAAACGTTATTTATTTATATATATTGTACTGGGCCAAGTAATTTCTCATTAACATAATGCAATATATTTTTTGATATTTATTAAGGAGATCTAATCACCATTCCAAGAAAAAAATGCAAATATTTTTCAAATCGAAGTTCAATCAACTCAGAATCCATCTTAGCCTTTTTGTTTTTCTAATCTCTAATTTTTAAAACATTCGGGAAAAATGTCATTAATTACAAACATTTTTTCGGTAACTATCGTAAATATGAGTACAGCGTATGTATGTCTTGTACTTTCATGTAAATGTAGCCCGAAAAAGTTAAAACTGTTGTAAAGTCTATCTCAAGTATAAAGTGTTTTTATAATAATAAATAAATAACATAATTTAATAAATAAATAAATAACAACGTTTAAAGCATTTTATTTCTTATTGCAAGCCAGTTCCGTTCGCCATAGAGTACCGTCATCAGTGCAAATTATGATTTCTCAGAAAATAAAATTATCAAAATATATGTTGGAGAAGCGGATTCAATGACAAAGTTCATTAGCCAATAAAATTACTTGAAATCCTGGGAAACAGCCAATATAAGAGATATGGATTCAAAGATGAAATTTATCAGTCAATAAAATCGCGATAAAAAATCTCAGAAAACGGTCATACAAGCTGATTCAAAGACATCAAGACAAAATTCAAAGCGTTCTGCACCCCTGTTCTAAAGTCTATTTGAAGTATAGGATGTTTTTATAATAATAAATAATTAATTAACAATGTTTAAAGCACCAAAACACTTTATTTCTTATTGTAAGCCAGTTTCCGTAGCTATAGCGCACCGTCATCAGTACAAATTATGATTTTTCAGAAAATATAATTATCGAAATTCATGATGGAGAAGCGGAATCGAAAAAATAAAAACGATCGACATCCCTGTTCTGAAGTCCATCTGAAGTATAGGGTATTTTTAAAGGTGTGGCGTTGCAACTGGTAACACTCTTTCTAGTCACGGTCATTTTAACCGATGACAAATGATTTGTGTTCAACACGTTCGTCATTTCATCTTCAATAGATTTACACGAGAACAACGCTTAAAAATTGTACAAAATGCCATCAGTTTATTTCGAGAAACATTAATTTACAAACATAGAGTACATAACTTTGCGTTATGGACCAGTGAACTGACCACCTTCACGAGCATATTGTCTCACACCAGTGGAATATTTTAAGTTGTTATATTTTTCATTATTATGTATAACGCTGGTCTTTGCAGATAAAACAATGACGTTGGACTCCTCGGAAATCAACATTTGCCTGATTAATACTGATAAACAACGCCAGCTTCTTGATAAACTGGTAGAAAATTTGCCTCCAAGATTACATTATTTTTCGAACCAGCAGCGGAATTCACATGACCGAAATCATTTTTAAACATTAATGGCATAAAATTACTTATTTAGTAAAACCAAATCATAGCCATTGATATTATTTTATGCGCTTTCTTTCGTTTAAAATTTGTAAACCTCTAAAAAACACCATTTATTTAGCATTTGTTTATATAATTGCCAAATTAATCCATTAACTTCATAAATTACTTATTAAATTATTAATTAATAAGTAAATATGATGTTTTGTTTTTAAATGTCATTTATGGTAAAGAAGGATTATATGTAACGAAATAAAAAAGGCCAGAATCTGATTTAAAAATCTAGTTCATTCAATCACACAATGGTTAATTAAAACAAAATATTGATGTTTAGCTTGAAGTCATACGCTAAAAAGTAATAATGGCAGTCTATAATATTTCGTTATACAAAAAAAGTTGGAAAATGCACGTAAAACATACCAAATGAGGTGCGTTCGTGCGATTTAAAAGTAGAGATGGAGCCCTTGGGGCTCCGTCTAAACTTTCTAGAGGCTCCGCGGTGATTCAGGTGAATAAACAAAACATGAAAGAAATTAGCTTATTCCAAGTTAAAGGTTTTCAAAAGTATGTTGGAGTTTGTGTGTGTGACAAGAATAAATATATCTATAAATGAAATGAAAAATATAATTATTAACTATAAACATATTTAAAGTTTTGCATTTTAATGTATCTATTTTCTGTATAATATTTTTGGTTTGAATTGCTTTATTTTATGTTTCTGTATTTAATGCGTTTTAAAAATTCGATTTGAAATAGGCTACAAGAAATAGCCTTTTAAATCGAATGCACAGCGTGATTCGAAACAGAAAACCCCTGCCAGTGCTGTTAACTCTGCTTGCCGAATGAAACGGGGAACAATTTTGTTCTTTGGAGCTCCGCCCATTTATTCGTTTATACTTAATTCTTTATTTCTGACACTTCATAATTAAATGAACCAACCAAAAATTTTTTGGACAATGGAAGAATTTCTGAATCGTTGACCCCAAATCAAGTATTGTTATCAAAGCTTGACAGAACCGAGAATTTAGTTTTTAATTTTGATTGTTCTCCCCCAAAATTGGGGGGAAACAATCAAAATAAAAAACTAAAATATGATAAAAATTACTTAAAAAACGGGGTTTATTAAACAGATGAGGATCGGCCTCTGTGTGTGATTTTTAGTAAAGTTTTAAACACCAGTTCAATGCTTTTTGTTATTTGCATATTTAAATTTTCTATACTGTTTTTCATTGTACAACAATGTTTGCCGTTTACAACGCCCCTTTTTGTAATATCTTATATCATTTATTAAATCCCTCATTAGATTCATTTAATATGTATGTATATACGTTGTGTTATAGTTTTTTTCTTTTCTTAACTTTAATTGCTTTAATCTGTTCATTTTATTTTTATAATTTCTTAGATCTTAAAATTTTCTATGCTTTTTTACATACTTCTACTTAATTTCAAAAGCAATGTATATTGCGGAAAACGCATATTTTTAGCATCTTGTATCATTTTATAACCCTAGTTTAAAATTTTCTTTTAATTGGTCTCTGCCACATTTTCCAATCAAAAATAAGACTTTAGGTATTTAAAGAATATATATTGGTTCTTTATATTTGCCATCACACTAAGAATTTAAAATTTTGCTCAGTCTCACCTCCTGCTTAGACTTTTAGTTAACCCATTAATGCTTGAATTATTTTCTTCGTTGAAATTCAAATTTTGTATTTTTCCACCATTTTTAAAGCAAGAATAACTTTTATCTTAATTTCTCGAGGACTTTGTCTCGAGAACGAAAGTATTTATTTATCCTCCTTTTTTACTGGTGTGAAATGCGCTTACTTGAATATTTAAAAACTATTCCAAAAATGGGACGCTAGACAATAATGGATTAATGAATGCCTGCCCTGATATAAATTTAATCCCATCCATACATTCCATTTTGTTAGTAAAGTTTTTCTACTAGTTGCAGTTCGTTTAACATGCGTAGTTTTATCTGCATATCTGTTTTGAGGCAAAAACAATGACGAAAGAAAGTTTCTTTCAAAACAATAATTAATAGCCAAAAACTTTAAATAAAATATCCAAAAAAGTGAAAAATTCTGCAGCTAACAATACAGCTTACAGATTTTGTCCCCGCCCAATTAAGTATTAAAACGATGACCTGATTCTAAATGTATTTTTTTTAAATTGTTTAAGAAAAAAGAATCTGAGAGGGGATTATCTTCGTTGCATGTTTAGAAGTAGTACTAGAAACTTGAAGAGGAAAGAAAAATATCCCATAATCGCATAATTCTGTTAAGGGTAGGTTGTACTAGCGAAAACGTGTTACATATTTTCTCATGGGTGATAGTAACTACCAATTTCTTTTTTTTTAGCGAGTAGCCAATTGGAATTATACAGAAGTATCTCCCCCTGCAAACGAAAACTGTATAACTTATTTTTTTCTGTGTGGGTGTGCTTTTCGCCATAAATAATAATAGTTTTTCGTAAGCCCCCATTCAATATATAATCCAAACATGGTTACCATTTTCATCTTTAATTCAGAATTTGTACTGGAAATCCCAAAAGAAAATTTTAAATTTTAAAAATGGATATCATTAACCCCTTAACACTTTGACTGTCATGGCTATCATATGTGATAGCCAGTGATGTTTCCGTTGAGCCACTGGCTATCAGATATGATAGCCATGGTTTTTCAACACTTCAAGCCTTGGCTATCAAAAATGGTACGATTACATGAAAATGATTTTGGAGTTTGATTGCTGGGCTCTTTACAATGTGTCGGATATATGTGGTTTGTGCAAATTGATTTATGTGCCTATTGTATGAGCTACGTGTGGTAGAAAATGAAATATTTTCCACATTTTTCTCTTGCTTATTGTAATAAAAATTAAAAAAAAATCTAATTTAAAATAATAAAAGAAATAAATGCATACAAAATAAAATAATAGAAAAGAAAATCTAAACTAATAATCTCCCAAGCTTATCCTTAGATATATTTAAACATTTTCCAATTTAAGAGATTACACTGTAGAAACATAAATCTTCATAAGTGATTTTAGTGATAAATGACAAATTTAATTGGCTTTCAAATAAGCCTTCACCACTCATGGAAGAATTTACACTAACTTTCGTGGGGTGCTTTGGCTATCATTTTTGAAACCAAGGATGAAAATCACCCTATGTGTTGCAAATAGAGTCAGATTAAAATAAAATTAATTTTATACATTGTTTTATGTTGCAAATATTGAAATTACACACACAAAAAGAAAAAATACCAGTCATCGCTTGACATTTAACGTGTTAACAGTATTGTTGGAATGTCGCTCTGGTAAAAAAGAGTTCGTTTTAATATTTAAGATTTTAAAAATTTTCTTGTATGAATTTAGAATTTCTGTATCAGGAAAGCGCCTACCTGAGAACCATTACAAGCTTGGATTTTTATTCATCAGTTTTTTTGTACTCCATACGCATAAAAAAACTTAAATTATAAAACATACAGTATCGTTGAGTTCAGGGGCTCCGCCTTAGAAATTCTTCCCAAAAAGGGCTCCGCGAGCCCAAAAGTTTGGGAACCGCTGGTGTAATGGAATACTTTGTGTAGCCCTGTAAATTAATAACAAATATTCCTTGCACCAAAGATTGTATAGAATGTATATTTTAGTATATATTTCATAGATGCATATCAATTTTAGTATGTTCGAAGGAATGTAACACCATTAAAATGCATTTTAAACTGTTTTCCCCATTGTCCGTAATGTAACGGAATACTTTTGACTAATAATGACACATTGCTCAGTGGTGCACAAAACAGGAATTTTAATATACATTAGTACATATTAAAATAAAATAAACTTTCAACGTTTCGCGCCGTCTTCTGCGGGCGTCTTCAGGAAAATATGAAATGGAAGGACTACGTTTGCATCTTGTTCGAGAGATAATATTTCTACTAAATTAAAAACTAAATGAATTAAAATTTTAAAAATGTTGCCAATAACACGTGAGTAAAAATTAAAATATTGCAAGGAAATAAAAATTTTAAGGTTTTATGATGTTATGCCATATTTTTGGTACATTGTAGGACAAATTATCATTACATGGTTTATTTTCTCGTGCTATGATTTCGATGGATTCTATTATTTTACCTTGAACTGGGTTATTGCATGGAACTATGATTTTGGCTTCCTCAAAATTAATATGGCAACCCTTGTTCGCCAAGAAGAAGCGAGCAAGGGCAGTATTCTGTTTATATTGTTCTACATATCTGCGATGTTCTTTAATTCTAATTGAAAGTTTCCGCGTTGTCATGCCGATGTATACTTTTTTAAGATTATTAGATAAAGTGATGGGGATTTCATAAATACCAGATTTTTGATCTATTGGAATTTTGTCGATTTTATCTGTAACGAGGTCAATGAGATATGGAATATTTGTACTTTATTATTTGTACTTTTATATTTATTGAAATTAAATTTTGATACAAAGAACATAATGAATTAATCAAAGAAAGTAATGTTTTAGAAACAAATAAAACTTTTATTTAAAAATAAACAAACAAACAGATATATTATTTTCCTTTTTCCGAAATTCAATTTTAAAAACAGTTCATTGATTTGTAAATGCGCGATGAATATTAAAAAAGATTTTTCGGTAACAAATAAAATTCATTTCGAAATACATACACTTTTAAAATAAAAATTCATGATTTCAAACTGAAATTCTATTTCAAGGATTTGAGAATTTCAAAGGTCTTTTCATTTTTTCTCAGGATGTGTAGATAATGAAAATGATTTTTATCGTTATTCTTTCCAAGCACGCAGAAGAAGAAATATCTAAAAAAGAAATTTTTTCAACTCTTATGAATAACAACGTAATCTCTTGAGGAATAAATTTTGGAATCTTCTAGCTTTAAAATTAAGCGTGTTTTAAATGAATGATGATCAAAAAGAAATTTTTAAATCTTCCTTTATTTGTCGCTGTTGGTTCTGTGCAAAAATATTTTATAAGCATAGAAAATGCATAGTCTAACATATACAGTGATTTAAAAATCTTGAGGCAAACTTTGAAAGATTTCAGAAACTGCTGCAGTAAGAAATTTTTCTGTAAGGAACGTAGTTCGTAACCAATTTATTTAGTTGAAAGATGCATGCTGTGTATAAAACATATTTCATTATAAATTGCAACTTTAATAAAGATAATTTCAAGAAATTTTAAATAGAATTACCTGGATTTATAGGTAATGTCAGTTGAAAGTTTTCCAATATGAAAACGTGTCTGCGATCACAAAACTGGCCATAAAATACAAAGCAGTCATGATCGAAAAAAGTTTGATGACGTCTGGATTAAAATTTTGGCAGTCTAAAGTTGGTATCAGATTCACCAACATTTCGAGAGACTTTTGAGCCAACACTTGATTTCCTCCAACTTTTCGCGAAATATCCTCCCAACACCCAGTGTGATAGCAAACAGCATTGTACCCCAACTTTTTACGCAGTTCCAAAAAAATCTCCGCTAGCTGAGACTTTTCATCGAACATAGAACATTTCAACGAATCAGAGATGAGCGATTGATACGAAGAGGCCATACATATTAATGGCTGGTACTAGCAGAACTGGTTTTCCTGCTTTTCCTCCAACTTTTTCCAAGACAATTGCAACCAGTGTCGCCATTTTATATGGGCCCATGGGGGGCGAGCCCACCCAATAATTTGATATGTCTATCCATCCATTATTAATTGAGCCCGCGCAATATTTAAGTATTTGTTAAAAAAATTTTTGAGCTCAACCAATATCTTTCAAAAGTTGGCGCCACTGATTGAAACCTTTTTCTCTCTTTGAAAAGGAAAAAGTTGGGGTTAAAATCGGCTGAAAAGTTTGTCGCTCCTTAAGTTTATGAATCTGATACCAGCTTGAGATATTACGCACTGAACAGACGAAAGCGACAAAAGCATACTAGCGTCTCAATATAGAGAGGGCTCCCGCAGTAGTGTTACTGTATTTGGCTATTTATCGCTTGCTTGGCTAACTGAATATGGTACTTGTTCATTTTTTAAGCATCTGGTAGAGAGGGCTCCGGCTGAATATGAAAAGAGAAAGTTATTGAATGAATTGGATTACTGAGAAATAAAAATTCTATTTGAGAAAATCTGTAGTTATATATGTTACGTTTAGATGTAAAAATCTTAGTTGGTGTTGTATTAATGCAAAAATTAAAATGAATTATGATATTATTAAAATTGAATGTTTTCATGTTTTTAAAATTTAATCAAAAATTTGCAAAATTTATATACATGTGTCTTTTTGAAACTTACAAGAAGGCAAAAATAGGGCTTATATAATTTAGGAAACATAACAGTTTTTTAGCAATTTTTTATTTTTTAAAAATTATTTTAAGATCTCGTTTTTTCTTTTGTTATGTTATAATTTATAAGAGAATGGTGAGGGGGAAAAATTAAGCATGAAAAAAGTTTAGGAATTATAATAATTTTAAAATATTTCTGGTGTCGAATTAAGATAAATTTGAAACTCAGAAAAAAAAGTGCTTGGGGGTGGAGGCAAAGCATTTGGATAGTTCCAAGACAAATTTCACTTTATAATCATTAATTAATATGAATAAAATTCCAAATCTCTAAGGTTAGGCATTGTACATCCCGTGCCAGAGATCGTAAGAAATTTGTCATTAAGAATTTTTGGTTAGAAATATTTTTTAAATGGTATCAGTTACACCAAATAAAATCTTACGTGCTACAAAAGAAAAAAAAGGTTCTAAAGAAGTTTTTATTATTATTATTATTATTTTTAATCTGACATGTTTTACGCCACAACAAGAGTTAAGAAACTGATTAACAAGCAATTAAAAAACGGCAGTAAGTTTCGAGATATATGACAAGTATTTTATGTCTGTTTGAGCATTGTTGTTAAAGGCATAGTATTTCCATTGATTGAATTTATTTTTAAGGATATTTTTTATAAGTGTCCCCATTTTAGATTTCAGAAACGTAACAAAGCATAATATTTATTTATTTCACCATTTTAAATGTAAAAATTATTAGTGAAATAAATTATATAAGAGATTAGCTTTAAAAATTGTAAATTATTTTGTTTAGATAATTCTATTAATGTTTCCAGGAACTTTCAAAATTTCCTGACAAAATTGATGTTTAAAACCAATTTTTAAGATGCTCCAACATTTAATAAGCTATTACACTCTCTATATATGCACCCCCCTCCAAATAAATGATGAAATAACACTTGTTTGAATCACAATAAATTTTACTAATAAAAAAAAATAATATATTATACAAACAAAATCACTTTTAATTGTATTTTATCACATAAAATCCCCATTCAAATTTCTTATTTCATCTTTAAAGTTGGAATGGAACAGATTGAAAATATCCAGTATTAGAAAAAGAGAATACATTTTATTTGCTTTAAGCATAATTATTTTGAAAGAATTAAGTTTAAAATAATAAGAATAAATAAACAAAACAAAAACGAAAATGGATATTGAAGTTAGAATCGTAGAATTTTTTATAACTTAAAAAATAAAAAAAAACTTTATGAACACATAATATTCACATTATATTAAATAAAAGGTGCTAAGAAATTTTCCCTTTAAAAAAAAATATACCGTTACAAATAATTACATGCTGTATATAAATACTTAATTTACAATTATTAATAAATTAATTTACAAAAATTAATAATGTACAATATTTTACAAACATTATATTATAAAATTGAATTAAGTATTTTTAAATAAACTACACAGATACAAATTGCTGAAATAAATAAAATATTATATTAAATAACATGCTTAACATTGATTAAAATGAATCAAACTACATACTAAAAATTGATTCTGATTCCCTACACCCCCCGCTTCTTTTTATAACATAATACAAATCGATTCTAATTATTTTACAGTTTGAATGATGAACATTTTATAATAAAATTAAAAGAATTATTTTTATATAAATAGCACTAATACAGACGGACGAAATAAAACATTATGCTAACTAACTATATGACAAATGTTAATTGAAATGTTTGCATGAATCAAACGACGTAATGCAAATTAAATCCAATTTCTTCCTTACTTCTTCTTTTTTTTCTTTTTTTCACGACATAAACACTGATTCTCATCCTCACCCCCCTTATACACACACACATATTTTTAGCATTGATATGTTTATATCAGCATAGAGAAAAGCCCTGCTCATTTCATTTTCAGCGCGTTGGAGAGGAGTTGCCGCTGAACACCAAATGAAGAGGAAGCCGACAACAGGCGCATGCGCTGTCGAAGCTCTCCTTAAGAGCCCTCTCTACATTGAGCTTATACTCAAAAGCATAAGACAGGAGACAAATTAGAATTTCAAACCGTTTATTCCTTCATTAACAGGGAGAAATATCTCTTGACTCACGCATTTTTGACGTATCTGCTTAGTATGTGATATGCCTAACACTTAAGCGCACACAGTACCTTTGAAACAATCTCTTTAATTTTGAATAATACTGCAATATATGTGGTGGCACAATACTCACAAGGAAGGCCTCCATACTGGACATACTCGGAATATTTTGAAAAAAAATACTAATTAAGCTATTTATGTATGTATTAAAGAATCAATCTAAATTAGCGGCGGAATTACAATAGAACGTAAGTAAAAAAATAAAATACTTTCGAATATTTGGCGTGAAAAGACGAAAACGTCACGAGATTTGGCGAGCAGCATTTTTCCTCGCCAATTCAACCGATTTTAATGCAATTGAAAACTGTTGGATTTTTGGAATGCTAGTAAATGGTATTTAATGAACTTAAACATAAAAAAGGAAAGGATTTTATATTATATTTATATATATTGTATTACATATATTTCATATTTTAAAATTGCAAGTGTAAAAACTCAAGGGATAGAGTGCATATCTAAATGTGAACAATTAACAATAAACAATTAACTATAAACAAGTTACAGGCGGGAAACAAAAGTCCGTTCTCATCAGAGGGAGGACAGACGAGTCTAACCCCACCCACCTTTTTTCAAAAAGTTTAAATTGTTGCAGGTTTCTGAACGCCTGCTAAGCCTGCATTCAAAAATAATATATAATAACACAAATGCCAGTTTTTTTTAATAAGAAAAGCAAACTAAAAACGATTTAATCAACATAAAAAATATTTAAACACAACAAAAACAAAACATAAGAAATAATATAAAAATTAAAATAATCTTTATAATATAAAGAAGTCTATTATGATTTAAAATTTATCAAATAAAAAGAAATGAATGCAGCATTTGCCAGGCCTCCCCCTTACCTGCAACAAGAAACAAAAATTAAGAACAGTAATACCTTTTAATATATTTTGCCTGTAAAACTCCAAATTAACAAAAATGCTTCTTGCGAATCCAATTTCATATAGTTTCTATTCCTTCTTCACACTCGGAACTTCAGGTTATACTCGTTCTGTGATAGACTTTAGAATATAACCCTCATATAGAATGTTCGGGAAGCATGCGATCATTTTAAAAGTTATCCCAACAATCCACAACGTGCCAATTATTTTTAAATTGTATTTCAAAAAATTAATTGGATAATTATTATTGTAAAAAATATTGGCTATAAATTTAAAAACTGGCTTATAAAAATATCTTTCATTACTAAAGATTTTATAAAAACGAATTAATTGATTAATCACTATATTTATGTAAATTCTTTTATGCAAATTTGAATACCAATGTAGCATACATCTAGTAAAAAAAAAAATTAAAACTATTTCTTTTATCCTATAAATCTAAATTTACTTTATTTTCCAAAATATTAAAAGAAATATCCAAAAAATCAACATTATAATCATCACTGCTTGCCCTATTTAATCTTAAACAATCCGGATAAACTTTCTTATATTCATTAGTAAAATTAAAATTGAAAATTAAAATATCATCAATATACCTAAAGATTTTTAAATATTTATTATAATTTATAGTATATTTGTATTCAAAATAAAATAAAAATTAATTTTCTGCAGTACTGGAATAATTTGTCCCCATTCTTATTCCACAAATCTGTTTATATGTATTATTATTGAAATTCACATAATCGATGTAAAAACAAAAATGACATAAACTTAAAAGCAAATCTCGATTAATTTTCAACTCATCTTCTAAATAAAATAAATCAAAAATATTCATTAAAACATTAAATAATTGATCAATAGGTATATTGGTGAATAGGTTTTCGAAAACGAATACCTGCATTTTTTGAGTAGTGAAATTAAGATTATTTAGTACCTCAAAACTGTTATCTATTGAACAAAAGTAACTAGAATTTTTAAATTTAACTTTCAAAAAACCATATATTCTTTTTAAAATCTTTTGTAAACCTAAATTAAAATTTTTATTAACACTATTAGTAGTACTACAAATATATTGGAATTTAACAGGAGACTTGTGAAATTTAGGCGTCAAAAATATAAACGGCAAACAGTGATGATTAGAAACATCAAAATTATATGAAAACAGACTTTCACACTTTTTCTTGTATGAAAAATTTTTCTTGACAATAGGATCTTTTACTATGTTAATTTTATCTTAAAAATTAACATTATTTGATTCATCATTTATTTTTTCTATGTAATTTTTTCTTCAAATAATAGCAATAATATTGGCAGCCTTGTCTATTGGAACTATTACAAAATTCTTATGCAAATCATTTATAAAAGTTATATCTTTTTTACTAAAAGTCTGATATCCATATGCATTTGAATTAAAAAAAATACTCAAAAAATCTTTGAAATGCTCCAACAGTTGAAATTTCCACTCAAAAAATGCCTCCAAGGGCATACTAAATTTGTAACTTTGTTTTTTAATAAAATTATTAACATCATTAATGAAAAAAATTTAAACTATTTTTTTAATGTCATAACTAATCTTGCTATTAATTCTAAATTTAGTTCCAAAATTCATCAAATATTTTATATTTTTGTTTTCAATTATATCTAAATTGCCTGTTTAGGGAGGATCATGCCAATGTCCAGCCATCAGGACCATTCTTACTGAATTCATTATCATTAATAAAGAAACACTTTACAATTTATCCATCCAAGTAACATGCTTTTTGCTTCAAAGAATGTGTCTTTTTCTGTAGTGCACTTTCGGCATAGGTGTCCGAAACTTTCTGCGATATTTAAGAATTTCGCTTCCGTGTATGTGACGGAAGATCTCTTAATTACGTTAACCCTATTACGTTAACAGTAGATCACATAATAGGAAACGCCAAAGTCCTTACAATTTCAGGCCTCAACAGTGGCCGAGAGGTTTTACTCTCGAAATTGGATATAGAATATTCAAGGGTCATCTAGAAAATATGTTTTCCATGACCCGTAACAGAAAAATAAATAATTAGCTGGAATGATTTTTAGCAAAAGATACAGCAATGTTTCAACTAATTCTAAACATAAAGAAACACCGAAATTGTAACACTTGTCACAGTGTAAGTTTATGTTCTTGTAGAGTAGTTCATTGTCATAGGTGTCTACTGCTTAGAATGGAGCCAGCTTGTCACAGTTGTCAATTCACATCTCAACACTCGTAAAGATCATGTAGAGATATTCGTTGCTATCATCGCGGATTCGTTACAGAAGATCACTGTTGCTCCCGTGCGTTTGATTTTGTGTTCGGGTGTAAGGTTTTTCGGCGTCACAGGCTTCTCATATAAGCAAAAGCTTCCCGGAATGTCTCTACGGATCTTGAGTTGACCTAGAATGAAATCAGAACGTTGTCAATATAGAGATCATAGCTAAAAAAAGACATATATTTATCGATGAAAGAGCAAAAACATTTTGGATTCAAGTTCTGGCGGAAAGAACAATGGGGTTTGGTTTCAACTCCTATATTTCCTCTGAATTTGGCTACTATCTGGACCACAACTTTTGGAACAACAGGTGTTTCGCGATCCTTTTATGCATCCTAGATTTTTCTGAACTTTTCGGGGCACCACACACCAGGGAGACATGCGTCAAAAATCGTGACACAAGAGGCAAATTCTACCGGTCAAACCGATTTTTTCTATCTTATTAGGATGAAAATGTTGCATGTTTCATATTTTTTTCATTCATTGTCTCATTGGAGTATGGCGCGCCTTCTTCTGCGGGTCTCAGAATACGAGCGAGCCTGCTCCTGCTATTAAATCAGCAGGATAATTACGGGTGATGAGACGTAAGTCGACAATTGCTGCAAGCTGACTCGATTCCCAGTTAATAAACTTCTATGACACTGCACTAGAAATACTTATAATATAAAACTCTCAAAAATTATGTTATGAAAAATGTTACACTTCCGGTGGTTCTTACTTTGAGGAGTAGTTGAAACATTACTGCATCTTTTCCAATAAACCTTTTTAGAAAACTTTGCTTTGTTTCTTTTTCAGGGCCATGTGAAACATATTTTTTTTATGCACCTTGTATATGTAAAAACATTTTTTAAGTAGATATTTAAATGAATTTCTTAAGTTTAAACTATTTTTTTACATTGTCCTCTGACGACACCAAAAAGCATTTGTATATAAATTCCATAATGCACTAAAATAAAATTTTTAAATTTATTAAGCGATACTTACTATACTAGCCGCATACTTGAAGTTAATATCTGAAGAAATAGTCAATAATTTCAGTGGTTTAATCACGTAGTTCAATCACATGTTTTTTAAAATTAAGTTTTATTTATTATATTTATTTAATTTTATTTATGAAGTATTAATTTCGCTAATAAATATTAACTGGAAAAAATCTAAAAAATTGTTTTAAATACAAGCGGGTTAAACTTTCGTAATCGGTCTACATGTAATAGAAATAGATTTAAAAAAATTCACGCTAGAAAATTATTAAAAAAATAATTAAAAATCAGAAAAATGAGATACAGTTTTAAAAAATATATTTGAAGGAACATTGTTTTTCCTAATCAAAGGTATAAAAATTATGCAATTGCGGTGTTAAAAGGTTGATCAATTATGTTAATGACGGTCAATTATTAACACGTGGGATTTAAACGCCAAGGGGAGATGCCCTCCGTGAGGGTCTTTATAAAGGAACCTAACCTGTTTTTACGCAAGGAAATCCAAGGCTCAAAGAAAAGCACAGAAAACTCCAAACGATCAGGTGATCCATGAACAGAAACAGAGGCAATGAGGGCAGAACCTCACTGCCATCCGTCGAGTAGTTCGGTGCTACGCATCAGAAAAATGCAAATCGTGATAAGAATATACCGCTTGGTGAGTATGTACATTATGATAATACAATGGATATTAGAGGGGGAAGCATCTCGTAAAGTCATCGGAATTCAAGATGGCGGCTGTTATTCAAAATGGCGTCATTTTCTGAATTTTCTTAATACGCGTCATATAAATGTGCATTTCATGTCGATTTTAGTGTTTTTAAAGTCAAATTTTCGTTTATAACACTTTCCAACATTATTTAAAAGAGTGTATGAATTCGCTTTATCTTTCTGTCCGCCTGTCCTTCCATACTCTAGGTCACTTAAATTTACTCAGGTTGCCATGTAAATTTTATACGTTTTATAATGTTTATAATGCCATGTTCTAAGTAAAAAATAAAGTATATGGCTTTTATAGTCCATTTACAGGGTGCTAAAAATGTCATTACAATATTGTGCCCGAGGCGAAACCGTTAGCAATGTGTTTTAATGATGTTATACTCTTTAAAACACATTCAAATTGATATACACCAATGTTAATACAATGGATATTAGAGGCGGAGGTATCTCGTAAAGTCTTTGGAATTAAAAATGGTGGCTGTTCCAAAATGTTATTCAAAATGGCGTCATTTTCTGAATTTTCTTAATACGAGTAATATAAATGTGCATTTCATGTCGATTTCGATGTTTTTAAAGTCAAATTTTTGTTTTTAACACTTTCTAACATTCTTTAAAACAGTGTATGAATTCAGTTTATCTGTCTATTTGTCTGTCTGTCCGCCTCTCCTTCCACAATCTAGCTCGCTTAAATTTTCTCAGATTGCCATATAAATTTTACATGTTTTATGAAGTTTATAATAACATGTTAGGAGTAAAAAAATAAAGTGTATAGCTTTTATAGTCCATTTACAGGGCGTTGACATTACAATATTGTACTTGCTGCGAAATCATTTCCAATGTGTTTTAATGATGTTGTACTCTTTAAAACACATTCAAATTGATATACATCAATGTTAATACTGCAATGAACTACCAAATACGTACTACATAATAAGGTGTGCATATATTTATCGCTTATTTACAGTGACACAGCAAAAGAACAAAATATGCGTTTGTAATTTATATATAAATTTTATAAAGATCACGATCCAATTCAAGTGTTATTAGTGGAGGTGCTAGGAGGGATGAAACTTGATTTTTTGATAAGGGTATCCCGAATAGTCAGTATCTATCATATATTAATAAAATGCATATAAGAAAGTGAGGTATCGCATAAATTTATAGGAATTCAAATTGGTGGCTATTATTTAAAATCTTTTGCAGTTTTACTCTGATGTTAATTTCCATGTTTTATAACTCAAAAATTCCCTTTTTAATACTAGAAATATACCTAAAATGAAAATAGGACAGCTCATTAATTGCAATTGGTTCCTTAATTGGAATGACTTGCCCTGGTCACGAAGAAGCTGATTCAAGAATAATACTGCATCTCAAAGACGTGGTTGAAAAATATTGTTATACGGTCTAACGCCCAATCCACGAAAAAATGGACATGAGGATGAAAATTTAAATTTCTTTAAATATGATTGAAATTTTGCATGTTAACTGTTAAGAGTGTACTATTTCATATTTTATCAAAAAAGAATTAAATTTTTGTCATTAACATACTTATTTTAATTAATAAAGTGACACTATGACTTTGTAAAATAGACTGCGGCAAAAATCTTTACGTTTCATGGTCTCGTACAGCTGAACAAACATTTTGAAAATCTCCAAACTTGGATATATATGATCTGACAGCTATTATTGAGAGTTTTTGTCTGCAGAGAAGTGTTCACTAATCTTCATTACAAAAGGTAAGCATATTTAATTCTCTTAATTATTGTGTCACACCCGCAACAAAAAGTTACATTTATATCTCTGCAGAAAAATATTTTTGATTTAAAGTTATGAAACATTATATTCAAAAATAGTTTATTAAGATACTTTGAATTACAGACACAAAAGGAATTAATTAATATTTTAATTATAATTATTGAGCGTTGCGGGCGTGACATGTCCCTGTTGCGGGTGTGACATTTAATTAAAGTCACATCCGCAACGTCTTTTAAAATTGATTACAAATGCATATTTGAACAAATCATATGTAAATTTATAAAAGAATAATATGCTGGAAAACATGTACTTGGCAGATTTAACTATACCCTTTGATTTAATAGAGGGAATTCCAGTTAATAAATAAAAATTTGCATCATCTGAGCATGTGACACTGTGTGCAGTTGATTTATTCAGTTTGGATTGATAAAATTGTTGCTTTACTGCAAGAAAATAATTTTATTAGTGATATATGATTAAGAAATTAATTTAAAAGGTAAGATTTTTATAGAAATTAAAAAAAGAAAATTACGAAACAATATTTTAGCAATTTTTTTTAAATTTGTTAATTTTGTTTTGTTTTTTATATGCATTTTTTAAAATTTTGTTTTTGATAGTATTTAATATATATTTTTTTAGTTTTTAAAAGAAGTAAATCAATATTAGGGGAAGATTTTTTTCTCCTTTAATTCAAATTAAATAAAAAGTAGAAGTAAGAATAATAGAAACTGTTAAAAGTTTATTAAGTTATCATAAAATGTATATAGTCAGTTTGAAATTAACCAAAATTTAACATAATTAACTTTATGTAAGATTAGAAATTTCAATGGATAACTATTAAAAATTTGTTAAGCTTATATTTTTGGACTGGAAGTGCTTTATTTATTCAGTTTACACATTAATTTCTTATCTTTTGCAGAGAATGAAGAGTACAGGAAGATCACGATATCATTGAAAAAAAGATTAAGGAAAACCCTTTTAAATATGAAGCATATCTACAACAAGAGAAGGAAAGAGACAAAGCAAGGAGAGAAAAGAAGAGACTATTTTAAAAAATCATGGTAAAGGATGGCAGTCCTTTTGCATTTCATCTCATGGTAAAGGAGTTGTCGGTGAGGTTGGTGCAGTTGCCAAGAAAATGGTAACACTAGCAACGCTCTGCAACTATAAATTCAGTTTCAGATTTTGCCATGTGTGTAGAAAAAGTCCTAAAAAATATAAAAGAAATTTGCTGAATGTGAAATTTCAGAAAATATTGTGAAAATGCTTCATGAATGCTGGCACCAAGCACAATAGGAGCTCAACATTCAATCGATACATCATGTTGTTTTTATTGACGTAGGAACAATTAATGTAGCAATAACTTCAGAAAGTGATCACAAGAGAATTTGTTTGTTACCATATTTTGTCAAAAATATAATATCCAATGATAAGAGTGCAGTTGGAGATTTTGTAGAAGTTATTTTATTCTCCACATTAAGAAAACAAAAAGTGAAAACTTTGATGGACAAATAAGACAAATGAATTGGGATATTAAAGAATAAGAGTATCAGAATAAAAATCGAAGATAGATGTATCCATACTTTGACAAGGGTATAATATTCAACGATGATGCAGTTGGAGATTTTGTAGAAGTTGTTTTATTCTCGACATTAAAAAAGTGAAAACTTTGATGGACAAATAAGACAAATGGATGGTGACGATATAGAATTAGAATGTTTGAAAAAAAAAATAAGAAAACGTGCATATTTGGCCCAGTCAGTCAGATGCATCCTAGGAAAAAAAAGAGCATTCTTGTAAAAAAAGCTACCACCACAAGAAATTATAAATTCAAGATTGGAAATGAAATTTTTTTTATATTTTCCTCTCTAGATATTATAATTGTAATATTGATCAATTCTTTAATTAAAAAAAATCTGCCTTGAAAATATTTGCGTATGTCATTATTTTATTTGCTATACAAGTCACACCCGCAACAGGGCGTCACACCCGCAACGAAAATTTTGAATATTTTCCACAAAAGCAAGAATTGAGTAAGTAATTTAATTTCTTGATAGAATAATTATTTAAGTATTACTGTCTAATATATAAAAATATCAATTCACTCAGTTGTCATAATTCACAGAGTTTTGCATTTTTCCACTGAAAGATGAAAATGCATGTCCTTTTTATGTCACACCCGCAACAGGCGGAAATTATTTTTTTTATATAAATAAATGATACGTCGGACAATTTTCAGTTTTGGATAAATGTATGTGTAAGTGGTCTACATTGAAATTCATACAAATTGAAACCAATGCTCAAAAATTTTTTTGCTGGTGACTAAATTAAGTTGTGTAAATGTCACACCCGCAACTTTGGATTGGGCGCTAAAGACACTGATATATTAGTCTTAGCGATTGCATATTTCTTTACCCTTTCAGATAAATGCCTTAAATTATTTGGGTTACATTTGGAACAGGGAATAATTACAGATTTATTCCTGTTCAATACCATAACTGCAGCAATAGGAAGAGAAAAAGCAATGGTTTTAATAGAATTTCATACTTTTACGGGATGCGATAGCAATCCGGTTTTCACAGGAAATACGAAAAAGTCTAATTGGAAAACATGGATTCCATTTAAAGAAGCCACCATTTTCATACCTATAAAAACTACAAACTTCCACTCCTGAAACTATTTTAAATATTTTAGAAAAGTTCATAGCATAGTTGTACTGTTCAACAAGCAATGGCCTAATTGTCAATAATGCAAGACAAGAATAGTTCTTTTGAACATCTTCCACTAACAAAGGATTCAACAACATATTTTACGCAGTGCTTTACAAGCTGGACACATATGAAGACAAGCAGATCCACGAGAAATACGTCCACCCTCTCCAAACAAATGGGCATAATGGTTGGATAATTTATCATGGAAAATAAAATGGTCGGAGTTGCCACATATTTCAGACTCTTCCGAAGAGTTATTAAAATGCATGCGTACAATCTGTAAAAATAAATGTGTGTAGAAAGGTTGGACCTTCTTGCACATTACTGTGCAATTGAAAAAACGAATGTGAAAAATATGATGATACCAAGTGAAGTTTCTATATTCCACAGCTTTAATTGTCATACTTTTATTTCAGGTATATTTCTAGTATTAAAAAGAGAATTTTGAGGTTATAAAACGTGAAAATTAACATCAAAAATACTCTTTTAAGTTTTAGAGGAATAAAACTGTAAAAGATTTTAAATAATAGTCGCCATTTTGAATTCCTATAAATTTATACGATACCTCGCTTTCTTATATGCATTTTATTAATATAAGATAGATACTGACTATACGGGATATCCTTATCACAAAATGAAGTTTCATCTCTCCTATCACCTGCACTAATAACACTTGAATTAGATCGTGACCTTTATAAAATTTATATACAAGTAACAAACACTCATTTTCTTGTTTTGCTGTGTCACTGTAAAAAGGCGATAAATACTATGCACACCATATTATGTAGTAAGTATATTTAATAGTTCGTTGCAGTATTAACATTGATATATATCAATTTGAATGTGTTTTAAAGAGTATAACGTCATTAAAACACATTGCAAAAGATTTCGCCGCATGTATAATATTGTAATGCCATTTTTTAGCGCCTTGTAAATGGAATATAAAAGCTATATACTTTATTTTTTACTTCGAACATGTTATTATAAAGTTCATAATACATATATAATTTATATGGCAACCTAAGTAAATTTAAGCGAGCTAGATTATGGAAGGAGAGGCGGACTGACAGATAAACTGAATTCATACATTCTTTTAAAGAATGTTAGAAAGTGTTAAAAACGAAAATTTGACTTTAAAAACATCAAAATCGACATGAAATGCACATTTATATTACGTGTATTAAGAAAATTCGGAAAATTACGCCATTTTGAATAACAGCCACCATCTTGAATTCCGAAGACTTTACGAGATACCTCCGCCTCTGATATTCATTGTATTAACATTGATGTGTATCAATTTAAATGTGTTTTAAAGAGTATAACATCATTAAAACACACTGCTAATGGTTTCGTCGCAGGCAAAATAGGGTAATGTCATTTTTTAGCGCCCTGTAAATGGACTATGGAAGCTATATACTTTATTTTTTGCTTAGAACATGTTATTATAAACTTCATAAAGCATATAAAATTTACATGGCAATTTGAGTAAATTTAAGCGAGCTAGAGTATGGAAGGACAGGCGGTTAGACAAATAAACCGAATTCATACACTCTATTAAATAATGTTGGTAAGTGTTATAAACGAAAATTTGACTTTAAAAACATCGGAATCGACATGAAATGCACATTTATATGACGCGAATTAGGAAAATACAGGAAATGACGCCATTTTAAATAACAGCCACCATCTTGAATTCCGACGACTTTACGAGATGCTTCCCCCTCTAATATCCATTGTATTATCTTAAAGTACATACTCACCAAGTGGTATATTCTTAACACAATTTGCAGTCTTATCACATTTTGTCGCGTAGCATTCGGACTAGAGCCAATGTTTAAATGAAAAAAAAAACATCCTAAATTGCCCGTGAAGCGTAGCAAATGAGATACATTCGTACTATAACGAAGTTTTAAAAATAATCAGATCTTGGTGTAATAATATACAGTAATTCGGATACAATATATTTGCCGAAATTTTCTGTGTGCCACTATAAGTAATATCTGCTTTCTATTATACAGGAAGTAACTTCTAGTAAATCTGAGCAACGTATATCAATTTCATAAAATGTGAAATAGTTTAATAAAATTAAAAGGCACGCAAATATGTGTTTATCCCTATACCATTATCAAATGGAATACTTTTGTTATCTGTAAATTAATAAGAAAAATTATTTGCACCACAGCTAATAGGGAATGTATATGTTAGTATATATTTCATTGATGCTTATCAATCATTTTATGTTCGAAAGAGTGCAATTTCATTAAAATGTACTTGATTTTTTTTTTGTTATTGGTCGTTATAGATGAAATAATTTTGATTATCCCTGTAATTAAACTATACATCCGAGTTTCATAAAATTTGAAATGAATCGGCAAAATTATGCAAAAATTGTATATTTTAAATTTCAATCGATTCGGTTAGAAGGTTTTTGCTCTGTTATATGCGGACTGACAGACTAAAAGGCAGACGGACTGAACGACAACTATAGGTACTACGTATTTACATAATTACGAACGTAAGTAAAAATGGCAGTAAACTGCAAAATCTGCTCGTCAGGTGTAGCCTTTATCAAAAAGACTGTTACTCACGAATATGCTTTTGCTTTATAATATAGATTTCTATTTTTTAAATATTGTAACGATAAATCTTAGAAATTGAAAAAAAAGCTGTTGTAGAAGATGTTGAAATTTAACATTTTCAATAGTTTTTTTTTAATGAATGCTTTTACTTAAAATGCTTAAAAGAATATTTCGAAAAAATGTAATTCGAAGACTTTCTACTGCAAGATAATGCAAAAATGCTGCAGATTATAAAACAAAAAAATATTGAATATTCTTTTAAAGCTGTTAAATTATATTTTCCGTATTTAACATGATATTAAACACTGAAAAAAATACTTGTTTTGAGTATTTTTTTACTCATTAATATAAAAAGATTTTAAAAAATGTCTATCAATTTTTGAATACCCTTACTTTAACCACAACGTTATAAAATGTCAAAAAAAAAAAAAGGAGTTGATTGTTCGAAAACTTTTTTTATTATTATTCTGTAAGTTTGAAGGGAAGCTTTGATCCTTTTTTTCCCTTCATTTTCCTTCCTTTAATCTTCCCAAAATATATTTCACTGCTCTTTGAAGATGCGGTTTCAATGGTGGTAAAAAGATTTCTTCTAAAAGTTTATAGAAAAAAAAAAGGAATCTCAAAAAATAAAATTTAAAGATGAAGCGGTCTTTTGATTATAATTGCTGTATTGCGTGACATTTAAGGTTGGAGCTGTGTTTTTTTAAAGTAATTTATTTCTTGATTAAACTTTCCCAATTCTCAAAATTTAACATAAATAAATAAAATAATTATAATCTACTCAATTTTTCTATTAAATATTTCATATAAGAAAAGTATGTTTGAAACTATTGGTAAATGTTTTATGCGTATAAATATGTATTTCTAAAAAGAGGAATTATTTTCTAATCGATAACAGAGAACTTTAAAAAGGTATCAGAAAATAAAATGAATCGTTTTGATAGTTTTATCTTACCAAATGGTGGATATTTTAGTACATTTATTAATTTAATTCATATTATATTACTTTACATAAATTCTCCAATCTATCATGAAAATAAAGCATAATTTATTAACAATATAAAAACATTATAAAATTATACATATGAAATAATAATATAGCTTATTTATTTATTTATTACTTTTTATCTACTTTCTTCTACCTAACAAAATTTTTAAATTAATTGTTTTGAATTTGTTTAAAAATTTATTTAAAGTATCATAAAACCACAACCGACATTTGTAATTAATATGTTGCAAATCATCATTTATTAAACTCAATTCCATAAACTTACAATTTCATTGGTTTAAGCAAGTCGTATAAAAGTTGTCTCGATTCTCCATTTTTAAATACAGCGGGCTCTCACTCTTTTGAGCACGCATGGACCCAATCAAAAATGTTCCGATTATGGGGTTGTTAATTATAGAGGGATACTGGGAAATGCATTACCACTATTACTAAGTATTAGGTTTATAGACTATGTAGAATAGTTAGCCAGGCCAGTTACCGAGATGGACGTGCTGAATTTAGATTTGGTAGCTAGTACAACATCAAACTAAATCCAATCGAACTTGTAATCTACCATCTTATTAAAAAGTTTTATGAAACATATACATGTACAATATATTATTTGAAAACGTAATCGGTACATTATTTAACAAAGTGAGTAATTTTAGACTGTTTTTGTGTTGTGGCAGTGTACATTATACCAGTTGTTTAGAAAATGGAAAGACTTTTGGATGATTTCAGCTGCATATGTCAACAGGTCTTGAATCCCTTGGCCATACTGTTTGAAGGTAACCGTACTTTTGTTTCAAAGTCTCTTCTGGTTCTGTTTTATTCTTCACTATCCTCTTCCTTTTCAAACGTCTTGTTTTCGAACACTGGAAACCTTCCGTCAGCTTTGAGATAAGCTCCAGGGTCAACTGTAGTGTGAACTTTTTGAAGAAATGACCTCAGTTATTCATAGCACTTGCTTCTTGATCCTCTATTCTTGATTTCTCGTTCTCACATTTCACTCCAGATTTGTAGAAGCGTCTTTCGATGATATAGGAGTTACTTCATTCCGAGCTGTTGAAATCCAATAGACATCATTCATGACGTTGAACTTCTTCGTTAGTTTGATTGTTTAAGTAGCTTCCACTATCACAAGGGACAGTTTCTTCGATAGTGAGTTTTAAAGATCTTGAGTTTTCCGATATCTAATAGATTATAAAGGTACACTTCGATATCAGGAACTTCAGGCTCACATTACTCAGCTGTATTTGCATTTAATCTGGCGTTATCTATAAAAAAGAAGAATTTTTATTTTTTTCTCCTTATCATTTCGTTAATGCCCTCCTTATTTTCAGAAAATTGTGAATTTTTCGTTGAGAACACTTTTGCCACGTGTTTCTTCGTCGATCCTAAATTTTCTTCAATAACTCCTTTTGGAAGTCATTCAGAAACTTTTTGCAATTTTATTTATTTATTTATTTATTTATTTGGAAATATGTCTGACAAGAAGAATTTTGAAAAACGGCAACTATGCAATGAAACATATGTTGCTATGAATAAAGTTATTTTTATCATTATTAGCATTTTTAAAATAATATGAAAAAAATTGCACTGGTTTCCTAAACTTAACGAAAAATAACAAAAGTAGTAATTACTCAAAATATTATTAGCAGATTTTTATAAAATTATACACCATTATACAACATAAAATAAGGCATAAAATAACATTAAATGAAATTACCAGACGATTGTACACTGTTAAAAATTTGCAGAATTATCTCCACTCATTTGACCGTTTTTATAGAAAACGGTTATACAACCGTCATTGTATGCTATTGTGACCATATTATTGTTTATTTTATGGTCAGAATATAGTTACATTACGGTTATGTAACCGTGTTTCCAAAAAAAAGGTTGAACGACTGGACAAAATGCTGCAAATTTTTAATAGTCTGGTGTTTCAAAAATTAAACACAATTATAAAATAAACAAAATAAATGTGTCAGTTTGATGTATCGAAAGTACCTTTAATATGGATTATGATTACTTCTAGAAGCATTGCATCACAAACAGCTGTGTGTGATACTGACAATAATGTGATCAATAAGTTTGCTGGGAATCAATAAGTTTGCTGGGAATCAATAAGTTTGCTGGGCTTGCGAGCCATTGCTCTTGTAAAATAGTTGTAAGTGTGGCAAGTGTATAAAGAGGAATATTGAGTGCAGCGATGTATCTTTTTAATGCACATCAAACGTATTCAATTGGGTGCAAGCCCAGTGATCAAGCTAGTCATTCCATGCCCTGAATTGTTTGGTGCTGAAGGTAATCTTCTACGATGTGAACCCTGTTCGGTCTAGCGTTATTGCTTTATAACAAGAAACCATTATCCACTGCACTGACATAAAGGCACACATAAGCAACTGGTTTTAAGGTGTAAAATTTCAGTCATCCAGAATGTGATTTCTATAGACGTGATCTTTCACATTTGCACGTGAGAAAAATGGTTGTCAGTACGTCTGCTTAAAGATATGCCACACGAAACACAAACACTGCCACCTGCACGAGAATATCTTTTAGAATAGTTTGAAGGGTGATAGCGTGTTCTCTGCTCTCTCCAAATCAAACAACGCCTACTATCACTTTGGAGGCTAAACCGGAACTCATCCGTGAGGAGAACATGCCTTTATTAATGAGTCTCCCAGTGGACATGTTGAAGTGTCCATCTAAAATGTTCCCTTCGTTGACGTCGAGTGAGCGGCACGCGAATGGCGGGTTACATTGCGTAAAAACCCCCTTCATGAAGCTTCTACGTTTAGTAAATATTGATACCCACTTTTTAGTGTGGCTATAGCAATCGAGGTTCTAAGATGAGAAACTTCACATAATCGCAAATATCGGTCACCAATGCTTGTCGTAATCATTTCTTGCCCTTTGCTGAATCTTCTGAAGTCCAATGGCAGTGATTTAAAATTGTTTCCAAAACTTGTGATCAACAGAAGAACTCAGATGTCGGCACCTTGCTACAACTGACTACATTTGACCTACCTCCAACATTCCAATTGCTCTATATCTCAATTATGCGGACAAATCATACCTCAATGTTATACTAATGAATGGGCTACCTTAATTTTCTTATCTCATAATAACAGCAACATCTGCAGGCGAATCGCCAGCATGGATTTTTATTCTCCTAACGAATGACTCAATCCGATTGCAGCGTCTCTGATTTTCAAGTTTCAATTTTATTCGGCATCTTTTAGTTAACAACATATGCAAACGTCACACAGATGGGTTCTTTTTTGAACGAGTTATCGCTCTTTTTATGATTTTCCCTCAATTTTTAGAAACAATGTAATTTGCGAGGAATCACGTTCACTAAAAGTGATAAATTAATTCCTGTTTTTTTTCAGTCTATTGCCTAAATTTAGTGTCCATTTTAAGAAAGTTAATACTTTTATATATGTAACATTTTATATAGAAGTCGTGGAAATGTATTAAAAAAAGCAATTGAGAGGAAATGAGTTATTTAGCATTATTCTACGTTGAAAATTCGTACAATAATAATCTTCTGAATATTTGCAAAATAACGATATAACAAGAATTCACATAAATAAAACTAGTAATTTTGGATAGAGGCAGGGGTGAAAAAATTTAGACGCCAGCAGGTAGTCTCTTACTACGAAATTTATTTCGTTTTCTTCGTCTAATATTTTGTATAAAATTCTTGATAGAACTATTAAATTTTCAGCGAAGACAACATTTAATTTTCAATGGTGAGAGACTCCCCGCTAGCACCTAGATTTTTGCACCCCTGGATTGAGGAGTATAGCAGACTAACTATGTATGCCAGAAACCTGATTGCATATTAAATAATTCTGGGTTCTGTCAGACACATTATCTTTGGAGGATCTTTGAAATTTTCTGCTCCTAACTCGATGGATCCCACTGCAATTTTTGTTTGTTTAAAAGTTATGAGGCCTTATTGCACAAATGGTAATCACTCAAGTACATCCGGTGTTTTTTTTTATCGATATTCTCTTATCTATTGGTTCCTCTTTATATTCAACATTTCTGAAATCCATCATTGTAACATTATATTGAAAAGAACAATTTATCACAAAGCATCATATTTATGATAATTCTGACATCAGATTTACAGATCAGTAGCAAAAGATACTTTAGTTACACAAAGAATAGGTATTATCTTTGAAACAAAAGTTAAATTTTCACTAAGTCCTTTTTTATGTTTGGAAAAGTACTATGATCAAAGAAAATTCTAAGAAAGTCACTGAGCTCTTAGATCTGAAGCTCGCGCGCTTTTGGCAGATAACATGTTCTGCAACTATGAATTTCGAGGGTAAAGTAATTCTCTGCGCTGAAATACCAACGTGTTTTAACCCTCTAAGTGTTTGGAACGTAATATTCCGTTCACCAAGCTCCAGGTTTCACTGCAATATAAGCAATATTAAAGATAACATCATTCTATAAATTTAATGAATTTTATATACATTTTAGAATGATTAATACTCTCAAGGATTACATTTATAATTGTAATTAAGTTTTTTTTTATATGATGTTGAAATAATTATATTTTTAGAGCATTTTAAGAAAAATGCAGGGAAAACAACATTACAATTTTACCCATTTGCAAGACGCTCAGAGTGTTGAAAAGAAATTCGCTGATTTAGGAAATCAGGCTGCAAGAAATCCCCCATTTAGCATTGATGCAGTATCGTTCCTCATTATTGACGAATTTTCAATCATGGGATGTCTTATGATTGTTGATACTTGGAGATATTAGAAAGTTTATGGGATTCGACATTTCGGCTTGACAGATGCTATTAAGTTTTTCACTTCACTTGGTTTTATTAGCACCCGACTTTTTAAAACTTCGAATTAAAAATCTCTACGATTTTACTAATTATTAGCTTAATTATTCATTAAATAAATAATAGTATAATTCTTTTTTAAAACCAGAACTATTTATAAAATTGCACCTTAAAGCCAGTTGTCACGATTTGTAAATAAAATATGTAATATAGTTATGTTTCTCGCATGAATGCAGATTAGTTTAATTTTCTTTCACTAGATTCATAGTATAACGCCCTTAGTTAAACAAAGCAACATTGTAAAGAACAGGACACGAACGTCTAATTCCAAGAACAACTTATATATTTCTCCAGCGGAAACAATTTATTATGCAAAGTTCATTCATATAGCAGATTTCACCTTTGTATTTCCGCTACAATACTGCTTGAATACCATTTCAAAATAGATGGATATTCCTTCTTAGAAACATTCGAAAGAGGAAAATCAATGTAAGTCCAAAAATAAGATAGTTGTTTGCTCTTACAGATAATAAAATTTAAAAAAATGGCATTCTATTATTTCAAAAGATGAGAATAAACGTTCACCTTTTTCATTTAGACTTAAATAAGAATATACATCTTACTTTTCACTTTGAAACTTTTATCATGACACGAATGAGAAGAAAATTAAATAGTTCAAGACTTTTTTACTTTTAAAGCAGCTAACAAACCCATATATTCTGATTATCAAAAGAACAAAGTACAATGGCTGAGGAAATAAAAAGCTTTTTCTGTTAACTCAGGTTCCTCTTACAGCTATAAAAAAACTTTTTTATCACCTTTGAGAAACGATAAAGTTTTAGTATGGTTTCGGGGGATTATTATTTTTAAAAGTTCAAAAATCTATTTTAATGTAAAAATAATCCTTCTAAAAGTTTAAATGTTTCAAATATATTACTGTCATATTTGTTTTAAAGTAAAAAATTGGTAAAAAAGATCGCACATTTCTAAAAACATAATAATTAGTCTACTAAGTTTCTTTAATACTCAGTTCTTATGAATTAGTTTTAAAATGCTGGTTGTCGATAAAATAATATAATAAACTGTCTGTCAGATAAATTCATTTCATGTGTTAGTTAAGCTTATGACTCAATGTATGCCTAATTTTATATTAGTGTTGAATGGAGTACTAGAACTGATTCTTGATTAAATGCATAAAACTCAATATATATATATATGTGTGTGTTGTAGTTTTAAGTTATCAAAGCACAGTCATGCCTGGCAACAAGAAAGCTAATCAGATTCCCGCGAGAAGTAACGGTCGAAGCTACAATTACACTGCTGATACATACTTTTGCATCTCCAAACCTGGGAATAAGTTGATAAGTTAACTTTAGAGATTATTTCAGAGCACTCCCAATAAGACGGACAGAAAAAGGCTTGAGACTAACGAATTGGAGTGGGTGCAAGTCGGAACACCGCGATTAATTAGAAGTCATGCCGCAACCAAATTTCAGCGAGATTGCCCTTTTCCCCTCCTTAAATTTGCAAATAGTTATACTGTATTGATAATCCAGAACCGTTAAACTCTAGTTATTCTATAATTATTGCCTTATTCTTCCTTTACACACACGCATATATATAATGTGTGTGTATGCATGCGTATCTACAAAACAGCAACAATATTAAAAATTCGAACATGAGACACTTTATTTTCGTAAAATGAAAAAAAAACCTCAAAATTGAAAGTAAACAAATGTGCTAAAATATTTTAGTATTCGATTCCGCCCAACTATTTTTTGGCCTTGATATGCCATACTTTTCGGGCAGCAATTAAAGTGTCGTCTCTAAAAAATAACATTCCATTATATATACCTGTCGACAAGCAAAGCGGGTATATGATTTTTTGGTTAAATGCAGATAGTGTCTACTAATATTTTTAAACTTCTAAGCATCGGATAATTTCAATTTTTACACCTTTGTACAAAAAAAAAAATAATTTTAACAGTTTTTTTTTTTTACTGAGTTTTAATTTATTTTGGATACAAAATAGTTTAAGATAAAGTAACATTAACAGTAATAAGTTATTAACACACATTAAAGTAACAAGTCTTAACATTAACATTCAAATTTATATTATTGTGTTATTTTTGCATGTATATATTATATTATACGCAACTGAAAATATAATAAATACTGCAAAAGAAATCTAGTTTTTTATTCATTTTCTAGTTTTTTATTTCAGTCTTCAAAAATAATTTTTTTCCGAGATTTCTGAAGATCAAGAAAGATTTTTCGGAATCTTGGGTAACTCGGTAAACCTTATATTATATTTTCATTGAAGGTATTATTATACTTTCATTGACTAAAAAACATTTTTCCTTTTTCGCAGTGAATTCTTCAAAATTAACCAAAGCTGCTACATGCACATCGGTTAATATGTATCGTCATATATTGCACCCTATACAACCCTTGGCAAAAAGTTTCTGATCACTGTTATCAAGTTTATGAGTTTTGTATTTCGAAGCGTATACTTCGCGATTCAAAAGCATAGGACCGTTTTGCAATATGCCAAATAAAAGAAAGAATGTTAAAATATAAATAAAGAGTGAATTCAATATTGCAATCATATAATTTATAATTATAATGCAGGCAAAAATGTTTCCTCGTGAGAAAAAAATATCCGATCAAGATCGAAGTTGGAAAATAGTAATCGATCACTGAGGAAAAAAGTTTGAAATTTGCATATTGAAGATAGATTAGAGTGCCTGCGCATGCGTATGATACATGAGTCCTATTTAAAAGAAGAAATCTTTCAGTTGCGAGATCAAAAGCAGCTCTGAAGTGATGGAAAATGACTCGTGTGAAAAACCTGCCTCGTGATTTAAAAATCCGCATGATTTAATTATTAGAAGAAGTAAATTCACAATGGAAAGTGGCTGATTTATGAAACTGTGCTCAAAGTACAGTATGCGATATTTGGAAAAAATATCAGTTGACTAATAGCGTGGAAAATTTACCTCGAAGTGGACGACCACGAACGTCAATATCTAGGAAGGAAAAGAAAACTTGTGAAAATATCGAAAAGAAAGCGGCAGGCAACCTCAAAACAACTTGATTCCGAATGGTCTAAGTATAACGTAAAGGCATGTGACCGCAGTACGTAATCATCTAAATGTAGCGAGATTTAAATCTTGTAAAATTAAAACAAAACCTCACATGATAAAGAAGCATAGAAAAGGGCGCCTGCAATGGTGTAAAAACATGTGCACTAGCCATTTGATACATGAAATAAAGTTATTTTTAGCAATGAATTTCGCATATCTATCGGTAAAAGTGATGACTGTGGAACATTTGTTTGGAGGAGAGTTGGTGAAAAGTTCAATGATAAGTGTATCAATACGAAGACTAAATTTTCACCTGCATTTGCAGTTTGGAGTTGTATTACATCACAAGGTGTCGGCAAGTTGTGTATTGTGTTACGTACAGTAAGCTTTGAAGTTTACATTGACATTTTAGTGGATTTTTTGATTCCCAGCATCGATCAATAGTTCGGAAATCAAAATGACTTCTTACTTCAAGATGACAATTAGCTCCCCAACGCACCAAATCAATGAAGAAATTTCTACAAAATGTAGGTAATATACCAATTCAAACCATGACGTGACCGCCCAATAGTCCGGATCTTAATCCCATTGAAAATATGTGAAATATATTAAAAAGAAAAATCTATTTTCGATGAATTACAAATGCCATAGAACTTACGTAATGCTATAAGGGAATGCTGGGGTGAAGTTGCTCCCAATGAGTGTAAAAATCTTAATGAGTCCAGTCCACTAACAATTTCGACTGTCATCCGAAATAAAGGTGGATTTACGAAATATTTAATTACAGTGATCGGTTATTTTTTTCCAAATCAAAGCATGATCGGATAATTTTTTCTTTGGTGCCTAAATATCAATCACAATTTTTCTGTTTATAAATTGATGAATGGTGATTTTTCTTTATTGCATATTGTTGTTCATTATATGTAACACAAATGTATTATCGCTAATAGTCGTTTCATTTTTATGCAGTGAGAATAAATAATCTTTTCTTACAAAAGATGGTAGTGTTGATGTAATGATCGGAAACTTTTTGCCAAGGGTTGTACATTTCCATGTATAGGTCCATTTTATATTACTTACACTTTGAAATTTATAATCACAATTTCTATATCAATGATGTGTATATTTGTCGATAAACTGACTTGTTGCGTGTCAACTTGCTGTAAGCAAAAAATTGAACAAAACTGCTTGAATCTATGTTAAAATGGTCGTAAATTTGCGTAGTTATTATAAACAAGTCGCCATTGACAATCAAATTTGCTTGTCTTGAAACAATTGTTAAGCAGCGCAATATGTTACTTTTACCTACAATTCAATTTCTTTGCTTCATCCTTTAACAAATCAAAAGATTCTGATAGAGAAATTAAAAATTTTCAACGATTATGAGTGCATTTCGTATGTTGTTTGTTGTTATACATTTCATCTTCTTCACAAAAGCTGCTTTAGTCACTTATCTCAGAATATATTCACACATGAGTGTTATTTATCACTCAAATATATAACCAAAAAGGCATATTCTATTTTTGAACGATATTTCTAAAAATGTAACTTTTATGCAGTTTTATGGGAAAAGAGATTTTCAATAAAAGTGGCTGTTGTGTAATAAACTGAACACAATGTCTTTCAGCTACTTCATCATATGTAAATAATTTTTTATTTTTATTTTTTACTTAGTATTTTGATGATGTTGGCAACAATAGTTTTATGTTGATACATTTATTTTGTATTCCAAAGATGTACGTAGAGAATAAAAATACTGAAAAGAAAAAAAATTATTTTAATATTATAGGTCTTTATAGAATAAAATAATATATTTTAACAAAACTTGTAATCGTTGTTGATTTTTAATTGTATAGAATCATTTTTTAATATTTATTATTTTCGTAGGTTTATTAAACTCCCAATCAATTAAAGAACCTGAATGTCGGACTGCATATCAGTAATCTAACAAATTCTATTTCGCATATATAAAAAGCAAAGTTGTTACATTGTTGTTATTTATCAAAATCATATTATTTTGACTTTATAGAGACCAAAATCGTGTATTTTAAATGTATCTGATACATTATTTATTTAAAATTAAATTAGTAAAGGCCTTATATTTTGAATGAAATGATGGCGATAGAACGCCATTTGACGATTTCTTCATATGCGCAAAACTAGCATAACAGTAGCAAAATGACCACGTGGCATACAAAAAGTGAAGCGGTCAGCTCGGAACTGTTAATGACAGTCACATGACTTAGGCTTTTGTTATATAGAGTATAATATGGGGAAATAATATGTTATAAAATACAACTCTGTGAAAATTGTTACTTTCTGCCTACAGCAAGTTGAGAAGTACGTCTTTTTTAGAGTGCATGAAGTCACATGCACATTATTCAAATGAGAAGAAATTCGGGTAGTATTGAACACCATTTTACTTCTATTATGAGTAAATCAACATTACATATTTGAGACACATTAAAAATTTCTAAAGAATAAACTCTTTCTTAATACATTATTAATGTGTTCAAAGTGGAATAAATAGGATAAAATGCATATGAATATTTTACTTTTGAGAAAGCTACAATTTTCGGATAATGAGAAACAGTGTGGTAATATAGAATATCAGGGGAGATGGTGGCACGTTTGAAGTGGGGGAACCTTTGAACATTCTAAATATTTTACTTCAAATAAATTATTTTTAAAAAATGTTTATGGCAATACATTTCTACTGCTTCAGTGCAATAAGTATACAAAGCTGCACTATTTAGTTAGCAAAATACTGCCTAAGCAAGATATGTATTTTTCTCCCTCTTGATTCTAAACTTAAGAAAAAAAAGTTGTAATATTTTTGTTGACAATTTTATATCCCTAAAATTTTGATTTATTGTTCAACATTTAAATAAAGATGTAATCTTTAGTTTATAAGCTTTGTTTTATTCAAATTCGTCATCTGAATTGAATAAACAGTTGTAATGTTGAACTGCATGTGATGAGGCACCATTAACAAAAAAAAAAAAAAAAAAAAAAAAAAAAAAGCTGGGGCATAATTGAACATCTAAAACTATGAAATAAAGAGTTATTGATGTACCTAAATATTATTATTTTTTGGAATTTTTTTTATGTGAAAAAAGTTAATTAAAAATATAAAAAAATAAAGAAATAAAAATAAAGAAATAAGAAAATATGAAATAAAATAACATGGACTCATGCTGCAATACCACTTTAATGCACACATATACTACAATATCTGGTTTTATCAGCGATGGGAAGTTTCAAATCAAAAAAGTCCTTCCGGCAATGCCGGGAGGAAGAGGTAGCTTTCATATATTTATATATTTATTTATTTTAAATTAAGTGATATTATTCAAAAATACTAAGCTCAAATTAGTGGAACCTGTTTTTATAAGATTGAATACTAGTTTTTGTCAAGACTGAATATTAATAGGAATTTTTAGAAATTAGTAATCTTTTATTCAACCTAGTTTTATTTTAAGCGATTTAGAGAGTCGCCAAATTCCACGATATCATGAAGTGTATGCCATTTTAAAGCAACATAATGGATAAAACAAACCAATGAGCTTGGTCGAAATCTTAATTCATGTACACATGCACACTCATATTGAAATCGATTACTATATACGGGTGCTGTCGCGGGCAAATGATTTTTTTTTTTTTTAAATGTCACCCACGTTAGAAATTCAAACTCCTCAGGCGTTTTTTAAGTTCAAAACAAAGCAAAAAATACACCGGAATTCATTATTAAGATAAATACTTTAAAAAGAACCTTTTTTCAATTTCTAATTTTTTGTTTGTACATTATTATACATTTAAAAGATTTTTGAGAAACTTAAATGGCTGCCATTTTGAAACAAGAAGACGGATGAAGTTGACCAGTGAACGTGGTCAAGGTATTTCTATGTACTATGTGCACACGGAGTTATATCCAAATCAGTTTCTAAATATGCGCATAATCGCGTGACAAATTTCAGTCCGTTTCAAAATGTGAACCACACTGGAAATTGAAAGTGCTATAACCCAGCCATTTTTCAAGATATAGATGAAACAAAAAATGCTGTGGAATCTTTGTATCAAGGCCGAACTCACAATAGAAAGTCTTTTTCACTTTCTTACTTTTTTGCATATAATTTTAAAATTTAAAATTTTTTTAAAAAATTAATATTTTGCCATTTTGAGACAAGAGGGCGGATGGATTTGGTCAACAAACTAGGTACAAACCTTGGTATGTACAATGTACGCATCAAGTTTCATCCAAATCGGTTTATAAATACGCGTGTTATCACGTGACGAAAATCAGATCATTTCAAGATATGAGCAACACTAGAAATTAAAAGTGCGATAACTCAGCCATTTTTTAAGATACAGACAAAACAAAAAATGCTTTGGAATCTTTGTATAAAGGTCAAATGCATAAAGGAAAAATATTTTTCACTTTATGTCTTCTCACTTTCTTGTACCTAATTTTAAATTTTAAAATTTATTAAAATTTTTAAATGGCCGCCATTTTGAAACAAGGTGGTGGATGGAAATGGGTATCGAACTCGATTCAGGCCTCAGTATATACTATGTACACACCAAGTTACATCCAAATTGATTCATAAATACGCGTGTTATCTTGTGACAAAAATCAGATCGTGTCAAAATGTCAGCCATAGGAAAAACTCAAAGTGCTCTAACTCAATCATTTTTTAAGATATAGACAAAATAAAAAGTATTCTGGAATCGTTGTTTTAAGTTCTAACATGTAAAAGAAAAATATTTTTCAACTTTTAATTTTTTCACATTTAATTTAAAATTTTTAATTTTTTTAAATTTTAAAATAGCCGCCATTTTGAAACAAAATGGTGGATGATGCTGGCCAACGAACTCGGTTGAGATATTTGTATGTACTATGTACATATCAAGTTTCATTCAAATCGGTTCATAAATACGCGTGTTATCACGTGACAAAAACCAGAGCGTTTCCAAACGTCAGTCATAAGAAAAATTCAAAGTGATATAACTCAAACATTTTTTAAGATATAGACAAAATAAAAAGTGTTCTGGACTCGTTGTTTTAAGTTCTAACATGTAAAGGAAAAATATTTTTCAACTTTTCATTTTTTCGCATTTAATTTAAAATTTTAAAATTTTTTAAAAATTTAAAATGGCTGCCATTTTGAAACAAAATGGCGGATGAGGCTGGCCAACGAACTCAGTCGAGACATTTGTATGTACTATGTACGTACCAAGTTTCATTCAAATCGGTTCATAAATACGTTAGTTATCGCATGACAAAAATCAGATATATATATATGGTTATATATATATATATATATATATGGTTATATATATATATATATATATATATATATATATATGGTTATATATATATATATATATATATGGTTATATATATATATATGTATCAACATTTGAACGGAGGGTGGTTTTGGGGACTGGGGGTCATGATCGGTGAAAATATACCAAAAGTTTCTGGAAGTGCTTTCCTCCGGACGGCTGCAATAGGTAGCTTTTTACTTTTTGTAATGAAAGCTACCTAATTAATGATGGCATTCATTTATTTGATAATTGCAAATCCCGGATACACATTAATGATTCATGATTTAGCAGATTTGTCTAACAAAGCCTATACGCTTTAATTTTTTCTTTCCCAAACTAGATAAAACTACTAGTACTAAATAAAACGGACTAGATAAAACGGAATTTCAGTCAGTTTTTTTCATAAAAAGAGTGAATGAAAATTTTCAATTTTCCAGAAGCATCAAATATCATATTGGTGTATTTAACCCGAGAGAACGCGCGCTTACCCAGGTATGAATGGTTTTAACTTTGCCACCAATAAAAACAAATTATAACAGTCACTTTATCAAGACGTAGGCAATTCTTCCGAATTTTGCGATAAAATAAGTTGAAGATAACCTTTAAAAATCAGTGGTTACAATTGTAAAATTCATACGCACTCCGGGTCTTTTAGGCCCTTCGCGCGTCCTCCCGTGTTAAAGGATATTGTTAAAGAGTTTTCAGAACCAAACATAACTGGAGAGACACTCTGTGGTGTTTCAACAATGATTTTTGACATCAACTTTGATAAATTTAAGTTTGATTAAATAATAGAAAATTTATTAGTTTCAATAAAATATATTTATTTAATTTTATTCATATTAACTATATTTTGAATTACATGGAGCTTTTTATAAAAACTCTCAGTATTTTCATATTTTATTCATTTGTTCAAAGCTGCCTCTTACTTGTTCAAAGGTACTCTTACATTGAGCATGTTTCAACAGAAATCTTTCAGCTGTTTAAATCCTCACAACTTTTTTAATTTACATGAAAACTTTTAATGTCTGATTCATATGATGCAAAAATATATTGTTTTTACTGTGTAATACTTAAAACGCAAAAAATATAATTCAAATAAGAAATATATTGATTTTTTTAAAATGTTCAGACGTGTCCCCCTCTCCTCTAAATAAAAAAATTAAGATTTCAAGAAAAAGTACGATTTAAAAGAGTAACCAAAATTATTCATATTGTAAATCTTATAACATCTTCTATATATCATCGGATTCTTAAATCATAATAATAATAATAATAATTTTTTTAATTCATCTTGAAACAGTTGGCTTCCTGATGTTTCTTTTATTTATTTATTGAACAACATACATTTGATTTTAGTGCTCGACATGAAACCTTGCTGATAAGTCATCGTCAATATACAGGGACGAGATAGAACAAGGATATTTCACAACGCAAGAGAGATACAACCGGGGTTCAACACAAAGAGTGCGTGCAATGGAGCCTGTGGGAATCAAACCCAAACAACCTCTTACGTTTGCAAGCGACTAGAGGTGGACTTATCCACTCGGCCACGGACCCTCATATTTCATATTAAGCAACACACGATCTCAAAAACAAAGCCTGTTCATTCCTCAACAAGTCAGCAGAGTGGAAAATGAACTAATACAGTAATAACTGTATAACTTTATGCTAAACATGATTAACAACACTGAAAATGAGGTTTGATAGTTAATAAGAATTTTATAAATTCCAAACGCAAAAAACGACAAAATTTAAGAATAGTGCTGTGTGTTTAATACAATTTCTAACCGGGTCGCTCCAACAACAGGTATCCAAACAGAAATAACAAGGAAGGTCTCCATACTGGCCATACTCAGAAAATTTTGAAAAGAATGCTAATTAAACTACTTATGTATGTAATAAAGGATCAGTCAAATTTAGCGCCGGAATAACAGTAGAAACTTTGTAAAAAAAATAAAATACTTTCGAATATTTGGCTTGAAAAGGGGCGATTTGGCGAGCAGCATTTATCCTCGCCAAAAGCAAACGATTTTCATGCAACTGAAAATTGTTTGCTATGCAGTAGGTTTTAAGAATGCGTATAAATGGTATTTAATGAATTTAAACTTACAAGGGCACCACCAAACATGGTGCTCACAGATTTTAATGATTTCTAAGTATGTTGTAGGGGTTATGCCACTAATTATTCAGCTGAAAGGATTCTTTCAAATGGGCCTTGGTTTTTGAGAAATTGGGGGGGTCAAAGTTTAGCGTTTATTTCAAATACCTGTTAGTATTGCCTTTGGTCAGCATCTCCGTGGCTCCGAGGTAAAGTGCTGGACTCCAGACTCGAAGGTGGCGGGTTCAACTCCAAGTTGGACCACCTTTTTTTTTTTTTTAATCTTTACATACTTTTTACATGTTACATATTTTAAGCTGAATTTGGAATTCTACAGCTTTGAACTTATTAACATTTTCTTATGTGGATTGTTTATTTTTTTTTTACTTTTATTTTTCTTACTTAAAAAAATATGGTTCAAATGATAAACTAATTGCACTTCAAAATTTATAAAATAAATAAAAAATGCTTATATAATTAGAATTTTCAAAAAGCATAAAAATTTTGAATATTTTAAAATTCCTTTTACTTTAAATATTAATAATTTTGCTCAATTACTTTTTTCAGATTTTCAAATGAATATTACACAATACTATGCATGGATTTTTAGACAATCTATTATTACATTTAATATACTTACACATATATATATATATTTATGTTACTGATATATGCAGTGTAAAAAGATTAAATTTAACACATAACGCATCTTTATACACACTTTTATTTGGAAAAAATTATAATTATAACCTGAAAACTGATTACATGAGTATATTTATCGCATGTATAATACAGAACCAATATAAAAAAAATAAATCACCATATCAAATACAAAAAAAGGCCTTAGCACTTTTAAAACATGAAAGTGAAGAAATTATGCACACAGAAAAAAACCGTTTAGAATCATCATTTGCGTAGGGAATTGCGCTGAATGTATTAACAAAATTTACAGTATCGCGTGATATATTTGTCGTGTGAATAAAAATAAGTAATTAAATTATTCACAATTTAACAGAATCTTACTTGATATTTAAGAGCAAATATTTATTTTTTGATCAACTTTTATATAAATCTTTTCCTTAAAAACTTAACGTTTATGATTTTTTTTAATTAATAGTTTTTCAAAACTTATTAATCTAAACGCAAATTTGAACTAATTCGTGACTGAAATCTCATCTTTTTAAAACTCGTATAAATTTACATAACCTATATTCCTTAACTAGTTCTGCAAAAGAAACTAAATGACAACAGCAAAAAGAATTTCTATTTTTGCGTGATTTTACCGAGAAAATAAAAACAGACGAATAAAATAAATACATATATTTTTTTTTATCTATCGTAAATATTATTTCATTAGCAAACGATTTTCCCAATTTAGTTGATTTTTTATGAATAGTGCTTTAATTTGTTGAAATAAAAAATATATGTATTATTTTAAATACAATCCGTCATTTCTTATTTGTGCAAACGATAAATGATATTAAGGATGAACTTTAGAAATAAATGTATTTAAAGATCAGTAAAAATTTGGAAAATATTTTAACACTACTGCAATAATATTTTATTAGACTTTCGAAGGTATGCATTATTTGAATTAACTAATCATATAAATGTCTGAGAAATTGCACCTGAAAATTATTTTGTATAATTTATACAAAAAAAGGATAAATTTTCATTAAAAAAATTCCACAAAAAAGGCGATAGGAAAGAAAAAAACTATTATTTCAGAATTGTGCTTAATAAAAAAAGAAATTACATAATAATTAACCAAAAAAAAAAAAGATTCAAGGCATAAATTAGTTATGCCGTTTTGTCAATAAAAATATTAGTTTAAAAATTGCAGATAAAAATAAATTTCCATGAAATAAATTCGGAAATATAAATTTACTTTATTAAAAAAATATCAAAAAGTTCAAAGCTGTAGAATTTCCAATACTGCTTAAAATATGTAACGTGTAAAAAGTATGTAAAGATAAAAATAATATGTAATTGTGTAATATTCATTTGAAAATCTGAAAAAAGTAATTGAGCAAAATTATTACTATTTAAAGTAAAAGGGATTTTAAAATAGTCAAAATTTTTTATGCTTTTTGAAAATTCTAATTATATAAGCATTTTTTATTTATTTTATAAATTTTGAAGTGCAATTAGTTTATCATTTGAACCATATTTTTTTAAGTAAGAAAAATAAAAGTAAAAAAAATAAACAATCCACATAAGAAAATGTTAATAAGTTCAAAGCTGTAGAATTCCAAATTCAGCTTAAAAAATGTAACATGTAAAAAGTATGTAAAGATTTAAAAAAAAAAAAAAAAAAAAAAGGTGGTCCAACTTGGAGTTGAACCCGCCACCTCCGAGTCTGGAGTCCAGCACTTTACCTCGGAGCCACGGAGCTGCTGACCAAAGGCAATACTAACAGGTATTTGAAATAAACGCTAAACTTTGACCCCCCCCAATTTCTCAAAAACCAAGGCCCATTTGAAAGAATCCTTTCAGCTGAATAATTAGTGGTATAACCCCTACAACATACTTAGAAATCATTAAAATCTGTGAGCACCATGTTTGGTGGTGCCCTTGTTAGACAAAGAAAGAGCTTAATATATACAATATATTGTATTGCATATATATATATTGCTTGTTGCAACAGGTATTTAATTTCAGTACTGTAAAAATAATTACATACATAAAAAATATTTTCATATTGAAAAATATTTTTTTATATATTTAAGCGTACCCCAAAATAAAGACTAAATGAAGAATGCTGCAGTTATACATTTAAATATTGGAGAAGTGGAGAGAATTGGAGAAGTTTTTGTTTCCATAGCAACGAAATTGAATCGACAGTCTCAATTGGACTTAATTTTAAGATTGAAACAAATTTAATTAATTTGATTTTCGTGTTAATTCATAAAATTCCATAGCTAATTTTCATTATAAATATGTATATGTGACAAAACTACAGTTATAACAAACTAAAATAGAAAAAATAAAATTATTTAAATAATTTTTTTTATAAATAGTTCATCATGAAACATTTTTACTTTAAAACGTATTAGACAAAGAAAGTATTTTTTGAAATTTTATTTCATCGCCAACCAATGATAAATTGCCAAATAAAGGAAATATTCATGATTTTTTTACGAACGTTCCATCGGGGTTCCGCCAAAAATTTTTTAATAATCATATATATCCACATGAGACGAACATTTTGTAATTTTTTTCAGAAATTTCAAAGTATGCCCGTATGGAGACCTTCCTTATAAGCACAAAGCTTCATGGAAGTGTTTGGAAGTTATACGGCAGATTTATGCTTCGCATCGACTCCGTATGCACCATATTATGAAGTACTCCATATAATTCGACCAAACAGTTGAAACATTCCCTCTCTATATTTTTAGTAAGGATGCCTGTAATTTTATTTCCAAATTCTCTGATTTTCTGACGTTGAAAAAAGAATGGAACACATTGTAATAGAAACATGATTATTTTCTGTTTTCTTATTCAAACACAATATACGAATTTCTACTTGATGCTATACGGTATTTAATTGGTCTTATTTAAAGAAAAGCAAGACTGGGAGTAATCGTATGGGAAATAAGCGAAATTTAAAGCTCGCTTCTTTTGAAATTACTTGACCAATTTTGTGAAATTTGGAATCGATATACACTGTATTATGCTCCGGATTTATGGGTTACAGCTTTTTTCTGCGATTAAAACAATTTGTTTTATAGGAATGTCAATTTTAAAAAATACTTTCTATTTTTTAGAATTTTTTTTAAACTAGTTAAATGATTTTAAAATTGTTCCACATATGACCTTAAATTTATATTCTACTGCCAAAAATTGTTTTATCGAAATCGCTCAAGTACTTTAGAAGTCAATGGGGTTTTTACCGAAAAAAATATAATTTATCAGAGAGCAAAAAATTTAGACTTCCTAACTTGTGTGATTTTCTTGCACAGTTTTATGAAACTCATAAATTAAAGCATATATAACACTTAGATAAAATTTAATTACACATAGTAATTGCAAGATTAAATCTGTTCAGATGGGTCCAGTCATGTTTTCCTTTAACCTTCTAACCGCCGTGAGCTGACGTATCTGTTGACTAAGCTGCAGGTTTCTTTGCAATAGAAGCATTTACTAAATTAATATAGTTCTATAAGTACTAGCCGCCCTTGGCGACCAGTTTGGTCTTCCCTGAATGTTTACCAAGCATTAAATCGTATTAATTTTATTTATAATTTATTTTAATTGATCAATTTCGTGCCAAATAAGGAGATTCTGCTAGAGAAATACACACAGATGTCATATACCCACCACATTGGCACGAGTGCAACAAAATGGCAATTATATGTGCCTCACATAGTAACCCGGCTACTGTTATTTAAAATCAACTGTTTTTAAATCATTTATTAAATCAACTGTTTGTTTACTTTTATTTTCTTTTTTTAAATTATATAAATTGCTTTATTCTTTAATTATTAACTAAACTTCTTTTATAATTATTAGTTTCTTTTTAAAATTATAATATATTTAAACATATTAGTTTAAGGCATAAAACAGTACTCAGTAACTTGAGGTGGACGAACTTTAACACAAAACATATTTAATGAACTGACGGCACTACAGACGACATATATACATTTAACACATAGAACAATTAATCTGGAACTCAAGTACATTTATGTTCCTTACAATAATTCTATGGAATCGACAAGGGGCGCCATCTACAGTTTTACCTGAAAAGTAAAAGTGTTAAATACCACAGCTCTTCCCCATTTAATAACGAAGTCGTTCAGGAGCTCTTCTATGTCTTCTGGATCGTCTAAGTACCTGTGGAGAAGAAGAATTAGTTTTGACATGTTCAAGAGCATCAACTGTAGCACTAGTAGGAACCGACGGTTTTGTGAGAATGATATCAGAGTTAGTTGAATTTGAACTCGAAGAATCAGGATCATGAAAGTCAGTTGGCGTAGGATCTGGAGCAACTGGAACATGAGAATCAACTGGTTGCGGATCTGTGAAACTTGACTGTAAGGGGGGAAAATCATCTTGCTTCACCTTTGCATTTTCACTTCTAAAATTTTCTGCAACATTTTCTTCCGAATTTGGATCATTAGTTAAAGAAATATCTTCCCCTACATTAGTTATTTGATGAACATGCCTTTTCCAAATATTCGAACCAACTTAAACTCTGTAATGTAATTTTCCTTCTCTTGCTACGATTCGACCAATTTTCTATTTGGCTTCTGGAGTATAATTTCTTATATCTACTTTCTGGTTGATTTCAAATTCTTTTATTTTAACTTTAGCTTTCCTTGCAGTTTGTTTTCAATGCACAAAATTTGCAACATTCGGCACTATCAAATCTATGTTTGTTCTTATATGACGTTTTAGAAATAAAGATGCAGGATTTCCCCCGTTGTAACATGTGACATCTTCCTGTACTGCAAAAGAAAGTTATTCAACTTCATTTGTAAAGTACCTGGTTCAGACGCTAAGGCTTTTAATCCACGTTTGACCGTTTGCACAAACTTCTCAGCATGTCCATTTGTAGATGGATGGTACGGTGCACTAAACTTATGTTTTACACCATGACTTTTTAAGAATATTTCAAATTCTTCAGATGTAAACTGCTTAGCATTATCTGATACCAAAGAAATAGGAAAACCGTATCGTGCAAAGAGAGAAGAAAGACAAATAATTGTATTTTCTGAAGTTGTACTAGGAACTATAAATACTTCTGGCCATTTACTATAAGCATCAATTACTAACAAAAGCATTTTCCCGTTAACAGGACCAAAATAATCAATATGAATTCTCTGCCATGGAGCTGTACGCTATTCCCAATGATGTGTATCAACTTTGGGAGGGTTATTTTTCAAATTTACACAAATAGAGCAATTTCTTGCAATATCTTCAATATCATGGTCTATTCCTGGCCACCATACAAAACTACGGGCTAAAGCTTTCATTTTCACCATACCAAAATGACCAAAATGTAATTCCTTTAATATTTGTTGTCGATGAATTTCTGGGATAACTACCCTACAACCTTTCAAAATACAACCATGCTGAGAAGTAAATTCTTCTTGTTTTCCGTCAAAAAATAAATTTTTTGGAATTTCTGAACTAGAAATGAGATGATGAAAAATTTGACGCAAAAGAGGATCAGTTTTTGTAGCTGAAGCAATAGATTTAGCATTTAAAGGTAAAACAGAAAGCTGATTTATTTGAATGATTTCAGATTCATCAAGTCCCTCATTTGAATTATATTCGTGGGGCAAATCTTCACTACGTAATGGAAGACGTGAAAGTGCATCGACATTTCCGTGTTCAGTAGTTTTCTTATAACGAATGTCATATTGGAACGTTTGTAAATATATGGCATATCTTTGCATTCTAGTAGCTGATAAAACAGGAATACTTTTAGAAGGTGAAAAAATTGAAACTAATGGTTTACTCTCAGTAAACAAAGTGAATCTGTTACCGTACAAATATTGAAAAAAAATTCTTAACACCAAATATTATTGCTAATGCCTCCTTATCTACTTGACTATACCGTTTTTCGGCATTATTCAAGGTTCTGGATACAAATCCAATAGGCTTTTCAGTATTGTCTGGCATCACATGCGAAAGAACTGCAGAGATACCATACGGAGAAGCATCCGTAGCTAAGATTATAGGTAATTTCGAATTGAAATGAGTAAGCACTCTGTCAGAAGTAATTTCTCTTATTATTTTTTTTAAACGCTTGATCACATTTGTAAGACCAATTAAACTTCACATTTTTTTAAGCAAATTATTCAAAGGATGTGCGATTGTCGATAAATTCGGTACAAATTTAGCATAATAATTTACAAGACCAAGAAATGCTTTAACCTGGGAAACATTTTCTGGCCTAGGAGCATTTACAATTGCTTCTATTTTATCTGGTGTTTTATGAATACCATGTTTATCCACTTTATAACCACAATAAGTAATTTATCTGCCAGGAAGAATGATTTTTCCTTATTTATCCGAATATTATAATTTCTCAACCTTTCTAATGTTTGCTTTAACCTTTGTAAATGAATTTCATCTGTTTCCCCAGTTATTCCTATATCATCAATAAAAATTGTAATTCCCTCACTTCCACTTAAAATTTGCTCGATTTTTCTTTGCCATATAGCAGGAGAACTATTAAGACCCATTGGTAATTTAAGAAACTGAAATAATCCTTTAGGAGTATTAATGGTTAATAATTGTTGGGATTCCTCAACAACAGGTAGTTGGATTTACGCTTGATTTAAATCAATTTTTGTAAAATGAACACCACCACTTAAAGTAGCTAACATATCTTCTATTTTAGGCAAGGGATATTTTTCTACTTTCAGATATTTATTTAATGTAACTTTAAAGTCTCCGCATAAACGTTTTTTTTCATTAGATTTTACCACTGGAACAATAGGGGTTGCCCACTTGCTATTTGTAACTGGTTTAATTATACCAGCATCTTGTAAAATCTTTGTAATTCCTCATTGACTGCAGCACGTAGTGCATAAGTAACAGTTTTAGCTTTACAAAATATGGGTGTAGCATCCTTTTCAAGATAAAGCTCTGCCTTTAACCCTTTAATTTCCCCTACTTTATCGGAAAATAAATCAGAAAAATCATTTAACAATTCTTGTAATTTATGAGAATAATTTACAGTCTCATTAACATAGACAGATCTTAAATTATGTGGAAAAATATCGAATGCAGAGGCCCAATCTCGGCCAAATAATAATGGAAAGTTATCTTCTTTTATTAAATATAATTTTAACTTTTCTGTTTTATTTTCATACGTAACATTTACTTCAACATAACCTACAGGTTTAAAAATTTCACCAGTTGCAGTTTTTAACTGAACATCTGGGGGGGGTAAATTTTATAATCAGGAAAAATTCTGCGAAATCTTTTTAAAGGAACAGCAGAAATTCCCGAACTTGTGTCCAATTCCATATCAGCTCTTGCTTTATTTTCAATTAACACAGATAATTTAATATAATTTGCACCTGTATTTTTTATAGTTAAGACAGTTACCGTATCTACAGAATTTACGTGTTTTTGGAAAGTTTTACTTCTACATACTTTTCCAATATGGCCTTTTTTCTTGCAAATTTTACAAGTAGCATTAATAAATCTACACGAATTGGCTAAATGAGAAGTATTTCCACATCTATAACACTTTAATTTACTTTTATTTGCTTCAGGAATTGTATTATTTACATGATTGTTGACATTTTGCTTCTGACAATCGTTCGACGATTACTTGGGGTGTACGTTCTTTGAACTTGAAATTTTATTAATACTGAAATTTTTATTTTTAATTTCAGAAATTTCAATATCTACATTGTGTAAGGATAAAGCTTTTTCAACTGCCTTCTCAAATGTTAACTCGTCTACTTGCGTAATCAATTTATTTTGAATGCTTTCGCTTTTCAAACCGCGTAAAAATTATTCAAGTAAATTTTCATTTAATGTATCACCCGTAAAACAACAAAAAGTTGTATTTTTCTTTAATCTAGCAGCAAAATCTTGAACCGATTCCGACTCATTTTGATAACACTTTCGGAATTTAATTCGTTCGATAAATTTGTTGGGGGCGGGGCTTAAATGCTTTATCAGAATGTCAACAATCTCAGAATATTTTAATGATTCACAATTTTTCGGGAAACATAAATTACTCAGCAAATTATAAAGCTTAGGGCCCATGCAGGATAAAAGGGCCGCAACTTTTTTTTTCCTCTTTTAATTCATTCAGAATAAAATTCTGCTCCAAGCGTTTAATATATGCTTGAAATGATTCCACTTTATCATAGTACTCTTTAAATGCAAACATCTTATTTTTATGCTATAAGACAGAAAAAAAGTAAGGTAAAATTCAATACACTTACCACCCCCTTGTTTTGTAGCTGCTGATATATTCTGGAAGGCTGTTTTTACATCACTGAAATGTAGAAATCGAAACTAAAACGAGCCATTTCAATTTGGCTCGCCGTTATTCCTTTAACATTTTTCCGGTACAATGTTTTTAACACTCGTCGCTAGTTATAATATATTTAAACATATTAATTTAAGGCATAAAACAGTATTCAGTAACTTGAGGTGGACAAACTTTAACACAAACATATTTAATGAACTGACGGCACTATACAGACGACATATATACATTTAACACATAGAACAATTAATCTGGAACTCAAGTACATTTATGTTCCTTACAATAATACTATGGAATGGACAAGGGGCGCCATCTACAGTTTTACCTGAAAAGTAAAAGTGTTAAATACCACAAAAATGATAGAAATTAGTTAAAAAATATGCATATAACTAATATTTGAAAATTAAGTTTTTTCCAAATTAGAATTAAAAAAAAGTGCCAATGTGGTGGAAATATGATATCTGGGCTCAAAAATCAAGAACTCAGGAGTTTTATGCTAGCTTATATTGTATAGCTTATATTGCTTATATTGTACTCATGGCATTTTTTCGTATGTCATTAATTATTTAAAGTATAATAATATAATTCTTTCACTCATTTCATTTAAAATGCATAACTTTAATTTGAAGCTAAAAAGTTTAAAATTCATGACTTTTATTTATTTTTTGAATAAAAAGAACAGAAAAAAATAAAAATAATGATATTTTGAAGCTTTATAATTGCAGCGAAAGAACAAGACATAAATAAAACCAATTTACCTAAATCTTATCAAAGGATATAATAAAATATAATCTTATCAAAGGATCACAATAACCCATAAGATCTGTTTCATTTAGATGTTGCCATTACACAATTAACAAATAATCGTGATTTTTGAGCCACATACGTTAGACTAATACATATATAGATAATGCTGTTTTAAAACATTTTGTTACATTAAATACTCTAAAAGATTATATTCATTTGGATAGTTTATTTTTTTGTATATTGTTAAAAAAGGAAAAAAAAAACATATATTTTTTAGATTTTTAAAAAATTTTCCGAGAAAGAAACATTACAACTTTGCCCTTTTGCTTGGCGGTCTGAGCGATGCACCCCAACATACCGGAGTTAATATAATGAGAATTAACTTGACTGTGGAAGATTTCTATTGAGGTGATATCCTTCAATCCATTGTAATTGGATTGTTATTTATTAAAAAATAGATTGAAAGAAAAAAAGAATGCAAGAAACCTATCTGTTATACATCTGTCCATTTACCAATTATATCAGGTATTATCGTGAGTTTATAATGGGGTAGTTTTCTACGTTCATCTACCTAAAAAATTCCAAAATTCTTTTAAAAAAAAAAGTCTATAAACATATAATACTCTCTGTGTATTTCAACAAGTTTATTTATACTTCATCAGTTATTAATATAGTATGCTGTATAATTTATTATATACAACAAATACAATTCATATTTCCTTTAAAAAGTATATATATTGCATGGAGTCTTTTAAAATCTTTTAAAAAATGATGATAATGATACTTCCAAATTCAAGTAAAAGCATATTAATTTGTCCTTAAAATTTGTTCAGATAGTTTCAGTATTGAAAGATATAAGTTCTTATAAGCTTCATTACCTTTTTAGTTTTCATTCGTAGCTCAACGCATTCCATTTCCCCCTTTTTTTCTTTCACTCTAAAACGTTTACTTTTTAAAGAAAATATGAATTGGATTTATTGTGTATAATAAATTATGCAGAATACTATATTAATTACTGATGAAGTATAAATAAACTTGTTGAAATATTCAGAGAGTATTATATGTTTATAGACTATTTTTTTAAAAAGAATTTTGGAATTTTTTTTAGGTAGATGAACGTAGAAAACTACTCCATTTTAATCTTACTATAATACCTGATATAAATGGTAAATGTACAGATGTATAATTGTTAATACAAGCAATTAAAAAAAATAAAGATAAAAAACTTTGGGGTTTTTTTTCTTGTCTATTTTGAACCTATCTGTTTTTACCAGTTTAGGAAGTTTTGAATTAGTAGAATTTCAGAAAATAGTTTGAAAGGAATATTCGGTTATTTAAAACGAAATAAAATATCTAACAAGGAATGTCTCCATACTAGGCGTACTCCGATTTTTTTTTAGAAAAAAATGCTAATTAAACTACTTATGTATGTAATAAAATATCAGTAAAAATTAGCGGCGGAAATGCAGTAGAAAACATGTAAAAAAATAAAATACTTTTGAATATTTTGCGTGAAAAGACAAAAATGTCACACGATTTGGCGAGCAGCACTTTTCTCCGTCAAAAGCAAACGATTTTAAATGCAACTGAAAACGTTTGGATTTTTAGAATCCATGTAAATGAATTTACCCTTTGATGGGCGGTGGTATATATTTTATACCACCTAATTTGAACAATATTCTCACCAGAAAAACTTGAAATTTTATATCTTTAACTTTGACGGTAAAATGTTGAAAAATTGCTTTTTTCTTATTTCAAAATAAAAATTTTCGGTTTTTCCGGTGAGAATTCAATATTACAGAGACATTATTGCTTGCCCCTCAAGAGGTTAAACATAAACAATGAGCGGGTTATATATGTTACATACATATATATATGTTAAATTGCATATATATATGCATATCATTTGTTGCTGTAGTTATTTAATTTACACCTGGAAAAACATTTTCATTTATAAATAATTCTTATTCAATAAAATTATTTTCATACATTTAAGCGTATTCAAAAATAAAAGCCAGATGTTTCCATAACAACAAAACGAGTTGACAATGCTCAACTGGACTTTGAGCTAGAAGCAATTTTAATGAATTTAAATTTGAATTTCGCTTTAAATCTCAAATTTTAATGATTAAATTTGAATATAAATACATAAGAATATCAATATAACAAAATTATACTTAAAACAAACTAAAGCTGACAAAACAAAAGATATTTAACTTGTCTATACACGTTGAACAAGAAACTTTTTACCTTTAAAACGCATTTGACATAAAAAACATTTTTTTAAATTGCTTCTTATCGCCAACTGATGATAAATCGCCAAATAACGAAATTTTCATTCTTTTTTTACGGACATGGTGCGGAGGTTCCGCCGAAAATTTTTTTTATAAACGTATATATACCCTCATGAGAAGAACATTCTGTATTTTTTTCAGATTTTTCGGAGTATGCCCGTATAGAGACCTTCCTTGTAAGTTTGTTTTAAAAGCTCAGCTTTTACCGAATCATTTTAATATGTTAATTTTTATGAGTTTATGATAAGACCGTTTCTGTATTAAATTGCAAAACTGTTGTTATTATATATGAATTGTGTGTTTTCCTTGACATAATAAAAAATAAACCCTTTACTAACAAATTTCAATTAAAAGCGAAACATTGAAAATATTTCAAAATTTCTTAAGACAATTACTTTTTTAAAAGAAAAAAGAAAGAAAGAAAGCTAATTTATAGCTAACTGTTTTTACGGCTATGCGCAAAATGCATTAAGATAAGTACATTTGAAGTTCAAACATAAATTCTAGCCCATTAAAATTTCTAAAAGCTCAAGAAGGGGATTGTAAATTATTGCTTTATCACCATAATAAAGTGTTTCTACCATGATTATTGAAATAACTCATAGAAAAATTACTAATAAATTTTGAAATAGCCGTTGCACTGGATTAATTTATGTTTGGCAAAAAAATCTTTCTCAGTGAAACGTAACGAAATAAATTTCGCTGCTAGAAAATAAATATTTAGGATAAACTATGATGCATTATCAAAATATATTAAGAGAATAATAAAGCTGGAAATATTCGAATATGGCATACTTAATCACACTGTAACGTTATTTTGTAATACCGAGTTGAGAAGGTACTTTATTAGAATTTTTAAATGATTTCCGTAGGAAAATTGTTATAAAAAGTAATCATAATTTACATATTTCTACTCTTTCATATTTATTTTAGTATATATAAGATTTCTTAATCATTATAATACATCAATACATTTTTGAATAAGGAAGATTGTTTATTATCTTATAGAATAAGTAACGTCTCAACGTGCGAGAATAATTTAACACCTTCCAACGTAGTTGAAAAAACTTCGGTTTATCTAGTGCTCTATCTACCTAGCCGTCTTACTGTGCTCTAACTCTCGTAAATTTACTCGGATTTCTATTTAACTGATATACACTAAAGAGCCAAAACATTATGACCACCTACCTAATAACATGTTGGCCTACACTGTTAAAAATCTTGCCCTAGTTTGAACCAAATTTTAGTGATAACTGTCACTGTTAGATCGTGAAACCTTGAACGGATATTTGGAGCTCCTTTTAAGCATCGTTCCAATAGTTGGAACCAGGTTGAAATAGGAAGCTCCAAATGCTGGTACGAGATTTCACAATCTTATGGGGGCAGCTACTGAGCACTAAAATTTGGTTCAAACTAGGACACGATTTTTAACATTGTACTTTTGACCCGCAAGACAGCTGCAAACTGCCTTGGCATGGATGCCACAAGCTCTTGGTAGATGACCGTAGATAAACTGCATTAGTTGTTCAGTTGGTCATGCCTTTCGGGGATATTCCAAAATATTTGTTTTAAGTTCTGGGTTCCCGTTGAATGGTACCCGAAATGTTCTTTATCGAATTAAGATCCGTCGAGTTAAGTGACCAGGATGTTAACTGGAATTCAGTATTATATTCTTGGAACCAATCGAACACAATTAAAATCATGTGATATGGAGCGTTGTCTTGCACGAAGATTTCATTTCTGTTTCGGATGACAAAGGTGCTATGTAATGCTGCAAATGATCCGCACTGATTTTCAGATAGTCCCTGTTGTTCAGGATCTGTTCTGCAACAAATACAGGTCCCAGAGGCGCCCATTAAATTTTCTTCAAAGCTTAATATCGCCACAACCAGCCTGTGTGTGACTTCTTGTAGAAGAGGTGGGGGGTAACATTTCACATAGAAGATGGCGTATCCAGATACAGCCATTGATGCGTTGAAGGATGAACATTTTTTTATCCAAGAAGACAAATCTCTCCCTATGTTTATATTCCAGCCATGATGTTCCCCGAGCCTTGTATAGAAGTATTTGGCGGTGATGCTTGGTCAACAGGGGCACATGAGTGGGACATTATCCCCTTAGTTCAATAGTGTCAGTTGAACAGTATGCTCTGAAAAAATTCCACTTGGACTTGTATTGTCATGGAATGCAAATTAAGCCAGTCTCTTGTTCCGATTTTTCTTTATTAAGGACGGGGGGGGGGGAGTCTCCGATGTCTTTTTTATTTGATAATACCTAGGCGTCCAATTCGATAGGTTTTACTGATGGTTTCACTGTCATTCATCCACTTTATACAATTGCTAACAACGACATGTCCCGAACAACTCTTGAAGCGTGCAGTTTTAAAATTACTCGTTCTGGATCGTCGGAAGACTGAATTCTGACCTCTACCAATGCACCCTATAACAGCAGCTTTTATCTTTACAAGCAGACGTAAACGCAAAACGGATTTCAGAGATTCTCTAGCAGCATTTAAACACCATTCCCAAAGAACTATGAGCCTGCCACGCAATCCAGGCAAATTCATTGTAAAATGTGGGGGTGGACATAATGTTTCGGCTTTTAAGTGTATATTATTGTGATTTACTATAGACTGATGTTTAGTGAAAATGAAGTAAATAGCTTTTACAGTTCGTTTACAGGGACAGGCAAAAGATTTTCTACATTATAATTTATGGGGAAAATGGTTTGTTGTGATTTAATGATGTTATGATAATTCAAGCATAATGACCTTGAAATGCATCACTGTGGTGTTCTGCAACATGCTCTTTGTTAAGTACAGAAACAGTAACGTTTATAGTTCATTTACTGGAGTCTATTGTGAAAAATTATTCGTGATACATTTGAATAATCCTAAATCATTTCAATCATAATTAAACTTATAGATAAATAAGATGCACTGAAACTTGTTTTCTATAAATTACAGATTTCATAGTATTTATTATTCATTAACCTGTTGGGGACAAGCTACCAGTATACGTGCCACATAAGGAACGCTAAATCCTAGATTATTCTCATTATCAAATTTTTATTTTAAAAATATGTTTCAAATGGTGAACTCAAGCGCACTGCAATGTACAATTAAAGGAAAGTTTTACAGAGAGGTCTTAATTCCTCTTAGATTTTTATCTTTTTAAAAGCAACGATTAATGTTGATTTTTATGCTCAATTGCAGCGTGCCATTTACATTACTCTATGTACAGGGATGATGAGTCAACACCAATTAAATTTTTAGCAACAGCAAAAGACATATAAAGCATTATTCGATAGCTATTTCTCTATTGCAGTTTATCTATTTGTGCACAGGCCTCGCGCGGTAAAAACACAAACAAAACTGCGAGCCAAATAGAGATAAGTTTTACTGGATTGCGGAATTCAAATTAGCTACATATCATAGTTTTTATAATAGGTAGTATGCAAAATATCATTGGGCATTCAATAGCTGGAGTCGAAATTGCATAGCACTTTGTAGTGTATATTTTCACAACGGTAAATCAAAGATCGTTGTTTCGAATTTTTTTTAGACCGCTAAAAGAATGTCTGAAACATTTACATATTTAGTAATTCTTTACATTGTACTGTTTTTAATAGTACTAGTACACCGAACCCGGGGATCCCGGGTCACAAAGTAAAGGTGAAAATTTTTTTTTAATTTAAAATTGGAAAGCCTAATAAATTTTTTCTGCGTAATAGGCTTTTTAAACTGCCAACTAATTCCAAATAGCAATTTTATATGAAACATATTATTTATGTAATCATATACAGCTTTAAAAATTATCGGTACTTCCGTATTAGCGGGGCCGTAGCTAAGGGGGCGCTATGGGTGGCTCACCCCCCCCCCTAAAATATTTTGAGCTCCCCCCTGGAAAAGATTCCAAGGTCACTCAAGGAATTTCTGTTCCGAAAATTCAAATGAAATATTGTTTAAAAATCTAATTTAGTTTTGAAACTTTTTCACAGTTTTGCAGAGTTACTAAATTGTATCTAAAATAAGTGTTTCAACACCCCCTCATCCTATTTGTACATATGAAGCTAATATCATGGGCTATTTTGCACCAGTTATACACTCAAAACTTTCATCATCATATACTTTTCTAGGCATAAAATGAAGTTATTTTAACAGTTTAATAAGAAACAGAGTACCTACTATGTGAATATGCACTAATTTATCTTTCTGCGTCAGAGAGAGAGAGAAAAAAACTATGAGTCCCCCAACATTCTCTTGAGCCCTCCCTATTGTTCACTATGGCCCTGCGTATTAGACGCAAGGTAGCAGTTATTAGCCAAAGAATAAAATTGCATTCTCAGTTTTTAAAAACAACTAAGAAAATATGACACCCAGATAGTCTTTAACATACATTTTTGTAAAGGTTAATTGATGTATCTTTTGTAAAGTAAGTTTACAACGAACTAAAAGTCACTAAATTCATAGGTAAACACGAAATAAAACCAACAACATTCACCGAGTTCTATAGCCAACGATATATTGACATAACAGGTTTTTAATTACTATTTTTTTCAGTTGCTATGAAAATATGACAACTAAAATACACAGTGATCTGTTATTTTCCATGGAGAAAAGAGATAGATGGAGGTGCAGTATGCGATTAAAACGGTTTGATGGGCGTTATTCTTCCAATATAAGTCTCTCATTCGACCCAAACAAAACAATCACATGGAACAGAGATCGAATTTTTTAACATCATATTTTCTCTAAATGATAAAGATCTGAATGTATTTTAGCATTATAAAATAGCATTTCATTGTATTATGAATTAAAATTGCATCGCTAAAAATTTTTCTTTCTTGTGAAAGCACGTCGTTGTGTTTGATGCAATGCAGCGAATTTTAGAGTTACATTTTTGACGTCACCTCCAGCCACTAAACTGCATCTCTTTTTTTTTTCTTTATTACTCTATGGCTATTTTTTCTCTTTTTCTCACATAAGTGCGATACTCAAGTTGCCACCATTAGAGAAATTGAACCAAAAACTACAAAAAAATTAATATCTCAAAAACAAATTGAGATACAGTTTTCTGACAAACGGCATTTAAAAGTGCATTTTTTTCTCTAAACGATGGTATAAAAATTGAAAACGTGCAATGTCTAGAAGTTTAAAAATTTACAATAGCGAAAATTGCAAAACCGAAATTTCATCGGAAAGTGTTTCCAATCAAAACATGACGTATGCGTTACGCACAGATACGTTTGGCCTTTATTATATAGATTGTAGCGTTACGCACAGATACGTTTGGCCTTTATTATATAGATTGTAGTGTGACGAAGTCACGTAAGTCATATTCCAAAGTCAAGATAATAGAATTAATCAAATTTATGTTTCTCCTGTTACAATCAAATTGTAACTAAATTCACATGATTGTTTAGATAAAGCATAGAGTTCCTTTGGCCGTGGGAAATGTCTAATCTATTATCCAGAGTTGTAAAATCCACCTACATCTTAAGAATAAACTAAAATGACCCCTTACATGCTTGATATTACTGCAAGTTTGATTAAGATTAAAGAAATCACGAGTTATAATCAATAAGAAACGAGTCAATAGTGGACCTATATAATCACTCTTGAGATAAATAAAAATATATATATGCGTGGAAAATAATAGAGACATGGGATTTTTCATAGTTTGAATAGAGTGTGTTTGTTAGTTAAGTTTCTCCAGTTCATCACACCATCGGCCATGATCACCTTGGGTAAGTCGCAATAAATACTCCATCTCTTCTAATTTGTATTTTTTTATGTTTTGTCTTAAAATAAAGTAATGTTATTAATTTAACTTAGCGTAGTGTATTTAATGCCACTTAGGTAGCATCTTAACAGTAGCAGATTGTCGAATTTCTATACAAAAAATTGGGTCATTTAATAACATATTGAAAAAAGACACACAATAAAGGATTAAAGATATATTTTTCTAACATTTTTTTTTTTTTTTTTTTTTTTACATTTCGCAAATGTTTTTTGTTTCGTATTTGCTAAATTGCTAAAATTTGTCAAAAATCTGTGTTAATCCTGATTATAAGTCACTTTCACAAACAGTATGTAATTAAAAGAAAAAAATAATTTTTTCTTTGAATGAAATGAGATAGTTAAATAAGTAACTTTAAAAAAAAGTCACATAACGCTGTAAAAATCCATTTTCAGCAAATTCTGATTACATCCATTACATTACGTAATACGAAGTCATTCTTACACTGAAAAAAAAAAGTACTCAAAAATGAGTCAATCGGTGTACTTATACCAAATTGAGTATTTTTGTATGGAAAATAAATCTATGCTTTCTCAATTTTTAACATCGTATGTTTTCAAACCCTAACAAAACGATAATTTTGCACTCTGTAATAGTTTATTTAATTCATGGAGGCATAAAAGAGATGCTTATGTAAATTTTAAATTATGTACAGTACTTTAAAATAATATAAACGTGCTTGTAAATAATAATCTCGTCATACAGTCGAACCTCATGAGGAAATCATTTTTGTTCATGTTAAAAGTAGTTCGCGTTATTCATGTTTTTTTTTTTAAAAAGTTATATATTCGACAAGTAGCAAGAAAAAATTTACTTTTGCTGGTTGAAGAAAACTACTTCGCTAAGATTGCAGTCTCTATAACTTTCAATAATATTCAGTTCGTAAATATCATATTTTGATGAATAAATGGTTGCACAGCAGTTTAAGTAACTCAAACTTCCGATTAAAAAAAGACTATTAACAGTTTATTTACACATACAAGAAATACAATCTTATTACTCTCAAAACAGAAAGTTTCATTATTACCGATAGATTTCGGTTCAGAATTACATCTATAAAAGAATAAACCGTCTGTCAACAACAGCAAAATTTGTTTTGTCCTAAGAAAAACTTGTCAGTATAAAAGTTGTAGATATTATAGAAGCCCTCTAGAAATTTGAGAAAATCTTGTCACTTGTCACAAAAGTGTCACAGAAAGCAGACAAAGCAAAGAAACAAAATCATTCATTGGCTCTTGGATATTCACGAATCAAGGAAGGATTTTGTTTGTTTGTTTTGCCTGTTGTGACATTTTTGTGACGCTTGTTAAGGCTTTCTCGAATATTTAGGGGGGGGCGTTGGTTCTACTCTAAATTAATGGTTGCAATATTTTTTCAGAAAACTGAAAATTATATTGCAATGGAATTTTTCATAGACATTCTTACCATTGTCGTAAATGTGATAATATGAAAAAACATGGAAGACGTTTTCATTATATTCGTTAACAGTGTGTACTTTAACGCTCGAATTTTAGGACTGCAGTTATGAGTTCACATAGTATCATAGATTGATTGAGCGTTCTATTTTTGAGAAATTTTGGAGGTGTAACATCATTTTATACAACACAAGTTGCATATTTGTGCGTTTTCATTACAATGTTTTTATTCTCCTGAAATTTATTTCCGTGTACCTAAGTTCTGATAGGATTGTAAACGTTGCATTTGTGACTAAATAAATGGTTTGCAGCACCATATTTATGACAATTATTTTTATCAGTCTTCTAAGTTTGTCTTCACAGTTCGGCAAAAATCAGTATATCTAACCCATTTTTTTGTAACGCGATAGCACTTTTATTTATTAACCACTATGGAAGATTTAAGAAGATCTTGGAAAAATTTCTTGGCAGCGTAAATCGCAAAATTGTTTTAAATGGCAGCATTTAAGAGATTTAAAATTTTAAAAAAGTACTAAAAATTAGAATTTAGAAAAGTTTTTGTCTTAAGTATTCGGCGTTGATAGGAAAATATTCCAGAACATTTAAAAAATATCTTGATAAATGACAGACATAACAATTTGAAATTCTATGGTGGTTGATTTTTCCATAATCGAATTTCATTTATAGGCTTTAAATAACGCGGTGTCTCAAAAATTTACTTTAATACCTATAAGCATTTTTGCTACTCTCATGTACTTAAAAATACATAGTCATGTCCGCTAACCCAAAATTCTTGCCAAGTTTTGCGATAATTGAGATATATAGCCAAATATGGGAAGTAAAATAAGTCGCCATAAATAAATTCAACTTAGCTATAAGGACTAATTTTCAAAATCTTTATTAAAATTCAATATTGAAAAAAACTGGGAATCTTCTATCATTGGGATCCAAACATTTTATCATCATGTGTTTGAATACTAAGGGGTTTGTATAAAAAATTATGAAATTTATTTTTAAGTCAACTTCAACACGCGGCGAACGTCTATCTTCTACCTAGATAGTTAAATGTTACATCATTATTCTACGGATCTTGGTCGTCTAATAGCTTCCATGTGGTTTGTATCGTGCACTGTAAAAAAAAAAATCTGTAAAGATATTAAAATTTTCTAGGATGCAGTGATTCCTAGAACTTTTTAAGTAACGGTAACAGCAAAAAGTCTTATAATAGAATCAGTTAGATGAAAAGTTGCTATTTTCGTTACATAAAAATTCTAGGAATCCGAGTTTCCTAAAATAGTTAAATACCTTTACTAGTTTTTTACAATGTGTTTTTAATAAGTCCGTCTCAATAGACTCAGTTGAAGCTTAATATGTAAAGTTCTATTGAACAAAGCTGCGTCATTAAATTCTGAGATGGACTTAATAAATCGGCTATTTAGACACTTGTCATGACCAGAAAGTGTTCGGGAGTGAAAGCCTATCAAAGGCTGCTATTTTGAGGTGGCACAAACGACTACCTGACCATGAACGGCATCGCAACGCTACTCTAGCCCCCTGTAATTCAAATTTGGTCCCTCCGTGGCAAATTCTTATGCCATATCCCGGCAGACTTTTTTAAGTTTCTTATGCAAAGACAACCCTAAAAAGATATCACCATTGGAAAGTTGCAGCTATCAGGGCAGCTTGGACGCGCTGCTTGAAGGAAGTTCCTTAAAAGAACTTCCAGACGCGTCTTTGAAACGCACTGGCGAAATTTTGTCATCTCCCAAGGAGTCAATAACTCTCAAAGACTCACAACACACTTATTTTGAAGAATTTTAATTGTTTGTAACTTGTTTCCTAAATGAACAGAATTTTAGCATATATACAAAACTATAGTGATTAACAAGACAATTTTAATACTATTTTACTATAGATAGTAACTGATGAAATTTAATATTCAAATGTTTTAAGCATTTTTCAAATTATTTACTTAGGTATCTTCTTTTACCTTATTAAAAGGGGAAGTTCTATTACAGTACTCTGAATAACATTGGAAAATATTTCTTAATCTGTAAATGACGCATGATTTTTTTCTTATTTATAATTAGAAAAAAGTTATTTTTTAGTTTTCTGAAAAAAGTAATTATAATTACCCCTACAGACATTATTTGAAATCGCCTGCTTGATTATACATGTTTAATCATTATCTATTTCGAGATGGGAATGTTAACTTACTTTCATGTTCCTCCATATTACTCTATCTCACGAAACACAAATTTTGATGCATATTTTCCATTTTCATTTAGATTCTTGACTGTAATTTATACATCGTAAGAAAATGAACATTAAAACTTTTGAAAAGTGTGATTAGATACCAACTAAATACGCGTTTTAAAAAAAGACATGCACGAAACATTGTCAAAAGAGTTATTATAAAAATGAATCTTTTAAATAAATAAAAAAAATGTATATGCTGCATTTCGTTTGACATTTCACTCTTTTAAAAGTGACATAGAGAATGAGGCTACAGCTCAATACACATTCGAGGTTATCTTTTGTCATATTAAAACTCAACTCAACATTTTTTTCATAATATAGAATTCTATGTAAATGAAAATTTCTGTTAAATTTAACTGGATAATATCATTTTTACTTTCTTTCTATCTTTCCAAGAAGAAAATATTGGATTCGCGGAAATTTTCAAATTCCAGTTTTTGACGAGTTAGAGGTCATAGAAGCCCCAAAACGTGTTTTTACAAAATGTCTGACTGTGAGTCTGTCTGTCACTCTGTGAGTCTGCGTGTGAGAAAAAAAAATGGGCACTCTATCTCAAGAACAAATGCACACAAATGACTAGATTTTCGTTAAAACCCCCTAACAAGTGGCACTGCTCTGCTGCAATTTTTCAGGAAGTATTAACATGTATAAGGTGGATGTATAGTATGGAAGTATTAACATGTAAATTTTTGAGTTTGCCACATCTGATTAATTTGTAAATGCAAACATTGTTAAAATATGTACACGTATTTTCTTTTAAATTCAATTTACTTTGAAAATAATCGGTGAAATGTAAGTTTTATTCTCGCACCAACAGTTCATACAATATAATATTTTTTTTAATAACTGAGGTTCTACAAAAATAGCTACTAAAAGCATAATATTTCATTACTTTCAATAATTTAATTTAACTAGAATGAAAAACGTTGATTATTTACAGCTTTGATTTGCTTTGCCTAAAACTTCAGGTTTACCTTGTACAGAATTTAAATATGGCTTTGTGCCAAGAGCATTTTCAAAGGAGGTTGCATTGCTTTACATTTCGTATTACATTTTTACTTACGTACGTTGTTACATACGTTGCGTGCTGCATTTTTATAGGTAGATTTTTTTACATGTCGGCCAATTTCTTTTTTAAATTATCATCAACAATTCTTCGTCAATAGCTAATTTGACCGATTCACAATTCACAGATGCTTACCCGCAAAAATCAAAGTAATGTTCGTGTCCTACGAAAAATTGCAAATTTCTTAAAAACTATGTGACGTAGGATAATCGTTATAGTGTTCTTTCAAAGTTTTGAAAAATTTGTACAACCTTTTTTTTTTTTCATTATTTAGTTTCGGTGGATACAAAAACAGACAGCATCAATTAGCAATACATTTTTAACGATATCTCTGAAAAAACAGTAGCTCGAGTTTTTGTAGCTCAAGTAAATTTTTTGAGTTCCGTCTTACAAGGTCTTTCGAATAATATTCCACACAATATACAAAAAAAAAATTAAGTGAATTAATTAGCTCATTAAGTATTTCCTAAAAGTATGTGTGAAAGGCTGATAATCTATAACTGTGTTCGTCAATAACGTTTATAATTCAGCGAAGTTTAAACTTTCCATATTCCTTATTTTTTGAGAAAAACGGCTGAAGCAAACAGACAGACATAGACAGTCGTGCCAACTTTTGAAAAACATTCTGAAGGCTCAAAAACATTCGGGGAAGGAGGGGGGGGGGGGCTCAAAAATGTTTTTGTAAAATGGCACTACCAGTTTGTCCAAGGGTTAACAGATGGTGAAAGATGAGAATTTTAAGCCAAACTATCACATTTCAATAAATTTTCAGTTTCATTAAATTATATTCTCATTCATTTTTCCTTATAAAGACACTCATATTTATTGTAATGTCATGATATCATGAACATTACAACAAATTAGATTAACAGAAAACTAAACAAGGAGCAAAACATATTAGTCATTTGAGATTTATGGATGTCAGTCGGAAAATTAAAACACATGAACATTTGAAAAATAAATTTTATTCTAAGAAGAAAATTGAATGATAAAGTAATAATGAAATAAATAACTAGAACAATGAAAACTGTGTACGCTATGATTCAAAATTATTGGATGGGCTCGGGACCCACGGGCCCATATAAGTTCGCGCCACCGGACATAGACACGAATAACTCTTAAAATCATTCATTTTTACTTTTCAGTATATAACCCTAAAGAATGAATGTCAAAAGTAAATACAGGTAAAAAAATAATTCTAAAACTGTGCGTAAATATTGACGTCGAAAATACATGTGTTTTTTAAACAGATATCTATATTATAAAATAAAAACATATCCGTCACAAAGGCTGACGTCACAACGATGATGATAATAGGTTGGACTGTTCATATCACTTTTAAAGTAGTTTCCATAAAATTTGTTTAAGAACTATTTCAATTTACAATTTTTTTATGATTTTTTAAATAATTTTCAATAAGAATATTTAAAAAATCTATATCAACATCCGTTTGCAACAACATTTGTAGTTGCATAAATATTGAGTTGAGAAGAAAAAATTAATTTAACTAAAATAATACTCTTTTTGAAAACTTTATGATTTTTCATGTGACAAGAGATATTCAGCTATAAGTACGGAAAATTTGAAGTATCTGACTTATACTGTTTTTGTGTACGGACTCTGAAACGGACATACAGAGACGAATAGAGCTTCGTTAGATAAACTATTAAAAGCTTATTTAAGTTAGAAAATATACTCCAATTAAAGTGAGTATATCATATAAACTTGTGAAAGTGGCTTGAGATAATTTTAACCACTGTATTATGTTAATTTGACTCAATGGCCTTGATTATTTTATAATACAAATATTAATATTTAGCAATTTACATGAAATATTTAGAAATGCATTATAATTATAAAATCAATATTCGTTATTAGTGAAATTTTTTTATTTAAACGAGAAATTATAACATATTGATAAATAATATTTATATAATGATCTGAATTATAAATTTATTTATTTAAGTACACAAAGGAAGTGATATTGCAATTAAAAATAATTCTTTGTAATAAATGTTGTATCAGAGTAATCAATTAGAATCTTTCAAATTTCACATATTTGATAATAAAACTGTTCTTAATATTCAAAAAAAAAAAAAAAAAAAAAAAGAAAGAAAAGAAAAAAAAAAGAAAAGAAAAAAAAAAGAAAAGAAAAGAAAGAAAGAAACTGCTTTTTGTAAAGATTCTAGCTGTAAAATCTTCAGCTTATTTAAAAGAAAAAGTGTTGTTAAAATTATAAACTTAACTTTTTAAAGTTATATTCAATGCATTGTTTCTTTTTAGAAAAAATCTTGTAAAATGATTTTGACTATGTTGTTGAAAACTAAACAAATTTGATTTAGAATGTTTCAAAAGATCTAATTAACTTACAATTTCTATAAACTCTCATACTTAATTACAAAGCAAGAGTTTCACTTAAAATAAAACATGTGCTGTAGCAACCATTGTCGTCGGATATATAAACCTTTTAAATTAAAAAAAAAAAGTATTTCTGTTAAAAGTCAACAGCTCGAAATATAGAACTGCAAAGTATAGAATAAAAAACTATTGTTTAACAAATCATTTGATAGGGAAACTGCTAATCAGAATCAAACAGTGTTTTTAAAATAGATGCAACTCGTATCTATTGACTTTGCAGTTTAAACATTTTTACAAAACAAACATAACAAATATAAACAAGTTAAGGTTTTAGAAAAAAATTATTTTAATTTTACAATTCTTATATTCTTATTCATTATTTTCTTTTGTTTTCGCATGTGTATAGTCCGTAAATTGTATGGAATCTACAAATATTTGTACAATTTCAATGCTTTGAGGTTTTTTTTTTTTTTTTGTAATAAAATGTATATTTACTTTATCTCAACAAAGCAGTGAAAATCGTTAACTTTCTGTATGAAATAAAAATTCAGCGCAACAAGTAAATTTAGAGAATAAATATAATTAGCTTCATAAGTAAATAAGATTTTTTTTTTTTTAATCAACATAACAAGTACTGATCAATGAGTCTAAATATTACTGCTATTTAGCTTAGGAAAACATAGAAATATATAAACAAAAGTTGAGATTTACTTTTATAGGTGTTAGAAATACTTTTATAATTATTTGAATGGAACTTAGTAAATTAAACACATACGTTGGATATCCATTATTTTTTTATGCTAGTACATTTCAGGAATAGAATTTAAAATGAAGTTGTGTCTTTTTTGAAGATTTTATTTAAAACTGTTCAAAAATTCCATGTTATATTTTAACATTACTTATTCTATAATATCACTTGGATTAAAGAAAAAATTAATTTCTCTTTTTGCACTTGCTATATAATAATATTTATTTTATTATAGTGTATATTTTAGAACTGAAAAAAATAAGTCAATCACTGTATAAATACCAGTGTCTTGATGGAAATTTACACTTTGTTATTAAACTCAAAATATGCAAAATAAATACTTAAAAGGTGTTTCAAAAATAGATATTATTTATTTATTAATGTTTGTAATGACGTCATTTCTTGTAATATTCCCGCACACTGGTACAATATCGTTGGTGGTCACCGTGACTTTGTACACGCGGACTGTTTTTGTTTTTGTTTTGGTTTTTACGTTTTCTATTTCTAATCAATTATCTTCTTTTATATTGATTTGAAAATGGATGAAGAAAGATCTAAGGAAAAATTATAAATAAATAATATCTGTTTTTACAACATATTTTAAGTATTTATTTTGCATATTTTGAGCTGTAAAAAATAGTTAATTATATGCGATAATTTGCATATTCTTTCAATTTAAACTACTTTAACCATTTAGTAAAGCTATTACCATATTATGTAATACGGGGGAAAGTCAGTAAGTAGATAACAAACCGACTATTGATATACATACTTTATGAAAAGAAATACTTTGTTTCATTTATTATTCTCAGATGGGTATTAGTCTTTCACAAATTCAGCAATACCTAAAAGAATTTCACAATTTTGTAATAATTCATATTTATTTAAAAACAACTCAGTAATTTAAGTAAAAAATATAGATTGCTTATAATTTTTTAGCTCACAGGCTATCCAAGCCTGAGAGCTTATGTGCCCGCCCGTTCTGTATGTATGTACGTACGTTCGTGCGTGCGTAACGGGATAACTCATGATAAAAATATCGGATCCACTTGTAATTTTGTATATAGGTATATTCTGATAAGACGCTTCCCTGATTAGTTTTTGAAGTTCATTCGATATGTATAAGAGGAGGAACGGGAGGATCATGCCCCTTCCCTTAATTTTTATATATAGATTTTTCATGCAGAATCATCAGTTTTCGTTCAAATATTAGATGTAGGATTATTCTGTTAAAGCGCTTCCCTTGCAATTACCCCCCTCCCCTTAAATTTGATTAATAAGTTTTATGCAGAAATGTCTGATTTGGTTTTAATTTTGTATGTAGGTTCTTTCTGAGAAGGCGAATCTATGAACAGTTTTGGAAGTTTAATGGTTAAGTATAAAAACAGGGAATAACTCCTCTTAAATTATATAAATGAGTTTTTATTAAAAATTTTCTGATATAGATTGGATATAGATTTTTATATGATAAAGCATATCCCTGATTAGTTTAGGGGGTTCAATGATTAAGTATAAAAAGGATAAAAGGGGGGGGGGAGCTGTTTCCTCTCCTTAATTTGTTTTTCGAACGGAATTTGCCCTTGAAAATACAAGGCTGTAATGTTCAATTAGTATGTGTAGCCTGTGACTCTAATGCCATCAGTTTAACCGGGAAATATTCTTTTTTATTTTAATATTACTCAAGATTGATATTAAATTTTCAGTTAACAACTTTTATAATATTGATTCGCCTGATTTCTCAAAACTGATAAGCTCCATTGTGGAGGTCCCGATAAAATGAAGGGAACATTTTCAACGGACCGAGAAAGCGTATTAAAGGAATATTTTTTAACGGGCCAAGCTGATAAAAAAAAATAAGCGGGCAAAGCCGATATAGAATTTAGGCTAGGTATGAAATTTAAAAGGAATTAAGCCAATAAAATGAAAAGAACTTAGAATGGACGCAAATGAGATGGGAATAAGTATAAATTAAATATGCTGCACGAATCGGTGATAGATTGTTTAGTACAGAAACACATGTCCAGAATAGAGCAACATTTGAATCGTGCCTGAACAGGGCATAATTATTACAGTGGAATCAGTCCGGGCCACGATCAGGTTTACATTTTTTTTATATAATAGGCTACATGGTAAATCGGTACTGATATTCTTCTGCATTCAATGGCTTGTGAACATATAGTAATCTATAATGATAATTTCCACATAAATATGTATGCAATATTAAAAAGCCAAAAAAAAAAAAAAAAAAAAAAAAAAAAAAAAAAAACCTTGAATATATGCTATGAAAAATTAGTATTTTCTGAGGGAATTGAGTTGAGTTTGTTTTCATTAATTTTTAAACAGGCCGGACCAGGCCTGTTCTGATTAATTTTAGCACGGTCTGAGCCGTAAACGCAGAAATTCAAACATACTAATAGGGGTGAAGATAGATTCCATTCGGACCGTCCAGGGGCTGAAAATTTCTGTCTGCGCAGATTTCTAGTCCATTGGCATTAAAAGTAATTATGTATGTTGAATTATATGTTTAATAGAGAAACGCTTAAACATAACGTTTCAGGTATACATATTTCATACATACGTATTATACGCGTTTACGATTAAACATATAATTGAAATACATACAGAGTCGAGAGCAATGACTAAAATCCTACATACATATAGCTAATATCATTTTTATAAACATTTGTAAAATAAATATATGAATCAATAAAGTTGAAAAGTTTAGGTCAAATAGTAAATTTTACTTAAGTAACGGCTTCAGGCAAAAGATAAGATTGATTGACAATTCTGGCATTCATTGGTTGAAACTTCCCTACAAATTTTATCTGAGGGTTATTCGATATAATTGGATTTGAATAGAGTAGGAAAACTTTTAAATTTCTCTCTGTCACTTTTAACATTCTTTTTTTAAAAAAGGAATCTATATATGTTTAAAAATATGATTTGGAGTGAAGATTTATTTTTGAACCCTCTATGATATTTTGCGTACTAGTCGCATGTATATATCTTGTTGTTCTTATAATCCAGTTGGTGGTAGACATTATATTATCTAGATTTTAACGGCATTCCATTCTGTCAACGAAACATGCTTAATATAGTATTAAACTATTACTTTTGGCTCAAACGTTATAAATATTAATAAATAGACGTAAAAACAATAACATGAAAAGATAATAAAAATTTGAAAATGTTTCGATGTATATGATAAAAAATAATATCTGAAAATACAACTATTTACAATCAACAAAAGTGGAATTCTTTTATTTATACAAATATATATAACAGATTTCTGCAATTAATCTGCACAAGTATTATTGTTAAGTTCTTCTAGTTGTATTGTCGGCTCTTGAAATATTAGTTATGGATCAGTGATTGAATTTTGTGTTTTCTTTTTTGTTAAAGAAAATAAATCTTCTAGAACTATATTCTTCAGATTATGACTGAAACCTATGAAAATAATGTAAGTATTAAAAAAAAAAATTCTAAGATAATCTTCTTCAAATAATGATTGAAACCTATAAAAAATGAGACTAGAATAAAGTTTGATGAATGTCTGTTCATTAGTTTTTCAGATAGATTTATGGTGAAAAATGTAAAAAATCCAGCATACTGCGCTATCGAATGGGCAATTGACACCAAAAACTTATCAGTAACAATTTGTGTCAACATCTAACTAAATACAGAATTAAATGAAAATTTGTGCATTAATACTGTAAAGTTGCGGGAACTTGTGCATTAATACTGTAGAGTTGCTGGAATCATGAAACATGCAGCTAACAGCGTCATTTGTTGGACAAAACATAATCAGCAGCGATTTTTTACACAGTTTACTTGAGTATAAATTTTTATTAAATGCCGTGTATTATTTCTTGATTAAGTGCGCTCACAAAATTAATGTCACTTAAACACATGCGGAATCACAGGCTCTCGGAGAAAAATTATGTAAAAACATGTTTTCTGGATTTCTTAACCCTAAGCATGTATATCCGTCGAAAAAGTGGTCGAATATTTTCACGAATCTAATTCTTTCAATTTGTATAGATAAAAAAAAAAGTTGTTAATAATTGCACGTCAAACGTAGAAAATGAGGTACGTTCGTTCTATAACGAAGTTTCAAAAATATTCAGATCTTAACATAATAGTATACAGTACGTTGGATGCAGTACAGTAGCCGAAATCTTTTGTGTGTCCCTGTAAACGTTATCTGTTTTCTGTTATACAGGAAGTAACTTAAACTAAACCTCAGCAAAATATATCAATTTCATAAAATTTGAAATAGTTTAATATACTTAAACCCCCCTTCCAAACATTAATTCCCCCTATGAAATATCTGTCCTGTGAATCTACCACTGTATTTGTGAGTCTGTTTGTATGTGAAAAAATATTGTGGACGATCGATCTTAAGGACTAAGTCACGGAATTTCACAAAACTTTTCATTCAGTTAGATCTTATATATAAAGTAGGGCTGATTAGTTTTTAGTGTATATCATCCAGAAAATGGCGCCGCTATGTTGCATTTATCATGATTTCTGCCATAGCTCTATCTCAAGAACTAACGCATGAACTTTCATCTAATTCATACTTAGCTAGACGTTCTCACGGTTTATTAGTGATCGTATGGTATTCGTGCCAATCGCCTATTTGTCGGCCCTGCTATGCTGAATTTTTCACGATTGCCGAAACAGTTGTGTATCAAAAACTATTGGACGGATTTTCGTTAAACTTCAGATTCAATCAGACGAGACATAAGTTGTTGCAAATAAGATTTTCGTATAAATCACTCAACAGCTGGCACTGCTATACTGAATTTTGCATGACTTACACAATTTTAATGATAGTTTTACTCCAAAAACTAATTAACAGATTTTTATTTATTTAAAATCTACATGACGGGTATAGATTACCATTTAATTTTGATACTGTGCTAGCATATTTTGAAATTTTAAAATGTATGAGATAGAAGAAATTTTGGTGATTGTCATATCCAACTAATTCATGGTTAGCACTCGAAATTATATTTTACGAACTTTAATTTTTTAAAACGTTATTCGCCACTTTTGGATTTGTTTGAATTCAAAGAAAATCTCGATCTTTCAAAAATATGATATATAAACATTTGTATTGAGAAGTACTCCATAATAGATTTGAGAGTGTGAGTTTTAGAACTGGTCTTATCTAAAATTTTAAAAAAATATGTTTTCAACATTAATCTATTTTTTTTGGTAAACCTGCACTAAAAATAAAAAATAAAATCTTTAAAAAAATCTTCTATTTTTATTTTGTATTTTTGCCATTCTAAAATCGTGGTTTTCAATGATAATCAATAAAAACAGTCAAAGATTTTTCGCGATTTCACAAAATTTGATTTTTTTTAGATAAAGTGACAATAAAACTCAAGTCCTATTGACAAACGAAATTAACAGCCACACTGTCGCAAAGTAACAGGGATGATAATATTAAATTATCAAGAATAATTCACATATTCACAGCAACTACTTTTGTCAATAATGCTCTTAAATATCAACAAAAATATTTTTTAATTCAATAATAAACGTAAAAATGTATGATGGAACGCAATTTTAACCTTGTTTTAAACAGAAAATATGTAATATGGACTTTAAAACGTTCGATTTTATTTAAAAGGCGATTAAAATAATCAAACATTTGCTAATGTAGGATGTAGTTATGTGTTTTTGTATTTTTGTTTATTTGTATTAATAAGAAAAGATGATTAAAAATAATCTCTGTTGAAGAGCCTGATTAACGCTTGAAAGTACTAAGAAATTTAAAATAAAATCAACTATTAACATCTTTTTGATTATTTTAATCGCTTTTTAAGTAAAACTGAACGTTTTAAAGTTCCTATAATTTATTTTAATAATAAACGTTTATAGAAATATTTAGAAGTATCCATTTTAAAAATCCAGTTTTCTGCTCTTTTTAGCATGCAATATGAAAATAATAAAGTTTCGCAACTCTACAGCAGTATAGTTCGCTTATTTATCATAAAGAAATCCATGTTACAGAATAATCAACTTAAATTAGTGTTCTCAAAGTAAGTTCTTTTTATAAAGCAATTTTATGTATCAAGCAATCATTAACTATTTTTAGCGACGCTCTGCAGGTAGCGCGATAAGTTGCACTAGGAAATTAATTTAGAAATTTCCATTCCATTTAACTGTCGCCCGCAATCGAGGAAAACAAAGGATAAGGACATAATGGCTGAAGCGCCGCTGCTTTAAAAAGAATTACTCGATGCATTATGAATTTTCTCTTTTATAAAAACCCTGAAGCTTTTAATTTTCAAAGTAAATGTATGAGAAAAATGTCAGTTGGTTTAAATTTTAAATGTGTTTCTGTAACTTTTAATAAACATTATAATTTATTTTCTTAGACAAGTAAACTGTTATTCCTCCAGTGTGAAAATAAATGATTACAAGGCATATTTTGTTTAAAGTGAATATAGAAAATGTATCTGTTCCTAGTGGCTTAGAAACAGAATACTTTGCGGAAGTTTTCAAATAGAAGATGCATTTATTAAATAATTATTAAGAAATTTACCTCTTTCAAGCTCGATTTTTTTTTCTTGTAGTTTATTTAATATTTAAGGATACTGTGTTATTAGAAAGTACGGAACCTTTATAAGAGAGTAGCAACATACGCATTGTGGGCATAAACGGAAAATATTTGTCTTAACTAAGATTATACATGGACCTAAACAGTTTTTAGCTCACAGGCCATCATAGCCTGAGAGCTTATGTGCCCGCCCGTTCTGTATGTATGTATGTTCGTTCGTACGTGCGTGCGTAACGAGATAACTCATGATAAAAATATCCAAGCCACTTGAAATTTTGTATATAGGTGTATCCTGATAAGGCGCTTCCCTGATTAGTTTTTGGAGTTCATTCGATATGTATAAGAGAGGGAACAGGGAGCTCATGCCCCTCCCCTTAGTTGATATAAATGGGTTTTTCATGCAGAATTAACAGTTTTTGTTCAAAATTTAGATATAGGATCATTCCGATGAGGCGATTCCGTGAATGTTATTAGGTGTTCATTGAATAAGTACAAATAGGGGGTACGGGGGTTCTAATGCCCCTCCCCTTAATTTATATAAATGGGTTTTTCAAGCAGAATTGTCAGATTTCGTTCAAATCTCCGAATAGTTTTGGAAGTTGAATGGTTAAGAATAAAAGAGGGTGATAACTCCTCTTAAATTACATAAATGCTAAATAGGTTTTTATTAAAAATTATCCGATTTGCTCTGAATTTTGGATATAGATTTTTTTATATGATAAAGCATGTCCTTGATAGTTTAGGAGGTTCAATGATTAAGTATAAAAAAGGGGAAAGGGGAGAGCCTTTTTCCCAATCTAATAATTAACCCTTGAAAATATAAGGCTGTAATGTACAATTAGTGTGTATAGCATGTGAGCTCAATGCCATCAGTTTAACTGGGCAATATTCTTTTTATTTTACCTATATTTATCAAGACAAATTATAATGTTTTATAGTTGTACAATCTAATGAGTTTTTTACATATAAATTGTCTTGATTTTCGGCTTCACTGAAGTCTAAATTAAGGACAAATAAGACTATACTGTGGGTAAACAAATTATAAGACCACTTTGATTTAGAAAATAATAAAGTAAATAAAAGTTGCACTTACAGTTTAACAAACATAAGATATGAAAGCACAACATATTTATTGAAATTAATTTGTTATGGTTTTGAATAATGCAATAAATAAGAACGTAAATAAAACTATAAGCAATGATTGAAAAATAGACTGTTAGTAAATTATAAGAGCAGTTGTCTGAAAGCGAAAATAATATGCATATTGATACGATATTAGTGACCTATTTTTCTTTATAACCTCAAACACTCTGTTTTTTATAGAAGTGACCAGGTGATTAAGTACAGATTCAGAAATATTGTGACATTCTTTTGCAATGGCCATTTCCAGTTTATTGCTCGATAAAAACTGTTTATTATTAGCATAAACTTTACGACTTAATACGTCTCAAAGATTTTCCACAGGGTTCAAGTCTTGACTTTGACTTGACCATGACAAAACTTGATTTTTTGTTTTCTTAAACCATTGCTGGGTGGATTTAGACATTTGGTAAGAAGGATTGCTCCGATAAATCATCCAGTTAGCACCATATAAAAAAGGTCCAAACGGTATCAAATAATCATATAACTTAGTTTGATATAGCGCAGAGTTAATACGTCTCGAAATTTGGGTTAAATCACATAATCCATCATGATTAAAAGCTTCCCAAACCATTACTGACTCTTCTCCTAATTGTCGACTGAAGCATTGTTTCTATCTGTTCTTCAAATCATGCCAATAGTATTTATAACCATCCGGATCATCAAGATTATTTTCTTTTTCAATTGAAAATATCCCTTGTTTTCATTTCTTGTCTCATCACATAACATTTTTAGCCCATTTTTTTTTTATGATGTGTCATTAGCCTAGGTTTTTTTACAGTTTCAAACATTTTGAATATTTACTTGATTTCAAACTGTTCCAAACTGTTAAATTCTTTTGTTGAAACGGTTCGAAATTTCCCGAGATGAAAGACCTTTTTGTGTTGATAATCGCAATATTTGTAGATCATCCCGTGCGGTCAAAGTCCTTTTTCTTCTAGATGATTTAATTTTATTTAAATCATTATTTCTAATTATTTCTATAGCACTGGAAGATTTAGAATACTTCATTTATCGAGATATTTCTCGTTTAGATTTACTAGTACCCTGTTAAAACCAAATTTTCTGACTTCGGTTGCAGACAACTCTTTATTGCCCAACATTTTTTCAAATGTATCATAAATAGCACTATCTATACTTGCATCTTTGCTTCTCGGAAATATTTTCATGATACACACACACATTATAATATTTCCGATGTTAGGTATTATAATATGCTAATTTTCAGGTGGTCTCAAAATTTCTTATTATAGCAATTATAACAAAAAACATTTTATGATCAATATTAAACATACAAGCTAAAATTCTACATACTATGTTTTCTTCTTCAGAAATGCACCAATTTATTAGTAGTCTTTATTTATTAATGAACTGTAGAGCATTTATAGAATATTCTGTTTTTTCATGAAAAAGGCATCTGCTAAGCCAAAACACGTAAACAGTTTAAACATTTAAAAAAAATACTTAACACTAGATATTTTATTTAACTCCTTTTAAAAGTTAACGATATACAATATCTATGGGTGTTCGGGTTCGTTACATATTTATATAATTTTCTGCATTTAAACATGCAATATAAAAATGTAAAATTTTCATTACTACAGTATCATTATCTTATTTACCTTAAAGAAATGCATGTTACAGAACATCAACATAAATTAGTATTCAGAAAATAAGTTGTTTTTAGAGCGATTTTAATTATCAAGCAATCATTAGCTTTTTTTGGCGAGGCTCTGCAGGTAGTGCGATAAGTTGCACCAGGAAATTAATTTGGAAATTTCCATTCCATTTAACTGTCGTCTGCAACCAGGGAAAACAAAGAATAAAGCCGTAATGGCTTAAGCACTGTAATTAAAAGAATTATCCAATCCATTATGAATTTTCTCATTTATAAAAGCCCCGTAATCATTTTACTGGCGCTTTTAATTAAAAAAATAAATGCATGAGTAAAGTATCAACTTCAGATCTAAATGTGTTTATGTAACTGCTGATTTTTTTTTTTCAAAATAACCTTAAATTTTCGTTATTTATTACTTAAGTGAACATAAAAATAAATTATTGTTTGATTTATAGTATAGACAGAATTAGGTACAGTAAAACCTCCGAATAAGGGACACCTATGGGACCGGAAATTTTGTCCCTAAAATAGAGGTGCCTCTTATTCGGACTTCGGAGTGTCTTTTATTTGAAGGTTTCAGTGTATATTATATTTAATATTAACAAATAAAATGTTTGTAAGTTTAGTGTCTTGAGAATTCGACACCATTCAGAAGTTTTCATGCCTAAGAGTAAATTATTAAGAAAGCACCTTTTCAGAACGAAATTTTTCCTGATACACACTTTAAAAATTACTCAAAATGCGATCTGGTCATCAGTTTCTCGTTTTTGGTTCTTCCCAATTATTAGTACGTTATGAAGAAAAATATAATTTGCAAGTATTGAAATAAACATATAAATTTAAGAGCTGTTTTTAAAGAAAAATACGCATTTTTTTAAATAGAAAAAACATGCTTTGCATATAATATTATGCGTATATGTTAGTAAATTTAAGCGATACTGCAAATTTTTTACTTCATAACACATGTAAATGGTTTGCTAAAATATTGTTTAAAATAAAAAAAATGAAATATGTTGAATAGATTTCATTGCACAAAGTTTGGCATAAACGTAATTTTTTGTTAAAATTTGACATAATATGCTCTAAATTTGAAAAGCTAATTTAAATGTCATTAATTTTTTTTAATTAATAGATTTTCCCCTGTTTTAATTCAAAATATAACGGTGTGCAATAAAAATTTCACATTTTTTAAAAAGAGTGAACCGGAAGTAGGTACCATACCTTAAGAAAAGACATCTTCACAAGTTCCCTAAGTGAGAAAATGAACATGTGCAAGCAGTGGCGCCAACTTTGAAAAATATTGGGTTGGCTCAAAAATACAGGATGGGCTCAAAATTTTTTTTGTAAAATGGTGTGACCAGTTTGTTTTTCTTAAAAGAGTTGCCAGATGATGAAAGGCGAGAATTTTAAGTCAAACTGTTATGTTTAAACAAAGTTTCAATGCTATTAAATTATATTCTCGTGAGTGTTTCCTTATAAAGACGCTTATATTTATTGTATTGTCATGATATCAAAAACATGACTACAAATTGAATTAGCACAAATTTGCCCAAGGAGCAAAACATTTCAGTCATTTGGGATTAATGGGTGTCAATCGGAGAATTAAAACACATAGTCATTGGCAAAATAGATTTTGTTCTAAGGAGAAAGATGAATAATAAAATAATAATGAATTAAATAATTAGAACAACAAAAATTACGCACGTTATGATTCAAAATTTTGGGTGGGTTCGTGCCCCACGGACCCATATAAGTTGGCGCCACTGTGTGCAAGAAACCGATTTTTATGTTGTCTTTCTACCTAGCGTTCTAACCAGCGTTACGTCGTTTTCTTTTAATCCCCACAGAGATTTATGAATAACACATTAACAAAAATATTTGCTCGGAGATTTAAAAAAAAAATATGTTCCAATGCTTTTGACTCTTTTACTGCACAGTAGATCAAAATATAGATCAACTAGCTGTAAAAAGGGAAAGTTTTATTCTAGAATTTTCTAAGATTGTTAAAAGAATTACAATGATCAATAATATTAAAATACATACTACGAACTTTTAAAAGTTCACTATTTTACTTAAGAGATGATTAAAATAATCAAAGATGTTACAAGTTTAAAATACATATTTTATTTAAAACTTCTTAATAATTTAAAAGAAATCCAAGATCTAGATCAGAGACTATTTTAATGACTAATTGTTGTGTATTTATACAAAAACGCCATGAAAGTGAGACAGCCAATAATTATTAGAATTGAAAGTAGAAGTAGCAGTTTCTCTTGTTAAACTTAACAATAAGAAGTATATATTTTTATTAATTGCCGTTTTATTTATTTTATTTCATCACTGTGTTCTCATTCGTCACTTTTTATTTTAAATACTTAGCAAGAAAGTCGAAGTTTCAGTGCAATATTTGTTTATGATTAGAAAATTGAAAATATACAGAAATTATCGACACGCAGAAATGTTCCAAACAATATATTAAAATTTGGAAGTACTCTTTATTGAATTTAAAGTAGTAGATTACTGATACAGTAGATTACACAGTAGATTACACACAGTAGATTACAGTATGATATGGGTCATTCTCAGATAAAGAGAAATTTCATGTCCTTTAGCAAAAAAAGAAAAATTAATGAGTCTATCATGAATGTTTTAATTTTATTTTTTAAAATAGATAAAGGACTACATTGTGCAACAGTTTAAACATGGGAAAAATTATAATTTTAATATTTAAAAAATTAAAAAGTTGCAAATTTCATTACCATGGCACGTTCCTACTTCAAATTTAATAATTCAAAATTACACTTTGAAGTGTTGGAAAGCTTTTGTCTTTTCGCAAACATAGTAATAGTGAACAGGCCATGGAAATGAAAAATTTCAAGACTTTTCGTATTTTCTAATATTATTTCTCAAAAACTAACATCAATAACATAAATTTGAGTTACTATAAAGATTTAAACTTACTGACTTATTGTTTAAAAATTAATTAAATCCGATTATACAAAACAATCATTTTCATTTATCTTATCTTTGTGAATAAAAATGATTTTTCTTTTATATTATTAATGTTTATGTTTATTCAATGAATGATAATAACAAGTGGGTCAATGATTAAATACAAATTTCTTAATTTTTAATGTGTATATGTTCTATGAAATTGAATTATAAAGTAATTAGTTTGATCTTCTAATTATTAATTTTGGTTTCTGTAAATTAAGGCCATAAATAAGTCTAACGATTTCTGCTGCTATTTTTCTCATAATGCAAACATTCTATTACTCAAAAAAAAAAAAAAAAAAAAAAAAAAAAAAAAAATTTCGAAGGCAAAATTTCCTTTTATCTGAGAATGACCCATATAGGGATTTATCAAATGACAAAAAGAAAAGTTTTAGTTTTAAGTTAGTTTGTTAAATTGCATGCGTACTTTCACTTGATTTTAATTTTCATAACTATTTTTTCATCATTACAAAAGATTTAATGACTTTTTTTGACTCTGCAGTCAATATAATAATATTTAACTTTAAGCATTGGATAACGCTTAGATACAGAGTCGATGGGAAAAATAGACGACTTTGACTCCGGAAATTTTTACGACTTTCAGTTCGACACCCGACTGCGAGCTTACTAATATAATAATGTTGAATATAATTACCATAAGTCATTATAAGGGAAGACCAAAAAAATAAGGCGAAAATTTCATTATTTCGGTTTCGTGGACTTAAAATGGGTAAATCTTTACAATTAATATTAATTCCTGTCCTCCAGAGCAGAAAAATTTCGATGGAAAGGGAAAAAAAAGTAAAGAGGAAAATTTTACTAGTTCGGATATAATTCAGGAGCTACTAGAGTTTTTAATTAAAAACGATTTTTATCTATTGTGTATGCCGGGAAATATATTGGAAAGCTTTAACTTGGATGCCCCGAAATAAATGAAAAATAACAATAATTCCTTTTATAAATTTAAAATTATATATAACTGGTTAAGTTTCACTTTAAACTGCATAACAAAAAAAAAAAAAAAAAAAAAAAAAAAAAAAAAAAAAAAAACGAAATCGGAGTTGCAGTCAGTTTGTTTATTAGCAACTGCGACTCCGAATCTTATGCTCAAAAATGGGCCCGACTCCAACTCCGCAGCCTTGCGCTTTAGAGTCCACACTCCTGACTAAAAAAGACCCGGATGGTAATGTTATGTCTATGAGGGCGTTCTTTTCAAATATCTCGCTCAAATTTTAATATTTTTACATTTATTTATTTATTTATTTATTTATTGCATTGGATATCTGAGAAGGATCTACAACCGGGCTAATTTTTACCTTTTCAATTTTGGTTTCAGATTTTTTATAATAGGATAGTTTCAATTTCAGAACCGGTTCTAACCGGTTTCGAAAATTAAAGTAATTAAAAAAAAAATCTGAAACCAAAATTGAAAAGTACAAACTAGTCCGATTGTAGAACGTCCTCAGCTATCCTATGGGAAAAAAAACATGTAAAAATATTAAAATTTGAACGAGATATTTGAAAAGAACGCCCCCATAGACTTTACATTACCATCCGGGTCTTTTTGAAAAGAATGCCCCTAAAGACTTAACATTATCATCCGGGTCCTTTTCAGTCAGTAGTGTAGGTTCTTAAATTACCGGAGAGCGTTACGTTTCTGCTCTCAATGCAAAAAATCATTTAATCTTAGCGATAGAATTCAGGATTACAACAAAATTCATTCTGAAAAGGCAAAACAATACAAATATAAAAACATTGTATTTCATAAATTTCTATGTAAATGCAAAAGAAAAATATTTTCGGCAGAAAGTAAGCTCTTCCGATATTGAAAATACTTAGCTTACTAAAATACCGGATCTCCTGATTTTCATTTTCATAGCAATAAAATATATCGAATTGTTCGCTTTGTCTAATAAAATTCTTTCAAATGATGCAACATAGTATACTTTTTAAAAACTTGAAGGAACAAACTTTGTAGACTGTCATTCGTTGTGACAGATTTGTGGACTCGGCAGTTATTCGTAATCTTGAAAGTTCTCGATAAAAGTGCTGATTCAAGTGAAATAACTTAGAAGATTTCGCTTATAGTCTATGAGGAAAAGGTAGAAAAGTCTTTAGAGTTTACGGAACTTTTTATATCTTAAATGATTTTTTATGCAGTTGCTGAACCTCTTTTAACTTTTACAAACCTTTCAAAAATATGGTCAATACATTAACAATTAAATTGAAGATGATTTGATTATATATCTTTAAATAATGATTGTTACTGACTCTTAAGATTAATGAATTTATGCCATTAAAATGAATTTTTTATGCAGTTAAATCTACCCTATCTACATTATAAAAGACAAAAGTATCTGTGCTAAACGCATACGTCCATCTGAGTTTGGCAACATATTCAAATTTTAAATAAAATTTCAGTTTTACGATTTTTGATACTGAAAAATTTTAAACTAAGCATCGCACACTTTGAATTTTTATATAGTCGTATGAGGGGAAAATGTACTTTCAAGTTAATTTATTTGAAAGCTGTAGCTCAATTTTGTTTCTGATCTGTTAATTTTTCGTAGTTTTTCAATCCATTTTTTGTGTCATTGTGGCAACGGAACACACCAAAAATGCGAACATCACAAGGTCAGCTATCTCAGACATATCTATTTTCGACCAAGAACAACAACCATTTTTCAAATAGTTAATAAAAACGTATAATCCAGATTACTGCGGAGAAAAACATGAGTAAATATTTCATTAATTTCTATGAAAATGTAAAAGAAAAATACTTTTGGCACAAAATGAGCTCTCCCGATATTAATAATTCTTCGCACCAGAATTCCTGATTTTCATTTTCAATTTCCTCCCTATAAAATATATCGAATTGTTCGCTTTGCCAAATAAAATTCTTTCAAAGATGCAACATAGTATACTTTTTAAAAACTTGAACGAACAAACTTTGTAGACTGTCATTCGTTGTGACACATTTGTGGACTCGGCAGTTATTCCTAATATTGAATGTGCTCCGCAAAAGTGCTGATTCAAGTGAAATAACTTGGAAGATTTCTCTTTCAGTCTAGGAAGAAAAAAAGAGAAAAATCTTCAGAGTTTACGTAACTGTTTATACCTTAAATGATTTTTTATGCAGTTGCTGAACCTCTTTTGACTTTTACAAACCTTTCAAAAATATGGTCAATACATTAACAATTAAATTGAAGATAATTTGATTATATATCTTTAAAGAATGATTGTTACTGACTCTTAAGATATAAAATGAATTTATTATATCCCCTTCAGCCCTGATGTCGCTTGCATGCGACACTAAAAAACACCCTTTAATTTAAATGCTTCTAGAATTGTTAAAATTACATCTAGACCTTTTTAGATAGATGCTCGCATGTTAGAAGTATCGATATATAAACTGGTGCATCTTTGGAGATTTTTTATAATAATTTTAAAATGGTTTTTGTAGTGCCACGTGAAATTTGTCTCAGGTCTGAGGCGGATATAGTTATATCTATCCTATCTATATTATAAACGACAAATAAATGTGTGCTTAACACGTACGACGTTCTGAGACTGGCAACATTTTCAAATTTTAAGTGAAATCTCAGTATTACAATTTTTGGTACTACAATATTTTAAACTTTTAAGCATTGCGCATTTTGAATTTTTACACCGCGTATGAAGGAAAAATGTACTTTTAAACGTAATTTATTTGAAAACTGTATCTCAATTTTGTTTCTGATTTGTTAATTTCTTTTAGTTTTTAAATCCTTTTTTCTCTTTTTGTCATTATGGCAACACAATATACCAAAAAATGCGGATATCACAAAGTCAGCTGTCTGAGATATATCTATTTTCGACCAAGAACAGCAACCATTTTTCAAATGGTTAATAAAAACGTATAATCCATATTACGGCGGAGAAAAACATGAGTAAATATTTCATTAGTTTCTATGAAAATGTAAAAGAAAAATCCTTCAGGCACAAAATAAGTTCTTCCGACATTGAAAATACTTAGCTTATTAAAATACCGGATCTCCTGATTTTCTTTTTCAATTTCATAGCAGTAAAATACATCGAATTATTCTCTTTGTCTAATAAATGCTGCAACATAGTATAGTTTTTAAAAACTTGAAGGAACAAACTTTGTAGACTGTCATTCGTTGTGACATATTTGTGGACTCGGCAGTTATTCGTAATCTTGAATGTTCTCGGTAAAAGTGCTGATTCAAGTGAAATAACTTAGAAGATTTCTCTTTCGGTCTATGAGGAAAAAGGAGAAAATTCTTCAGATTTTACGTAACTGTTTATATCTCAAATGATTTTTATGCAGTTGCTGAACTCCTTTTGACTTCTTAAAACTTTCAAAAATACTGAAAATACATTGACAATTAAGCTGAACATATTTTGATTATATAACTTTAAAGAATAATTGTTAATGATTCTTAACATATTAAAATAAAGCTTGGCAAAAATTACAGGAGTCTAATTTCATATAAGAAGTGTTGATATTTCTATATTATTTTAAAGTATTTTTCTTTTAAAGATAACAACTTGTTTTGTGTAATGAAAATATTGCCGTTATATTCTAATTGATTTTTGAAGATTTAAACAAATAGATTAAATAGATGGCTGCATAATGTTTTATATATATTTTAAATGGAATCCCAAAAGATGTAATACATATTTCTTTTCGTATATTCCAATAAATAGTTTTGCATGGGTAAAACATATTAAGCTTATCTTTTATAGCGATAGATAATAGAACATAGAACAGAGTATCTACACTGAGCCATTACAACGTGTATTGTATTTAAGATATTTATTGCACATTGCACACCATTACCTATGAAATCGGTTTGGTACCTCCTGAGATTGCGTAAAAATCGCAATTTGGAACGTTTTTTAGAATGATTTTTTACGCATTTACAGCTCTTTTAAATTTAGAATTTTTTAGAAATGTTTTCAACAGTAACTAGCAGGTCAAATTTCCTGTTTCTAGTCTCTTTCGTAGAAAAAAAATACCAAAATATAGTAATATTTTGTTTTTGTAACCCCCAGGTAGTTGTGACACAGACACAAAATAGAGCTTATGTTAGAGCATGGGCTGCCATTATTAATTTAAAACCATTACTTATGAAATGGTTTTGATGTTTCTATAAATTGCATATAAATCGCCATTTAGATGTTCTTTTAGAACTCTTTTCACGCATTTTCATCCCATTTAAATTTCGAATGTATTAAGGAAATTTCTTAGAGATCATTTATATCTAATAAGAATCTGCCATGCGAAATTTCATGCTTCAGTATTTTTTAGTAACACAAAAACGGCATTTTTAGAACTTTTTTTCTCCTACACTCCATATGGTGTAATGTCACCCACATGAAATATCGGTCATGTTGGAGCAAGGGCTATATTCTGATTATAATAGACGACACCATCAGTATTTTCTTTTCTTTTTGCGTGCTTTCTTTAAACTTACAATTATATTTGCGTGCTTTCTTTAAACTTACAATTATGTTTGTGTGGTGCAGTCAAATCTAGTAATCCATTTTTTACTCACTTTCTGTTAACACACAGCATTGAAATTTGAAATATATATATGTATTCTTCAAAGCAATCCATGAATTGGGTATTGATTTTTAAAAATTTGATACCTAAGGGAAAAATGAAAAGCAAATTTATTTAATGATTTGCATTTCATTTACTATGGATAAATCAATATAAGATCCAACAATGAGTATGTGTTGAAAAGTACTAATGACAGGGTTATCACAATAGCGCCAAATTTTGGGCAACATGGAGAAATACACAAAAATTGGCTTGACCTCTCGGTTATCGTGCACTTCCACAAAATACGAATTAAAAATGAAAATACAGGTTTTTTTCAAATTGGGGTTAGGTAAAGTTCGTTAAATTTCTTGTCCAGGAAGCTTTGAAATTAAAACTTCACTCCAGAAACATTTCGTCGTTATGAAATATTTATTAATTTAAAACTTATAGAATAATAGAGAATAAAAATTATTAGATGCATAGGTGGTTCAATAATTATTGTCATTAGTGTTTATAAAATATTTTTATTGGAATTGGGTTGATGTAAAATATCAAAGCCTAGTATTTTAGACAGGGCCGTAGCCAGGAGTGAAAAATAGAGGGGGGGGGGGGGCTCATAATTTTTTTTTCTCTCTCTGACACAGAAAGATAAATTAGTGCATATTCACATTGTAGTTACTCTGTTTCTCATTAAACTGTTATAATAACTTCATTTTATGCTAAGAAAAGTATATGATGAGGAAAGTTTTGAGTATATAACTGGTAAAAAATTAAACATCATGTTAGCTTCATATGTATAAATAGGATGAGAAATATGTTGAAACACTTATTTTAGATACAATTTAGTAATTCTGCAAAACTGTGAAATGGTCTCAAAACTAAATTAGATTTTTGAACAGTATTTCATTTGAAGTTTCGGAACATAAATTCATTGAGTGACCTTGGAAGCTTTTCCAAAGGGGCTCAAAATATTTTAGGGGAGGCTGAGTCACCCATAGCACCCCCTTAGCTACGTCCCTCATTTTAGATGTCCATATGCTCAGTTTCAGAACCGTAGTTATTATATTAATATATTTTTGAAGATAAGGGCGAAGTTTAAAAGACCTATTTTTAAAGGATTTATAAAGGGGGGGGGGGAGTGGGCGTGAGGGGTTAAAGGCTGGTTTGGACCTTATGGGGCTAGATTACCAGGATTAACAGTGGATGAGACGTGGCTAATCACTGCGATCCCGAGTCCAAATGACAGTAGCTGTGTCTCCTCCACTGTCAAAAATCTAACCCCTTAAGTTCAAAACCAGCTTCATTTTGGAAACAACGGATTTTGTCCTTTTTCTATAGACGATTACTTTCAGAATTTTCAAGCTATGACTTTGAGACTTTTACAAAAGTTGCTCCATACATTTAGCTAATATAATATGCAAATGAAATTTTGATATCTTTGACGCATGCGCAGTAAAAAATTATTTAGTAAACCTATTCATTTTTCATACAATTTTTATTATTTTTTAATTCTGATTACAGAGTACTGTGTGCAATGTTGTTTGTCATATTTTCTGAAAAAAATATTATTTTTTACTAAGAACTCTGAAAATTATAAGGGAAAAACTTGGAAAAATTTGGGACCATTTTTATAAAAACCTTAATTACTCTGCGTGCATTCTATTTGCATAAAAATGAACACAGTATATTGCAATAAGGCATTCAATCATAATCTAGAGTTTGAGCGCTTTTGCTACATTAGTTTTGACAGGGTTATTCAAAAGATATTCATTCTTTTTTAATTTGTTGACGGTCCCCTATGGAGTTTCGGTAAAAAATCTTCACGGAGATGTATGAAGTATACTATTATATTTATACACTAAGAGTTTCGAGATGATTCCTCATGTATTTTTCTAGATAATTAGTAAAATGTCTAAAATCGCAAGTGTCCCATAATCAATGGCCATATAGTGTATAGCTATAAAGGATTAACATATTTTTTGAATAGTAAAAACTTTTTAAACTGAGACGGATTAATGACATTATTATTACGTTATTGTGCATTTCAGATGAAAATTGTGGACGGAAAATTTAAGAAAAAAAATTGTTTATTTAAACAAAATTTCCATTGATCCATTTTTAAACGAAAAGATTTGTTGGACCAAACAAATTTTTGTTGATTCAACAAAACTTTTTTATGTGTGCACCAGGGATAATAATTATTAGACCAATATCGTATTAGACATACTTTTAATGAGCTGTAATTTTATTGCTCGATGTAAGATAGGAATAGTTTATTTTGAAATAAATTCGACGTGAAATGTTTGCTATTTTGAATTTAAATGGATTATTTTAAACTTCATTGAACTACTATACATGCTTTTAGAATGTATTCGTTTAGAATACGATTTACATGTGGATATATTTTTTAATACTCATAAAAATTAACTGCGAATAAATTTAAACGAATGCGAAAATTACTATTTTATTATCACCGAAAGCGTTACTTTTAAAAATAAATTATAAATTTTAATTTATCGAATTTTCGATTTTTAAAAAATAAGTTTAATTTAGGTGTTTATACAGACAAAATGCATTCATACGAGGAATAAGTAGAATCTATCCCTCTTCTTCAGATTTCTGGAAAAAATTAATAGGAAAAGCATGTTTTCTAGCAGTGCAATAATTATTTGATTAAATTAGATAAATAATTTCGCGTAATGCATTATTTTTATTTTTGTTTTAATTTTAAATTTAATTTATTTAAGAATTATGATTATGTCCCATAAAAAGTAATTAAAGAAAATTTCAATACGAAAATAAGAATTAGTCGTTGGGCGCCACGGTAATACTTAACCATCATGGGCATGCATACTATAAAGTATGAAAACTCTTGTAAGCTACGAGGGCTGTAAATTAAGTAATGACAACATAGGTATAAATCAATTTCTAATGAACTTACAAGTACAATTGCATGACATTCTATTTATGTAATCACCAGCAAAGCTTATAGCCTTTTGCCAAATGTCGGGAAGTCGTTGTAGATGAGTAACAAGGTGTTGATTGTTGATATGAGCGACCAAGCAAGCTATTGCGTGGAGTACAGATGAAACGTTTGATGACTCAGACCAACCTCTAAGGATAATTCTCGGACAGTCCATCGGCGGTCTATAGTAAGGTGACCGGTCGGGATGTCAATAAGCTCTTCAAGAATGGAGGGACGACCTGTGCGTTGCAAATCCGCATTCTTATTCTGACCCGAACGAAATGCTTGAACCCTTTGTGCTACTGTCCTATACGGTAAAGCATTTGTGCCACAAGCTTCCACTAATCTTCGATAGCACTGTGTTGCATTTTTGCCCCGGCAACCTCGATTTTGACCCAAGACCGCTGATCACCTTTTAAAAACATGCTTTAGAGAGATGGAAATGAAATTTCCCAATTTAACGCCACACAACAATTACACTTCTAAGCAGATCGGCTGTTTTTTGCACTCTACACATAGACAAGAGCGCCACCTCACCGCTCCCATATCCTATTTGCGCATGCCCGCCCTTCTGCGAGCTTAAAAATGAACTTGCCACTATTTAATTTACAACCCTCGTATTTATAAAATGCATTGCAATACCAAAATAAAATTTAAACGTATATTTAAATATTTTTAATTCCTAGTGAGGCTCTACTACGGATTTACGGCTACTGCTTGACTATCCAATTGACCCATTTCGACAAATTATTTAAATCGCCAAACTACTCGTTAATTATGCAAATTCTCATAATTATAATTTTAAATAACGAAAGAAGAAATAAATTAGTAAAACATTAATAAAAATACACATTAAACCTCAAATTAAAAATCAGCTGTACAAACACATGTAGCGTAATTAATGTCAAGTGCATGTGGCATTTACGATAAGCCATTACTGGCATTTAATCTTATAGTTTGGCGATATTTTTTTGGTCGACGTAATAATCAAGTAGTAAAAGAAACATCCTTATAACTCCAAAAATAATAAATCTTTTAATTAACAATTTAAACGAATGAAGTGCCTCATTTCCTATTAATATATCTATATATCTGAATTGAAATTTGAATGAAATACAGGATCATGAAAAATCGGAGAATGTGAAAATAAGATTATAAGTATCTCGACAACTAATTATCCGATCGATTCCATTCTTTATGCAATATTTATATTTTTATTGTCTTTTACAGCCATAACTTAAAATAAAAAATAGTTACAAATAATTTATGCTACTGATATTCAATAGAGGCTTCTTTCCATTATTACATACTAAATACACACCAAATTTTAAGTCTCTGTCTCAATTTGTTCGGGAGATATTGCCCGTTTACAGACAGGCGGACAGACACAAATAGACGGACGATAGTTTTTTTCTAAATATATGTTTTTCGGAATCTCATGTGTCTGAGACGTGTAAATCCGTTAAAAATTTTGCTTCGATTTTCAAAACGATTGCAGAACTTACCGTATACTACGTATGATAGGTAAATAAAATATAAAGCGGTAAAATTATCCATCATATAAAAGCAAAAAAAAAGTTTTATAATTATATTTGTTCTAAAAAATCTTACCTCTATAAAGTATATATATATATATATATATATATATATATATTCTTTTATGAAATCTGTTTTCATTGGAAAAGATAAAATCCTAAGAAGAAATTTGCTTTCTCAGCTTATAAAAAATAAAAAGAGTGTAAGTCTCGTGACATTTAAATGAAAAGAAATATCTTTGACATAAAGGCTGGAGAATTATTCTTTCTTCAGTGAAGTTTTCAGATTTTATATCAGTAGCAAGATCAGTAAAAATATTCTAGAATATTTTCTCCATCTAGACGGCGAAACTACAATCAGATTTAAAAAATTTATAAAACATAGCAAAATGTTGCCGTAAAACTTCCCCTGAGCTAAAAATATTTATGAGAACAAAATTTATAGCATTTCTTTCCAAAAAAAGTATATTCTTAGTTGTGAAACTTTATTAAATTTTTAATGATTATACCTTAAGGACACAATTCGATAAAACTTGTTTGTCTAACTTTTGAAGATATGGCGATCTTTTTTTTTTTTTTTTTACTAAAAGCTTTATATTCATGCATATATATGCATTGAAAAATTTATCTGAACCTAAAAATGTAGATAAAAGGGCGTAAATAAAAGTTGCACAGATGTTATACATATAAAATGTTTAATACAAAATGAAGGTATGTGTTGTACTTATTTTATCGACATAGGAGAATATTTCATTGAAGTTTGTTATCTCAAATACAGTTTCAAAGAAATATACTCAGAAAAGTAACTCTCAGTCTATATTGTTATACTTTTTCAAAAGAAATTGTGGATCCTAATTTATTCAGTAGAGCTCAATGAAGTTATAAAATTCCTTTTTATGTGCCTTTCTAAAAATGTTTTAGTATCAGCAATAAATGATATATTTTCATACAAAATATTTTGAATAATATATATTTTGTAAGATATACATTATTTTATATTCTGAAATTTTTCAGGATTATTACTATACCACCATGTTAAGTCTCTTTTATTGAACCCTTTGTTTTTGTTGTTCCTAATGTTGTTGTACTTCAATACTTTTATGCAACAAAATCTTTTTCTAAATAATTGTTATTCATATCTATATTACATGCTTCCATATCTTCTTAATTCAAAATATTCATATATGGAATTTTAAGGAATATGGAGGATCTTGTGGAATACGATAAATCTATTTCGAACTTTGAATATTTAAGCCTACTTTTGAAATCTTGTGATTTATTCGTAACCCCGCTTTTGTACGAGTACATCATGCATTGCGCAATCATTGTAAGCAATGCCCACGGAAGGTGGTGATTGAATCTACAGTAATGCATTGCAAGTATACTTTGAACTCTCTTTACATGCATTGCAAAAATTATGTTTTGCGAGGTACATAAATAATGTATGTTAAATTAATCTGTGAAAATTGAATAAAACTTAGTGTTGAATCTATATTGCATAAAAAATTTTACTTTAACGGAAAAATATTAATGTAATCCTCATCACATCCATTATGATTTTATTTCTTAGAGACATGTCCTGCATAATTGTGTAGGTGATCCCAAAGAAAAAGAAACATTTTCCTTTTTTTGTGTCATTTAAAATTAAACCTATACCAACAGATTTGCTTAGAACCTCCCTTTGCTTAACCTGACATCGGATAATTTTTAATGTAGTTTTTAATCAACTATGAATCTATTAATTGGATAAAACTGCTACAACTTTTCATTTCCCTCTTCCGGTCTTAGAGGGTTAATGACCAACAGAATTGTATGAGTGTCAAGAGAATCAGCTAAAATCTCAGAGAAATAAATGATAACTAATACGAAAATAACTTGTAAAAAATAATTAAAAGGATTTTATGAGTGTCTTTTAAGAGGTGAAAGGGATCAGGGAGGCTAAGTACACCTCATTTGGCAAAAAATGACGAAAATATCGATATTATAATTTCTTGCTTTACACATTAATACCCTTAGAAGATTACACCCCATCTGATGAAGTTTCGTAAAGATCAGAGTATTCGATTTTTCTTCTTTTTGGGAAAACGGATTTTGAGGTTATTCTATCAACGGTATTTTTCGGAATTTACAAGCTATGATTTTGAGATTTTCAGAAATTTTACTCAATACATTTACCTAACAAATTATGCACATTATATTTTTTTATTGTATTCAAGCATGTATAGTGAAAGTTTATTTAGTAAACCTTCTCATTTGTCATACAATTTTTTTTTCATTACAGGATATTATATACAATGTTATTTCACATATTTTCTGAAAACAACACTTTTTTTTAACATTAAGAACTCTGCAAATTCTAAGCATAAAACTTGGCAAAATGTGGGACTGATTTTATGAATACCTTAATTTCTTTACGAATGTACAACCTCATACAAATGAAAACAATTTACAGGAGTAAATCACTGAATCATATTGAACTACACATTGAACGCTTTTGCTAAATAATTTTTGACAGGGTTATCGAAAAAATATTTGTTCTTTATCAGTTTGTTGACTGTCCCTATCGAGTTTCGGGGGGAAATGTTCGCGTAAATACATGACCTGTGATTTCTGTTTACACACCTGAAGTTTCAGGTTAATTCCTCAAGTATTTTTCTAGATATTTAACAAATTTCCTAAAATCGCATTTAACAGGTCACCTTTGGCCATATAGTGTAGAAGCTTAAGGCTGTATTCCTGTCCAAAATAGCTATTTTATGACATACTCACAAAGTTGGCATGTGTTCTTATTTATACACTAGAAATCAAATACCATTTTTTTATTTTTCGATAAAAGTACAGAAGATTTCAGAAAATGCTATTCGACAACAAATTCTGACACTGATTTTTGACGGCAACAACCAAACAATATCTTCATCAAACGGTAATCCTTTAGAACTCAAGATTTAACAAATATATTGAAAGATAGCTATTTATTCGAAATCACTAAGTCATGCCTAAAAATTTTATTTATTTGCGTTTTAAAATGTATCCTTGAATATGGAAAAAAAAGTTTGATTGTTGTACTGAGATATTTTTTTTCACGCGGTGGCCGCCATAGCTATCAAAATTGATCTACAATTTTGCAGATCTTCTGGTGTTTTATATATGAACCAATGTTTACATACCTTGCTAAAAATATTTTATTAATAACAATAAATAGTTGCGCTTATATTATAAATGTTTTTTTTTTGTTTGTTTAGTTTAAAAACACACGTATTCTGAATTCAAGATTGTAAATGTAATGCTACTTTTAAACTTTCAGATTCAAAGTATTTGTATTCATAAAATGCTGAAATGATTTAATGACATCGGAATTTACGAACAAATTTGTTTCAAAATAAGTAAAAGCTTTTCCTCACGTACTCAACTAAAAAAAAACTTTCATTCTAAAATTCTGTTGTCAATGTGGTATTTAAGAATTAAAATTAAGTGGTCCAAAAATAAAGCACTGTCTTTCAATGGGTTAAGCCTCTTTCATTGACGTGCTGATCACTCTTCTTTGCATAGCCAATAAAATATTATGACTTGGTTTTAAAACTATTATTTAAATAACTATTTTGCTGACTTCTCACATGTAAGTATATACATAAGTAATGATAAAAATATCTACGGCAATTTTATTTAAGTTATAAAGAAATAAATAACATAAACACTCCCAAAGAATTCTTATGTTATTTAAAGAGTTGTTTAAAAACTTTTCTTCATGAGTTAAACACCGTCATTAAAAATAGATTAATGCTAGAATAGAAAAGAATTTCTTTTTTTCCGACAATATTGATAAATAAAGTTTAACTGTTTCTTTACACCAATGACAAGAAGTAAAAAAATAATGGTAGAATAGAATAAAATTTCTTTTTTCTGACAGTATTGATAAATAAAGTTTAACTGTCTCTTTATGCCAATGACAAAAAGTAAAAAAAAAAAAAAAAAAAAAAAAAAAAAAAAAACTATGACAAATTCACTTGTCATAGTAACTACGGAAACAAAAATGTTTATCAAAGCTTCATTTGTGAGATAGTATCTACGTCCTCTATAATAAAGTACTTTATGTGCGTGTGCAGCAGAAGAAATCAAAAATTTGTCTCAAAAAGAATAATTTAAAATATATATTATGGCATATCTTCCATTATCAAGCTCATTTATAACAATCTTATCATTCATAGCTTTGAATATGTAGCAAACATGCAAGAAGCGAACCATTGCTAATTATACGACTGAAAAGAAGTACTAATAGTACATGTAATCTCACAGCATGACTAATGCACAATCACCATATTGGACTATATCCAAATAGCATATGATCCATCATTGTCAAGAAATTTAGTTGAATTACGTTAATCTCTCATGTAGATCTACTATCGCTTTTATCTTTTGACAAATTGGAGATTGTTATCTGCTTCCATGGAATTAGACCAGAAATTTAATGAAATGACAAATGATTGTTCACATGCAAAATTAACTTGTAATATCCTTACAAATAAGACATGAAAAACAGCTAAGATACTGAACATCAATTATGCAGTGTACATTGAACATACAGACAAGTTTTCCAAAAGTGTAACATTCAATATTTTAAACAAACCAAAATATCTAAACACATACAGTCATACAGGGTGATTATAAAATAACATGATATATTCTGAACCTCTAACAATTTGTTGACTTAATATGTATCTATATGTATGTCATTTATTGACGTTATATGAATAACCATTTGGTGTACGTGTACAATGATCTTTTCCAATTTCTAAATGAAAAAATATTATCAAAAATAACTCTTAAAGAAAATTCTGGCCATGCAAGAGTAATATTTAAGATAAATAAATACTAACTCCCAAATAAAACTGCAAATATTTAATGTTCTTGACAATATGTTGAACTTATCTGTGATTTGAAAGAGACTCTGCCACTGAAGTCCGACATATGCAGTATATGGCCAAAGGTGACTTGCGAGTTTAGACATTTTGATAAATATCTAAAAAATACTTGAGGAATTACCCTGAAACTCCAGGTGCGTAAACATAATAGTGCAGCTCATATGTTTCCTAGAAGATTTTTTCCCGAAACCTCATAGGTGACCATCAACAAATTGAAAAAGAACGAATACCTTTTGAAAAACCCTGTCAAAATTTAAGTAGCAAAAGCGTTCAAACGGTGGATTATGATTTAATGGCTTATTGTAATAAACTGTGTTCATTTTTATTTCGATAGCAAACATACACGTAGAGAAATCAATGCTTTTATAAAAACAATCCCAAATTTTCCAAGTTTTTTACTTGTAATTTGCAGAGTTCTTAATATAAAAAAAATGTTTTTTTTTTTTTTTTTTTTTTTTTTTTCTGAAAATGCATAGAGCAACTTTTGTGAAAGTCTCAAAAACATATCTTGAAATTTCTGAAAGTTATCGTCAATAGAATAAGCTTCAAATTCGTTGTTTCCAAAATAAAGCATTAAAAAAATGAGGGGTTGTATTTAAATACAGTAGTACTTGCCATAATGTGTATATTATATTGAGACTAATCAATGGATACAGCCACTTGCCGTTTTCCTTTATTGTGGAAACAACGGATTTTGAGATTATTCAATTGACGATCATTTTCAGAATTTTCAAGCTATGTGTTTCAGACTTTTATAAAAGTTGAACTAATTATTTAGCTATCACATTATGTAAATTATATTTTGATTTCATTTACGCATGCGCATTGAAAAATTATTTAGTAAACCTGTTCATTTTTCATACAAATTCTATTATTTTTAAATTCTGATTACTGGGTATTGTGTACAATATTTTTTGCATACTTTCTTAAAAAAACATTTTTTTTTTATATTAACACCTCTGTAAATTATATGCAAAAAACTTGCCAAAATTTGGGACTGTTTTTTATTAAAACCTTAATTTCTCTTAGAGTATCCATGCTACCTAAATAAAAATAAATAAAGTTTATTAAAATAAAACACTTAATAACAATCTGCAGTTTGAACATTTTTGCTACGTTATTTTTGGCAGGATTATCCAAAAGATATTTGTTCTTTTTCGACATGTTGACAGTCCCCTATAAGGTTTCGGGAAAAAATCTTCAAGGAAACATATGAGCTGTACTGTTATCTTTACACACCTGGAGTTTTAGGATAATTTCTCATGTATTTTTCTAGATATTTAATAAAACGTTAATAAACTCAAGTGGCCGGTCACTTTTAGCTATATAGTGTAACAGCGCATCAAATTATATGGATGTGGTAGACTAAGTTGTATGGACATTTTTGAATCAACCTATTGGCACTGCCTATATGTTGTTACGTTAATTTATTTAAATATAAATTTATTTCAATTTTTTAAAAATAGATTATTGCATGCTAAATTATTTTCTAGATTACTTATTCGTATAATCAGTTTTAATCTCACTATAATGCTTTAACTTATGACATTTATCTAAATTATCCTTGATGAATCTTAATACATAACAGTAGATATTTGCGTAGATTTTGTATTTTTTACAACTGTAATTTACTTGCACAAATGTCTCAAGCTTTGCACAGAAAATGAGAAACCGCTATCCTATTCTAACATCTGCCCCGTCAAATTAATAGTAATGTGTACAATAAGAGGAAATGTAATCACAATTTTCACTCTTTCCCAGATGCAATGGCATAAACCTTTAAAACTGCGAGAGTTTGGGTAGAAATTAAAAGTGTTGGATTTTAACCCTAAATAATAGGATCATACTTGGTTGAAAAAAATATTTTAAAAAATTTCAGATGCTAGGTCATATCAGCAAAAGACCCGCAAAGGCTTGGCCTTAAATCGCAGGAAAGAATAAATTCTTAATTATTTCTTTTCCTTTAGGATCACCTACACAATTTTGTAGGGAAGGATTTAAAAGTATACATCTTTAGGTTTGCTTTTTCATTTCATCTATTTTATTAAGATGATAATTTTGATATGCCATTGGAGCATGTGTCGATAAAATTTTTTTATTAGTTTCTCCCTAACCACTATTATTACCCACCATACGTTAGTATAGGGTAAATCTTGCAATCGTTTTGAAAATCGAAAAAAAAAATTGACGGAATTACACGTTTCAGATATTGCAGATTCCGAAAAACGTATCTTTAGAAAAAAAAATTGCCGTCCGTCTGTCTGTCTGTCTGTCCGTCTGTCTGTCTGTAAACGTTCTATCTCTTGAACAAATTGACATAGAGGCTTGAAATTTAGTATGTACTTAGTATGTAAGAATGGAACGAAACCTATTTAATATCAGTAACCTCGATGATCGGAACTATTGTTTTCGGACTCTCGGAAAATTCGTTCTGATGAAAGGTATCTAAAAATTTTCGATTTTTTTTATTTTAACGAATGAATGTAAAAGGAAATAAAATAACACACATTTTTCATAAAAAAGGATGTCGATCGTATTATTAGTTGTTGAGATATTTGTAATCATGTTTTCCACATTCTTCGATTTTTCATGACCCTGTATTTCATTCAAATTTCAATTCAAAGATATATTTTAATTGGAAATGAGACGCTTAATCCGACGAGACAAAATGTTAGTTAATATGATTATTATTTTTGGAGCTATAAGGATGTTTCTTTTACGCAATTCGGTACTACTTGAGTAGTTTAGTGTTTTATGTAATTTGTAGAAATTAGTCTATCAGAAATTCATTAATAGAGTTTTACTATGTATATTAAAAAATTTTAAATATGCGTTTAAATTTTGTTTTGGAATTGTGATGCATTTTGTAAATAGCTTTCACATGTTTTATTTTCATGTCCATGATGGGTAAGTATTACGGTGGCCCCCAAAGACTAGTTTTCTGAATGGTCGCATTAGCCAAGATCGCATTTTGTGTTGGCAGAATTTTCATTTGAAAATCAAGCAGATTACATCTGACTCCCGTGCAATAAGCATATCTAAAAAAAAAAAAAAAGAAAAAGAAAAGAAAAAAAAAAAGAAATTACTGTCTAATGGGGGAAATGTTGATAAAATAAAGTATTTTTTTTTTTTTTTTTTTCAATGGAAGACTGGGTGATCATGTTTATTTCAACATTTCGGAATGACAGCCCGTCGGTTCTGCGAACCGATACACGCAAATGCAGTGTACTTTAACGAGCCTTCAAAAATACTGTAAACTCGGTCTAAGGCGGAATCGATCAAAACTGAGAAAATTTTCCGTGATAAATAATATTTCGGCTTATGCAATAAAATAAAATTAATTAATTAATTAAAATAAAAAATGAATAAATAAACTAAAATCCTTCTCCCCTCCCGCCTAAAAAAAATTTCGCCGACGGTGATCTTTTATAGATTTCCCTGATTCGAAAAATGGTTACAAACGGAAATTCTCAAAGATCCTTTCTTTTACTTACCCATCATACGGGTAAATCTTGCAATCGTTTTGAAAATCGAAAAAATTTTTTTGACGGATTTACACGTTTTAGATAGTGGAGATTCCGAAAAACATATTTTTAGAAAAAAAATATTGCCGTCCGTCTGACTGTCTGTTTGTCTGTCAGTCTGTCTGTCTATAAACGCTCTATCTCCCGAACAAATTGAGATAGAGACTTGAAATTTTGTATGTAGTTAGTATGTAAGAATGGGACGAACTCTATTTAATATCAGCAACCTCGATTATCCGGAACTATTTTTTTCGGACTCTCGAAAAATTCGCTCTGATGAAAGGTATATAAAAATTTTCGAATTTTTTTGTTCTAAGGAATGGACGTGAAAGGCAATAAAATAACATACATTTGGCATATAAAACGAAGTCGATCGGATTATTAGTTGCCGAGATATTTGTAATCCTGTTTTCCACATTCTTCGATTTTTCATGACCCTGTATTTCATTCAAATTTCAATTCAGAAGTATATTTTAATTGGAAATGAGACGCTTAATCTGGCGCAGTTAATTGTTAGTTAATAGAATTATTATTTTTGGAGTTATAAGGATGTTTCTTTTACGCAGTTCGGTACTACTTGAGTAGTTTGGCGTTTTATATAATTTGTCGAAATTGGTACATCAGCAGTTGTTTAATATAGCATTACTATGTATATTAACAATATTTAAATTTTGTTTATGAATTGCAATGCATTGTATAAATAGTTTCACATGTTTTATTTTCATATACATATCCATAATGGGTAAGTATTACGGTGGCCCCCAACGACTAGTTTATAGATAAATTAGAACCGCAATTCAATTTCTTTTTACTTCTGTAATATATGGAGTTGTAACTTTACACACATACGAAAAACAAATAACAATAATATTAAACTTCGAGAATGAGACAGAAAACTATAATTTTGAATGTGAATACAACCTTAAAGCATGATATAAAATACTTCAGAAAATGTATATTTTGATAAATGTTCATTCATTTAGAAATATGAACTTTTTAATGCAATTCTGTATAATCAAAAATGACATAAACGTAAATTCCTTATATTTTAAACAATTTCTGTTCTGTTCAATTAATTTTTTCAAAATGTTAGGAAATTTAAATAACACTAGTAGATCGAACCCGGGCTTCTCGGGTTACATTGTAAAGATAAAAAAATCATTTTTTTGAATTGAAAATTGAAAACTCGAATAAATTTTCTACATGTAATATGCTTTTTAGATTGCTAACTAACTCCAAAAAAGCATTTTAGACAAAAAATATTAATTATAGTAAAATAAAGCAATGAAAATTTATAAAATAAAGATATGAAATTTATAAAGTCATATTTTCGTATAAGACGCATATCAGAAGCGGTCGCAGACATTTAGCCGACAACCAAATCACCGACAAGACAATTAGCATACAGAAAGTAGTCGACAGGACGTTTAGCCGACAAGTACATTTAGCAGACACGTACATTTAGCCGACAGGACATTTGGCCGAAACGTACATTTAGCCGACAGGACATTTGGCCGAAACGTACATTTAGCCGACAGGACATTTGGCCGAAACGTACGTTTAGCCGACAGGACATTTGGCCGAAACGTACCTTTAGCCGACGGGACATTTAGCCGACAAGACGATTAGCCGACAAGACATTTAGCCGACAAGACGATTAGCCGACAGGTCAATTAGCCGACAAGACGATTAGCCGACAGGACATTTAACCGACAGGTCAATTAACCGACAAGACGATTAGCCGACAGGACATTTAGCCGACAGGTCAATGGGCCGACAAAACGATTAGCCGACAAGTCAATTTGCCGACAAGCCGATTAGCAGACAGGTCAATTAGCCGACAAGCCGATTAGACGATTTGTATTTGCAAAATTTTGTATGTACTTAGTAAGTAAGAATAGGACGAAGCCTATTTAACATCAGTAACCTCGATTATCCGGAACTATTTTTTTCGGACTCTCGAAAATTTTTTTTTTGAAAGATTTACACGTTTCAGATACTGGAGATTCCGAAAAACATATTTTTAGAAAAAAAAATTGCCAGCCGTCTGTCTCTCTGTCTGTCTGTAAACGCTCTATCTCACGAACAAATGGAGATAGAGACTTAAAATTTTGTATGTACTTAGTAAGTAAGAATAGGACAAAGCCTATTTAATATCAGTAACCTCGATTATCCGGAACTATTTTTTTCGGACTCTCAAAAAAATGACGGATTTACACGTTTCAGTTACTGGAGATTCCGAAAAACATTTTTTTATAAAAAAAACAATTGCAAGTCCGTCTGTCTGTCTGTAAACGCTCAATCTCACGAACAAATGGAGATAGAAACTTAAAATTTTGTATGTACTAAGTAAGTAAGAATAGGGCGAAGCCTATTTAATATCAGTAACCTCGATTATCCGGAACTATTTTTTTCGGACTCTCGAAAAAAAAAAGTTGTCAGATTTACACGTTTCAGATACTGTCCTCCCCCAAAGGGGAACTTTTAAAATTTTTATCCACAGCACACGTGCTGCATATCTTTAGAAAGGTCTCAAACTGTCTTTTCCTATTATGGATGTCTTGTGTGTCCCCCTCCGCTCTGTCCCCCAGGGGGGGCACATTTTTAATTTCTTTACAATACCAGTCGTGTGACACATCATTTGAAAGGTCTACAACTGCTTATTCATATTATGGATGTCTTGAGTGTCACCCCCTCCGCTCTGCCCCCCAGGGGGGCACATTTTTAATTTCTCTACAACACCAGTCGTGTGACACATCATTTGAAAGGTCTGCAACTGCTTATTCATATTAGGGATGTCTTGTGTGTTATCTCCCACTCTGCCCCCCCCAGGGGGGGCACATTTTTAATTTCTTTACAACACTAGTCGTGTGACACATCATTTGAAAGGTCTGCAACTGCTTATTCATATTATGGATGTCTTGTGTGTCACCCCGCACTCTGCCCCCCCCAGGGGGGGGCGCATTTTTAATTTCTTTACAGCACCAGTCGTGTGACACACCATTTGAAAGGTCTGCAACTGCTTATTCATATTATGGATGTCTTGTGTGTCACCCCCCCCTCCGTGACCTGTGACCAAAATGCCACCCCTCAGTGACGTCACATTGTGACTGAAATGTGACCTTCTTAGAAAATTAAAAAATATATACAATAATTCTTCAAAAGATGTTATTTAATATAAAAAAATATTTTTCTGTCAATTGAAAAAGTTTTTGTGACGTCACTGTACCAAAAGGCTACCACTCAGTGAAGTCACATTGTGACTGAAATGTGACCTTCTTAGATAATTTTAAAAAAAATACAAAAATTCTTCAAAAGATGTTATTTAATGGAAAAAATATTTTTCTCTCAATTGAAAAAGTTTCTGTGACGTCACTGCAATGCCACTGCAAATAACGCCCTCATAGCATGCATGGTCACAGTGGTCACGTCACACCTGTGACCAAAATGCAACCACTTAGTGACGTCACATTGTGACTGAGTGGTGACCTTCTTAGAAAACTTCCAAAATCTGTTATTTATTGTAAAATTACACTTTTTTGACAATTAAAAAATATATTGTGACATCATTGCTATGTCACTGCATGTAATGCACGTCATGTCACATTTGTAACAAAAAAACACCATATTGTAAAGCTGCAGTGTAACAAAAATATCAACTTAAAAAATCTCAATAATCTTTAAAAATTTCAACATATAAAGAGAGAAATAATTTGAACTGTAATTTAAATAGGCCGTGTAAATGTATTTCGAGCTTGAATGAGATTGATAATCTTACAATTTTTTTTATTTAATATTTAGTAATTTATTTTTCGACATTTTGGAAAACGATTAAATTTTTTCCTGTAATAACAAAACTACAAAGAATCACTTACGCAAGGGCAATTATCCATTTTCCGTACCAAATATGCAAAACTTGTTTTTCTTGTCACAAATCTTGTAAAAACCGGGCTATGAAATGTCATTAAAATATGCAGTTATATATTACATAATGTTTTTATCATTTCAAAACATTTAAATAATTTTAAACATTAGTGTATGGATGTGTATCTAACATTTCAAATCTAATGAGTAATTTGTTATCCTTGACAGTGAAAATGTGTGCGTAAATATAGAAAAATATTTGTATTAAAAATGGATGTATTTACACATAATTATTAATTAGGATAGACTGAAAAAAGATTTTTAGACCGAAATCGAATCGAAAGACACAAATAAAAAGCTTTTATCCTCTATAACCCCCCCTTTTTTGTATTAAGAAGATACTATGTATGTTCACATGTGATACAAACTTTATTTTAAAACAAGTTTTTTTTTATTATTAGCGTTAAATCTATTATTTTAAATCTTTAAAAACTTAAACAAAATTTTATCTAATAAACTTTAATTTTGATTATTATTAACCATTATTTACAAAAAAAGAAAAAAAATGATTTTACAATTCATTTTAACTTGAATTGTTTTGAAACTAATAAAAATAAAAAATAAAAATACATTAAATTTTTTTTCAAATAAGCCCTTGCAAGCTACTCTCGTAACCAGAGATGAAACAGCTCCGGTTAAGAAAAATAAAACCATATGAGAAATGACGTAACAGAAATGTCACATGCGAGAAATATTTTTTTTATTTTTTTTTATTTTTCGTTTGTTTATTTATTTGTTTATTTTGTTAAACATTTTTTTAACATGTAATTTTGATACTTTATTATTTTTTAACACCTTTTAAGAAATTTTACCGAAATAAACAACCTACACTTCTGTTTACTATCACAACAACAGCTGACTAGCGCAAGGCACACTGGGAAAATAAAATATCGCTGATGTTGACAAACCCTGGTAACGAGAGTGCCTTGCACGATAGTTAGGACTCTCGCTAGAGTCTATAGTCTGCAAGCGAAAGAATAAATAAACGTAAACAAAAATATTTTAAATTGATGATAGAAGACGCGAGAAGTTAGTTGACTGGAATTTATGGCAGATGTGACTTGTGAGCAGATGCGTATTGACACGGATTTACAATTTAAACAAGAATGTCCACTACAACTCTTCGAAGCGGCAAAACATAAATCCGAGAAAATTAAGGGGGCTTTGACTGTTAAAATGATTTTGTCTTTGCCACTTTAATTATTATCGGATTTAGTTTGTGCGGCAAAAAGAATAACTAGACGAATGAATTCGATGGAGAAAAGGTATGGAAAAATATTATTTTTCATGGTTGCATTTATTATCATTATTATTCTGAGAAGGATTTTAATTACCTTCTCAAAAACATGCTATAAAACATTAATGCTTTATTAACTTAATAAAGTCTAATGCATCCATTATTTATTTTGTTAACATAAAAAACTTGATTATTAATAATTTGGATTAGGTTGTCAAAGGTAGTGATTTTAATTGCATTTTAATCTGCGTTGTTTCCCTTTTTAAAATAATTGGTTAAAATGTTTCCATAAACATAAAATCATATGAAAATATATTATAATAAATTGTTAATATAATTATTAAACATTTAAAGATAATTATATTTTGTAATAAAGAAGCTTTTTTATAGAATAAAATTATTAACAAACATCCTTTTTTAATTTTTGTATTAGTAATCTTCGGAAACATTGCATAATGTTATTTTTAAAAATGCATCCGCTCAGAAGAGGAATTTATAAGAGAACGAGAAGAACTATTAAAAGAAATCGTAGATGTTTGATATTAAAAAAAAAAAAAAAAAAAAAAACCAATAACGTTAATGACTGTTTAATGCATTTTTTAACCTGTGAAATGTTATAAAATTTTTTAATAGAAAGTCATAGTGGGTGAAAACGTTTCAGTTGTAAATATTCTTATTGGAATGTTTTCAGAGAGAATTTGGAAGTTAAGACAATCAATAAGAATTTAAACATGATTGTATTTAAAACAAATAACGCAAATACTTGAACGGTATGAAGCTAAAAAGTAATAACTGTATTTTATTATTAATTTTTCATTCCAGACACTTTTATTATTTCCTTTAATGAATCATTTTACAGAGGTAAATTTCAAAATATCCATTATATGTAGTATTAGTATACATCGTGATTAAAGTGGGTATTATAAATGCTCTCTAATATTATAAATAAAATATTAATAACTATAATTAACGTATTTGTTGATCTATTTTATGTTTATCGTCGGAATTTTTATTAGGCAGATGTGTCTATGATGGACAGCCTTCCAGTTATGGATATCCCCTTAATGTTTTTTTTTTTGTTTATTAATATACTAATAAATATTTAGCTTTAATTTTTTTATAATTCCTCTTTGCATATTTTAATAATATTTTAATATTCATAGAAGACAGTATGTGAAGACAGTTCGCGAATATTTTTTGATTTGTGACAAATTTGTCACTAACTTTGTGACGGTGGCAGCATTGTCAATATTGTGAAGTCCCACTGAGACACAATTATACAGTTATGAATATTGTTGTGTAGTGTAAAATCCCTTACATCTATAATTTTATTATACTTTGGCGATACATCTCAATTAAAACTTAGGAGCTACTATAAAAAGAATGTACCAAAAGAAAGTTACTGAATCAAAATGTAATGCTATGCAGACTTTAATCTTTGTTACATATTTTTTTCTGTTGCAATAAATGAGAATATTTAGGACAATTGAATATTCGATCTATTACAATTATTTCAAATTTAGCAATTTGTTTTTCTAATAAGCATTAAAATTAAAAAGAAAAAATCTTTTCCTTTAAGTTGCAACACTAGCCACAGAAAAAGACCCGGTTGATAATGTAAAGTATGTGGGAGCGTTCTTTTCAAATATCTCGCTCAAATTTTAATATTTTTAACCGACTTCAAAGAGGAGGTTATGATTTCGACCTGTATGTATTTGTTGTTCACCCATAACTTTTGCAAATATGAACCGATTTTGATAATTCTTTTTTTGTTTGAAAGCGTATGAGGCCCATGTGGTCCCATTCGAATTTCATAAAAATCCGATAATTAGAACTTTTTTAAAAATAAAAACTTTAAATTTCAAACTCATTTTGAAGCAATCGACCAATTAGAAGTGTTCCTTTTGCATGCTTTCATATTACACTTACATAGACACACAATATTTTCACTGTTAAAAGTTTGAAGTTTTTGCTGCATCATCACTCCACCGCTTTTATGGAATATCTCCATTTTGACCAATGAGAATTCACCATAATACAATGAAGTAATCATTTTCTATAAAAGCGATGGATAGACGATAAAGTAAAAGTTTCAAATTTTTAACAGTGTTCAAAGTGCAAAATCCTAACTGGACGAGGGCCAGGATTCACATAAATTTTGCGCTGTTTGCGAAACGAGATTTATTAACAAGAAAATTTATTTAAAACATTGAAAAATTTGCTAAAATTCAGGCTTCTGATTCGTTAATCTGGTTTCGCTAACAGCGCGAATTCTACCTGGATTCCGGACAAGTTCTCTTATGCAAGAAACCGGAAATATAGCATCTAGGGGATATAGTGTGGAAATCGGCTATCTCAGGGCGTGTTCAGAGCAACTTACAAAAGTAACCAATGTTACCGATCGATTGTAGGGCAGTACAAAAGCAAACTGTGGCAGCAATGAAAACTATTCTGTTGAATTGTAGCTGACGTCACACTTTGCTTTGATTTTCATTTCGTATTTGTCTACAATCGGTAAGTGGTCGGTAAGTAACCGGTAAGTTGTGGTGAACACGCCCTCTTTAATACTTAAAATAAGCGCTAAAATGTTCTGTTCGTTAAATGTGCAACAATGCTAATGAAATTTAAAGATAGAAACGACATCTGCAGGACATTTTCTAAAAATGCAAGAATTATTGCGAGTCTAGATAATGTATCACGAAAATGCCGCAGATGTCGCTGTGATCGACACTTTGGAATTCAGTAGTATCGTTGCACATTTAAAGGATACAAATTTTTAGCACTGCTTGCATTGTAAAAAATTGAACCCTTTTGCTGCATCGTCACTCCATCGCTTTTATAGGAAACGATTACTTCGCTCTATTATGGAGCATTCTCATTGGTCAAAACAAAGAAATTCTATAAAAGAGATGGAGTAACTATGCAGCAAAAGGGTCAAATTTTTTACAGTGTCGATAGCAAATTTTCACTCCATGTAATCCAGACTCTCTCCTTCGAACAATGAAAAGTTCTTAAAAATAAAGGCTTATGATTGGTCAATCTTGTTTTGCTTAACAGCGAACAATCATTCTCGATCCTAACCACTGTTGCAGAGATGCTAGTTTTTTTTTCAAAGTACGAAATCTTAGCTGGAACAATTCTCGTATCCACCAAAGTGAAAGATCCACATCGATCCAGACATGAGAATTCGATATCGAAAAGCTGAAAATTCATCTCTAAAGAGCCTTACACGCTAAAGCAAGAGTGTCTGTAAATCAGGGTGCTTGTTATGCCGGATTCACAAAGTGATTAAAGTACATTGCTATGTGCTAGATTTACATTTGGACAAATATAAATGACGAAAAATTTTGATAAGCTTACCATTAAAGTTAAGCGAGTTAACTTCTTTCACCCATAAAACAAATTCGTTCAGGCGACTACCGCCAAGTTCTGGAATAAAAATTCTTAAATTTTCTGTACTTTGGAAAACCGCGTTTATCAAAGAACATTCTTAACTTCAAATATTACTACTTTCATATAGACGCATGTTGAATCATGGTGTGATTTTGATAATATCTTCCTTTTTATTTTTTAACCGACTTCAAGGAGGAGGTTATGATTTCGACCTGTATGTATTTGTTGTTCACGCATAACTTTCGTAAATATAAACCGATTTTGATAATTCTTTTTTTGTTTGAAAGCGTATGGGACTCATGTGGTCCCATTCAAATTTCATAAAAATCTGTTGATTAGAACTTTTTAAAAAATTAAAACATTAAAATTCAATATCTTTTAGAAGCAATCGACCAATTAGAAACGTTCATATTTCATGTTTTTAAGTTACACTTACATAGACACACGATCTTTTCAAAATGTGAAATCCTAACTGAACAAGGTTCACATTTATTAACAGTGTACACTGTAAAAAAATTGACCCTTTTGCTGCATAATCACTCCCCCGTTTTTAAAGAATATCTCTCTCTTGACCCATGAATATTCTGCACGATAGGCCGAAGTAATCGTTTTCTATAAAGGCGGTGGATTGACGATGCAGCAAAAGGGCCAAATTTTTTACAGTGTACACTGTAAAAATTTTGATCCTTTTGTTGTATCGTCACTCCCCCGCTTTTATAGAATATCTCTCCTTTGACGCATGAGAATGCTCCATGATACATTGTTAAAAATTTGACCCATTTGCTGCAGCGTCACACAACAACTTTTATTGAATATGTCTTTATGACCAATAAGAATGCTCCGTAACACAGTGAAGTAATCGTTTTCTATAAAAGCGGTGGACTGATGATGCAGCAAAAGGCTCAAAGTTTTTACAGTGTAATTGGGACCAAAGCGTTTGTAAAAAGAAATATTTCCGAATCAAATGCTGTCACTCTCTTATAGAGGCAGCCAGATGTAGGTAATGAGTTTCAGATTACTCATCGAATACGCCACCGCTCATTTCCGATTACAGTGTCACTGTAAAAAATGTGACCCTTTTGCTGCATCGTCACTGCCCTGCTTTTGTAGAATATCTCTCTTTTGACCCATGAGAATACTTCGTAATTGGGTGAAGTAATCGTTTTCTATAAAAGCAATAGAGTGATGATATAGCAAAAGTATCAAATTTTTTACAGTGTAGGTTCCCTCGATATGAATATGACACATGTAGCACAGTATATAATTGGTTGAAACGATTCTGGACAAAAACGAGTCACCAAGCATCTTGTTGAGCGGGCAATTTTCGTCAACCTTGTTAACTTCTCATACGAGTACAATCTAATACTTCCAGGAAATCATCATCATCAAATTCCATAATGAAAAAATGCCTGGCAATGCAATGCACTGTTAAAAATTTGCAACTTTTGCTGCATCATCACTCCATCGCTTTTATAGAATATCTTTACTTTTATCAATGAGAATCCTTCATAATGCATTTAACTAATCTTTTTCTATATAAGTGGTGAAGTGATGATACACTGTTAAAAATCTGCTGCATTTTGTTGCAACGCACTCCGCCGCTTGTATATAATGTCTCTACTGCGACCTTTGAGAATGCTCCTTACAGTCAAGTAACCGTTTTCTATACAAGCGCTGGAGTGCGTAGCAAAAAAATGCAGCAGATTTTTAACAGTGTACACTGTTAAAAATCTGCTGCATTTTGCTGCAACGCCCTCCACCACTTGTATATAATATCTCTATTCCAACCAATGAGAAAGCGCCATTTCACGGCCAAGTAACCGTTTTCTATACAAGCAGGGGAGTGCGTTGCAGCAAAATGCAGCAGATTTTTAACAGTGTACAGCAAAAGTTTCAAATTTTTAACAGTGTAGTTGGGACAAAAGCGTCTGTAAAAGAAATATTTGGGAATGAAATGCTGTCACTCTCTTATAGAGGCAGCCAGGTATCGGTTATGAGTTTCAGATTCCTCGTCGAATTGCCACTGCTCATTTCTGATGCCATTACTACCTGTATAGGTATTAGAGTGTTGCTCTTTATCGATTGAAGCATAGTGCGATTTTTGCTAAAATCTTTCTTTTTCCTTTTTCTGAGTGAAGGGGGAGTACTTTTGACTGACTACACTAGAAAAGCATTTTACTATACATTAATATATGAAGTCATTTTGCTCATATATGGAAGCACTATGTCGCGCTCTTATGTATAAGGACACTTTACTTGATGGATTGTCACCTTTTGAAAGCCACTTTCGATGACCGTAGGATTCGATGCAGACTAAGATTTCATAAATGCGGTAGCTTTTCGAAGTGGCAGATCTTGTCTGAAGAAGTTACCATACAAAAAAAATCTTAAGATTCACAACGATACTAACCGATATTGTAAGTGGTTTCAGAAAAGTTGACAATCAAACAGTGACAAGTAAACTGAATACATCAGAACTTAGCAAAGTGCGTACATTAATATTGCATTGCAAAGAGCTATCGTGTGCCAGTACACATAATTATGTATTACGGTATGCATAACTAAAAAGTAGGAAATAAAATAAGCTTTTTAAGAAAAAAATATCAACCGACTTCAAAAAAGCGCTAAAAAGAATTAAATAATTCTTTAAAGTTCTCTAAGGCCAAAACGTTATCCAATAAGCACACATCGGATATTAGATACCGGCATAAAAAACGGTTAAATTTAATATGTATAATTTAATGTCCACCAAACATAGATTTTAGAGATAATATTATTTTACAAGAGATAAATTGACATATTTATGATTTATTTTATGAATATATACATATAAAAAGTAATGAATTACTTTTTGAAGTTGGTGCCAAACTCTATTTGATGTATATTAAGAATTGTAGCTAAATTATACCTAGTGCCATAATTAAAATGGGGATAATCATTATCGATTTTGATTGTTTGGCACCAACTTAAAAATGTAATTCATTACTTTTTATATGTATATATTCATAAAATAAATCATAAATATGTCAATTCATCTCTTGTAAAATAATATTATCTCTAAAATCTATGTTTGGTGGACATTAAATTATACATATTAAATTTAACCGTTTTTTATGCCGGTATCTAATATCCGATGTGTGCTTATTGGATAACGTTTTGGCCTTAGAGAACTTTAAAGAATTATTTAATTCTTTTTAGCGCTTTTTTGAAGTCGGTTGATATTTTTTTCTTAAAAAGCTTATTTTATTACATGATTTTTTTTCATAGGATAGCTGAAGGCGATCCACAACCAGCCTAGTTTTTAATTTTCAATTTTGGTTTTAGATTTAAAAAAAATATATTTTAAATTTCAAAACCGGTTTAAACCGGTTCTGATATTGAAACAATCATAATATAAAAAATATATAAGCAAAATTGAAAAAGTAAAAAATAGGCCGGTTGTAGATCGTCCTCAGCTATCCTATGTCAAAAATCATGCAAAAATATTAAAATTTGAGCGAGAAATTTGAAAAGAACGCTCCCACAGATTTTACATTATCATCCGGGTCTTTTTCTGTGACTAGTGACCTTAAAGGAAGTGTTTTTATGATAATTTTAAGGCTTATTAGAAAAACAAGTTGCTAAATTTCAAATAATTGTGATAGATCGAATATTCAATTGTCTTAAATATTCTCATTTATTGCAACAGAAAAAAAAATGTATCAAAGATTAAAGTCTGCACGGCATTACATTTTGATTCAGTGACTTTGTTTTGGTACATTCTTTTTATAGCAGCTCCCAAGTTTTAATTGAGATGTATCGCCAAAGTATAATAAAATTATAGATGTAAGGGATTTTACTCTGCATAACATTGTTCATAACTGTATAATTGTGTCCCAGTGTAACTTCACAACATTGACAATGCTGCCACCGTCACAAAGTTAGTGACAAATTTGTTACAAATCAAAAAATAATCGCAAACTGTCTTCACAACCTTGTCACTATCGTCACAGAATAGTCACAGTTTTAATGACAATTTTGTCACAAATGACACATTTTTCACATATTGGTCACATCGTGACGTCACAAAGTGGTCACAATATGACGTCACAAAAGAGCTCTAAAACGGCCATAACGACTTCACATTTTAGTCACAGTGACTTCACATCGACGTCACGTGACGTCACATCGACGGTCACAAAGTCACAATGTGACTTCACAACGACGTCACCATGACGTCACCATGTCTTACGGGAAGTCATCCAAGTAACGAATTAAAAATTAAAATCTAAGGTTGTAATTAAAAGCCCACAATAGTCACAGAAAAAGTACGCAAAAAGACCCGGATGATTATGTAAAGTCTATGGGAGCGTTCTTTTCTAATATCTCGCTCAAATTTTAATATTTTTACATGATTTTTTTTGCATAGGCTAGCTTAGGACGATCTACAACCGGGCTAGTTTTTACTTTTTCAATTTTGATTTCAGATTTTTAAAAAAAATATTTTAACTTTCAAAACCGGTTTAAACCGGTTCTGAAATTGAAACTATCATAATAAAAAAAAATATATGAGCAAAATCGAAAAAGTAAAAATTAGCCCGGTTGTAGATCGTCCTAAGCTAGGACGAGCGGAGGGGGACACACAAGACATCCATAATAGGAAAAGGCAGTTTCAGACCTTTCTAAAGATAGGCAACACGAGTGCTGTGGATAAAAATTTAAAAAGTTCCCCTTTGGGGGAGGAGAGTATCTGAAACGTGTAAATCCGACAACTTTTTTTTTTCGAGAGTCCAAAAAAAATAGTTCCGGATAATCAAGGTTACTGATATTAAATAGGCTTCGTCCTATTCTTACTTACTAAGTACATACAAAATTTTAAGTCTCTATCTCCATTTGTTCGTGAGATAAGCGTTTAAAGACAGACAGACAGGCGGACGGCAATTTTTTTCTGAAAACTACGGGGGCTCCGCCCCCATGTTCGCTACGCTCGCCAACCCCCCCGCGTGATTGCTTCGCGATTCCAAGTTGTAGGTTACCCCTGCTTGCTGCGCTTGCCAATACCCCATGGAATCGCTTCGCGACGCATAAACGGAAATCTTACACATCAGCAGCATTCCAGGAGTCATTCCTTTTAAGGCTAGTTTTTTTTTTTTTTTAACTATAGAAGGATGTGTTTTTCGGAATCTCCAGTATCTGAAACGTGCAAATCCGACAACTTTTCTTTTTCGAGAGTCCGAAAAAAATAGTTCCGGATAATCGAGGTTACTGATATTAAATAGGCTTCGTCCTATTCTTACTTACTAAGTACATACAAAATTTTGCAAATACAAATCGTCTAATCGGCTTGTTGGCTAATTGACCTGTCGGCCAATCGGCTTGTCGCAAATTGACTTGTCGGCTAATCGTTTTGTCGGCCCATTGACCTGTCGGCTAAATGTCCTGTCGGCTAATCGTCTTGTCGGCTATATGACCTGTCGGCTAATCGTCTTGTCGGCTATATGACCTGTCGGCTAATCGTCTTGTCGGTTAAATGTCCTGTCGGCTAATCGTCTTGTCGGCTAATTGACCTGTCGGTTAAATGTCCTGTCGGCTAATCGTCTTGTCGGCTAATTGACCTGTCGGCTAAATGTCCTGTCGGCTAAATGTACGTTTCGGCCAAATGTCCTGTCGGCTAAATGTGCGTTTCGCCCAAATGTCCTGTCGGCTAAATGTACGTTTCGGCCAAATGTCTTGTCGGCTAAATGTACGTTTCGGCCAAATGTCCTGTCGGCTAAATGTACGTGTCTGCTAAATGTACTTGTCGGCTAAACGTCCTGTCGACTATTTTCTGTATGCTAAATGTCTTGTCGGTGATTTGGTTGTCGGCCAAATGACATAGACCCTACCAGAAGTTATTAGCCGAGGATTTTGTTACTTACGGAAGCATTTTTTGTTTCCGATCCTTTCAGTGCTTCGAGTGCGTAATTCAATAACATGTCTGTTAAATTTGTATTTATTTATATTACTTAATTTAATTATTGATAGAGGAAAATTTAATTTTGCTTTAGTATATTAGCCAGCAACAAATCCCAAATTTTTTATATTGTTTTAAGGGCAAATGGATTAATCTTTTGCAATCGAATTTCATGCGGCAGTGATATATATATATATATTTTTTAACCACAGCCAATCAGTAAACTGAAACACAGTTTTCAAACAAATTACATTTCAAAGTGTTTTTTCTTTTCTTTTCCTTGGCAGTGTAAAAATTTAAATTGTTTGATTAGATGTTAAATTTGTGTTTTTTAACTATTTTATCTGTGTTTTTCACTATTCTTTTATGTATTTATTCACACAGCCTAAATTTTTTAATGGAAAATTATCTAGAACAATACTTATAAATTTATGTGTAATTTGTGTATTTATGTGAAAATTATGTATTATTATTATTAATGGAGATACATGGAAGAGATTAAAAAGAAATGCTTGAAATATATAAAGCCTTAAATGAGTCAAATGGAGTACAGTTTTAATCAAATATCATTTCAAACTAGATTGCTTTCCCTATAAAAAGGAATAAAAATTGTAAACGTGCGATGTTTAAAGGAATAAAAAATGCAGTAATGAAAATTGCAAAAAAATCATTTATTTCATCGTGAAATGTTTACATTCGCAAAATGACGTCAGTGCTACGCACGGGCTCATTTGCTCGTTATAACATATATAGATATAGATATGTTGCGCATATGAAAAATATTACGCACATAATAAAATGAAAATGTAAAGAAATGAAAGCACGTGCATTCTTTCAAAGAAAGTTTGTTCTAAAATTAACACTATAACAAATTTGGAACTCGTTTTATAAATTAAAATATACAATAAAATTAAAATAATAGACATTAAAATACACAAATATTTTCTGACGTTACATCAACATGCAAAGAGGATGCCGCATTTAACGTGTACCTCGCACGCCTCGATTTTTATACGTCGAACCAAATTTTAAACCCTAGATATTGGTGAATTATGAAATCTCATTTCGTAATTTACATCTTTCTCTTTCCATTTTTTTCAATCTGCTATTTCTGCTTTTGCTATTTTCTAATATTATCTGAAGGGAAAAGATAGATGCAGGTGAAATAAACCGTAAAAAGAGTTTTCAAAGATGATGCGCGTTATTGTTCAAATTTAAATGCAAAGAAAACAATCACATACAGGCACCTACTTCTTTGATATCACTTGTACATTTTTTTTATCTAAATAAAAATGATCTGCCTCTAAACATTCTTAAATAGTATTTCATTTTATTATAAACTGAAAACGATAGTACTAAAAGTTTTCTTCTTTTTTGCGAAAGCACGCGGTTGTGATTGGACTTAATATAGCGGATTTTAGCGTTACATTTTTTTGCATCACCCCCAACTGCTATAATTCCTCTCTTTTCTTTCTTTTTACCTTATGGCTATTTTCCCTTTACCTTGCACAGAAATGGAGTATTAAAGTTGCCACCTCCAGAAAAATTGAATTAAAAACTACAATATATATACAGGGTGAGTCATAAATATCGAAACAATAGGCTATCTCCTTAAATATTGCCCCTAGACCCATACTTCCAATTAGAAAAATCCATAAAATAAGGTGAAATTTTTGATAAGATAAGTTGCAACTCCATGTGGGGTCTATTTGAAAAGTTACAAAAATTAAATTTTTATACGGCCCCCGTAGGATAAAAATTCCAATTAGGAAAACTTTCCTTATCCAGTCCTGAATTAGACACAAAAAATTGCATCTTCATATCTCTGAAACTTGCAAAGTTATAGTTGTTTAAATAATTCATCAGGTTTTAAGGGATTAGACACAAATTGAAATGCACGCAATTCAAGAAACAATGTTAATTTAACAGTGCTAGGAAACAGTAAAAAAACTATCTTTTGAGTTAGAATTTTGATTTTTTTTTCTTTTTTTTGCGATGGTTAACCATATAATTTGCTAAGAAAATCACATCCTAAAGTTTATCATAAAATTTATAAAATTTCAAATGATTAGTACTAGTTTAAATGGAATAATTTAAAATATTTATAACTCGAAACATTATTTATCGGATTTCAAGTTTTTTCCATATAATTAAAGATCAAAATCTTATTTTAATTTTGTTCCAGGGTTTTCTTTTCAATATTAATTTTAAAAAAATAAAAAATATTTATTTAAAATGTTTAAAAATGATGTAACTTTAAAACAAAATTAAAGTAAATATTTCTTCAAATTTGCCGAAACAAAACTAATGTAAAATTATTCAAAAATGACAAGTTTGCACTTTTTTCTTTAACAATTCTTGACTTTTAATAATTTAAAAACGAGAAATAGTGGGGAAAAATCTCATCATGCAGAAAAAGGAATTTAAAATTTTATATAAAGTTTGGCTCCTAATAAAATGTTTAAATGCTTTTAAAGAATTGAATGTATAAAATAACTCTTTTTTGTATCTCAAACTTCCGATTTAGTTTAACTTATCGCATTTCCGTCCCCTTTCTGTACTATTTAAATGTCCGTCAGTTATTTAAAACAATGCTTTTTCTAAAATGCAGATTAAGTCTTTATTTAATATAGCTCTGACAAGTTCAGGTTTTTTATCGTCCTTTTAGAGGCTGTTAAAAAATCTGTATTCTGGGCCCTAGGCCGGGCCAGGACCGAGATGTTACTTTTTTTCTGGAGACTCGCCTGGCCAGCCTAACGCATTTTTCATAACGGAGAGGACTGATTTCTTTCTCCTAGGTCTGTACTGGACAAAATTTTCAACCTCGGTCTCGACACAAGCCACATTAAAATCACTGTCTCAGACTGATCCAATGTGTACATAAAATAAGTAAAATTTGGCTCAATTAAAATTTTTACGAAAAACACATAGATTATAAAATCGCCTTTATTTTACAAAAAAAAAAAAAAAAAAAAAAAAAATGAACAGTATATTTAAAGGCTAAAAAAATAAATACAATAAAACAGTGAGAAAATTTGCCTAAGACGTTTGCCTTCCTGTCTTAAACGGAAAATGTGTTGGTCAATAAAAATAAGAATAATAAAACCACATAAAAAAATAAATTCCATTTACACCTTCTAATTAGAGCATTTGTCTGTAACGTATATTTTCTCTCCTATGTGATTCCGTCTTAAAAGGTTTTACTATATAGCATTTTTCGAAGTCTCCAACGATTGCAATATGGATTAAGGATATTAAAATATAAGGGTAATATTTACATATAAATACAGATTTATTGATAAAATAGATATATCACACGTTTTGGCGCTTATTTAGTAATAAAAAGTCTAAATAGGAAAAACGAAAAAAAAAAAAAAAACCTATGTAGAAATTTACGGCTGAGCCAGGTTATGATTTAAACTTTATTCCAGTACGGTCCCGGCCATGATTTTAGCATTTTTCCAGACTGGGCCGAACTTTTTCCCTTGTGGGTTGGTTTGGGACCGTACCATGATATTTCGACCCATGCAGACCTCCTGTGCGACCCACCAACATATTGTGAAAACAAATTTAGCTTTAAATCAATACGCTGCTTTTTTATATCGAAATAAGAGGCATTGTCTTAAATCGACTTTTAATAACAGACAATTTGTAAACGACCCCTCAATTGCTTTAAAAGTAGTCAATAACAGTTCGTTTATAGGCATGGTAAAGTGGTGTAAGTCACGAATTTTGGAGAATTTTGCATTTTGATATCTCTTCGAGATTTTTAGATATGGAGATGAAATTTTTTTTTGTTCGATCTAGGAATGGATAAGGAATAATTTCCTAATTGGAAATTTTGCTCTACGGGGGCCGTATAAAAATTTAATTTTCGTATTTTTTCAAATAGACCCCCCCCCCCCCCCATGGAGTTGCAACTGATCTTATGAAAAACTTCACCTTTTTTTATGAATTTTTGCAATTGGAAGTATGGATCTAGGGGCAATATTTAAGGAGATAGCATATTGTTTCGATATTTATGACTCACCCTGTATATACAGGGTGTCTCTAAACAAATGGTATATACCCTAGGGGGTGATAGAACACATCAAGACGAGTAATAGTAAATAGGAAACCAAGGGTCCTAAACGTTTTCCAAAGGAGATAGTCGCCATTAAAGTTTAGGGTCCAAAATTTCAAAAACACACACAAAAAAAAACCGGAAAAATTGGTCGATTGGTTTGCTGTTTTCCCTAAAATTATTCTTTAAGTTGGTATTTTCTTGAAAATAAATTATAAAGGTAAAATTCGAAAAATGCCGATAGAGAGCGCTTTAGACTTTGACGTAATGAAAAACTATTTTTTGCCGTGATTTTTTGCATCTGATTAAATGTTTTCGTAAACTTAGACTTAAATTTTGAGCTCAAAATCTGAATAGCTGGAAGCGGTTAAGTAGCACAAACTGAACTGTGTTCAGAGGGTTCAAATTTCAAATTATAATAAAAAACGGAAAAATTAGTCGATTCGTTTGCGGTTTAAAATAAAACTAATCTTTAAGTCAGTATCATCTTGAAAATGAATTTTAAAAATAAATTTCAAAAAATTCCGTTAGAGTGCGCCTTAAACTCCAGAGTAACCAACAACAAATTTTAACCATTATTTTTTGTATCTAATTAAATGCTTTCCAAAACTTGTTAACTGTTTTCAAAATATTAGATTTAAACTTAAATTTTGAACTCAAATTCTGAATCGTTGGGAGGGGTTAAGAAGCGCAAACCGAAGTGTGTTCACTAGTTGAAAAATTTAACCCCCCTCCCCTCGAACACAGTTCATTTTTGCACTACTCAGCACTCGCAACGACTCAGAATTTGATCTCAAAATTTAAATCTAAGAATTTGAAAGCATTTAATGAGATTTAAATAAAATAACGGTTAAAAATAGTTGTACGCTACTCTAATGTCTAAGGCGCCCTCTATCGGCATTTTGTGAAATTTATCTTTAAAATTTATTTTCAAGAAAACACTGATTTATTGAGCAGTTTTAGAAAAATCCGCAAACGAATCGACTAATTTTTCCGTTTTTTTTATAGTTTTCCATTTCGTTTGAAATTTAAACCCTCTGAACACAGTTCAGTTTTTGCTACTTAACCGCTCCCAACTATTCAGATTTTGAGCTCAAAATTTAAGTTTAAGTCTAAGTTTATGAAAACATTTAATCAGATGAAAAAATTAAAGTAAAAAGTAGTTGTTCGTTACTCCAAAATTTAAAGCACCCTCTATCGGCATTTTTTGAAATTTATCTTTATAATTAATTCATTTTCAATAAAATACCGACATAAAGAATAGTTTTAGTGAAAACCGCAAATCAATCGACCAATTTTTCGGTTTTTTATAATCATTTGAAATTTAAACCCTCTGAACACAGTTAAGTTTGTGCTACTTAACCGCTTTCAACTATTCAGATTTTTAGCTCAAAATTTAAGTTTAAGTCTAAGCTTAAGAAACCGTTTAATGAGATGCCAAAAATCACGGCAAAAAATAGTTTTTCATTACTTCAAAGTCTAAAGCGCCCTCTATCGGCATTTTTCAAAATTTATCTTTGTAATTTATTTTCAAGAAAATACCAACATAAAGAATAATTTTAGTGAAAACCGCAAATGAATCGACCAATTTTTCCGGTTTTTTTTATGTGTGTTTTTGAAATTTTGGATTCCAAAATTTAATGGCGGATATCTCCTTTGGAAAACGTTTGGGACCCTTCGTTTCCCATTTACTATTACTCGCCTTGATGTGTAATATCACCCCCTAGCGTATATACCATTTGTTTAGGGACACCCTGTATATATATATATATATATATATATATATATATCAAAAACAAATTGAGATACAGTTTTCAAACAAATTGCATTTAAAAGAACATATTTTTTTCCTACAGAATGTTGTAAGGGTTGAAAATGTACGATGTCTAGAAATTTAAAAATTTGCAGCAGCGAAAATTGTAAAACTAAAATTTCATTTCTAATTTTAAAGTGTTTACAATCGCAAAATGACGTATGCGTTAAGCACATGTACTTTTGGCCTTTATAATATAGATACTCGACATTGAGTATTTGACTTTTAAATTTTAATGCATAATAAACAAAATGCCTTTCACTTTTAAGTTATCTCTTTTTTCGCCTTATGCAAAATTTTGGCTTCTGTGGGACTTTATAATCTTTTCCATTTTCGCCTTAGACAGGGTGCAGCATGAATTAATGTAATTTTCCCGTGCTTGAAAATTTATCCGCGACCGGATTTCCGGCTTATACAGAGTCCTTCTTAGGCAAAATTTACTGTAATATGAATATCCCTCTATAACACTAAGAAAGAAATGAAAGAAATCATGTACTCTTCAGCAAAGCCTTTCCACGATACATATATGCTCTTTGCTGTAAATATGGAATCGAAGTTCTCTATCCCACGACAGCGGCCAGTCCATAAAAAATTAGCATCGAATATCACAGCTTTTATTTTTCCTTTCTAAACAGTACCAAATTCTTCTCTATGGTGAACTATTGTTTTTAAACTATATTGTTTTAAATTATAAATCAAACCTTAGTATCCTTCAATGTACAATTGCACAAAATTACCCTGTAAAAGAAATATTGTGGTTTTTAAAGCACTTTATCTTCTTATTTTGCAAATATTGATGCTTTGAAACCGAAATTACGCAACGAGTAAAGTAAGAAACAAATATCTTTCTCTCATGTGCACCACAGAGCCAATGAAAACTTGATTTTCCATAAACCTTGGCCTAAGCTAAAAATATAACATATCGGACCTTATATTTATATTATTCTAAAGTGTAGGTTGATTTCTGTTGAAAATTGGCAGATATCTTCTTTATAAATGTTACATTTACTACAAAATTTTAATGGACAGTAACAACTGGGATTCGAGTTTTAAATATTTAATGTTTTTGCTTCTCTCGCATTGAAGAGTCCAGTTTAAACCCGATAGTTGAATCCGATGTTTATTTTAATAATCATTTCACTTGAGATATTAATGTTTAATAGTATTCATGAACAAAAAGAAAAAAAACGCGCAGAGCACCTATAAAATTTAAACTTAAAAGTGTAACCCCGCTAGCTAAGTCTTTTTCAAAGGTCAGTTTTGCGTCAAACGTTCACTAATAACTAAACATTTATTTTTATTATTATTATTTATTATTATTATTATTAAATTCGTTGATCTAGAACCGAATTGAAAAAAAAATACGCTGTTCTATAACTCAGGTTCAACTACATTACATTTTTATCTTTATAATTGATAAAATTGTTTTTGAGTATTTTTTCATTTAGAGATATTATTAACATAATCATCGCATCATCTTTTCCATCGCCTACCTGTAAAATGACTGCTAAATTTTAATTAGTATTAAAATCTATCTCGATATTTATACTTAACAAAATGAAATTTATTTTTTTCAATCTCTAAAATAAAAGTGCGCCAAAAGTAAAAAAAAACAACCTCTAGAATAAAATTATTATGCTTTTTTTTTCTTTTACAATTGAAGCTATTTTTTAAAGAGTGCAAACCTTTAATATTTTTCTATCAGAAAAGCAACCTCTAGAATTTTGAAAGCTAAGCAAAAATAGAATAACCTAAAAGAAAAGAAAAAATATGATAAATTATATAAATGCAGATGAAAATAAACATGATTTAAACAAAATTCAAAGTAAGTTTACATAAATTTAAAAAAATGATTACCAAAAAACTAACTTTAAAAAGAATTTCATTTATTTACCTTTATTTCAATGAAATGAATAAATAAATGTTAATATTGTGGTCTTTTGTTTTCTTTTTAATCTATAAAGAGAGTAAAACATTGCAAATATTTCCATAAAAAGTAAACTTTTTGCTAAAACTATGTTTAATTTTTACTAAATCAGATTTAAAATACTTTGATGATTTTTATGAAAGTGCAGCTGTTTTATGCTGCACTTTCCTAAAGCACTAGTGTATTTCCTAAATAAAATATTTTTAATTACAGAAAAGTTTTGTATGGAATGACGCTCAAACGATGTGATAATTTTAAATAACTGTCAGCTTATGCTGTAAAAAACACAGTTTCAATTATTTAGAAATAAATTTAAAATCATATTTTATTATACGAGCAAATCTTGTGTCTATATTTTTTTGTGTGTTTGCTTATATGCGAATTTTATCTGAAAAATAGCTCGCAAAATCTTGGAAAAATTTACATCCTATCATTCTGGAGAAAGAGAAAGCCGTTGGGCCAGGTCACATGTTCTAGAAAATTCAATTAGTGGATAATATTTTTTATTTCATTTTCCGGTAAAACTGGTTTTATCAGAATCATTGATAAGATTTTTAACCGCTCTATGTATGCTTAAATTGTATTTGCTGTGAGATTTAGTTCTATCAGAAATTTGCCAATATAAAAGTTGTAGATAATTTTAATAATATTTATAATAAATTTAAGAGGATTTAATATATTGTGAATTGATGAAATTGTAATTTCTTTTCTTTTCAATACCCGCCCTCCCGTTTTGTTTACGTTTTTATTTTATTTTGCTTATATATTTTATTTTTATTCATTTATTTATTTATCTTTTTGCGGTAAGTCTTCTATAAAATACTGTCAATATAAAAGTTGTAGATAATATTAAAAAGATTCATAATAAGTTTAATTGGATTTGAAATCATGATTGACAAAGTTATGATTTTTTTTTTCTCCCTAAAACCCTAATTTTTTTTTTCCCCTTGAATTCCTTTTTTATTTTATCAAAAATCTGTCTTACACAATCTTTTGGCCATTTTTCTAGAAATAATAATAATTTAAAACTGATTTGATATACAGGGTTATGCTTTATATTTATTTAAAAAGTTACAAAATAATTAGGATGAGCAAAGCGAATCCGATACTTACGTATTAACGCCACCGCAACAGAAATTGCGGTAATGCGCCAATAAAGAGCAATCTTGTTGTGCGTGCTTTTTAGTACTTTCTTTGTTTGCTCATTTTTGAAGCCTATTTTTAACGCTTTTTTAGTGCTTTAATGCTTTTTTGCACATTTTTGACGCCATTTTTTTGTGCGCGTGCGAACAACAAGATTACTCTTTATTGGCGCATTAGTACAATTTCTGCTGCGGTGGCATTAATACGTAAGTACCGCGAATCCTTTTGCTAGTCTACACAAATTACATGTTGTCGTACACTTTACACAAAAACTATTCAGTATTTTGACTTGAAATTAAACATTATTATTACAGAATAGCCTTAAAAACATTACTATTTTAATTGATTTATTTTATATGTTTTTCCCTTGCGGACGCATTATTCCAAACAAAAAATAAGACGTGTGTATTTTCAGAAAAACAAATCATGCAGTTTGTAATTATAGATAGAATCATGACTAATTAAATAAAGAAAAAATGTCCGTTGAAATGACTTTTACACATTTTAAAAGAATTAGATTATGATTCTTTTCTTTGGTAAAGTGGCAACAAAAGAATTGCAAACAAATAAAATTTATTAATATATTTTGTCAAATTTTGCTTCGAAAATATTTTTATTTATACCAGTCTCAGGCACGTAGCCAGGGAGGGAGCTAAGGGGCCTGAAGCCCCTCCCGAAAGTTAAAAAAATGTTTTGTCTAATATAATAGTAAAAACTGTCAAAATTTTCTTTTTTTTCCTTCCATTTCATTATAACTACGTAGATTTTTATTTGTAAACACAGTGATTTATTTAGCTAAAATTAGAGCGATTCCTCATTATATCTCTCATTTGGACATATTGTTTTTTATTCATATCTACCACTAAAAATATCAGTTCTTCTTAAAATGGAATTTTTACTTCATGCACAGTAAAATTCGATGCGTAATGCATGCATCATATCATTAATTTGAATTGGAAAAAATAAGTTTAATACGTTTTAGGGGGGGGGACATATAATTTAACTTTAGGAGTCAAATTTAAAACACTTATTTTTGTGTTATGATATTTCTTAATTTCTTATGTACTCATTATATCACGATATGATACCGAGCATCATCCCGTCCCTAGGCCCTGACAGGCCCTTATGACTCGTGCGACGAGGACTTCGACAAGGGTCCGGGTTCGCATACCGCTAGGCGGCTACTACTCCTGGGTCCCTATCCGTCGGCCTCGCCGACCGATGTCTTTGGTCTAACGATCAGCCCCGAGAGGCCAGCCGCGCCGTTCCCAAATGTGATGAAACGGCCAAGCGACAGCTCACCCGCCCATTGAATTACCCCAATGCGTGGACCCTTGGTGATTCTCTCACCCAAGGAGCCATGACGAGCCCCCGGACGACAGCATCCACCAGAGCGCTGAAGCCGGTGACCCAATGCCATGGAACTCCGGATGGGAGTTGCTTTACGGCAGCCCCACAAGGTGAAATCACTATAACATATTATATCACGATGTAAAATACTTAAATAGATCAGTGTTAAATTGTTTTGTAGAAAAAGCTGCTAAAACAGAAATATACCCTTGTAATGTAAAATTACATAAAAACTAATGATTCTTAAAAAACTTTATATATATATATATATAAACTAGTAGTAGCAAATTTCTAGAAGAAATGGTGCTAAGAAAGATGATAGGATATCAACAAACTTTCAAAGGTACCATTGCGGTCGGCATTTCCCGACACTTCACTGAAAAATATTGCATTAAATTGTTTGCATATGAATCTTTAATAGAAAGAGAATGTGCACAGACTACTCTGTGCACATTCTTTTTCTATTAAAGATTCGTGGGAAAGTTTCTTTGACTTTTATAGCGTTATCAACTGCGGGGATGGATACTCTGAGTAAAGATTTTTTTTTGGCGGTTTTTCACAGTGCCTCCTAAAGAATTTTCTAGGAGGCAACATCTAACTTCCTACAAATCTTATTTTGTGCAGAGCAAAAAATGCTACAAAGAGCTAATCATATACCGGTCCTCCAATGAACAAATAAAAAAGATACTAGGCTGAGAACTCTTCTAAGTTTTATAGAAAAGCCTGAAGACGTGGAATCGAAACGTTATAAACGCCCATAGAAATACTTCTTCTTACTTCATCCCAGGCTCAGACATTCAGAATGAAATCATTCAAACATGCTGGGATATAGTTACTGAAGAGCTGATAATAATAATGCGATCTGATTTAGGTTGAATACTGATGAAACTATGGGCATTTCAAGTACAGAATAGTTGGATATGTTGAATAGTATTTATAAAATATACAAACCCTAATTATTCGGAAAATTACTTTAGATTTATTCAAGTTAATGATTTATCCGCCGAAAATATAACAGAAGAAATCATAGAACGTCGTAATGAACTACGTAATGATATGTCTAAATGCGTCACAAGGCGTACAACAGAGGGACTAATATGGTTGGACATGATAATAGGATCCAATCTACAATTCATCAGAAGTGTCCCAAAATCAGATATCGTATATTTTCAAGCCACTGTTTAAACCATACATTGTTCAAAAACATGCTGATTCCTGCCATCCAAATCTTACTTGGAACAGTTAACGAATTGAAATATTTTTTAGAAATCACCCTGAGATAAATTTGATCCTTCAACGAATAGTTCCATCATATGCCCCAAAATGACTTCTCCGTCTTTGAAACGCAAGATTTATAGAAAATCATGAAAATGTGGTAAATTGTGTCAAGTTGTTAGAATAAAGTTGCATTAACTTAGAAAATATTTCGGAATATACATGAAATATTATTTCAACAGCTATAGATATTTCTTGTAGATATTTCTTTTTTTATTTATTATTATTTCCTTTTTAAAACAATAGAAAATAAATATAAAATACATATGTAGCTCGCATTCGAAAACGAAAGTTTTCGCCAAATTGGCATCAGAAAAAAATGGCATCAGTGTGGTGCATATATGACATCTGTGCCAAATAACATTAAAAATAATAAATTTTGTACATAATAAATTCTGTTACTTTCAAATATTTATCTTAATGAAATAATGCCTCGCGAATCCAAACAAACCATGGCTTTTGCTAGTAATAATAATAAATGCAAGAATCCGTTAATAGACGGAGATGTAATACACATAAAAGATTTAATTCACTTTATAAATAATAAATAACATTTTAATGAGTGAAACTGGTTAACAAAAATGCAAAATCCATCGTAAGATTTTTCGTACAGTGTAATACGGCAAAATCAGTACTCCGAAAACAATTACCACATTCACACTGCCATGTGGAGACTGCAAGATACAAGTTTCCAAATTCAGAGGGTTATAGGATCTCTCCTATTAATCAAAATGAAATAAAGTTTTAAACACAAATAATTCAAACGATGTGCTTGACATTTATTAAATAACTTTATTATGAATATTCGCCAATAGATGGTTTTGTGACACAAATAGAATTTATTTGAATATATTGAAAATGTGAAACATTGTTTGCGTTACAGCCCATGTCTGCTAGAATTGAATATTATTCTTTAGTTAACACTAGAACCGCGGCGACAGGTCATTTTGACCCGTTTCACATGGAGAAATGTCTAATCGAACCAGAAAACTCTTAATAAAATAGGTTAAATACAAGCTGAGCAAACACGTATACGTGTCGCTCGTTCCCAAGCGGTTAAAAAAAAATTCCGTTGTATGAAGCAGATATGAAGAGTTAGAAGGGGGGGGGGTCCAATTTCTCTTTGTCCTATAAAAGATGATACAGAAATTTGAAATAAATGAAGAACTTGGTATTCTTGAAAATGTAGAGTAGGGGGGGGGGGGGATATAGTTCTCTAGCATCGAAAATGTGGCTACCGCGGACCTTGAATCCAAAAATCAGTCTCCGCTTGGTGCTGTGAGTGTGTTTCCCAAATACTGGAAATACCGTATTCGACTGTACGAAAAATCTTACGATGGATTTTGCATTTTTATTGACCAATTCTAATTTTTAAATATTATTCATTATTTATGAATATAATTAAATGTTTTATTTGTGCAGTGCCCTCTATTCGCAGATTTTTTTATTTTAAGTTTTTGCAATTTTATTTATATTTTATTTTTTAAATGCGTCAAACGGATATTTTTTAACTATCCATGGCTCAAATTTAATATCATTGGACCAATAGAACGTAGGCAACTTATTTCTTATTAAGCTTATACATTACAATTAAACACGTATTTTTTTTTCTATTTTAACAAAACCCTTTTCTATTTCCACTTCCTTGGACCAATTTTACCCATTAACATGCCAAGATATTAGTCATTACAATGTTTTTTGTGAGTTTGAGAATTATCCGTGCATAAATGCGTTTTTGTCTTACGGGAAAAATTATATCGGAAAAGCCTAACAAACTCCATTTAACAATTTGCCAAATGTACCAAACAGAAAAAAAGAAACTTCCTCTAAAATCTTTTTAGTCAGCTATAACATACCTTTATGATACAAACTGCACTTTAAAATATCATTTAAGAACTTTCCTGGGAATTAATGGGCAGAAAACTCAAAAGATTTTCCGGAAATTTTTTTTTTTATGATTTGTAACATTTCTGATTACCTTTACCAACAATATATATATTATCATAATTTAAAGATTCATCCGGTCATATGTAGCACAGTGCGCGGCCATGTGTTTTTTAAGAGGTATCAAAACTCTTAAAATTGGAAAAAAAAATGAAAAAAAAAACCTTTTGCATATTATTTAATATCTTAAAATGTGTTTGATTTTAATAGGCAATTTTAATTAGGGTTAAAGATATAAGTATATTTTTTCTTTTCTTATATTTAAAAAATTGGAAGATGCATAATTAGCTTTTACAGGGGCTCCAAATTGTCAGACATTTGACAAGCGAAAAATCGGCATAACAGCTTATACTCAGGATTACGAAATAAATCTATCACCTAGAATAAATACTTTGGTGTTTATTTATACTTCAGATTGTAATGTTTAACTTGAATTTAAATAAATTTGCATTTAAAGCATCTTTATATTATTAATACAAAGTTGTATTTAGCTAATGCAAATTTTAGAAAAATTTAACAATGTAATTACTTAAAGAAGTATGTTTTTTGAGCAATAAAAACAAAATTTTAGGTTCATATTTTACAGATTAACGTAAAACATAGGTTTTAAAAATTTCATGAAAAAATACTCAGAAGTTTTTGAGATATCGTGCGCAATATTAGGTAAAACGTCATTTGAAAAAAACGACTTCAAATTTTCGCTGCTTCAGCTAAAGTGTAAATAACACTAAAAACTATAACTTCTGTTTTGAAGGGAATTTCAAGGAAACAATTCCATCAAAATTTTCAAAAAAGTAGAAGTTTAACATCTAAAAAATTTAAATTTCGAAAATTTTAAAGCTACAAGAGTTCTAAAACCACTTAACCCTTTGCTGCGCAGAGCAGTTTCATTGCTTAAGAGTCGAAATCGATGATTGACACTGGAATTTAAAAACAACTTAATTTTTAATTATAAAAAAAGCTATTTTACAGTAATTCAGTAAATAAATCTTTTTAATCAAAATTCCGGTACCAGTATGGCGTTTGGGAATTAAAATTAAGTGGTTTCATAGGTATACCACTGCGTCGCAAGGGATAAGTGCTGTTTTTTAGATCCGCTGTGTTATTCTTTAGATGCACCGCTTTATTTTTATTTTTTTTTAATTCAATGCCAATTTTCAGAGTGCACCGACGCGACTTTCTCTGAGCAAAAAGTGATTGTGCTCAAAAATTCAAAAATTTTAATCATACATTTTAAATAGTTTAAAAAACGTCCATCTTTCCGAAAATTTGGACATGAAAAAAAATCTCCATTTTTTATTTAATACAGGGTGTCCCTGAACTTCGTGTACAAACTTTGAGGAGTGGTAGAGAACATTGTTTGGAACAACAATTAGATAGGAATGCATGAGCGGAAACATCATCCTCACTTGTTAACCCTTTCACAGGATGTCTATGAAACTACAAAATTTTTAATACAAAATGAACATTGACACCAGAATTTTAATACGATTTTTCCATTTATTATGCATGTGAAATGTATTTTTTTCTTCTTTGCAAATACATTTTTCTGCGATTTCTGGTGTCAGTCATATTTTTCCACATTTTAGCAATTTATAATAGTTACTAAAATACTTGATTTTAAAGAAACATAATTTTAAATTTAATTTTAAATTAAATCATTTCTTGTACTTTTTTCTGTGTAATAAAGCGTTCTACACTGCTTTCCGCATTATGTTATAACTGTGTCTTTGTGTTTCTTTGAATTTTTCACGGACAATGCACTTCCATTGCTAAAATGGGAAAAAATATGAGTGACATCAGAAATTGCGGAAAAATGTATTTGCAAAGAAGAAATTCCAGACATTTCACATACATTATAAATGGGAAAATCATGTTAAAATTCTGGTATCAATGTTCATTTTGTATTAATTTTTTTTTTAGTTTCATATACAAACCACTGTCTGTGAAAGGGTTAACAAGACGTTTCCATCAATGCTTTCCTTTGTAATTCTAATTCCAAACGATGTTCTCTACCACCCCTCAAAGTTTGTACACGAAGTTCTGGGACACCCTGTATAAAAATTTCATAATCGATAATATCCATGTTAACCACGAATCAATCATATGTCTGCGAATACGTATACCAGAATTACTATTTTATACGCTAAGTCAATTCTTAGTGATTTTTTTAGGGGGGGGGGATAAATTTTTATTGAGGGTAACTTGCGGTATTAAGCAAATTGCTCACAAAATAATGAAAATTCCTCATATTAAAAAGTACTGTGTAGCATTTTCCCGTTTAACTTTACCTCAAACATATAATTCTTCCGTGATTCTTTTTTTTTTTTTTTTTTTTTTTTTTTTTTTTTTTTTTAGAAAGTCCGGGATTTTTTTTTCTTTTGAGAAATTTCTCAAAATCAATTTGATATTTTTTTTCAAGAAATTACGGAAAAAACATCGTGAATTTCGAGAAAGATCTCAGAAACACATAGACCGCTGAAAACATTACTAATTTCACTAATCAATTGCCAAAAAATCGCGAATTTTGTGAAATGATGAAGGAAAAAATTCGCTAATTATCTGAATCTGTTACGAAAGTCATAATTTCCTATAAAAGATGAAGGGAAAATCTCGCCAAATTCGTCAAAAGATTGCCGAAACAACTGGGAAATTTTCTGGGTTGATCATGGAAAAATACTGCGAGTTTTTTTTCAGTAGACCTTAATAAAAGAAAAAAAATCGCGAACTTCATCAAAAGAAGTGCGGAAAAGTACGCTCATTTTGTCAAACGATCATGAAAACATATCGTAAATAACGTGAAACGAATCGCAACGCGTCAGATCAGTCGATTCTTCCACAGCAAGAGTTTCTTCTTTACAAAAGTACGTTTGTGATCCTCTTTTAATTTATAATATTATCCTTTGAATTGAATAAGAATATTTAAAAGTAGAGTCCTATAAAAAAAAGTCAAAGTAGCTAGAATTTATCAAAAGTGTTTATTTACTTATTTTTGAAGGGTATGAAGTTAGAGGCTTTTTTTTTTTCTTCAATATTATAAGAGTGTTTGGAACACCATTGTCCGGATGAATTTGTTTATTGTTTATTTTTCAGCATTATTTTTGTCGTTTTTCTCTTCTATGCTATTTTTTATGATGCTTTTTTCTTTTCCACCGTGTTTTTTTTTCCTTTTTTTCCTTTTTTTTTTTTTTTTTTTTTTTTTTTTTTTTTTTATTCTATCCCGTGCACTTTTCTTCCCTGCTGTGCTAGACTTTCTTTCTAAAATAACTTCAATAATTTGTCTTTATTCGTAATATGAAATGCTTATATTTATCAGTATTTTAAAATTTCGGGAAGAAAAAGACAATTTTCCTTTTATTGAAAAAAAAAAAAAAAAAAAAGATGCAAATTATATAACAAAAGACATGTTTCAGACTTTCATTGACATTTTTCTTATTGTTTAAAGAATTCAAATTTAATAACTAATCCATATTTTTGCAATTAAACACACTAAGTTTAAGTTAATCGGATTATATTATAGCAGTAATCTATATAGTAGTGCCTCGATCAACCGAGTTTCGATTAATCGTGTTTTCTGTTAACCGAGGCAATAACGAAGCCTGAATTTGTTTCCAAGTAGCCATGGGCCCCTGTTGATCATCATGTGCAATGTGTTATCGGACATTTACATCCTGAAACCACTTGATTGGCGAGTGTAGGGGATTTCTTTTTGAATTTTTTTGAGTTGTTAAACATAACTTTATATGTTTATTTTTACCCTTTAAAAAACATTCTATTGTTTTTTAGTCTAATAGATGTTAAATTTGCGAGTACGGCAAGTTTTCATATACAATTTCTTTTAACCGAGATTTCTGATATCCGAGGTGGTTCGAATTAGCTCGGATAATCGGAGTTGCACTATACTTTATGTCGAGGGGAGTTCGTGTTAAATGAAAATAATAATAGATCTTTTCAGACTATTTCAATTAAAAATCTATGGTACAATATTTTTCTAAGCATGAACCAGATAAATTCTAAATAAAAAATAGAAAAATTCAAAATGCATCCTTGAACATACAATGTAATAAAACGAACATATTAAAAAAAACATTTAATAAAATAATCAAAATATATTTTTAAAAAAATTCCACTTTACATACTTTAAAGATAAAATAAAGTTTAATTAATTTGAAAAATGTTATAAAAAAATTTTATTACATTTCAAAAATAAAGTTTATTATTTGTAAGTATTAAAGTTAACTAAATAAATTTCCGCATCAACATTTAAAAATAATCTATTCTTGGAACATCGTAAATATAATTTTTTAATGAAGAAACAAAAGATGTTTATCAACTGTAAGAGATTAAAATAAGATTTTTCAAAAACTTATTTATCAGAAACTAATTCCATTAAAAGGTTTCTATTAAACATACGCATACATCAAAGAAACTATTTTAGAAAATTAAATTCTGCAAATTTAATTAAATAAAATATTCTGTTTACATGTTGTTACTTTAATAATATTTTATAATAATAAAGACCTATAAAATAATAAAGCTTACTTTTTAAATAAAAATAAAACCTGCCAGCTCTATTTTTAAATAATGAAACTTCTTTTATTAATGATACGCTTATTTAAATCACTGCAAGAAAGAAAAATAATTGTTTCTGTAGAATATTTTAGGATTAATAATGTTACAGTAATTAAGAAATATATATGCATTTATTATCCAGCCATTACTTTTGTTAAACAAGTTATTTAAAAAATGAAACATATTTTAAGTATAGCCTAATAAATGCCTAATAAAGTTTTCGTAATTAGGGAAAACGTTAATAATACTTATACGTTCGAAAGAAAGCTATTTTTAAAATGTAACAATCAGCTAAAATTAACGAAATAATAATAATGAAACAGCCACGAGGCAAACTTGAAACATCGTCTTATTATGAAAGTATATTTAAAGATCCTTGCAGTTATTTAATTAGCATATTATTTAATCGTAATAACGTTTTCTTAAAATTCTCTTGAGAAAGAGTATATAATGCGAGCTGCTATCGTAAATGTTGCAAAACTACATAAATTTGCATTGTGACATTTAAATAAAGTATTCTATACAGGGCCGTAGTCAGAAGTGTATAATAATGGGATTGATCAAGAAAATGTAGGGTAGGGGGGGGGGGCTTATATTTTCTCTCTCTTTTCCCATTTCTCTGAAGCAGAAAGATAAATTAGTGCATATTCGCACTATAAATACTATATTTTTTTTTATTAAACTATTGTAAAAACTTCATTTTAAGCTAAGAAAAGACTATGATGATTACCTCTCAGAAATTGAAAACCATAATTTACACTAATATTGATCCAATTAAATCCGAAAATTATTCAGGAGTTTCATTTACATTATGAAGTACCCTTAATTAATGCAGATGGATCAAAGAATTTCTATATTGGAATGATAAGCAGGAAATTGGAATGACAAGTAGGAAATCTAACTACAAAAAGAAAGATCATATAGCTAATATTAAATGTAATATAAAAACAACAGCCCTGGCAAAATTACATCAAGAATTAAATATTCATATAAACTTCAACGAGGGTTATTTCCTTACAAATAATATCATTCATTCATTATAAGAGAAACAATCGAGGTTCTAGCACGTAAAAATTCCATATGTAACGACATAAAATCATTCCTTCAACCTACCAAAACTGTGGCACCTTTTGCTCAATGGTTTCAAAAAATATAAATAATAATCAAAGTGAAATAAAAAATAATGTTCGACACATGAAAAATTGAATCATGGCACTTCATTTCCACTCACCATAGACCGCGCAAGTTTGGAATATCATTTTTAATTGTTTTGAAAGCGACTCTGTGATGAGTTGAAAATTGTCAACAGTTAAATAAAACTATTTGTCTGTTTCTAAAATCTTCCTTACGTTTTTATAACAATTACAAAGAATAGTTCTATGTTCATTTATACTTATAAAAATAGCACGTATTTTAGTTGCAATTTCTTTGCAATTGTTATGAGAAAATTGTAATAACAAAATATTGTAATCTATTATTTTTGAACTATTTTTCCTTTTCTTTCTACAGATATGGAGTATTTCAGTAGCCACCGTTACAGAAATGACACTAAAAACTAAATAATAATAATAATATCTCAAAAATAAATTGAGATGCAGTTTACAAACAAATTATAGTTAAAAGTTATTTTTACCCTGTATAAAGGGGAAAAAATTGTGCGAAGCTTTGAAGTTTGAACAACTGTAGTAGAGATTATCAGTATTTACTCGAACACTGATATATCGTTTTAAAATCGGCTTATGTAATGTAACTTTTTTTTATTGAAACAGTTTCATTGTTACCTGAAAAAACAATATATGCGTAATAAAAACATGCATTGTAACTTATTCGTTTAAAGCTGCTAACCAGTCAGCAGCCGAATTCCCCTCGGTAATGTTAAGTCTATGGGCATTTTGTTCAGTCTTATATTCAAAATACCTCCTTTAAAGAACTAATATTCTTATTTTTTTAGTATTTCCTTCTTAAAGAACATACCTTTTTTAAATTACTAAAATATTTCTAAAAATTTCAACTCAATTTAATATTTTATGTTTTCAAAAATAATGAACTGGAAGTCAAATTTAACACTTCATGTAAAATTATGCATAAATTTTAGAAATATTTTAACCCTTTGACGGTCTTGCAAAAATAGTAATGTAAAATAGTAATGTTCCTTCCTCTGCGTTTTGCATTAAATGCTAAGAAAATATAATTCTTTTAACATTATGAAAAAGAAAAAAAAAAAACTTAATTACAAATCTGAACGTAATCTTTGAAAGTATTAACATTTCTTCAATTCAACGTGAAAACTCATTAAAACTATAGATTAATGTCACCTTACACTGTAAAAAAAAAAAAAAAAAAAAAAAAAAAAAAAAAAAAAAAAAAAAAAAAAAAAAAAATTGTAAATCTATGATATTTTACCATGAATTATCCAGTAAATTTACGAAAAATGTCACTTTTTTCACATAAACAGTCAACTTCCGTAATTTTTTGTGTTTTACGTTCAAAACCCGTTAATGCAATGACAAAGTCAGATACAAAAAATACAGTCCGTTTTTTCACGTACATTGTCTGGAATCTCTTTTACAGTAAATCTCTCCTGCAGTAATTTTTTACAGTGTAAATATTATTTATATTGCAGAGAAACCTGGAGCTTAGTGAACAGAAATATCAATGCTGTTAAGCTAAGCATATCAAATATTTAGAGGTTTAAAAACTAAGAAAAAAAGAGACATCCTTTAAGAAGATAACACAGAAAAAAGAATTTAAAAATATTAATTCCTTTACTCTTTGTCTACCGAATTATTTAGCAAGCAATTGCTTCACCTCAAACATTATCTTACTTAAGGGGACAGTGGACCTTTATTTGAGCAAAATCATCTGTAGCAAAATCGTCAGAAAAAAGGTTTATTTCTGGGGTATAATAGTACCTTAACAATTTTTTCTTATTAAAATATCATTTATGAAGGTTTTAAGGAGTAAATAAAAAAAAAAAGATAAATGTATTTATATACTTTAAATCTGTTTTTCTCAAAACTAATTTTTCAGCGTTTTTAGATTTTTCAATTGCTCCTTGCGTCTTAATTTTTGATCAATATTTATAAAATTGATATGGAAGTATCCTGATGTTATTTAAAAAGAAATTGTGTAAGCTTTTTAAAATTCGTCTTCATTAAGACAGTCAAATTTTATTTTTTACTTATTAAAAGGAAAATTTTTGATGAAAATCGATTAGGAATTTAGAAAAAAAATCTGTAAAATATTAACTATTTAAGAGATTTTAAAAATCTTATACAAATTTGTTTACTATATAGTTTTAAGTGATAAAAATGCAAAAGCAAGAAAATATTTCAAAAATTAAAACACGAGGAGCATTTTAAAATTTCGTTTAAAAATTTAAATTTTTGCAAAAAAATTACAAATTTTAATAAGGTTGGAAATTTTTTTAAGGTATTCTATATGCTGTTGGTGAAATGTATATATACACAAAATTTCATATTAATATGATAAAAATGAATAAAATAAATTTTTAACATCCACCGTCCCTTTAATACCTGAAGATATACTGGAGTTTCTAAATAAATGTAATACAAAGTTTAGACATTGTTTCATTAAAACTCATTAAATATATCGGTAGTAATATTTTTTTTGTAAATTATTTACAAAAATAACCATATTCACTAACGAAAGATACTCTTGTGGAAATATCATAATTCTTAGAAAACCAGTGTATTTAGATGCATTATGAGGCTCTCTGTAAACGGGAAGGATTTTGCACTTAAAAATGTTTCGTAGAATTTTTTTTTAAAGAAAAGTTATATTTATGCAAATGATTATGAAAATCACCGTTTTTTGTAAATATTTAGCTTCGACTGTTTCTCTACCCTTTCTATTTTGTGTGGAAAGAAAACTAAACTTTTCTTAATAGACTGAGAAAATAAATTTTACATTAAATTTTCTGCAATGGTACTTCAAATCACCGTCGGTGCAAAAAGAGTTAAGGAGATTTTTTTAATATAAGATTGCGTCAAACATCCATAGACTTAACACTACAGAGGGAAATTTAGTCGCTGACTGACTACCATCCTTAAGACTTTAAATAACTACATATGCGACTGGTAATCATGCTAAATACTACCTATAAAAATATGCATATTTTGGGTTTTATTTAAACGTAAATTTTGAAATAAATTTTTCCTTTACTAATTTTTAAAAATTATTAAATGAAATTCTTAATGGGTTAAATATCCTCCAACCTGTGTATTCATTTGCCCATTTATAATTACACAAATCTACCAATGTAAATATAACATATTCATTATTTATCTTTCAAGCATAATACATTATTTAATTTTCTTTTAAACTAAACACAGATTTATCACTAACAAAGAAATGTCATTCTATTTTTTCACATTTTTTTATTTAAAGAAATTCTAGTTCTTTATCAGTTACCACAATAAATTTGCCTTAAAGATTTCGAAGTAAAAAATATCTCATATGACTAGTTCGTTTTGATAAACGTCTTTGAATTAGGGAAAAACATACAAAAATACATGTATAAGAATAGAGTGGTTAAAAACTAGATAAATTAATGTGCTTTGAAATATTGATAAAAAGACAAAGGAAACTCCCAAGCTAAATATATTAATCAAAAACTTAAGTTCAAGTTACAATATGAATTCTCGTCTTATCTTGTCTTTTTTTTTTTTTTTTTTTTTTTTTTTGGACGAAATTCTATATAATACATCCATTGAGACATAAAGAATTAATGTATGTTTTTCAGTAATGTAATACGCCTGTAACATTATTCTAAATCCCATTAATTATACTCTTTTATTTTTTGATACAAAATCTTTTATTATTTATGCCTAGTTATGTATAAAGTATTTGTAACAAAACATTAGGGTAAAGATTTTTCATTAATTATTATTATTAAAAGGAATGTTAATAAAATTATTCAATTTAATATAAGATTTCAAGAAAATGTATTTATTGAATTTAAAACAAAGTTGTACTTTGTAAACGTTTAAATAAAACGTAAATTCTTCTTTGGTATCTAAACTTTAAAAACATTTTGGGAACAGTAGTTTTTTTTTTTTTCTCTTTTTTCTTCAAGTTTAACATTTTGGATTATTAGCAACAAAATCCTGCCACTATAGACTTTTGCAGTTGCCCTCAAGTACATTTTGTCAACTTTTGAACGCCTTCAAAAACAAGTTGCAATTATTACATTTTATGAGCAGAAATAAAGCAATCGGGGTAGCTTATAAAAATACAATACATTAATTTAAATTTTAACCTTTCATTTGAAAACGGGAAAATTTCCGTATATTCCAGGAAAAAAAAATGAAAAAATTCTGGAATTTACGGAAATTTTTCCGTTAAAGAACAGCAAATTGTACTGGCGTCCAGATTACCAGTACAATTTTCGTAAAATCGCTTTTTTTTTTTTTTTTTTTTTTTTTTTTTTTTTTTTTTACAATGTTTGCCAAATCGGATGATTCTGCTCGAGAAATGAAGAATTCGGTATATTTATCTTACCTGGAAGCAGTGGTAAACTGCCAAACATTGTTGCCGCTTCATTTTTTCGTATTTCATACATTTCATTTATATATAAGCTACTATCTGATAATCCCATGGAACAATTTCGTCAAATTATATTAACCTACATAAATTTATTTTAAAGAAAGAAAGAATAAATTAATTAATAAAACAACAATAAAAATACAAATAAAAAGTCCAATTAAAAATCACTTGCTAACGTAACAAACACATGTATCGTGTTTACTGTCAAGTGAATGCGGCATTTACTATCATCCATTATTGGCATTTAATCTTATAGTTTGACGATTGTTTTTTTGGTCGACAGGATAATTAAATAGTATCTCATAATATTACATCTACAGAAAAATATTGTTTTCTAAAAAGAGCTTCAAAATCATAAATAAAAAAATATTTATGCAAAATTATTACATTTCCATTAGTGGCGTTCAATAATAAAAAAAGGAACCCTTACTGAAGACCGCAACAATTATAACGAAAGATTTATCACCAAAAATATTCTCCCTCCCCTAAAAAACAGTATATAGAATTCTTTCCTTGTTTTGTATTTGATAAATGTATACTAAATTATTGTTTTGAATGCAATTGATCTTTGACAATTTTAAATATAATGGACGATTAACAATAATTTACGGTGATCTACATAAATTATACGTAGATACCAAATTAACTGACGATGAAATATAAAATTTGATTCATTAAATGTTACATGAGTGGCGCTTGTTTACATTTCACTCCGTCTTGAAAACTTTTTGAAAGTTGAGTTGTACAGCACGCAACAAAATATGTATAGTTTCCTTGGTTTACATGCTCGAATCATTTTTGCCTGACGAAATTCATGGTTGGAGAATTTCCCATGTGAATTATTAGTTCCATAAATTAATGTATTGTTGCAGCGTATATGGGGTTCTTCCGATCTTATGGTTAGACAACTTCAAACTTTTTGCTCTTAGAAAAGTAGAAAATAATTTATTTACAGAACTTCAGAACAACAGAGTCCTCGAAACTCACAAATATTTCTAAATATTCAAAAATAACTGTTCAAATCTATCGTATAAGTGCAGATATAGGTTCCAGAGACTCTTTATACAACGTCTCTACACTAAATCACATTCAAAATAACGTAAATAAGACTCAAGCAAACTTGCTTAACAAACGCGTTGTTCACTCAATGACTGACTGGTAAATAACAACAACAGCTCGCATCGTTTCTCTTCTTATATAGGCTCGCAGCAGGTGCTGGAAATTTCTAGAACCATCTCGAAAAAACTGGAAAACCACGGAACAAACAATGTATCAGTATATCTAAAAGGGGGGTTACCATAGAGTAGAGAAGGGTTACCATCGCCAACAATCGCCAAGTTTGTCGCCAACTTGGCGATATATCGCCAAATTTGGCGACCAAAATTAGTCGCCAAAAGTGACGCCAACTTGGCGATATCTCTAATATTTCGCAAAGCTGCCATAGACATTCACTGAAAATAATAGACAAGTTTGCTTGATAACAGAGACAATGTAACAAAAACTAACATTAGTAAAGAAATGGAGCTTAATAAGATTATTTACATTATTTTACAGTACAAACACTAACTATTTACAAAATTCGTAACATTACCCCCTCCTCAAAGACTGCACGTTTCGGGCAGTGCAATCCTTGAGTTAGAGGAAAACACTTAAAATAAACAAATAAATAAATAAATAAATAATAACAATAATAATAAAATTTACATAAATAAGAACTAATTACTATTTACATATTTACAAAAAGTGACTTTCATGACCATGATCTGAAATTCCTGTTTTGAATTTCTAATCACTTTGGCCAAAATAAGGGGCTAGCCGGTTATAGTGTACGACCTTGTGTTTGGCGTGTGGCGATTTTTGTATGCGTACGACGACGTCATTCAGCCTGTTGACGACTGTGTAAAGACCGTCCCAGTTTCTTTGTAATTTTGGCGACAGTCCCTTACGACGTATTGGATTCCACAACCAAACTTTGTCACCTTCGTTGAACTCATGTCCTGTTGCCTTTGTGTCGTACCGTGTCTTCATCTTTTCCGTTGCCAGTCCGATTCGGTTCCTCGCTAGACGATGAATCTCCTCAATCCGTGCCTGGAGTTCACCCACGTATTCTTCAGGCGACAAAGGAGCGTCAAGAGGACGGCCAAACAAAAGATCCGCAGGCAGACGAAGATCACGACCAAAGAGCATTTGAGAAGGGGAGTAACCAGTGGCCTCATGAGTGGCACTCCTGTAGGCAAGCAGGAAAAGAGGCAATTTCTTGTCCCAGTCCTGTTGGTCTCTAGACACCAGGAGAGAGAGGCTATTTAGAATGGTACGATTGAACCGCTCCACCATGCCGTCCGATTGAGGGTGTAGAGGTGTTGTTCGAGTTTTGTCCATGCCGAGTAGTTCACACATTTCCTTGAACCAGCCGAATCAAAGTTTCTTCCTTGATCAGAATGGATTTGAAGAGGAACTCCGTATCTGGAAACCCAGTGTTGAACCAGTATGTCTGCTACGGTTACCGCCTCTTGATTAGGAATGGCATATGCTTCAGGCCACTTAGTGAAGTAGTCCATGACAACGAGGATGTACTTGTTGCTATCAGATGTTCTAGGAAGAGGACCCAGGATATCTAGAGCAATTCGTTCGAAAGGAGCTCCTACATTATAACGCTGCAATCGTCCACGGGTGCGACTCTTTGGACCTTTACGTGCTACACAGGTGTCACAAGTTCGACACCACTTCTCCACGTCGCTGCGAACATTATTCTAGTAAAAACGCTCTCGAACCTTTTGCAGGGTCTTCATTACACCAAAATGGCCTCCTGTGGGACTACCATGCAGTTCTTGAAGGACCATAGAAATTCTCGACTTAGGGAGTAGTAGTTGCCATCTACATGTCTTTCCATCGTCAGACTCCCATTTTCAGTACAAGATGCCGTTCTTCAAATGTAAGGAATCCCAGAGAGCCCAATAACGTTTAGTCGTAGGATGGTAATGGGCCATGTCTTGCCAGCTGGGCTACCTGTTGGACTCTTCTTTCAGCTCTAGAATTGGCTTAATTTCAGGATCAGCAAGTTGATCTTTACGCAGGCTCTCGTCACTCCACGGATCTTGCGATGATGTAGACCCAGTTGTAACTTGTCTTACTATAGGACCTTTGACATTAAATTTCTTCTCAACCCGGTCGCAGTATCTACAATTCTCTGAGCAGGGTCTTCTTGAGAGAGCATCTGCATTTCCATGTGATGAGCCTTTTCGATGGCGTATCCCCATATCGTACTCTTGAAGCTTTTGTATCCACCTGGCTATCTGGCCTTCAGGGTTCTTAAAATTCAATAGCCAAGTTAGAGAAGCATGATCAGTTCGGATCAGGAACTTTCGACCGTAAAGATAGTGATGAAAGTGGTCTATGGCTTTCACTACAGCAAGAAGCTCTTTTCTTGTTACGCAGTAGTTTCGCTCGGCCTTTGACAAGCACTTGCTGAAATAGGCGAAAACACGCTCCTGGCCGTCGATTTCCTGGGACAGTACAGCGCCAATGCTTTCGTTACTTGCATCCGTATCAAGTATAAACTGTTTATCGATTTGAGGATATGACAGAATTGGAGTGGATGTTAAGGCCTCCTTAAGCTTTTCGAAAGCAGCGTCACATTCCTGTGTCCACATAAATTTTTGATTGGCTTCTGTTAATTTATGAAGTGGTCTTGCAATCATCGAGAAGCCTTTTACGAATTTTCTGTAATAGGTGATAATCCTAGAAAACTTCGAAGCTGGTGAACATCTGCTGGACGACTCCAATTTTTCACGGCCGATATCTTCTCCGGATCAGTCCTAACTCCTTCCGCCGAAATGATGTGTCCAAGGTAGGCGACTTCATTGCGAAACAAACTGCACTTCGAAGGGCTTAACTTCAAATTAGCTTCCTTTAACTTTTGCAGCACCCGCCTGAGGTTGTTCAGATATTCATCAAAAGATTTTCCTATGATTATGATATCGTCTAAATAAACAAGACATGCCTCATATGACAGTCCCCGAAGAACCGTTTCCATAAGGCGTTCAAAAGTTGCAGGTGCGTTACATAGACCAAAAGGCATTACCTTGAACTGTCATAATCCTTGTCCCGTTGTAAAGGCAGTCTTCTCGCGGTCGTCGGGATGAATCTCTACCTGCCAGTAACCACTCTTCAGGTCTAAAGTCGAGAACCAAGTGTTGCCCGCAAGTGTGTCAAGAGTGTCGTCAATCCTTGGCAGAGGGTAACTATCCTTTTTGGTGACGTCATTCAGTCGACGGTAGTCTACACAAAATCTTGTAGAACCATCCTTCTTTCTTACTAATACAATGGGAGACGCCCATGGACTTGTTGATGGTTCGATGAAGTCGTTTTCTTCCATATCTTTAATTAAACTCTGCACCTCTTCTTGCTTGGCAAAAGGTAATCGTCTAGGGTGCTGTTTAATAGGAGAGTGATCTCCCGTGTCAATTCGGTGTTGTGCCATTTTAGTTCGTCCAAAGTCTTCAGATGTTTGGGAAAATAAACTTTGGAATTCTCTAATTAAATTTTCCGCAGCTTCCATCTGTTTTTATTTAAGTCTGTATTTTGTAACAAATCCTTGACTAAATTATCTGAAGATTTCTCAGAGTGACTGGAATTTTGACTTATGCACGTCACAGGAGCACATGACGCTATCACCTCTCCTTTCTTGATAGTCCTCGTCTTATCACTGATGTTAGCAATTCTGACTGGAATGGTCTTTTTCGAGAGGTCTACCACAGAAGAAGCCACCAATACTCCTGCTTGTGTACTATTGTCTTCTGAATAATCTATATGGCCAAATCGGTAAATAGTTTCATTTTTAATTACAGCTGGAACTAAAAATTTTGTTCTTGGATCTAGATTGATGTCTTCTTTGGCTGTTATTGCTTGTTTACATTCAATTTCGTTATTTAATCCAAAAAGACTTATTTCTTCAAATATTGAGATCATTTTGTTATTTTTGAAATCAAGTCTGAAGTTAAACTTCTTCAGAAAATCTAGTCCGATTAAGCAAGGATCTGTTATGTCAGCCACATATGCCGTATGGTAATATTTCGTTCCTCCAAAGTTGATAGTTAAATTGGCCTTTCCATATATGCCTATCTTGTCGCCCGTCACAGTTTGCAGGGTAACGCATGGTGGAGTCCAGATGAGTTTAGATTGCAATTTTCGAGCCAAATCTTCTCTTATTATTGTCACATTGGCTCCTGTGTCGACAATCATACGGCACTGAATTCCGTTAATAAAGCCTATCACATATAATTCGTTATCACCGCCGCTCATTTTTGATATCTGGAGGATCTTCAGGTGGGGCTTTTCATTCTCTGGCAACCTCCGCCCCGCGAGATGGCCAAAATTTAGTTTCCCTGCTGACTGTTTGAATTTATCTCACGTTCGTGGATTTTGGGGCAATTTCTTCGGAGATGTCCTGTATCACCGCATCCCCAGCACGTGAGATTCTGTCTTCTTGAACTTGTTCTTCCGTATTTTAAAGCTTCAATTTCTTGATTTATTTTCCTAATTTCTTTCAAGACGTCGTTCTCAGTGTCTGAGCTTTTGTTCACCGTTGCTCCTCGGACTGAATGACGATCTCTTCGGCTGGCTTGTGTAGCTGCTTCCAACTTTAAGGCATATAGTAGTGCAGCCTTTAAATCCTGTACATCTGCCATTCGTACCGCTCTCTGCACTTCTGGATCTTTTATTCCGTCTACAAAATATTACAGTGAGAGCATTTCCCGTACATTTGTTGGACAGTCAATGAATGCTAACTCTGCAAGCCGTTCAATTTCCGAGGCAAACTCTTGAAGGGTTTCATTCGATTTTTGATGGCGGCTCTTCATTTGTATTCTCGTATAATCCTTGAAGAATTTTTCGCCGAATCTCATTTCAAGTGCACAACTTAGAGTCTCAAAATTGAGTTGCATCATATCGGGCAATGTTTGCAGCACGTCGGCGGCTTCTCCTCTTAAAGATGCTGCCAGTTGACAAGCTTTCACCTCGTCACTCCATTTGTTCGCTTCAGCTACAATGGTGAATTGGGTCTTGTAAACTTGCCAGGAACTCTTTCCATCGTATGTCGACAGCTTAATGTGCACGGGAGAAGCAGGCGGATTCCTAAATTCTTCATAATTACCACTAGACGCTGAAAGTTTCTTCTCAAGATCTTGTACTTTTTTATTTAGCTTTTCATCTACTTCACCTAGTATTTTCTCTTCAACGTTACTGATTTTCTCTTCAACGTTACTGATTTTCTCTTCAACGTTACAAACTTCATTCTGAATTTTCTCTTCTACTTCCGCCATTTTCCTTTCCATTTTCTGTTCAACATTACTAACTTCATTCTGAATTTTCTCTTCTACTTCCTCTATTTTCTCTTCTACCGAGCCTATTCTTCTCTCTACCGACGAGAACTTTTCTTCTAAAGTTTTCTTCATTTCTTCTTGGCCTTTATTAATCTTTTCACTCACATCTTCTTGGCATTTGTCAATTTTATTTGTCAACTGTTCCATTCTTTCTTCGTTTTTATTCATTTTTTCCGCCAACTCTTCTTGGCCTTTATTCATCTTTTCCGCCAACTCTTCTTGGCCTTTATTCATCTTTTCCGCCAACTCTTCTTGGCCTTTATCAATTTTATTTGTCAACTGTTCCATTCTTTCTTCGTTTTTATTCATTTTTTCCGCCAACTCTTCTTGGCCTTTCGTCAATTCTGCCTTTATTCCATTAATAGCTTCTAACAGTTCTTTCAGTTGACCGTCCATTGTTCTTGTTTTCGCCATAAGATCCCGATTCCTGACACCAAATGTTGCAGCGTATATGGGATTCTTCCGATCTTATGGTTAGACAACTTCAAACTCTTTGCTCTTAGAAAAGTAGAAAATAATTTATTTACAGAACTTCCGAACAACAGAGTCCTCGAAACTCACAAATATTTCTAAATATTCAAAAATAACTGTTCAAATCTATCGTATAAGTGCAGATATAGGTTCCAGAGACTCTTTATACAACGTCTCTGCACTAAATCACATTCAAAATAACGTAAATAAGACTCAAGCAAACTTGCTTAACAAATGCGTTGTTCACTCAATGACTGACTGGTAAATAACAACAACAGCTCGCATCGCTTCTCTTCTTATATAGGCTCGCAGCTGGTGCTGGAAATTTCTAGAACCATCTCGAAAAAACTGGAAAACCACGGAACAACAAACAATGTATCAGTATATCTAAAAGGGGGGGTTACCATAGAGTAGGGAAGGGTTACCATCGCCAACAATCGCCAAGTTTGTCGCCAACTTGGCGATATATCGCCAAATTTGGCGACCAAAATTATTTGCCAAAAGTGACGCCAACTTGGCGATATCTCTAATATTTCGCAAAGCTGCCATAGACATTCACTGAAAATAATAGAGAAGTTTGCTTGATAACAGAGACAATATAACAAAAATTAATATTAGTAAAGAAGTGGAGCTTAATAAGATTATTTACATTATTTTACAGTACAAACACTAACTATTTACAAAATTCGTAACAGTATTTTTTCACTCATTGAAGGATGAAGCTTTCGTGTTTATTTTCATGGAAAGAAATATTGGGTTGTTGATTTAATTTTCACTGAAGTAATCTCAAAATATTCATATACTTCAATGTAACTCATTTCTTAAACATTATATATTTTTTCAAACTATCTCTATAAAACTACTAGCAGCCCTTGGCGACCAGTTTGGTCTCCCTTGAACGTATACTAAGCATTAAATCATATTGCTTTTATTCATTATTTATTTTTAATTGCTCAATATTTTGTCAAATTAGAAGATTCTGCTAGAGAAATAGACACAGATATCATATACGCACCATATTGACGTGATTTCAAAAAATGCCAATGATACGTGCATCATATGGTAACCCGGCTATTGATTTTTATTTATTAATAAAATGTTTGTTTACTTCTATTTCCTTTTTTAAAATGATATAAATTGTTCTATTCTATAATTGTTAACTAAACTTTTTTATTTATTATTGCTTCCTTTTTAAAATAATAGAAATTAGTTAAAAAATATGTATGCAACTTGTATTTGTAAACGAAGTTTTCGCCAAATTGGCGTCAGAAAAATAGTGCGCCAATGTAATGCATACATGACATCTGTGCTGATAAATCAAGAACTCGGTATTTTTATTTTAGCCTGGCGCAGATAATAAATCGCCAAATATTGCATCCGTGGCATTTTTTCGTATTTCACTAATTATTTAAAATATAATTATTTAAAATCTATACATATAATAAAACAGTAGGACCCGGTGTGTCTGTACATTGAAGATAATTGACAAAAATGGAGTCAGGGCGATAAAAGAAAACCAATGAAACACAAAAAAAAAATTTTTGAATTTTTTGTCTGTCTGTCTGTCTGTTTGTTCGAGGTTATCTTCGTAACTACTGAATGGATTTTTATGCGGTTTTCACTAATGAAGAATGCACACTCCCGGGCAGTGTATAGGCTTTGTTTCATCAAAATCGGACAACAGACAAAAAAGTAACAAAAAGAAACAAAAGAAACTATTAGGTGCGCTGCTCACGTTTTTTAGTACATAACGTTTTTTAGTACATATAAAATCCAATAGATGTCACTGTGCGATTTTAAAACGCGCTATCGTTATGTTTTCGCCAGTCTACTTAAGTATGAGAAAGTTTCAAGCTGGCTGTCGTTCCATGTGGTTTAGTCGGTAGAACGTCAGTGCGCCATACTGATGGCCCGGGTTCGATTCCCAGCATGGAATTTTTTTTCACTATGTTGGCATTAACGCCTATAAGCAATTAAAAGAATTTGAAATATTGTATTCAAGGCGAATTTTCTCTCTGGGAAAATTTCCTTGCATTAATATGTCAGTGTAATTTTTTTTTCGATTTAATTTTTTTTTTCGAAACTTTGTTTTTCTTAAAAAATTACAGTAAATATTTGATATTTCCCAACGTTTTTTGAATGATCGACTTGCTTTTTTTTTTTTAATGTATGTCTGAACCTTATCTAACTACTTCTTCAAGATTTCTTTAGATAAACCGACCAGCGTAGCGGGCGAAGGCCGCTAGTATAATAATATAATCCCTTCACTCATTTCATTTACATTCATAACTTTAATTTAAAACTGAAAAGTTTAAAATTCATGACTTTTATTTACTTATATTAAGTATAAAAAACAGAAAAAAAATAAAAATAATGATATTTTGAAGTTCCATAATTGCAGCAAAGGGACTAAATATAAATAAATTCAATTTACCACAGCTGAAATCTTACTAAAGGACTTTTGCACAGTAACAAATAGGATGCGTTTCATTTGGATGTTGCCATTAAACAATTAACAAATAATCGTGATTTTTGTGCCACATACGATAGCGTAATATATATATAGATAACTTTTATGCAGTATTATCTGAAAAAAGTAATTTTGATTGAAAATGGACAATTGGCATATGAAAAGCGAAGTGGTCAACCAGGCAAACTATCGATGACACCCAAATTCTTTGCACTTAATGATAATAATCCGTACAATATTTAACAACTTATCACCTGAGCCTGCAAACATTAAAGTACAAAATTGGCCGCATAGCACATAAAAAGTGAAGCAGGTAGCCCGGAACTGTTGATGATTGTCACGTGACTTAATCTTTTATTATAGAGATCAAGGCTAACTTATCATAATATAAAGGCTTGTCATTCACCAAGTTTCCTTTGACTGCAGTACAGGGGGCGCTGAACTACATGATTTTCACGTTGGTAGCGCCATCTAATGTTAGAAACTGAAATGTTTTCCATTATTTCCTATGGGATTATTAGCAGTAGTATGCACCAGGTGGCATTACATACGAGACAAAATCATATAATAAGTTGGCAATTATAGGGACAATTTCAACAATAGATTTTCTCCTGAATGCGATGCCTTGATATTATGATAAGGGGGCCTTGATAGAGATGGTGATTTTTTTTTATTGTTCTATCGAGAAATTCAAAATTAATATATATATATTAATGAATGTTAAGTTTCCAATAGTACTTTAATTGTAGTCTTAGCCATAAATATAAAATTACATCTGTCAAGGATGTAATTCTGTAATTTTTCATAAGTCAACTGAAAATTTACTTATTTTATTATGATTCATTATTTGAAATCTTAAAGTTAGTTTATAGTGTGAAGTCTGTTATTATGAGCAAATATACTTTGAGTCTGAAATCTCGTTTAATCTATTCAAACTGTCAATCGTTGTCAAATGTGTGAACTTGTTTTTATTTTTATTTTTTTTTTCTTTTCATTGATCAGTTATCGATAGACCAACAAAACAGTGAACTTTTGTTGGTGAACTCCGAATGTGTTGAAAAGTGTTTCATAACCTTTTTCGACGTAGAATTTTTTTCTTTCTTGTTTATCTAAAAAATTAAAATTGAAAAAAAATAGTGAATGTTAAGCTTACAACTGTACTTAATTTCATCCGTCTAAGCCATAAATATAAAATTACGTCGATCAAAGCTGCAATTTTGTATATTCTTATAATTTAACTGATATTTTATTTATTTTATAATAGACAGGGAGGCTGTAGCACAGACAATCGCCTAATCGAGTTTAGGGCTGAAATTCCAGAATTAGTAAAATTTCGATCCCCATATTAAAGCGCAATCGGTTTGCCAAGTCTCATCTTGGTGGAAAACTTGTGAAAACACAATTTTAGCTGCAGACTCGTAGATTTATCATTTTGTTTTCTGCTCCCAGCCCTCCATGTTTCATAAATTTGGGAGCAAGAAATATTATGGCAAATCTAAGAGTCAACTTCTAAAATAAGATTTTCTGGTGTTTTCCACCAAAATATGATCCTACAGACCGATGGCGACTTAATTAAGCGAATCGAGTTTTAAGTAATTCTGAAATTTCACATGTGAACTCGATGGTTGCTACTGCCGCTTCACAGTTTATAATGATTCTTTATTTGATATCTTAAAGTTGGTTTATATAATGAGTTTTATTATGACGAGCAAATACTCTGGTCTTAGGAGTAAGGATGCTTTGAGTTTGGAATCCAATTCGATCAATTGAAACTGTCTATCATCGTAAAACATAAAATTTTTGAATTATCTTTTTAATTGATCACTTATTAACAGACTAATAAAAACACTCTTTAATTCAGTATTTGGCAAGTTTTCTATTTAATATCTCAGAATTAATATCTTTATGACTGAAACAGTATGCCAAATGTTGAATATGTCTATTAATGAACGCCACATAACGTGTCATGAGGTAATAACGCAAGGGTGTATAATAACCCCAAATGCTAATACACTATATTGCCATTGATTATGGGACACTTGCGATTTTATACATTTTACTAAATATCTAGAAAAATACATGAGGAATCATCTCGAAACTCTTAGTGTATAAATATAATAGTATACGTCATACATCTCCGTGAATATTTTTTACCGAAACTCCATAGGGGACCGTCAACAAATTAAAAAAGAATGAATATCTTTTGATTAACCCTGTCAAAACTAATGTAGCAAAAGCGCTCAAACTCTAGATTATGATTGAATGCCTTATTGTAATACACTGTGTTCATTTTTATGCAAATAGCATGCATACTCGCAGAGTAATTAAGGTTTTTATAAAAATGGCCCCAAATTTTTCTAAGTTTTTCCCTTATAATTTTCAGAGTTCTTAATATAAAATAATATTTTTTCAGAAAATATGACAAACAACATTGCACACAGTACCCTGTAATCAGAATTAAAAAATAATAAAAATTGTATGAAAAATGAGTAGGTTTACTAAATAATTTTTTACTGCGCATGCGTCAAAGATATCAAAATTTCGTTTGCATATTATGTTAGCTAAATGTATAGAGCAACATTTGTAAAAGTCTCAAAATTATAGCTTGAAAATTCTGAAAGTAATCGTCTATAGAAAAAGGACAAAATCCGTTGTTTCCAAAATGAAGCAAAAAAATGAGGGATTTTATCCAAAAGTAGTCGTAACATCCCGTATTGTGTATTCTACATTGACACTAATCAATGAATATATGGATACAACCCCTCTTGTTTTTGCTTCATTTTGAGAATAACGGATTTTCAACTTATTCAATTGACGATTATTTTCAGAATTTTCAAGTTATGATTTTGTGACTTTCACGAAAGTTGCTCTATACATTTAGCTAACATAATATGCAAATGAAATTTTGATATCGTTGACGCATGCGCAGTAAAAAATTATTTAGTAAACCAACTCATTTTGTATACAATTTTCATTATTTTTTAATTCTGATTACAGGGTACTGTGTGCAATGTTGTTTGTCATATTTTCTGAAAAAAATATTTTTTTATATTAAGAACTCTGAAAATTATAAGGAAAAAACTTGGAAAAATTTGGGACCATTTTTATAAAAACCTTAATTACTCTGCGAGTATGCATGCTATTTGCATAAAAATGAACACAGTGTATTACAATAAGGCATTCAATCATAATCTAGAGTTTGAGCGCTTTTGCTACATTAGTTTTGACAGGGTTATTCAAAAGATATTCATTCTTTTTTAATTTGTTGACGGTCCCCTATGGAGTTTCGGTAAAAAAATCTTCACGGATATGTATGACGTATTCTATTATATTTATACACCAAGAGTTTCGAGATGATTCCTCATGTATTTTTCTAGATATTTAGTAAAATGTCTAAAATCGCAAGTGTCCAATAATCAATGGCAATATAGTGTATTATCGGTAATTATGAAGATATCCGGGAGATGGCCCCAACGAGTTTTGCACAGAATGTCTTAATTTATTTGAATCACAAACAACTCTCAGCAAATAATAAATAAGAACCCTCACTGAAGACCGCAACAATTACATTGAAAGATTTATCACCAACAAAATCCCCCCCCCCCCTTCAAAAAGATAATGCATATTTTTTTCCATGTTTTCCATTTAATCAATGTATATTAAATTACTGTTTTGAATGCAATTGATCTTTGACAATTTTAAATATATTTGACGATTAACAATAATTTACGGTGATCTACATAAATTATATGTAGATGCCAAATTAACTGACGATGAAATATTAAATTTGATTTTTTAAAAATCAAATCCGCTAAAAGTTAATTTATTCCATTTGTAGACCTTATCGCTGGAAGAAACACGTAAGTATTAATGCTCGATTTAAATTTTGTGAGGTAAGTTCTTTTATCTAAAGACTATATATTTATTTGGAAACACATTTTATATTACATAAATTTGTAGTGTATTTTATGCACTTTCAAAATGCTGTGGAATAATTTGGATGTGTTTGCGAGGTAGTATGTAGTTTAAAATAAACTGCGCAATAAATATTCTTGGTAATGTGTTATTGCTTCGGTTGATTCTTTTCAGTGTTGGAACTACATCCAAAGAAGGCTTATTTTTTAGTTTATGCACGAAAGAGTCATTTCTGTCATTGTTAAAAACCAAAAAGGATAAAGAGAAATTTAAATGTTCTAAGTGCTGCTAATTTTTTGAAATCAAAAGAATAAAATATCAAATGATAATTCTGCATCCTAATACCGCAATTAATGGTGAGTAAGAGATATATGTCAATTTCTAGCACTGTGGAGTTTGTATCTTTACAATTGGGAAATTTACATGTCATTATTTCATCTTATTTTATAGTTTTGTTTTTATGGAGCTATTAAACAGATAGGTGGGTAATAACGCCAAACAGTATTAGTCCAGAAGTCTTGCCATACATTTTATGAATACATATCTGCTAAAATATACTTTCTTGTATACATAATCAATAAGTTTCTTTATCAAATCCTATATTTCTTTTTTTAAAGTATGTAAAACTAAGCCGTGAACATTGGCAGAACCTTAACGGGTGTTATTATCTCATTACACATTATAGTAGCAGATCAATTAAATGCCGTTAAACCCACAGTTATGAGACATCAATTATTTTCATTTTTTAATGTTGCTATTTTTTCTATTTCGAGCTATTAACCGTAAAGAGATGTTATGTCAAAATATTACTTCATAATTTCCCATTCTACTTCCATTATCTATGAATAACGATTTCCTCTTTTAGCAGCAACAGAAGATAATAATAGAGCCTTGAAATGTCGAGGGATAAAGTAATGAAGTGATGAGAGATCTCTTATCTGAATGAATTTTGAAAGCTAAGCACATTTAGCTTAAACGATCGATACCTTTTATCTCATTGGGAGCCACGGTGTTAAAGGGTAGTTATTTAGACTTATTGTTGCCTTAAACAAGTTACGAAATTTATGAAAACAAAAATATGTGTTATATGATATAGCCAAATGCACTTAAGCTATTCCACTACGTTTGGCACCTATAAAAGAAAAAAAAAAGAAACAAGAAAGAAAATTATGCATCAAGCATCGATTATGCAACCCTTTCCAGCACATTCAGAATAATGTAACAAAACTGCACCCGTATAAAAAAATAAAATATTATGTCTAATTCATCCATGTGGAAATTGCACATTTGAAAATCCAATTTTCAATGCACCGATCTACAATCGGAAAATTATCTTCATTTTCTCAGCATTCCTGCACAGATACATAAATTTGTATACATTAACTACATGCATGCCAAAATCTAATTCAAAGAAATATACATACCTCAATTAAAAATTTCTCTTATCCACAATTTCCTCTCTTAGGGTTAATGGTACCTGAATACTTTTATGAAGCCTTTTATATGAAGTATAGAATTTATATAGAACGGCTAACATGGAAAAAATTGTTAAATTTAAAAGAGCATAAAGAATTTTAAAATGCAAACTCCAACAATTAAAACTCAAAAATATTACTGTAACCGATTTGTTTTGTGTGTCCCTGCAATGAATAAAAAAAGACTGTCCATGCTCTGTTCTAACGCAATTGCAGAAAAATTCAGTGATTTACATTAGTTTCAAAACATTTGAAACAGAGTAATTTCATTAAAATATTTTGCAAACGATTTTTCTGAATATAGCATAATATAATGTAATTCTTTTGAATGCCTCTGTAAATGAAGTATGAATCCTACATATTTTATATATGCAATAACAAACGTGCTTTGGTAACTTTACACAAAGTTGAACCACTTTGTTGAAACACTTTCCAACAAAGTTGAAAAGTGTTTATGGAAAAACATTTAATAAAAAGAATACTGCCCAGTTAAACTGATGTCATTGAGCTCACAGACTACGCATACTAATTGTACATTACAGCCTTATATTTTCAAGGGTTAATTCCGTTTGGAAAAAAATTAAAGGAAGGGAAATAATTTCCCTTTCCCCTTTTATACTTAATTTTTTAACCCATTAAACTAATCAGGGACATACTTTATCATATAAAAAAATCGATATCCAAAATTAAGAGCAAATTGGGAAATTCTTAATAAAATCCATTTATATAATTTAAGAAGAGTTATCCCCCTTTTTTATACTCAAGCGTTAAACTTCCAAAACTATTTAGAGATTTGAACGAAATCCGATAATTCTGCATGAAAAACCCATTTATATAAATTAAAGGGAGGGGTATTAGAACCCCCGTTCCCCCATGTATATACTTATTCAATGAAAACCTAATACCAATCACGGAGGCGCCTAACCAGAATGATCCTATATCTAAAACTGATAATTCTGCATGAAAAACCCATTTATATCAATTAAAGGGAGGGGCATGACCCCCCGTCCCCCCTGTTATACATATCGAATGAACTCCAAAAACTAATCAGGGAAACGCCTTATCGGGATATACTTATATACAAAATTTTATGTGGATCGGATATTTTTATCATGAATTATCGCTTTAAGCACATAATTCATGGACAGAACGGACGGCAAATAAGCTCTCAGGCTATGATAGCCTGTGAGCTTAAAAAGGTGAAATGTTAAAAAGTTATAAAAGGTGAAGAAATGAATATAATACAGAAAGTTCCAGAATTAGTTATAAACAGATAATTTCCTTTGCAAAATAAATTAGTTTGGCGGAATTTAATTTCAGTTTTTAGACATTTAAGGTTCAAAATATATAACACTATATACTTATAGAAATCGTCTTTACAAAATAAATAATGATAGTTTGCTCTTTTTTTCCGTTAAATATATTTCTTAAGTTACCAAGAATATATAAATTACTATTCAAGTCATGACATACATAATTACATAGATAAACATATTCAATATAGATAAACATATTTCGTTTTGTTGATTTTTCATATTATTTTATTCCTGTGAATTAATTTATATAAAAAAAAAATTGAAAAACTGTAGAAAATTATCAGATACCTAATCCGATGCATCCTTACATTCACAGTATTAAAAAAATGTAGATGAACGATTTTGTGTATATATAAATATACAATTATATATATAAAACCTCTCCGTGTATAACGTTTCCGGGGTTCACCGATCCATGAGAAAAAGAACTTATTGCGATTCGGCGTCCACGTTAGGCTTAGGTAATCCGAGCCGTTCACAAATATTTTAATCGTTCAACTTATGGAAATATACATGTAAAATATTTATTCATCACTCATTTTCTTTAAAACGTACAAAAACTATCTAATTATACCCACAAAAACTTCCTAATTATAATGTTTAAGTTCTAAATAAAACAATCAGCAATTACAAGATAAATAAACGATTTAAGCAAGTTAATGCTGTTGCCATTCAAAAATGACAAATTCCAAACCTATGAAAAATATTGTGAAAAGTTATGTCCAATTTTAAAGGCTATCCATTTTCTGACCAATTAAAACGTTCCACAGTCATAATGGAGCGTTCTCATTGGTCAAATTTACAGTAGGAGCTGTAAATGACGTCATTACATTTTAATGCACTTTGAAATCTTTTCAGGATTTCAAAAAAAAAATATTTAATTAAAACTGTTTATTTAAGGAAAGCGAAGGTGCGTTTTAATGCAATATTGATAAATTTTTTATATTCGGGTTGCTTTAATTTTTTTTTCTGCTGTGAATGATTATTGAGAATGACTCCTTTGTCACATCACGTTTCACGTGCGGATATTTACTCTTCACTGTGTTGACCTCGGTGTTAACATTTGTTTTCGATAGTGTAAAGTGTTTTCTATTAAGTATTGGTTATAAAATATAAATTTTATATCGTTCTGTTATTTTTTAATACAATGAACGTAGACGAAAGTCCTATTGCAAGAAGACGACGCTTGAATAATGCACGGCAAGCAAGGTGGTTAGCGTGGCAAAGCCAAGAGTCGCGTGATAGAATTCGGGCTGCAAATGCCTCATCCCAACAAGTTCGGAGCGAAAGAGAGGCAGAATTCCAAAACATTTCTCCAAAACATCGCAAAAAATCTGCAAATTTTTGCAAAAGATTGTGAAAAAACACTAATTTTGCCAATCAAGTGCAAAAAAAAAAAAAAAAAAAAAAAAACATAGTGCCGGAGTAAATTTTCTTTCCTTTTTGGATTATGTATGATGGTGTTAAAAATTCAAAGGATAAAAGTAACTTATTTTTTAAATAACTTTTCTTTTAAGTTAATCACAAATATTTGGGGTCTTTGATTGCATGTAATGCAATGCGAGAGACTGGCAAGAGCAGTGTTCAATTCAGACACATTTCTCGGGGAGGGACATTCGTGGTTCTGGGGGTACATTATAGAGTTCCGGGAGGGAGAGATTGAACTTTTTGACCATTGAAAACACAATCTTAAATTTACCTGGGGCGGGGATGGGGCATATTCCATCCGGTCACCCCCCCTGCATTGAGAAAGAGGACATTTGTCCTTAAGTTCTGCAGACTGTTTTTAATGTTTCTGCTTGCATTGCAGATTACAGAAAGAAATTCTGCTTCTGGGCCTTTTAAAAAATGCAAACACGTCATTTTGACGGGCTATTTTCTAGTGCTATTAATAACTAAGTATGCAGTCGGGGGAAAAAAAGTAAACACATCTACTTACTATGCTACTAATTATGATAGAAGAAAGTCACTGGTATCAATTTATTAGAAATGAAGTCTACTTTTAAGTGATAAACCTAGGAATTTACTTTTACGTGATTCTACTTTTAAGTGGGAATTCTACTTTTTTTTTAGGAATTCTACTTTTAAGTGATTTACTTAGGAATTCATCTGTAAATCAAAACAAACAAAAGTATGTTTTTTTTTTTTAAATAAAAAACACACGATTTTTATCCTATATTGTAAATGTTCTATTTAAAATATGCCTAAAAAGAAAACTTGAAGTCGTTTGGAGAAATAACTTTTTAATTATAAAAATTCAAAATTTATAGTTTCAAATGTGAAATTCCATTTTCATATTATTATTAATGTCTCCTGAAATTGTAACCCTAATATGATATATATATATATATATATATATATATATAATAATACTAATGTGAGTATAATTCTAAAAAACTCAAACATAAATGCAGTGAATTTATAATTTTTAAAATTTTATAATATGAATTACATGTCACACATTATTTGATCCTAATTATGCAGTAATAATATATGTAATCATAATAAATTCTACATTTATGCATTTTTGCGCAACAGCTGTTGCAACAAGATCTGAATATTTATAAAATTAATTATCGTTCGAACGCACCGTATTTACTGCATTTAGCGTAGAATTTTCGACTTGTTAAATTTCAAAACGTTAAAATTTTACTGAATCTATGTTTATATTATATTTTCATTTGCACCAGTAAATTTTATACATGAAATTTTATCAAATTCATAACAGTGTCATTAAAGTTAATTGCATAGCAAATGCAATTTTTTTATGAAGTTTGATAAAATTTCTAACTATTGACGGATTTATACAGGACTATATTCTGAATTTACCCAAACAGACTGAAACCTTCCTAAATTTTTACTGTAACACATATAAAAAATGGTGAATATATTTCTTATTGGAAGCCAAAACAATTTCCGATTTACACAAATATAAATATTCCTATTTATGCATGCATGCACATTCATATATGTAAGAAAGTTTCTCCATTTCGTTTCAAATACAAATGTCTCCTTTAAAAATCAAATATAAATGTAAATGAAACTTATTAAAGAACGAAGCAAGATTTTCTCTAAAAATTGTGTTTTCAAATAAAATGTTTTCAGGGCCCAAGGGCTCGAGAATGAGACATCAAATTTCATGTTTTTTTTGCGCCCGAAAAGTGAAGATTCGGAGTTTTTCAACTTTTTATGATGTTTTGGAGAGGTGATGAATGATATGCAGCGCCGAAAGATGATACGTGGCTCTGTTATACTAGATATTACTGCTGTGCACCGAAAGTTCTTATCACGTGTAGAATATATTCGACTGCATATTTCCGTTTGCTGACATTTTATTTCCTTTTTAACCTACTGCTGTTTTCGTAAGCTTATTTGAAGAATAAAAACGAAATATTTTTGCGAATACTTGAAATGCGCATGTCAAAATACAAAAGATTAACCGCAAATAAAATGACAGAAACATCTTTTAAAAATTTTAAAATGATTTTTTTCTTCATATAACTTGTTTGACTCAATCTAATTAAATTATACTTAATTTACATCGTCATTTTTTATTCACATTACTTGTTCGTTTAGTCATAAATGAAAAACGCATGCAATTGCAATTAGTATAACATAATATTTAAGATGTAAAAGATTTCATGAAAATATGGCATGTTTAATATTACATTTTTTATAAAAGAATTGTCTCTATTTAACACTTAGACATACATATTCATTTTTTCCCAATTTTTCTCGTTAGACATGCTAAATCATGTGTGAATTATGATAATGTAAAATTTTAATACTATTTGGTTATTCCGCCAACCAAAGAACAATCTCCAAACTATAAAATTAAATGCTCGTGATAAATGATCGTGAATCTCACATTCAATAATATTAAATACCATACATTTTTATTTGTATTTTTATTCATATTCTACTAATTATTTGTTTTTCCGTTATTTAAAATAAAAATTATGCCAATAAATATAATTTGGCTATTAGTTTAACGATTTGAATAACTTGGCGAAATTGGTCGAGTAATACCAAAATTTCAATTCTAAAAGTCATAAAATTTATGACAGCAAAATGTAGACAACTTAAGGATGGAAAATGCAATATATTTTATTTAAGATGCATTTACCCTATGGTTTTAATAATAAAAATCCATTCTACACGCAGAATTTTATCAATAGCTGACACATTACGTGATTACTAATCGCACAGAGTGTGCAACTGTTACAAAACAAAAAAAAAAAAAAAAAAAAAATACAGTCGGCTCTCATTAATTCGAAATCTTTGGGACTACAAGAAATGTTCGAATTATCCGAAGTTCAAATTATGGAAAATATGAAATGAAAACATGCTTACTATGGTACTATTACAAAGAAATTAATGTTACAGTGTTTTTTTTTTCGCCTGATATCATTATAATATGATTTAATATTAAATTAGAATGTATAAATACAGAAACTAATTAAAAGATTAAAAACAAGCACAATGGAAGAAAAATTTAAGGCGTCATTGATGGACAGGCGGGGCACTGATCTGAAATCCGTGAGAAAGAAGAGAAAATTGAAATATGGGAATTCTCGTTAGTTCGAATGAATGAAGTGAAGAGAAAATGAGTTCGAATTAACGAAAAAATTTAACGTTATTCTGCCATTGAAAATTTCGGACTTCATATTTAGTTCGAATTAAGTGAAGATTTGAATTATCCGATTTCGAATTAACGAGAATCGACCGTATATTAGATCAAATTTTGCATATCGTGATCACTCATCCAACTAGACTATAACGCAAGCTCTTCCTAACAAATTTTTGGCCATTTTTAAATTTTTGTTTAATGGATTTAAAATTTGAATAAATTCAATTTATTAAAAGCGAAAAAAAGTGGCATTATTTATATAAAATATGTACGTTTCTATTTATTTCTGAGTTTAACTTCACAAGAGGGTAAGTTTCTTCACTTTGTTTCAAGTACAAATAACTTCTCTAAAAAATCGAATACACAAATTTTAATGAAATTTAATACAGGGCAACGCAACATTTTCTCAAAAAATTGCGTATTGAAACAAAATGTTTTGAGATCCCAAAGGCTTGGGAATCAGATATCAAATCCTATGCTTTCATGTAACTTATAATGAAAATGAAATTCTTAAAACTTTCAACATACTGAAAAAGCGGTTATGAATTTGCTTTGTATGGCTGTTGTACGCCGTCTGCTTGAGGTCTAACTCACGTAAAAATTCTGGGATTGCCGTAGAAATTGTATTTGTTATTGAAGTTTATTACAGCGTGTTTTTTTTTTTTTTTTTTTTTTTTTTTTTTTTTTTAATGGAGCATATTTAGAGTATACTAGAGTAGCTGTCATAATTTTTTTAAAGAGATATTCAAAAGAATTCCGTCACATTGTGGTGCATGAGGGAAAATTATACCTGCTGTACTTTAATGATGTTACACAACTTCAAAAATATTAAAATTTCTAGATCGCCGTAGTACGCTATAAGATGTTTACTATAGAATATATTCTGCATAGCATTTATCGTTCATTAACAGGGAAACAACAAAGTAATTCGGCTGCAGTACTGCCTTTAAGCAATATGTGCTGGAAGAATGTTTCAAGTTGTGTACGCGTTTTAAATTTAGTATTTTTTGCATATTTCTTGGTGTATAAAGATTATGTATATAATACACAAGGCTGCATTCCGTTTATTGACGAAAATCGCAGAAGGGGGTTTACTATTGCGCTATGAATTTAATAATTAATATAAATTTTAGCATACTGTGTATTTGTGTACTATGTGTACATAAATGTGTACATTATAAAAACGGCACAAAAGGAGTTCGGATATCTCTCTGACTATAGGTACGATAGTGAATGAAATTGGATTTTCAAATATGTTACTGGTTTTTTAGATAGCTTTCATTACAAAAAGTAAAAAGCTACCTATTGCAGGCCTCCGGAGGAAAGCACTTCTGGAAAATTTTGGTATATTTTCATCGATAATGACCCCCAGAACCTAAAACCACACTCCGTTCAAATGTTGACACACACACACACACACACACACACACATATATATATATATATATATATATATAATTTTTGTCATGCTGTAGCTATCGTATTTATGAACCGATTTGAATGAAACTTGGGATGTACATAGTACATACAACTGTCTCGACCGAGTTCGTTGGCCAGCATCATCCGCCATCTTGTTCAAAATGGCGGCTATTTAATTTTTTTAATTTTAAATTTTAAATTAAACGAGAAAAAATTTAAAGTTGAAAAATATTTTTCTTTTATGTGTTAGAACGTAAAACAAAGATTCCAGAAAGCTTTTTATTTCATCTATATATTAAAAAATGACTGAGTAATAGCACTTTGAATTTCTAGTACGGCTGACATTTTGAAACAATCTGGTTTTTCTCACGTGATAACACGCGTATTTATGAACCGATTTGGATGTAACTCGGTATGTACATAGTAAAAACTGAAGCCTGGACCGAGTTCGTTAGCCAATTCCATCCGCCATCTTGTTTTAAAATGGCGGCCATTTAACTTTTATTTATTTAAAATTTAAATTCGTACTTTGAATTTCTAGTATGGCTGACATTTTGAAACAATCTGGTTTTTCTCACGTGATAACACGCGTATTTATGAACCGATTTGGATGTAACTCGGTATGTACATAGTAAAAACTGAAGCCTGGACCGAGTTCGTTAGCCAATTCCATCCGCCATCTTGTTTTAAAATGGCGGCCATTTAACTTTTATTTATTTAAAATTTAAAATTAAATGCAAAAAATTTAAATTCGAAAAATATTTTTCTTTTATGTGTTAGAACTTAAAACAAAGATTCCAGAACACTTTTTATTTCATCTATATCTAAAAAAATGACTGAGTTATAGCACTTTGAATTTCTAGTATGATTGACATTTTGAAACGATCTGATTTTTGTCAGGTGAACCGTGCATAGGAGCCGTGTGTATGAACCGCGTATATGAGGTCTGCACCGAGTTTGTTAGCCAATTCCATCCGCCATCTTGTTTAAAAATGGCCGCCATTTATTATTTTTTTAAATTTAAATTTAACATTAGGTACAAAAAAGTGAGAAATTGAAAAATATTTTTCTTTTATGCATTTGACTTTGATACAAACATTCCAGAGCGTTTTTAGTTTCGTCAGTATCTTAAACTAGTTGGATGTGCCAAACCCAAAGTTTTCTTCTATCTCATACGTACATTTTAATATTTTTAAAAAATAGTTACTCATTTTAATGCTTTAATAATTTTAATTCAATACCATACGAACTTTAGTTTTCGTCTTAAATTTCTGCTTCAGTCAATTAATCGAAGTAAAAAACGAATTTCGGTCTCTGCACGTGCCGATGAACAATAGAATGATAGGCAGATTTTTTTTAATTCGCCTTACCAAAATATAATTATATACAAAAATTTTAGTTCAGTTCTAGGACTAATTTCATAAACTTTTAGGTGGTGCAATATTGAAAAAGGCATAAAATTCGCTATCGGCGGATTTTTTCAAATTCAGGGAGGACACACTAGCCATAGCCATACACTTACACAAAATATTCGGTTCAATTCGATGCATAACTTCATATACTTTTCGCCGGTACAATATTGAAAATGGCACAAAAATCACGGTTACAGCGCCCCTTCCGGCGGATCTTTTTCAAATTCAAGGAGGACCAATTAGCCATAGTCATACACTTACACAAAAAATTTGGTTCAATTCGATTCATAACTTCATATGCTTTTGGCCGGTACAATATTCAAAATGGCACAAAAATCGCGATTGCAGCGTCCCCTTCCGGCGGATTTTTTTCAAATTCAAGGAGGACCAATCAGCCATAGTCATACACTTACACACAAAATTTGGTTCAATTCGATTCATAACTTCATATGCTTTTGGCCGGAACAATATTCAAAATGGCACAAAAATCGCGATTGCAGCGTCCCCTTCCGGCGGCATATTTCAAAACTGAAGGAGGACCTGCTTGCCACAGCCAGAAACATTCACAAAAAAATTGATTCATTTCTATGCATAACTTCATACACTTTTTGATGGTAGAATGGCGACGTACACACAGACACACGGACACACGGACAGACGGACATTTTGTAAAAACATGTTTTTTGGAATCTCTGACCCCTAAAACATGTAAATCGGTTGAAAACCGGAAGTCAAAAAAAATTTCGATTACAATATTTTCTTCTATTGAAAATAGAAGAAAGTAAAAATGGCTGAATTATAGCACTTTTAATTTTAGGTAGCTTTTATTACAAAAAGTAACAAGTTGGAAATTGCACATGAACGTAGCAAATGAGATGCGTTCGTACGATAACGAAGTTTTAAAAATATTCAGATCTTGCTGATATAGTAGAGCGTACTCCGGATACAGTATAGTAGTCGAAATCTTTACGTTTCTGTAAATATGCAGGAAGTAATTTTTATTACACCTCAGCAACGTATATCTTATTCATAAAATGTGAAATAGTTGAATATAATTAAAACACGTCCCAAACAATGTTTCCCGCCCCAAAACTTTTGTGTGGCCCTGTAATTTAATAATAAAAATTCTTTGCATCACAGATTGTACAGAATGCATATATTTCATAGATTCATGCCAATTCTATTATGTTCGAATGTGTGTAACATCATTAAAATGCATTTGAAAATTTTTCCCCATTGACCGTAATGTGACGGAATCCTTTTGATTGTCCCTGTAATTGATCTATGCATCCGATTTTCATAACATTTGAAATGACTCGACAAAATTACGCAATAATTATATGTTTTAAATTTCAAACGATTAAAATGCATTTAAAACTTTTTTCCCTATTGACCGTAATGTAACGGAATCCTTTTGAATGTCCCTGTAATTGATCTATCCATCCGATTTTCATAAAATTTGAAATGACTCGACAAAATTATGTTATAATTAGGTATTTTAAATTTCAAACGATTCGGTTGGGTAGTTTTTGCGTTGTTATATGCGGACAGACGGACGGACAGACAGACAGACGGACAGACAGACGGACAGACGGACGGACTGAGCGACAACAATAGATGCTACGTATTTACATAATTACGAACGCACCTAAAAAGCTACCTATTGCAGCCGTCCAGAGGAAACCTCTTCTGGAAAATTTTGGTATTTTTTCACCGATCATGACCCCCAGACCTCAAAACCACCTTACGTTCAAATGTTGACATATAAATAAATAAATATATATATATATATCCATATCTGATTTCCGTCGTGCTGTAACTATTGTATTTATGAACCAATTTGAATGAAATTTGGCATGTACATAGTACATACAAATATCTCGACTGAGCTCGTTGGCCAACATCATCCGCCATCTTGTTTTAAAATGGCGGCCATTTAAATAAAAAAAAATTAAATTTAAAATCCAATGCGAAAAAATTAAAAATTGAAAAATATTTTCTTTTATGAGTTAGAACTTAAAGCAAAGATTCCAGAACACTTTTTATTTTGTCAATATCTTAGAAAATGACAGAGTTATAGCACTTTGAATTTCTAGTGTTGCTGACATTTTGATACGATCTTATTTTTGTCGCGTGATAACACGCGTATTTATGAACCGATTTGGATGTAACTTGGTGTGTGCATAGAATATACTGAGGCCACGACAGAGTTCGTTAGCCAGTTCTATTTGCCATCTTGTTTCAAAATGGCACTTTAATTTTTTTTTCATTTAAAATTTAAAATTGAATGTGAAAAAATTAAAAGTTGAAAAATATTTTTATTTTATGTGTTAGAACTTAAAACAAAGATTCATGAACGCTTTTTATTTTGTCTATATCTTAAAAAATGACTGAGTTATAGCACTTTTAATTTTTCGCGTTGCTCACATTTTTAAATGATCTGATTTTCGTGAAGTGAAATCACGCATATTTATACAGTGATTTGGATGTAACTTTTTATGTGCATAATACATACCGAAGCCTGGCCCAAGTTTGTTGACCAATTCCATCAGCCATCTTGTTTCAAAATGGCAGGTTATTAATTTTTTTTTAAAAATTAAATTTTTAAATTAGGTACAAAAAGAATAAGAAATTGAAAAAGATTTTACTTTGGTGTGTTTGACCTTGATATAAAGATTCTAGAGCATTTTTTGTTTCATCTGTATCTAAAAAAATAGCTGAGTTATAGTACTTTCAATTTCGAATGAGGTTGACATTTTGAAACGATCTGAAATTTGTCACGCGATAATACTCATATTTATAAACTAATTTGGACGTAACTCCGTGTGTACATAGTACATATCAATGTCTTGGCCGATTTCACAGACCAGCTTCATCCGCCATCTTGTTTCAAAATGGTGGCCATTTAAGTTTGTCAAAAATATTTTAAATGTATAATGATGTACAAACAAAAAATTATAAATTTAAAAAAGGCTCTTTCTAAAGTGTTTGATCTTAATAATGAATTTCGAGTATTTTTTGCTTTGTCTTTACCTTAAAAAACGCCTTAGATATAGCAGCTTGAATTTCTCATGTGAGTGACATTAAAAAAAAAATTGCCCGCGACAGCACTTGTGGATATTAATCGATTTCGATGTGAGTGCGCATGTACACATGAATTAAGATTTCAACAAGCTCAATGGTTTGTTTTACCCATCATGTTGTTTTAAAATGGCAAACACTTCATGAAATCGTGGAACTTGGTGAGCTTATAAATTAGTTAAAATAAAACAAGTTTGAATAAAAGATAACTAATTTCTAAAAATTCCCATTAATAATTAGAAATGACAAAACTGATATCCAATCTTATATAATCGGGATCCACTAATTTAAAGCTTCGTATGTTTGAATAATATAGCTTAATTTAAACTAAATAAATAAATAAATAAGGTACATGAAAGCTACCTCTTCCTTCCGGTACTGCCGGAAGGACTTTCAAATTGTTTAATTAGACATATTATTTCACATTTTTAAACTGTGATCTATTGTTACATTATAATGATTGTTTTGGAAAGTATTTCAAAGTCAACGCTTGAAGCTTAGTTCTCCATTCTTTTTCGTATTTAGTTCTGAATTTTTGATGGATTACACGTTTTGATATGTCTTGAACACGCTTTCTTTATTTTTGGAACAATGAACTTTTGGTTTCTAGTTTCAGTGTGTGCATGCATGACACAAATTTTGTGGGTGACCTATCTCAAGAACTAATTCACGGAATTACATCAAACTTTCAATCTTCTTAGACAAAAACTGGATCTGATTAGGTTTGGGTGTCCATCGCTCAACAAGTAATGTATGCTATACTGTATTATTCTTTATTTCCGTGATAGTTAAATCTCAGCATCTGCGAAATAGAATCAAACGACATATTCAGTTAGACATTAGCACGTATAGGTTCTGAAAAGTTTTTGATGTACATAGCTCCACAGATAGCGCCGAAATACTGTTCATTCAAGATTTCCATGATAACTGTATTGTGCCATCTAAGAGATAGAATTTGATCCAATATACACTATACGACCAAAGATGACCGTCCACTTGCGATTTTAGACATTTTGTTAAATATCTAGAAAAATATACGAGGAATTATGCTGAAACTCTATGTGTATAAATATAATAGTGCAAGTCATACATTTCCGTGAAGACGTTTTCCCAAAACTCCTTAGTAGACCGTCAATAAATTAAAAAGAATGAATATCTTTTGGATAATCCTTTTAAAACTAATACAGCAAAACCGCTCAAACTGTAGATCATGATTAAGTGACTTATTTTAATAAACTGTGTTCCTTTTTAAGAAGGTAACACGTATACTCATATAAAATATACGATTTTTATCAAAACAAATTTTCCCAAAATTTTTGCAGAGCTCTTAATATAAAAAAATTCATTTATATGTCGATAGCATGCATAGTCGTAGAAAAATTGAGGTTTTTATAAAAATAGTCCCAAATTTTTCCAAGATTTTTGCTTATAATTTGCAGAGTTCTTAATATCAAATGATATTCTTTTCTAAAAATATGACAAACAACATTGCACACAATACCCGGTAATCAGAATTAAAAAATAACAGAAATTGTATGAAAAATGAGTAGATTTACTAAATATTTTTATCACTACGCATGCGTCAACTATATCATAATTTCGTTTGCATATTATGTTAGCTAAATGTATAGAGCAACTTTTGTGAAAGTCTCAAAATCATAGCTTGAAAATTTTGAATATAATCGTCCATAGAATACGTTCAAAATCCGTTATTCCCAAAATCAAGCAAAAAGAAGAGGGATTGTATACATATATTCATTGATTAGTATCAATGTAGAATACACAATATGGGACGTATTACTACATTTAGATAAAACCCCTCATTTTTTGCTTCTTTTTGTGAACAACGGATTTTGTGCTTATTCTATGGACGATAATTTTCAGAACTTTGAAGCTATGATTTTTAATTCTGATAACATGGTATTGTGTACAATATTATTTGTCATATTTCCAGAAAAGAATATTATTTTATATTAAGAACTGCAAATTATAAGCAATAATCTCGGAAATATTGGGACTGTTTTTATAAAGGCCTTAATTTCTCTACGAGTATACATGCCATCGACATAAAAATGGACACAGTTTATTACCATAAGCCACTTAATCATAATCTACAGTTTTAACGCTTTTGCTATATTAGTTTGACAGGGTTATCCAAAAGACTTTCGTTCTTTTTCAATTTGTTAGCGGTCCCCTTTGGAGTTTAGGAAAAAACTCTTCACGGAAATGTATAACTGTACTATTATATTTACACATTTAGAGGTTCAAGATAATTCCTCATGTATTATTCTAGATATTTTAAAAAATGTCTAAAATCGCAAGTGGACGGTAATCTTTGGCCATATAGTGTAATATGTAAAATATATATTACTAGGGAATCAGTTGCTTTCGAGCCACACTCGCTAATGCCCGTTCACATACCTCAAACTCTAAAAACACACAAATTTGACCATATTTAAAGAGATTACAAAAGATTGAATTCCAATTCAAAAACCAGAGGTGATCTCCCTATAAACGTGTTAGCATCATAACCCTTTCACTGAGTTTAAGGCCAAACCAGCTAATATAAAATGGACTAACAAGGAAGATCTCCATACTGGGCATACTCAAAATATTTGGAAAAAAGTACTAATTAAACTACTCATGTATACATAATAAAGGATCAGTCAAATTTAGCGGCGGAATTACAATAAAAAGTCTTAAAAAATACTTTCGAGTATATGGGGTAAAAGGACGAAAGTGCCACGCGATTTGGCAGACAACATATTTCCTCGCCAAAAGCAAGCAATTTTAAAGTAACTCAAATTATTCCTCAATAGGTTTCTAGAATGCGTGTAAATGGTTTTAACGAGTTTAAACTTAAACAATGCGAGAGTTTAATACTTTTCTTTTTGTTTGTGTGTGTGTTACATATTTATGTTACTAGTTTCTGCAATTAGTATTTAATTTTATCACTTTAAAAATAATTTCATACATAAAAAATATTTTCATATTGAAAAATATATTTTCACACACTTAAAACATTCCAAAATACAGATCAGAAGGAGAATGCTACAATACATACATTTCAACATCAGAGAAGTTTTTGTTTCCATAGCAACAAAATATAATCGACGACAGTGTTCATTTAAACTTAATTTTGGGACTGAAACAATTTTACTGGATTTAAATTTAGTTTTAATTTATAATTAACTTTCATTATAAATATATATATGACAAAACTATAGTTAAAAAAAACTAAAACTGGCGAAACTAAAGTTATTTCAATTTTTAAAAAATTAATAAAGTCAACATGAAATATTTTTACCTTAAAAATATTTGAGATAAAAAAGCATTTTTTGTCATTTTTATTTCATCGCCAACTGGGATAAATCGGTAAATAAATGAAAGATTCATTATTTTTTACGGACGTTCTATCGGAGTTCCGCCAAAAAATTCTTTATAAGCATATCTATCCACATGAGAAGAACATTCTGTAATTTTTTCAGAATTGTCTGAGTATGCCAGTATGGAGACCTTCCTTGTAAGTCAACAAAGCCTTTAAGCAAAGAAAAAAGAAAATAAATAAGACATTTTAAATATATAGTTTTAAATTTGACGTAATTTTTTCCAAAATGTTTCTTCTTTTTTTAATATCCATGCGAAAGTATTTCTGTTGTTATAAAAGAAGTATTATTTGCGTTGAATTAGAATCGACAACATTGGTTAAAATGATATTCTCGAAATATGAAACAAATGACTTGTGCAAATATATATTAATTTAAACTGTTTAACATCTTTATTATTTTAAAATTTTAAATACGACGCCATTTCCTCGTTTGTTGCTTTTAACGCAGATTAATGAATTTATTATTGTAAGTTTCTTTCTGTTTTCTAACATTCACGTTTAAATACTATTTTATGAAGTAATTTTCAATATTTTCCATCATTTAGCACTTAACTATTTAATTCTAATTTAATTTTTTTCTGTTTTTAACAATCATGCATAAATTAATTTTTAATCCAAAGGAAATATCATTCGTTGCGATGTTTTTGCAATTGACAACAATTTAAAATAATACACTCTCTAAAATATTTTTAAAATATGGCTTGAAATTCCGAAAATTTAAATTAAGAAAATGAACAAAACACTTCTTTTTTGTCCAAACTTTAACATAAAATATCCCTGAACCCTTTGAGTATCTGAACTGTGATTTCCTGTCATCTAATCTTTGAATTTAAGGACTTATTTATTAAAAAAACTCATATGAATGTTATTTTTATTGTTGTGCATAAAATAAATAAATATCTAAGGTAATCATACTTTCATAACTATTATTTTATGAATCATAAAGATGCACGACAAATTCTGCAAGACGCTTATAGGTTAAAATAATTATTCGATTTAAACTGTCTGCATTAGCGTGTTCATCAAAATTTTCTCGATACATTCAGTTTTCTTAATTTAGAACTCACTTTTTAGCGAAGAAAAATCTCCAGCCACAAAAAAAGATCAGCAGCGGTGACAGTGTTAGTTGTTTATTTATATATTTATTTTTAGAATAGAGAGAAAAATATAGTTAGGCAATTTTGAAATGATTAACTTTAAAGTCTCCCGGTAGGCTAATTTTTGCGTGAACATCATAGTAGCATCCCAGTTTCTATTGTTTTGAAATGCACTAACTTTTGTAATTTAAGTTATTAGTTGATTCTTTTTTTTAACTATTTGGAAAAAATAGTTGTTTTTCTCAGTAGAGAGTTGGGAAATCTAAAGTATATCTGAATCTTTTTATTGTTTGAAATCCGCAACTTATTTAATTTTATTCGTTTCCCGATTGGTCCAAGTTTAATGTCAAAAAATGGAATACTTCTTTTTTTTATTTTATTCTTTTTCTGATTGGTCCAAGTTTAACGTCCAAAAACTGAGTACTTCTGTTGCCACAATGACACAAAGAGTAATAAAAACTTTAAAAAAAATAAATAATTTAAAAACAAATTTTGATAGATATTTCAAATAAATTTCATTAATGCACGGCGTACGTAATATATGACTCGTTACAATCATCCTAAAAATGATGTTTATTATTATTATCAATTTAAATATAGAATTTATTTATAAGTCTTTAAAATTTGAGTCTTTGAAAATATCCTTTACCAACTGGTCGTTGTAAATTGTTAAATTACATTTTTTTTATTTGAATGTACAAGAGAAAATGTTAAATTATTTTTTTTCTTTGCAGTATTTTCAAATTACATTTAATGAATGATTAATGTTTGGACAGTTTTGGTTTATAATACATTACTGAAATGTATGTCGAAAGTAATCCTCCTAAAAATATAACTCCCCTTCCCCTTCTCACATATTTTGCAAGCTGAATAAATCCAGAGAAATTTATAAATTACACATACATCCCCACATCCTTCCAATTTTACCAATCTATTTCATTAAAGTGCCTTAAAATTATTAAGATTTTCTGTCTACTGAAGGTAGGATTACTTTCGGTACATTACGGTAATACGTTAGCCTAATGTAAACTAGTCGGAAATGTCACTACCAAAACTTTCTTCTACTTTATACATGTTAATACCTCAAAATTCCCTATCACAGTGCGAAAATAAAATGACAAGCTATGCCAGCGGTTCCCAATCCATCACTCGCGACCCACTCGGTGGATCGCAGAACAATCGAGGTTTGTCACAAAAATATATCTTTTATTTCATCTGTTCAAAAAGATGTGGCAATTTCAACAGGAAATAATATTTCAAGGAAAAATCCTTAATTTTCTTCTACATTAATATACACTGGTGTCTAAAAGTTAAGCATAATTGGTAATTAAAAAAGTAACGAAAGAAATGTAAATCGGAATGTGGTGAAACGTGATATGCGAGTATACAACGGTTATAAAGTAAGCAAATAATTCAAAAAGAACGATAATATTCCATTTTATTATCCAAAGTAGCAATTTGAAAGAAAATGGAGCATAGTAAAGGCTCACAATTTAAACGAAAAATGAAAGAAAACGTTAAATAAAATAGCGATGCTACAGTTTAATAAGGCGTGTGATCACCTCTGACAGCCAGGCACGCTGCACAGAAATTTCCTATACCTGCTATGAGATTATGAATGAGTTGTGGGCTCAAACAGTTCCAAACTTCTTTGAGAGCTCCTTTCAGTTCTGGAACGGAGCGTGGTGGGTGCGAAAGGACTGCAAGATGTCTCCCGGACATATCCCATACATGGTCGATAGGATTGAAATCCGGGGAGTTCGCAGGCCACGACATGCGTTAGATATTTTCCGTTTCAAGGAAGTCGTCAACCAGTAACGCACGGGGACAAGGCGCATTATCATCCGTGAATATGAAGTCAGGACCAACAGCACCTGAAAACAAGCGAACATAAGACTCAAGAACTTCGTCTCTATATCTTTTACCAGTCACAGAATCCGTGTGAAAAATGTGGAGATCTGTGCGGCCGTCCAACTTGATGCCTGCCCATACCATTACTCCCATGATGGAAAAAGATGTCTTTCCAGTATGTTTCTTGGTTCAAAACGTGTTCCACGTTTTTTCCGTATCGTTACCAGACGAGAATCACTACTCAGACTAAATCGGGATTCGTCACTGAACATCACAATGGCCCAATCTCCCTCACTACAATGTTGATGTTTCAAACTCCAGTTTAAACGAGCGCATTTATACGCAGACGTGGGGGAAATGCAAACTGCTGGTCTTCTGGCATACAGGCCAGCATGATTAAGTTTCCTATAAACAGTTTGTCTCGAAATTCATGTTCCTGTGGCGACTGTGAGCGCCGAACCCTCGGCAATACTGCCCCTCTGACTTCGCGCACTTATTTCCAGATATCGGTCTTGGCGAAGGGTTATGGCTCTTGGTCGACCTGGTACTAGACGTCGAGTAACATCTCCTGTACTTTAGAACCTTCACCACAGTCTTGGGATCACAAACTCGTCCACGTTCAGAATTCGAGACACTTCGGTTTTTTATTGTACGGATTCCAGGATTCCAACGTTTCTTCTTTCCGCAAGCATGTCCAGTTGGCGTCTCTGTTTTATCATTAATCCTGTTTGATCGTAAGAATGTTTCTTGGCACATCCGTTGTACAGAAATCGTCTGAAATGCCTATACCGCGTGAACAGTTTAATAAGTTTTACTTACCCATCATACGTAGTATGGGGTAAGTCTTGCAATCGTTTTGAAAATCGAATTTTTTTTGACGGATTTACACGTTTGAGATAATGCAGATTTCGAAAAACATATTTTTAGAAAAAAAATTGCCGTCCGTCTGTCTGTCTGTCTGCCTGTAAACGCTCCAGCTCACGAACAAATTGAGATAGAGACTTGAAATTTTGTATGTGCTTAGTATGTAAGAATGGGACGAAGCCTATTTAATATCAGTAACCTCGATTATCCGGAACTATTTTTTTCGGACTCTCGAAAAATTCGTTCTAATGAAAGGTGTATAAAATTTTTCGAAATTTTTTATTTTAAGAAGTGGGCGTAAAAGACGATAAAATAACACAAATTTTGCATAAAAACCGAAGTCGATCGGATTATTAGTTACCGAGATATTTGTAATCTTGTTTTCCACATTCTTCGATTTTTCATGACCCTGTATTTCATTCAAATTTCAATTCAGAGATATATTTTAATTGGAAATGAGATGCTTAACCCGAAACTGTAAACTGTTAGTTAATATCATTATTATTTTTGGAGTTATAAGGGTGTTTCTTTTACGCAGTTTGGTACTACTTGAGTAGTTCGGCATTTTATATAATTTGTAGAAATTGGTTTATCAGCAATTCTTTAATGGACCATTACTATGTTTATTAACAATATTTAAATGTATGTTTAAATTTTGTTTTGAACTTAGAATGAAGAAATAGTTTTCACATGTTTTATTTCCATATATTATATTATGCATATCCATGATGGGTAAGTATTACGGTGGCCCCCAATGACTAGTTTTTGACATGCGCCGGTTTTTCGCGCATGAGTAGTCGACTGAAAAGTTTTGCACAAACCCAATGTTTCTTCATTAACCAATTAATAACCGCATGTAATTTTGAATAATTTTACAAATATTTACTTCACGTTTATGGCATTTTACCATTTATGCTTAACTTTTGGACACCAGTGTAGATACGAACAGAATATCCTGAAATATTTAAATCAGCTTTGAGGTCCTTGATGAAATTCAACACTTCGTGCTTATGAGAACATGCTTTTTCTACTTTGCTGCTTTTGAAAGACAAGTACTGCGAGAGACTACGAGTTAATATATATTCCACACATTGGAAAAAACCTGTTCCAGAAATATCATTGATTATAAAGGTATGTTTTCATAATAATTAAACGTATTTTTAGCTTTTTTTGTAGTTTGTGCATTGTTTTTATGTTAGTTACATTTACTTACTCACAGAGAGCTTACCAATTCTTGTTTTTGTTGATAATGTACGAAAGTTTTTCGTTTTTCATAGGATAGGAAAACCGAGTGTATAGAGATCGTAAAAAAAGTAGCTATACTGATGTACAACTTTATCCTGGGTGGGTCGCAAAAATTTTTTTCACTGAAAGGTGGTCGCGTACCGAGAAAGTTTGGAAACCGCTGATCTATGCCCATCATGGGAATTTTAATGATGTGAAATTGCATGATTTAGTTCTTGAGATATGACTATTACTACAATCATGAAAATCATGCAAAATGCAGCATAGCAATGCCATTTGTCGAGGGATTTACTCCGAAACATAAATTTCATCAACTTATTTCAACATCTAACTGTATCTAAAATTTGGTGAACATTTATGCATTAGTTCTTCAGATAGAGCTTCTTCGGAAATTGTGAAAAATGCAGCAAAACAAGGACATCTGTTTGCGCCACCTGTTGGGTGATTTACACTAGAATGTAAACAACATCAAGTCATACTAAGCATTAACTGAATATGAAGCTTTATGAAATTTCGTACATTAATTCTAGAGATAGAGTTATGGCAGAAATTGCAAAAAATCTGCATAGCAGCGCCATTTGTTGAGCGATTTACACCAAAATGTAGAAAACGTAAATTCATGTCTGACTTAACCTGAAATCTGATGAAAATCTGTGCATTGATTCTGAAGACTTATTTATTGCAGAAATCGTAAAAAATTCTGCAGAGCGATTTACATCAAAGTATAAAAAATGTCAATCCATGTCAAGGACAAACTAAATCTGAAGTTTGATGAAAATCCGTGCATTAGTTCTAGAGATTGAGTATTGCGTGGCTGAGTAATCGTCAAAAACGCTCCATAGCAGTTCTAACCTATTGAACAATTAACATCAAAAACTAATTAGCACCAATTTACAGGCACTAATTTTATTAAATTCTGTGCATTAGTTCTTGAGATAGAGCGCCCAAAATTTTATGTCACATATAGACAGATTCACACACAGACATTTTGTAAAAGCATGTTTTTCGGGTTCTCTGACCCCTAAAATATGTAAATCCATCGAAATCCGGATTTCAAAAATTTTCACGAATCCAATACTTTCTTATTGTAAAGATATAAGAAACTAAGAAAGTTTTGTGAAGACACATCATACTAGATTATGATGTCAATGTGAAAAACAACAGTAGTAAATATTGATTACTTTCATTAATAACTATATCGTAATATTAATAATATATATTCCACAACGAAAAAGTAAGAATTTATATTATAAATAAATACTTTGCTTATAAGACGTTATTGTATTAATAGAAAAAATTTTAAATACATAAATTTTTATTTACATCTTTCAACTCTTCATAATATATGAAAAATTGCTATTCACTTGCAAAATATATGTTTCTTCAGAATGTAAAATGATTTTACATTCTGAAGATGACTCGATTAAAAAGAGTTGAAACATGAAAGTAAAATTTTTTTATATATTTTAAATGTTTTCATTAATACAACAACGTCTTATAAGCAAAATATTTGTTTACAATATAAATTCTCATTTTTTCGTTGTGGAATATATATTGTTAATATTACGATACAGATTATGATAGTTCGGATAAGTTAGAAATGACATGCACCTTCAAAAGGGGAAGACGTACTTCGATTACATTGGACAGTTATAATGTGCAACGCAATTTCTTATCACGAGTAGAATATTTTCTTCGGCTTATTTCCGTTTTCTGACATTTTATTTCCTTTTCAAGAGATTAGTTTTTTGTAACTCAGTTGAAGATTAAAAAGTATACATTGGCGCCAACTTTTGAAAAATATTGGGTTGGCTTAAAAATATAATGTGGGCTGAAAGATATTTTGGTAAAATGGTAGAACTAGTTTGTTTTTCTTTGAAGGGTGGACAGCTGGTGGAAGAAGAGACTTTTAAGTCAAGCTATCATGTTTTAAGATATTTGCAATTTTTCAAAATCATATGCATTTTTCGGTTACTACTCTGTTTATCCTGTCGACCAAAATACTATCGCCAAATTATAAGATTAAATGCCAATAATGGATGATTGTGAATGTCAATTCAATGATATTAAATACGATATCCGTATTTAAAACGTCATTAAGTGATTTTTATTTCGCCTTTTTATTTGTATTTTTATTAATATTCTACTAAATTTTTGGGTTTTTTTTATTATATAAAATAAAAATTACATCAATATGTATAATTTGGCTGTTAGTTTGGCGATTTGTATAATTTGGCGAAATTGGGCGACAGGATAACAGAGTAGTACCCATTTTTCCTTATAAAGACAGTAATATTTATTGTAATATCATCAAATCTTGAACATAACTGCAAATTAAAACAGCAGAAAGTTAAACATTTACATTTCAGTCATTTTGGATTTAAGGGTGTCAGTCGGAGAATTAAAGCGCGCGGTCATTGGCAAAATAAATTTCATTCAAGAGAAAAAAAATGAACAGTAAAATAATAATGAAACAAAAGACGAAATAAAACAATGAAAATTAGTCACGCTAGAATTCAAAATTATTGGGTGGACTAAGGCCCCATGGTCCCGTATAAGTTGGCGCCACTGGAAGTATATATATTTGCAAATATTTGAATCGCAAATATCAAAATGTAAATGATTAATCCTAAATAAATTGGCATGAAAAGTGTAATTTCAAAGTCTAAAAGTATAAATGGATTTTTCCTGTATAAGAATAATCCACTTTCTACCAAAGGTGTGTAATTTTTTTTTTTTTTTTTTTTTTAATTGAAGAGTTTCGAGACATATTTTAAAAGAATTTTTATTTATTAAGTTAAACTTTCGAATATTTTAGTAATGATTAACTATACCATTTGTAAACAAATAACATGAATCATGGTTAAAAAAAAAATAAATAAGCTTTGGGTTTATAAAAAAGGTGCAGTAATTTAAAATCGTAATAACTCGAAATATTATTTGTAGAATTGCAATTTTTTTATTTAAGTAAACAGAAATATCTAAGCTTTAATTTTGATTCAGCATTATTATTATTATTATTATTATTATTATTATTATTATTATTATTATTATTATTATTTTAATTAAAAATACTTAAGGGAAAAAAAAAAACAAAAAAAATGTTGTAACTTAAAAAAACATCATATTTTCAAAATTAAATATTCTTTTTTTTTTCAAATTTTTTGAATCAACATTAAAAAAGAACAATTGAAACAGGCATATTCCAAGTTTGAAGCAATTACCTTTAACGAAGCCTGACTTATAACAATTTAAATACAACAAATGGTAAAATAAACCATCACGAAGAAAAATGCATCTTCTCAAGAAGTTATTTTCATGACAAGCAATGATTAAAAACTAAATTTTTAAAACAAACGAAAACTTTTTAATGCAAAAATATAGCTATATATATATATATATATATATATATATATATATATATATTGCGCTAACGTATGTGGCACAAAAATCACGATTATTTGTTAATTGTTTAATGGCAACATCAAAATGAAACACATCTTATGGGTTACTGTACAAAAATCCTTTGATAAGATTTAGGCTGTGATAAATTGGATTAATTTATGTTTTATTCTTTCGCTGCAATTATAGAGCTTCAAAATATCATTATTTTTGTCTTTTTACTTTATTCTTACTTAAGAAAAATAAATAAATGTCGTGAATTTTAAACTTCCCAGTTTCAAATTAAAATTATGTATTATAAATGAAGTCAGTGAAAGGATTATATTACTATATTTTAAATAATTAGTGAAATACGAAAAAATGCCACAGGAACAATATTTGACGATTTATCATCTGCGCCGTGCTAGCATAAAAATACTCAATTCTTGATTTATCAGCACAGATGTCATATATGCTTCACATTGGTGCGTTATTTTTCCGACCCCAATTTGGCGAAAACTTTTTTTTTTTCAAATACCAATTACATACAATTTTTTAAAACTAATTTCTATTATTTTAAAAAGGAAATAATAAATAAAAAAAGGTATGTTAATAATTGTAGAATAAAACAATTTATATAATTTTAAAAAAGAAAATAAAAGCAAACAAACAGTTTATTAATAAATAAATAACAATAACCAGGTTGCCATATGAGCCACATATAATTGCCATTCTGTTACATCTGACACAATTGACATCTGTGTCTATTTCTCTAGCAGAATCTTCTAATTTGGCGAAAAAATGAGCAATTAAAATAAATTATGAATAAAAACAATATGATTTAATGCTTAGTATACATTCAAAGGGAGACCAAACTGGTCCCCAAAAGCGGCTAGCTGTTAGAAAATTTAAAGATTTTTGTGTATCTGACCCTTTTATCACAGTAATGTATATTTTTCATTATTTTATTTTTCTGCCATATTTATGGATTCTGAAGACATCTATAAAATACCAGTAATTAATTTGAAGTAAACACTTTCGAAAAAAAACTCGAAAAAAAAAATCTTCACAGAAATGTGTGACCTGTACCATTATGTTTACAGACTTCGAGTTTCAGAATAATTCCTCAAGTATTTTTCTAGATATTTACAAAATGTTTAAAATCGCAAGTGGCCGATCATCTTTGACCATATAGTGTATAACTTATATAATGTATTGAATAAATAAAAATGAGAAAATGCGTAATCCAGAGTAATATTTAAACTTTTTTTAGAAAGGATTTTCTTTACCTAGCATTTATGCAAACCCATTTCTTTTGTGCAATTCTTTCTAAAATTGGGTATGTCTGCATCATTCTTGTTAAATCTTTTTTTCCAGATATCACACATTTTAAAATATCTTTTACAGGCACATGGAACATCCAAGAAGTAAAATGAAGCGATATTTCCGAAATATTTCACAATACATATCTTACTTAAAAATAGAAATATATATATATATATAACCATTAATACTATTACAATATACGAACCATTCAATATAATAACTTATAGCACATTGAACATGGAGGAAAAAAATAAATAATTAAAATGAATACAAATGGAATTTGTAGAACCAAAGCAGAATCATCAGGTTCCAAGTACTTTAGAACTACAAATGAAGTGTGTAGTTTCATCTTCGTATTTACCATGAAAAAGCAAAACAATACGAATTTGGGAATACAACACACACAAAACCAAAATCAAATAACGAAAAAACATCAGAAACAAGGCACATCAAAACTACGAAACTGAGTAGAAAAATGAAAAGGGAAAAATAAAAATAATTATCGTACACATGATAATAATAAATAAATAAATAAATTAAAATCGGAGTAATGTGAGAACAGAAAAAATAAACCATTCACCATAGTTTACCCTATTAAGTTTTAAAACAAAATCATTTAATTTGTCTATGCTAAGCTAAACTCAATATCTTAATGCAAAATGATTTAAGATTTAAAAGTAGATAATTAATATATTTAACCTTATATATTTGGGACCTGAAGATTTTGTTTTGGTTCTACAAATTCCATTCGTTTAAATATTTATTTTTTCCTTCCATGTTCAATGTGCTATAAGTTATTAAATTCAATGGTTCATATATTGTAATAGTATTGATGGTTTTATATATATATATATATATATATATATATATATATATATATATATATATATATATATATATACCTTTCATAAATAAATCCAATGCAACATACATATTTACCAAACTTTAAAATTCTACAAGAACAATAGATAAACTGCATTTTAGCATGCATAATGAACATGAAAATTTTAAACTTCTATTAAACAAAAACAGATCACCATATGAATTATGAAGTTCTATAAAATGAATATGAACAGGCATATGAAAAAGCACAATGGATGAAAAGCAACAGAAATTTTATATATCACTCATTATGGGCACATAATTTACAAATATAAGCAATAATCTCAATAATATTGCCAGTTTCTATAATAGGTCGAGCTGTAAGCTAAGAAATTAAAACCTATTATATACCCCCACTAACTAGGTGAAAAAAACAAACAAATAGAATTAATAAAGAATACTGCCCAGTTAAACTGAAGGCATTGAGCTCACAGGCTACAAATACTAATTGCACATTAAAGCTTTATATTTTCAAGGGTTAATTCCGTTCGAAAAAAAAAAATTAAGAAGGGGAAACAGCTCTCCCCTTTTCTCTTTTTTTATACTTAATCATTGAACCTCCTATACTATCAAAGACATGCTTTATCATATAAAAAATCTATATCCAAAATTCAGAGCAAATTAGATAATTCTTAATAAAAACTCATTTAGCATTTATATAATTTAAAAAGAGTTATCCCCCTTTTTTATACTTAACCATTAAACTTCCAAAACTATTCAGAGATTTGAACGAAATCTGAAAATTCCGCTTGAAAAACCCATTTATATAAATTAAGGGGGGGGGGGACATTAGAACCCCTGTTCCCCTTATTTATACTTATTCAATGAACACCTAATAACAGTCACGGAATCGCCTCATCAGAATGATCCTAATCTAAATTTTGAACGAAAATTAATTCTGCATGAAAATCCCATTTATATCAACTAACGGGGGGGGTATTAGAGCCCCTGTTCCCCCTATTTATACTTATTCAATGAACACCTAATAACAGTCACGGAATCGCCTCATCAGAATGATCCTAATCTAAATTTTGAACGAAAACTTAATTCTGCATGAAAATCCCATTTATATCAACTAACGGGGGGGGGGCATTAGAACCCCTGTTCCCCCTATTTATACTTATTCAATGAACACCTAATAACAGTCACGGAATCGCCTCATCAGAATTATCCTAATCTAAATTTTGAACGAAAACTTAATTCTGCATGAAAATCCCATTTATATCAACTAACGGGGGGGGGGGCATTAGAACCCCTGTTCCCCCTATTTATACTTATTCAATGAACACCTAATAACAGTCACGGAATCGCCTCATCAGAATGATCCTAATCTAAATTTTGAACGAAAACTTAATTCTGCATGAAAATCCCATTTATATCAACTAACAGGAGGGGGCATTAGAACACCTGTTCCCCCTATTTATACTTAATCAATGAACACCTAATAACAGTCACGGAATCGCCTCATCAGAATGATCCTAATCTAAATTTTGAAAACTTAATTCTGCATGAAAATCCCATCTATATCAACTAACGGGGGGCATGAGCCCCCCGTTCCCCCTCTTATACATATCGAATGAACTCCAAAAATTAATCAGGGAAGCGCCTTGTCAGGATATACCTACATACAAAATTTCAAGTGGATCGGATATTTTTATCATGAGTTATCGCGTTAAGTACGAACATACATACAGAACGGGCGGGCACATAAGCTCTCAGGCTATGATAGCCTGTGAGCTAAAAATGATAAACATGCATCAGTACCGACGTCAATTATGCATCAGTATTAGCATAATTTTTATACTGATTATGTTTTTCTTGTATACACAGTTCCTAAACTATCCTGATTTTTTTTTATTGCCAGTGTTTAATTTTTAAAAGTTGTTTTGGAAAAATAAATGTCATTTATTAGTCGTTAAAAGATAAAGAAAATCTATTTAATAAAAAAAAATCTAGAAAGAAACTAGAAACTTTTATTCCTTCTTTCCTATACGGCGACCATGGCATGCGATAGAAAGAATAAGTATTGATATTACATATATGTATGCTCTTCAAGCAAGACAAATATTCAAAAGAAAGTTCTCCGTTGCTTTCGAAAGATGATGAATGCTGTGAGATTTGAAATAAAGATATACGATCTTATTATTTTTTCTTCCAAATGCCTTTTGGCTTTTTCACATTGTTGTTGTATGTTTGAATGAAAAAAATTTTGCTATGCATTTCACATTGCAAATTATTTCGCAAAATACAGCTGTATAAACCCTTTCTTTTAACTGTTGTATTTTGCTGTTAAGGAAAAAAATATTTTAAACACTGGAAAAAAGTCTTATATATACAGATACATATAGAGGTATAGATAGATATATGTAGATACATATATATATATATATATATATATATATATATAATATAAAACTTTCCAAAGTGTGTGTTGTGTGGCGAGGTGAGCCGGGATAGCCTAAGAGTCTTTAAACTAAGAGTTTCCTAAGAGTTGAAGGTGGAGGAGTCTCAGCAATCAAGTCGGGTAAGAGTTAATTAGCACTGTGAGCGTTTGAGAATAAAATATTTTTGTGCAGCCACGGGCTGTTTTCTTACAGGTTAAAGTGAGATTAGACCGCGACCTGAAAAGAAGAGCCGGGGATTAGGGTTCTGAGCCGGACTTAGTCGTAAACGTGAGTATGTGTTACAGTTTAATCTCATAGTATTGTGTTTAGTTGTCGGAAATATTGAACTTTGGCTCCACTCCCTATTTCCCAAATACAGTAAATAAAAGTGTTGGATTTTAACTTTATTTAGACTATGTTATCATTTGACCGACACGTCACCGGCGACACTCCAAGCCACGTCACAACACTACCATGTGAAGACTGGAAGAAATAAGTCGCCTTCAGATGGTTCTAGAAGGCTTTCTATAGGGCCAAATAAGATTAAATTTGACCTACAAATGATGCGCTAGACATTCACTAAATAAAAAATTACAAAATTTCGCTGCTAGGGGCCGTTATGATACACTTAAACACACTAGAAACAAAATTTTGTTTTTTCTAAGTTTGTATTTTTTGTATTATTATTAAATATCAAGCGCATTTTTTGAATTATCTGTGCTTCAAATTTGATCTCCTTTGGACCAATAGAACGCATTCTAAAGCCATCAGAAGTGGGCAACTTATTTCTTGCAGTCTCCGCATGGTTTTGTGAGTAGGTCAATTTTTTCCCGAGTACTAGATATGCCGTATTCCACTGTAAGGTAAATCTTACGGCGGATTTTGTGTTTTTATTGACCAGTTTAATTTTTTTAACATTATTTATTATTTATAAAGTAAATTAAATGTTGTAGATGTAACATAACGCCGCTTAGCAGCAAAATTTTCATTTTCATTTTTATTATTATTATTTCTTTTACTGTCAAGCGCATTACTTGAATTATTCCTTGAACACATTCTAGAGCTCTTTGAAGAGGGAAAATTATTTCTTGCTCGCCCTATACATATATTAATTTCAGTATGTTTTAAATAGTATAACATCATTAAATTACACCGCAAACTATTTTCCCATAGACCCTAGTATAATGAAATGCTAAACATTTCATAGTAAACGTCAATAACGTACAAAAAAATGTAAAGCAATCGGAACATATTTACGTGAGCTAGAGCACAAACAGACAAACTTAATTCATAAACTCTTTTCAACTATGTTGGAAAGCATTAAAGAAATTGAAAATACAAAATAATGTAGCGAAATATTATTCTCTAAAAAAGTCAAAATCGCAAAAACAATCAAATTTCAATTTCTGAAAATTGGAAGGTTCTTTGAACCTAAATATGTCTTTTATTGTAAGTTACGAAGTTTTAACTTATGGTCTGGGAACCGGTGATATCAAAATCTTTGTCATCGCGGAACTGAAAAAATTTTATATAAAAAGTCATACGACCAAAATAAGCTAGGTATAACTAGGTTTGACAAGCCGAAAATATGTTTAGTTAAATTGATTATAATTAAAATGTAATAATATCTTTCTGTCATCGAGGATTTTGATCACTTTTAAAGAGTTTTATAAAAAAGTTTTGTGATTTATTCAGGAAAGGTTGATATGACAAATTTTATTCTACCGGAAAATACTGTCATACTAAATTTAAGGAGGCGGGCGGTGATAAAATTGGATATCTATTTTGCCTTGGAATTTTCACCAGAGGCTACTTAATTTCGCATCTAGACGCTGGCCAAGAGTTGATTTTCAACGAAAACGGTAATTCATTATAGCTTTTTAATATCAATTAATTTAAACTTTAACTGGTGTTACTGGTGTCTCAGACTACTGTTTTTTTTTCAATTTTTACAGTTTACCTTTTAAATTTCAGTTTAACTACAAACACTACCGAAATTTTCTTTAGTATAAAGCTTTAGTACTATCATCATAGTGCTATCACCAGAATCTCTTAGTGCTATCACCAGAAACTTTTGAATGGGTGAATTATAATTGCAACAGCCTAGTAAAAAAAGTTTAGTCCAAAAATACCATCCTGTGAGTGATCTGCACCTTTTATTTATTTTTCAAACTAGCGGTCGCACAGACCACTTCATAGTACTTATGTGACAATTTCTATCACATCAGTTAAAGGTTAATTAAACTTATTTTCGGCATGTTAAACCTAGTCATGCCTAGCTTATTTTGTTCACATTCCTTTCTATTGTCGATTAACATAAAAAAAAATAATTCTGCAATGACGGGGATTTTCGATATCACCGGCTCCTTTGACTATTATTACCAATAGGGTATCGCCCCTGCCGACTAATCTAAGTGTCCAGTGATGCTGCACAACTAATCTCAGAGAAACATCTCCATGACAAAGTACTGAAAAAGCATTTGTATACAGCATTTTATTGCAGATTATTAATACGACTTATAATACACACAGCAAAAGACCTGAATCCGTATCTTATTAAATAGATCTAAGATGGCATTTATGCGTTCCAGGTTTCAGTGAAAATGTTGGGATCTGTGCTCTAGTTACCTTTGAACTGGAGTTATTTTATTCCTTTGAGCTCTTATGGGGGAATTTCTTCCAACTGAATTTTAATCTCCAAATGTCACAATGACATCGGAAGTTTCCACCAAATTTATTTGAAAATAAATTAATGCATTTATTCATGTATATAATAAACCGAATTTTTTTGTTTGCGAAATATTGGTACTAATGTGACATTTTGGTATTTTAAAGAAATTTGCCCACCAGGGCTTAACCCTTTCAGGGGCGCCCTTTTTGTCTACGAACAATTAATTTTAATGCTCAGGCTACGAATTGATATCAGTAACTTTTTAGTACTATTTCTATCTCATAATTTGTGTTCAAAAGAGCTTTTGATTATTTTAAAATAAATTTTTCGTATATTGGTGTAAATTAATTATTTTAATATTTTTGGAGCAGAAATACCCTACCTCTGAAAGGGAAATGATTGAAATCATCGATTATGAAATGTTAAGCTTCTGATAAATTTTTATTTAAAAATAAAATTTTAAATGTTAATTTGTTAAAAACTTCGCTGTCACGTTATTTCTTCATCACCGTTATTGAACTCTATAAGCATTTATTGTTACTGTTAATATAAATGTAACTTATAAATTAGAATCATGAATAACATTAAGACAGATACTATGCAGTTATAACTTTCTGTAAATAAAGTATTTTTATTATAAATAAGTACTTTTATTTCTATAACATTCTATAACATAAATTCTATGCTTCAGTGATGATAAATAGACGTGAGTATAACAAATGTGAAGCATTTTGGGAATGAAGCGGACTATGCGTTGTAATATTAGGATTCAGCTCTTAGAAAATAAAAACGGAACCATTATAAAATCAAACATGTGCCTATGTGTCTGCCACAGCCATTTTACTCGTAAATTATAGAACATAAAAAGTTCAAAGTGGAAGAAGAGAAAAAAGACGATTGACCCGCAAATTTATAGATTATAAAGCATTGACAAATAAATTTAGGAATATTGTAAGAGACTAATTATGTTACTTGAACAAAATCTTTTCTTTGTATATCGTGTGGGGCATCATGTGAAAACATTCGTATCGCTGAACTTAACAATGCATTTCTTTTAATTTTAGGTATTAAATTTTCAGAGATATCGTAAAAAATACGTTTCCCTCCCCTCTATTTTTAAATCTACTGAAACTATAATTATAAAAAAATTCGAGGAAGTAGACGTTAATTTAAATCTTGCAGGAAAACTACAGCGATTACCTTAGATTACACAATTTTTGACCCCCCCCCCCCCAAAAAAAAACCGCATTTTTTCCGATACATAGAAATTTTGATTTGATGGCATTCCACAAAAGTGTTGTGAATTGCCTATCATAGCAGAAGTATAAAAATATTTTTGATAATGGTTTTCAAAAAAAAAAAAAAAATCATCGGTAATTAGCCGAGATAATAACCCTTAAAGACACGGACAATTTTGTCATACATAATGACAGGAGCGGCGAAATCTATGTACCGTCAGGTTTCAGAGCTTTGATAAATAATGCAATGACCAGTAGCAAAATAAAAGCAAAAAACTTTAAATTAAAAAATATATATTAGAATTAATCACATAAATGCTATGCGATTCGCAGTTTGTTTGCATTCAATAGATCTCTCAATACGCTTCCCGTACCTTTGCAAGAGTTAATTAAAAATCTATCTAAAAAAATTGACATGACCAATGCAACGTAGCAGTTTTGTGACCTTCCTTCGAAGCGCGCTTTGCACAATGCTAATTTAAACTTTGAATGAGGTTTTTTTTCGCTGGCAATAAAAGGAAAAGACTATTACGAGGCTCAATTAAGTTTTATGAAGTGCCATATTAAGTTTAAATATGTACTACTTTTAATGTCAGTACCGAATTAAGTTGCTCATAAATTGATTATGACAAGATTAAAAAAAAAATTATACAGAAGAGCAACATTTGATATTATTTTGGCTTAATATCTTTGAACTTTTATGGTATATCCATTCATACATATCTAATATATGCAGCTATGCCTAACCTTATGTTGTATAGTTTTTTACAAAATCTTATACTTTTAGCAACGATTTTTTTAAAAATAAAACATTTTATAACTCGTACATTTATTATACAGAACCCTCTAAATGCGAGTAATACTGGCACTTGACCTTTATTTATGTGTAATACGTAAAAGAAAATTTGAAGTTATAATATAATTAAAAATTTTGAAACGAATTTTTTTATGGAATTCAAAGATTTTATCAACCATTTTATAGAGGGGTTTATTTCCTTGTTGATCAATTCAATGTCTTATTCTTTTACAATCAAATTTAACTGTCCGCAAAGAAATATTTGATGCAGTTGCAGTCACATAGCTCTTTCCACTTAGGCGGGTCTTACTTCCGAAAAAGGTCTAAATATAGTGGAACTTCCCTTTAACGAAATCCAGTTTTTTACTTAACGAATGTTCCTGCTGAATCTTGACTTCGAATATCATTAGCATACAAATTAATCTCCGTATTACGAAAAATATATTCTATACAACGAAGTTTATTCCACATATAATTACTGAACCACTTAACACAACTGAATATCTTACTGATAAAAACTTCTTGCAAAGTGCAATAAAATGTAGTAAGGAAATTATAGCTCGCGATGAAGAAATTGGAAGACCTTCAAAAGAAGAAATGTTAAAATCATTTTATACAGTAAGAAGGGAATTCCATTTTTACGAAATTGTTATAGATAAATTGTTCGGATACTTGCAAATGTGCGAAAATGTTAATGAAGAGTGTATTCTTTTATTCTTTATAAGAAATCTGTACAAAATAAATGTTACAGATTTTTAAAGTTGAGGATTTGGTAAACCGATAAAAAAGACAAAAAGTGCGCAGTTTTTGTTTACCTCTCTTTATTGTGCGCTCTTTTCTCCGTTACATTTTTCTCAGGTGTCTATTTTGCATTAAAAATTATTTCTGGAGAATTAGAATACACTTTGTTTCATACAAATATTTCCAATGCATGGGTATTTTTCCTTTTATTTATTTTTCCTTTAATTTAAGTTAATTTATGCTTAACGAATTTTCTTCATAACGAAGTGCTTAAATTTAACGACGAGATTATGCTAAATAAAAGTTTCGCTGGGTATAGAAAATATTATTTAATTATTTTACAATTCATTTATTCTTTTCTTAGTATACTGTTTAATCTATTTAAATAATATTGTTATAAGTATAGTATTTTTTTGGAATGAAATCTATTTTTTATGCTAATAAAACTAAATCAAAAGAAACTACTTGAAAGTCAAACTGACAAAGAGAAGGCCAACTTTGGTAATCACAGATTTTGATTATTTCAACTTATGTTGTAGGATAGAGACCCCTTGATCCTAGGTCAACGGATTTTATACAATGCTCAATAATTTTTGAGTAACAGGGGCTCTAATATTATAAAACAACTTAAATACTTATCTTGTAGTGAAAGGGTAAAGTTGATCATAGCTCAGTTGATACGGTGTTTATCCGTTGTCCCGCGAACTATGGTTCGATACCGAAATTCGCCACGTTTGTTTTTCTCATTTTTTTGTTTTACTAATATACTTGTAATTATAACTTAATAATCTCATTGTTAATTAAAAAATATAATATTGTGTATCAATTATGATTTTAAACTTTTTACTTTTCTGTGAGTAACTAAATTATTATATAAAACATCATAAAACTGTTCTTCTTATTATTTTTAATTATTTTAAAAAGATAATTTATGTATTTTTTATTGATGGAATGATACGAAATAATTGTATTTTTTATGCATTGCCTTAACAAAGGATGCTAATTTGATGATAATATTACCTTGTTTTTAAAGTAACAAATATAAATATATTAAAAATTAGCATAAGAATCAAATTACAGCCTACTTTTTTGCATACGTATTTTTTTTTAAACTTTATATTGCATATGTTTAATTTTTGAATCATCTTGCTTTCACATTTATCTTCCTTCGGCTTTTATTTTTATTTTATTTGAATATGTTTTTCTTTATTATAACTAGAAAGCGCTGCGACATATTTGATAACAATTTTGGAACATTTATTGTTCAATAATAAAACCATTTAAAAATATATATATATAGATTTTTTTTTAATTGATGAGAAATAGTGGTTTAAAAGTCAAAAATGCTAAAGCAAAGTTTAGATATGCTAACATTAAAATACGATATTAAAGTTTTTAACTGATATCGTTAAATTATAATTACAAGTATATTTATAAAACAAAAAATGAGAAAAAACAAACTTAGCGAATCCCTTATCGAATCGGAGCCCGTGTAACAACAATCAAACGCCGTATCAACTGAGCTACTAAAAACGCTATCTTTTTGTTACAAAATTAGTATTTAAGTCTTTTATAATATTAGCACCCCTACCCCTGTTTTTCAAGAACTATGGAGCATTATATAAAACCCCTTGAATTTGAGACTAAGGGGTTTCCTTCCCTAAGACATATATTATAATCTGTGATTATTAATGTTGGCGCTCGCTTCGTGAGTTTCTAATACTATTTTTGTGTTAAAATAAATGATTTATTTTCTTCAGTTTCATCAGCATATTTTACTTTTTAACTAAGTTTCCCGTACTTTAACTAATCGTATTCAAAACATAATGAAACCCGTATTGTTAGCAAAACAAATATCTGTTTTGCTAACCTCACTCTTACCCATGCGTACCCATGTAATTTTTTTTAAAGGCTATTGCGTTTTGGAGAGAGGAAGAGCTAATTAATTTGAGAGGGAAGGATCACGCAAAAGCTTCACTAGGAATGATCCAATACGCAAATAAACAATGGTTTGTTTATTTATTTTTGACCGAACTGGCTAATATTAATGCGAAATGTTGTTTTATGTATGAGATTTAATTATTTTTTCTTTTGTTGTTAAATATTCTAATCATAATCATGATTATTCTAACATATTAAGTGATTTATAATTTGATTTAAAAAATCTATATATATATATTTTTAAATATTTTTTATTATTTATCACAGTGTACGAAATAGTTAATACTACTCTAAAAGTTGTACTTCTGTAGTCATTTAGTTTTATTTTTTATTTTTTATTTTAATATTTTAATTAATTGTAAGTACTTCAAAAAATAAGAAACTTGGTTTATTTTTTCTTGCATTCTTAAGAAAAATACATTCAAATTCTCATGCCTGAAATTCACATCATCTTCATAACGATTTTCAATTAAAGCTATGATTGATGCATAGAAATTTTTTTCATTTAAAGTGTTTTTATTATTTAAATACTAATCATGTATAATGAGATGAGCAAAAAAGAAAAAAATATATATATTGAAAAATTCACAAAGTTATAATAAGTTGAGAAGAAAAAACTATGAAAGTTTTTTTTCCAAAAAAGTAATTAATCAAAAACAATAATAAAAATAGAAAAAAGAAAAGAATAGTTATAAAATAAGTACTAAAGCAATCTATGGGGAAAATGACCAGTCCGAATATCTTCAAAGGCGGCAGAGATATGGACTATAATGATTTAGGCGCCAGAGCCCCGGCATCCGAGTGGGCGTTTCTTAGCGGGCGTCATAGGGCTTTTGACAGTGATAAATGGACTCAACTTTGGAGACCATCCAAGATAACTGATGCAACTGGCAGAGAATTAAAGGAAGAAAGCGAAGTTGAAAATCAGTTCATTTCAAGAATCCACGGTAATCGAGAAAAACTTTTCCCCCCCCCCAATAGTCTTCGCAAATCACGCGATAAACCTTTAATATTTCATCAAAGCATTCCCCCGAATAGTTATTGATTTTTCTCTTCATGTTTTCAAAATTCTTTTACCAATAAGTGGAAAAAGAGAAAGGAAATCTATTCAAACATTACTTTAACCATCTCTGACGACAAAAAAGTGCAGTCAGATAAACTAACTTTTTTCTTCAGCACAGAACATTTTCAAAATATCTTTGAGGAATTTATTCTAATATTGATGTTTAAAGTTTACATAGAAACTTTTGCGCTCTTTAGTGTAGGTTTAGAAAGGCGTAGACAAATTAAAGCATACACACTGAGAAAAAAAAATTTACCGCCTTCACCTAATATGAATAAGTATTTAGTATAAGTAAGTCATTTTCTGAATACCTAAACTAGAAATATACATTTCCAAGCCATGCGAATAGTGTAAACAACTAGAGTAAATAGACGAAATTAGTTCTAGTAATTTCTAATGATTCTAGTATTTCTAGTATCTTGTTTTCTAGGTGACGAAACGATTATATGAGTCGTTTCAGTAGCGAGAAATTACCGCTTAATTTTTCAAATGGCTTCATAAACTGGAATGATAGTTACTAAAACTAACCGTTTGTGTTTTTATCTATTTCAGAAATTTTTAAATAAGTTTGACCACGAGAATGTAGAGAAATTAATTCCAGTAGGATTCTTTAGAACTCTCTACCAAGTAAACGAGAATTTATAGGGTGACATAAAACTAATTTTATAGAGCTACAATGTATATTATAGAAACATTTTTTCTCAGTACAGGGTTTCCATAAAATGGACTGATTGTTTTAAAAATCAACAGCTAGAAAATGTAAACTGTTGAAGTTGTTATCGAGAGAGTTTAGTTCAAATCATTAGAAATAGATTGCGCTGCATCGTCTGAGTAATTTAAAAAATATCTTTGAGGAATTTATTTCCTATTAATGTTTCAATTTTTCAAGGAAACTATTGTGCAGTTTAATCTAGCTTTGAAAAAGCAGAAATAAATTAAAGCATGAAAGATGCCCTTAAATGGATTGATTGTTCTTGAAGGCAAATGAAAACTCTTGAAGTTATCCTCGAGAAAAAGTAACGTGTGGAATCAGGAACTTCTTTTTTATACATCTCTATTTTAATTCAAATCATTAAAGGTAGATGGCGAAGCACCTTCTAAAGCTTCAAAAATCAAAATTCAATAGAAAAAAAAAGCTTTACATTGATGAAACGCATACGAATTATGGAATATCAACTGTGAAACAGAATAAAGGACCCAGTGGATTTTTATCTATTTTGATATACGTTAGCTTGATTTCTAAGAAATCAAGTCACCGTATCGCCGCTATTTGGTAATATCCGGAACTAACATAAGAAAGCATAATAAAACAATACCTACCTTCACACACTAATTTATTACAAAAATAACTGCAATAGATATCGTCGTTTGCATATTATTCAACAAAAAAAAAAAAAAAAAAAAAAAAAAAAAAGATTAACTAGTTTATTTTTACACATCCTGTATATCAGGAGTTATATGCATTTGAAATTTAAAAACTTTCTAATTTATTCTCAAATCACAAATAAAAAATGCTTTTAATTTCAAACTCATTTTGATCATCATTAAGTACCTCAAGAAGAGCATAACGGTAGTTATTATGAGCTCTATTGAAAACGTTTACTTTGTAATAAATTAAATATGCATTGTAAATTTATTATATGCAGAATTGAAAATACTCTAAATCAAAATTAAGTATAGTTTTATACTTCTATTCTGTACTCCTGTCTTTTTCCGCGCGTGTGTGTGTGTGTAATTATTTAGAAAAGCTAATCTTTTAAAAGGATTCAGTAACATAAAAATTTATTTTGCAACTATATAACCTATATTATAGTTTGAGGTTTACATTTGAATAAAGCACAATTATAATCGATCGTAAAAAGTGTTAAACTTTCAATGTAGCAATGATTATTTAATTTAAAAAATATATTTTTTAAATAAATTAAACAATTTAATTTTTTTTTCTTTTTCATTTGTTATATTTGAAAACATATTTTTTTATCCTTTATTAAGAGTTGTTGTATCTATGAATCAGATTTTTGACGAATCCTTTAGATCGGCAGAAAAAAAAGTGAATGTACATGGAAAAAAATGGCGAAAATAGTATTATTTTATGTTCATAGTCTCAAAGTAAAAATGCAATAATATAAAAATCCAGTACTTAATTACCACACACAAGGTCTTAAGTTACTTTTTAATTTTTTTTCAGGAAGATTCTATGCTTTAAAATTCGTTTTATAATACCTGCAACGAAAGCAATTATCGCTATTCTAAGAAATAAAAAAATATACATTTAAGAAGTATTAATGTAATGATAGAAGCATTGCAATACCACCTACATCTGATTTTCAAACTTTGTTTTTCTGTCGAGTTCAAAAATAGCTGTCTTTTGTTTTGGACTTTACATTTCGCAAGGGCTATATATTTAAAAAAAAATTCTGTAATAAATGCGCCTAAAATAAACTATCCTGAATGAATTTTGTAAAGGATACTTATAGATTATTATTTTAACATTTTCGGGTTTGGTGTACTATTAATAGTAAATGTCTTTTAATAGAGTATTATTTTATTTTAAAATACACTTTAATTAATATTTACATGTAGTAATGTTAGTATATGTCTATGCATTTACTATGTGACTTCATTTATGTTTAGGCATTTAGTAATAATAATGATTATTACATTAAAAATGTGTACTAAAATAAATACACATTACTAAATGGTACACTTATAAAAAGAATATGTATAAAATACACTTAAAAGTTATCAACGTTTCATTCGTTTCTACGAACGTCATCAGGATACAATATAAAGTTGTTAAATTTAATTTAAAGTTTCAAAATGTAAAAATATATGTCCACTAGCATAGTTGAGTTGAGATGAGAGTGCGTAAACTGCTTAATTAATTATAGCATATTGTGCCAGATTTTATTAACGGAGTATGATAAATGTTCGTTACAAGCTCGCGATCCGAGCTTAATGATTTTAATGAATTCTAAAATTTTATTGAGATATGGATTTTGCATGCAATTGTAACTTTAGCTTCATCAAAAATAATTTTGCTCCCTTCATTTGAAAAATATAATCTTGCGAGAGCAGTATTCTGTTCTGAATGTGCAATATCTTTTTGTGCTCTTTAAATCTTTTTGAAAATTTCCGTTTAGTTTCACCCATGCACAATAATCATATGTTATTTGCGAGGATAACTGGAATTTCATAAACTCCTGCCATAGTTTACGCACACTCATCTCAACTCAACTACGCTAATGGACGTATGTGTTTACATTTTGAAACTTTAAATTAAATTTAACATCTTTATATTGTATCCTGACGACGTTCATAGAAACGAATGAAACGTTGATAATTTTTAAGTGTGTTTTAAATGTATTCTTTTCATAAGTGTACCATTTAGTAATGTGTATTTATTTTAGTACACATTTTTAGTATAATTTATAGTGGAATTGTCCAATTCATAATTAATAATTATTATTATTTTCCTAATTCTCTTTGTGCCATTTGCGATTCTTTTATTTTAAACATATATTTTGCTCCTTAAATTTAATACAAAAGTTACTTTCTTGACAGAGTTATGTGCGAAAAAAGAATTTAAATGTTGTAATATAAGTTAAATCTTGTTGTAATAAAATGTTTTATAAACATTTCCAAACATTCCTCCTTAGATCATTGTCATGCGAATATTAATTTAAAATTTGCAAAACAACATCATTTGTTATATGTTTCAGACAGTGAAAAATTTCCTAAACACAAATTAATCTACTTGCATAGCTAGTGTTAATGTTATGAAAGTAAAAGAAACTTTTTCTAAAAATTGAAAAACAAAATTGGACACGAAAGAGTTAATTACTTATTTTTTTTTTCTTGTTAAAACCTGCCTCCTTAATTAAAACACACTACATTTTCATTTTTCGTGATCCAATCTACCGATATTGCATCCATATCTTGTTTTGAATTTCACACTTCGGAGAAACATATATTTTATTTCAATTTAACCTATAATAAATAATACAATTACTTAAAAACGTATATTTGAATTATTTAATTCTTACATTAACACATACCTCCGTTATTCTAATTATCATCCTTTCTTTAATCATGATCCAATAAACTTTCACTGTAGTCGGCTCTTGTTTCAAATTTCAATTTTAACGGTAGTCAGCTCTTGTTTCGAATTTGACGCTCCGGGGGGAGCATATATTTTAAAATATTGGTTTCATAATATCGGCACCTAAAATAAATATCCACAATGAATTTTAGAAATGATAATTTTTTTAAAAAATAGTATTCTAGATGCTTAATTATTACATTAGCACAAACCTCCGTTATTCAAATTATCTCACATTTTTTTAATCATGATCCGATCTACCTTCACTGTAATCAGGTCTTGTTTCGGATTTGACACTCCGGAGGAGCATATATTTTAAAATATTGATTTTATAATATCTGCACCTAAAATAAATATCTACAATGTGTTTTAAAATGACAAATTTTATTAAAAAAGTATTCTGGTTGCTTAATTATTACATTAACACCTACCTCCGTTATTCTCTTTCCTTTCTTTAATCATGATCCAATCAACCTTCACTGTAGTCAGCTCTTGTTTTGGATTTCAACTTTTGCTGTAATCAGATCTTGATTCGGATTTGACTTTTTGGAGGAGCATATATTTTAAAATGTTGGTTTTAAAATATCTGCACGTAAAATAAATATCCGCAATGTATTTTAGAAATGAGAAATTTCTTTAAAATAGAATTCTGGTTGCATAATTATTACATTAACACCTACCTCCGTTATTCTCTTTCCTTTCTTTAAACATGATCCAATCAACCTCCACTGTAATCAGCTCTTGTTTTGGATTTCAACTTTTGCTGTAGTCAGCTCTTGATTCGGATTTGACTTTTTGGAGGAGCATATATTTTAAAATATTGGTTTTAAAATATCTGCACGTAAAATAAATATCCGCAATGTGTTTTAGAAATGATAAATTTCTTTAAAATAGAATTCTGGTTGCTTAATTATTACATTAACACCTACCTCCGTTATTCTCTTTCCTTATTTCTTTAAACATGATCCAATCAACCTTCACTGTAGTCAGCTCTTGTTGTGGATTTCAACTTTTGCTGTAGTCAGCTCTTGATTCGGATTTGAGTTTTTGGAGAAGCATATATTTTAAAATATTGGTTTAAAAATATCTGCACCTAAAATAAATATCCACAATGAATTTTAGAAAAGAGAAATTTCTTTAAATTAGTATTCTGGTTGCTTAATTATTACAGTAACACCTACCTCCGTTATTCTCTTTCCTTTCTTTAATCATGATCCAATCAACCTTCGCTGTAGTCAGCTCTTGTTTTGGATTTCAACTTTTGCTGTAGTCAGCGCTTGATTCTGATTTGAATTTTTGGAGGAGCATATATTTTAAAATATTGGTTTAAAAATATCTGCACCTAAAATAAATATCCACAATGAATTTTAGAAATGAGAAATTTCTTTAAATTAGTATTCTGGTTGCTTAATTATTACATTAACACCTACCTCCGTTATTCTCCCCCCCCCAGGGGGATACCTTCTTTAGGTATTCACGGGCTTCACAACCCCGAGAAGCTGAGTGATCTTTCTCCTTTCCTTTTCCTCTTACTCCTCTGGTATTCCTTTCCTCTTTGTTTCAGTCTCATTGTGGTTTCCCCTTTCTGAGGTGAAGGCAATTCTGCATGGGCCGATACATTCTGTATATCGACTCATGGAGAATTGTAAACCACCCACGTGCTGGCCGTGCGTGGCGACCCGTGTCCTTGGAAAGGGGGATCCTTGCAGTTGAGGGAAACCAACACACTGCTTTGGCCTCTGCTTCAGGTAGACGGGAGGTACATATCTGTCCCGTATGCATCAATCGGCTGGTCAGCTGGCTTATGTCACTGGCTTTAGGGATCAAGTGAGCGAGCAATTACTAGTCATCTCTTTACGGGTGGAGACTGACATAGGATTGTCTTGTGACCGTATAGGCCCTGATTAGCACTGGTGCACAAATGTGCATCCCTTTGTTGGGCTCGGTAATGGGTGCCCAGGTCGAAATTCATGCTGGTATTTGTTTGCTAGACAAGCACCAAGTGCTATAACCGAACAAGTAAAACAGCATAAACTAGCATAAACTAGCATCACATATTTGCTGGTTCCAGCAGACGTTCCAGCAATTCATGGTGTGTATTGGCCCATTTTGCTGGAAATAAGCATGAAATGCTTGCATATAGCTTGCCATGCTTTTGTTGTGCAAGCTAGCATATAATAGTATGAAAATCTAGCAGACATAGCAATACCTAGCAATAATTAGCATATTTTTGTTGCTGGTACAAGCATGAATTTTGACCTGGGTGGTACGGCCGGGGTCCGAATTGTTTTTTTTTTTAACATGGTTGGAAAAACTTCACTTCCTTCCACTTCTCTCCTTCCCGGAGAGCAACAAACTGTGCAGAATTCCTCATTCATTCGATTTTTCATAATTAAACGCACTAATAGCCTCTCGGATAGTTCTTTCAAAAAATCCTCACCATTTCTTATAGCAAAAACATTTCAATCTGTCTTAGAGGATGGCCACTCTCTAAAAAAATTACAGTCTGGGGATCTATTGGTTGAAGTTTCTTCAGCCAGTCAGTCACAACTTCTCTCAACTTGTAATAAAATAGGTACATTTTCCGTTTCTGTTCAAGCACATCAAACTCTAAATACTTGCCGTAGTGTAATATCTGAACCAGATATGTTGTTTTCCACAAAAGATGAATTTCTAACTAATTTAAAGGATCAAAATATAATAGATGTACGCCGTATAACAATCCGTAGAAATGGGCAGATAACTCCTACAAAACACATTATATTAACCTTCAATAGCCATATTTTACCTATTAGAATTAAAGCTGGATATCTGAACGTCCAGTCCGTCCCTGTATTCCTAATCCCATCCGTTATTTTAAATGTCAGCGCTATGGATATACAAATACTAACTGTCGTAGCACTAAAACATGTGCACGATGTTCAGAAGTAGACCATGACGATAAAACATGTGAAAACGCTGAATGTTGCGTTAACTGCAAATATGACCATACAGCTTACTCCCGCTCTTGTCCAAACTGGATTTGCGAAAAAGAAATCGTGGCAGTTAAAATCACCCAAAAACTCTCATATCCGGAAGCCCGCAAAATTGTTGAATCCCGAACACCATCAGTTACAGTTTCCTATTCAAGTTCAATCAAACAACCTTTAAAATCTGTAAGACACATCAGCACCCAGACTGACGTGTCTATGTCATCAAATAATTCGGCCAAAACACAATCAACAAACACCCCAATCAAAGAATCCAGTGATATCTGTCTTCCAAACAAATGTTCACCGAAAAAGTCCATTGAACCCCAGACAAGAATTAATACATCTGTATCTACATCTAAAAAAAAATCCTAATCTCTCTGCATCAAATTGCCAAAAACTTAATACAAGTCAAAAGCCTAAAGCAGTTACACCCAATAAAAAAAACCGTTAATCTTTCTATGTCTAACCACCAAAAGACCAATTCTGCTCAAGCCGTGACACCAAATCAAAAGACAAACGAAAATAAGACTATTCTAGGTTCTCACCAATGGCAAACAGTCACAAAAAACAACGAAAATCAAATCATGACCCATCTCTTGCTTACTTGAAAAATCCTAAAAAGCTAAAGAATTATGTGAAAGAGCTATGGAAGAGTCATGTGACTCAAGTGAAGACGAAGGAAATACTATTTTTGAGGAATATGTGCCTACTTGATCTTACCACTTACCTTTTTAATTTCTGTTTTTAAATATTGTCAAAAGTATCATTGTTTTTACCATTTTACTAATTCTTGTTATGTACCACTACTTCACTGTTCGTGTGATTTTTAACTAATTTTTTTAAGTTTTTTATTTTTATCTTATTGACTGGTTATAATTGTATTACTTTTTTATATATTATCATTTTGCTTTTACCTTTTTACTATTCTATGTTAGTTTTTTAAAGTGACTTTTACATTTTGCATGTTTTAAAGTATGCATTACTTTTAGATTTATTTTTTGTTTTCTTCTTTACCTTGTTATTGGCGCAGCATGCCCCTAGAGGGACCTTGTGCCAAAAAAATCCATACAACCAACCAACCGTTATTCTCTTTCCTTTCTTTAATCATGATCCAATCAACCTTCACTGTAGTCAGCTCTTGTTTTGGATTTCAACTTTTGCTGTAGTCAGCTCTTGATTCGGATTTGAATTTTTGGGGGAGCATATATTTTAAAATATTGGTTTTAAAATATCTGCCCCTAAAATAAATATCCACGATGAATTTTAGAAATGACAAGTTTCTTTAAATTAGTATTCTGGTTGCTTAATTATTACATTAACACCTACCTCCCTTAATGTCTTTTCTTTCTTTAATCATGATCCAATCAACCTTCACTGTAGTCAGCTCTTGTTTTGGATTTCAACTTTTGCTGTAGTCAGCTCTTATTTCGGATTTGATTTTTTGAAGAGCATATATTTTAAAATATTGGTTTAAAAATATCTGCACATAAAATAAATATGCACAATGAATTTTGAAATGTCAAATTTCTTTAAATTAGTATTCTGGTTGCTTAATTATTACATTAACACCTACCTCCGCTATTCTCTTTCCTTTCTTTAAACATGATCCAATCAACCTTCTCTGTAGTCAGCCCTTGTTTCGGATTTAAACTTTTACTGTTGTCAGCTTCGGCTTGTTTCGGATTTGATGCTTCGGAGGAGCATATATTTTAAAATATTCTTTTTATAATATCTGCACCTAAAATAAACATCCACAATGTATTTTAGAAACGACAAACTTCTTTAAAATAGTATTTAGTTGCTTAATCATTACATTAACCCTATCTCCATTATTCAAATTCTCTCTCCTTTTTTAATCATTCTCTCTCCTTTTTTATTTTCAACATTTCATTTTTCATCTCTCTCCTTTCTCCAATCAACCTTCACTGTAGTCAGCCCTTGTTTCGGATTTAAACTTTTACTGTTGTCAGCTCTTGTTTCGGATTTGACGCTTCGAAGGAGCATATATTTTAAAATATTCATTTTATAATATCTGCACCTAAAATAAACACCCACAATGTATTTCAGAAACGACAAATTTCTTTAAAATAGTATTTTAGTTGCTTAATCATTACATTAACGCCTACCTCCGTTATTCAAATTATTTCTCCTTTTCTTAATCATTCTCTCTCCTTCTTTAATCATTCTCTCTCCTTTTTTATTTTCAATATTTGATTTTTCATCTCTCTCCTTTCTCCAATCAACCTTCACTGTTGTCAGCTCTTGTTGCGGATTTGACACTTCGGAGGAGCATATATTTTAAAATATTCATTTTATAATATCTGTACCTAAAATAAATACACACAATGTATTTTAGAAACGACAAATTTCTTTAAAATAGCATTTTAGTTGCTTAATTATTACATTTACACCTATCTTCGTTATTCAAATTATCTCTCCTTTTTTTAATCCTTCTCTCTCTTTTTTTATTTTCAATATTTCATTTTTCATCTCTCTCCTTTCTTCAATCAACCTTCACTGTAGTCAGCCCTTGTTTCGGATTTAAACTTTTACTGTTGTCAGCTCTTGTTTCGGATTTGACGCTTCGGAGGAGCATATATTTTAAAATATTCTTTTTATAATATCTGCATCTAAAATAAACATCCACAATGTATTTTAGAAACGACAAACTTCTTTAAAATAGTATTTTAGTTGCTTAATTATTGCATTAACACCTACCTCCATTATTCAAATTCTCTCTCCTTTTTTTAATCATTCTCTCTCCTTTTTTATTTTTAATATTTCATTTTTCATCTCTCTCCTTTCTCCAATCAACTTTCACTGTAGTCAGCCCTTGTTTTGGATTTAAACTTTTACTGTTGTCAGCTCTTGTTTCGGATTTGACGCTTCGGAGGAGCATATATTTTAAAATAATCATTTTATAATATCTGCACCTAAAATAAACACCCACAATGTATTTCAGAAACGACAAATTTCTTTAAAATAGTATTTTAGTTGCTTAATTATTACATTAACACTTACCTCCGTTATTCAAATTATCTCTCCTTTTTTTAATCATTCTCTCTCCTTTTTTATTTTCAATATTTGATTTTTCATCTCTCTCCTTTCTCCAATCAACCTTCACTGTTGTCAGCTCTTGTTGCGGATTTGACACTTCGGAGGAGCATATATTTTTAAATATTCATTTTATAATATCTGCACCTAAAATAAATACACACAATGTATTTTAGAAACGACAAATTTCTTTAAAATAGTATTTTAGTTGCTTAATTATTACATTTACGCCTACCTTCGTTATTCAAATTATCTCTCCTTTTTTTAATCCTTCTCTTTTTTTTTTTTTTTTTTTTTTTTTTTCAATATTTCATTTTTCATCTCTCTCCTTTCTTCAATCAACCTTCACTGTAGTCAGCCCTTGTTTCGGATTTAAACTTTTACTGTTATCAGCTCTTGTTTCGGATTTGACGCTTCGGAGGAGCATATATTTTAAAATATTCATTTTATAATATCTGCACCTAAAATAAATACCCACAATGTATTTTAGAAACGACAAATTTCTTTAAAATAGTATTTTAGTTGCTTAATAATTACATTAAACACCTACCTCCGTTATTCAAATTATCTGTCCTTTTTTTAAACCTTCTCTCTCCTTTTTTATTATTAATATTTAATTTTTTATCTCTCTCCTTTCTCCAATCAACCTTCACTGTAGTCAGCCCTTGTTTCGGATTTAAACTTTTACTGTTGTCAGCTCTTGTTTCGGATTTGACGCTTCGGAGGAGCATATATTTTAAAATATTGGTTTTATGATATCTGCATTTGTATTAAATTAAAGAAAACTCTTACCGACTTTTTGCCTTCATAAATTATTAATAAACAAAACATTGTAAGATTTCACATTTAATATTTGGAAGGCCTTAATTCAAAGAAATAAATAAATAAAATAGCTAAATAAATATCAAAAGTTGATACAAGTAAGTACAAATCCTGCTGAAACAAAGAATACTGAAAAATTAAAAGAAATATGAAAAAATAACAATTGTTAACATTGTTGTGGATTTATTATTGTATTACGGATTCACACTATTGATTAATTTATTTGTATTATTCATTATTGTAATTGTTTCAGTGTTGAAAAAAGGGGGGTGTTCTGAAAAATCTATTTGTCGAAATGTAGATAAAATACGTTCTTATCACTTTTTGTTGCGATAAAGGGAGTTGATTTCTCTTTGCAAAAAAAATTCCAAAATTTGTCAAAAATTCCTAAAATCGCACTTTTTAGGCTTTGATATCTTTGGTGGGGCACGAGATAAAATTCTGAAATTCTGGCCTTTGATAGTATGATATAAGAGTGTTATGTACAAAAAAAATTGAAGAAGGAGATTTGACTACAAGCTGAGATATGACGTGGACAATGTGTGAAAACAATATTACCAAACTATTGCATCCTACTATGTGTTTCTTCATACCCCCAAAATGTTATTTATGGTCCAAAGTTAAATGTTAATTAAAAATATCTTTTTCAACTGCGTGTGCGTTATTTAAACTATTCAAAATGTATGATAAGCCACTTCACTATTTTCTAGATGTATAAAACCTACTAGATGATATTGGTTCAAACCATTTCAAGTGGTGCGGAAAATATTTTTTGATCGCTTGACCATTTTTTAAAAATCTGAAACTTTTTGTACAGCAGTCCTAATATGATTGAAATTCAAAATGATTATTATTTTGATTTTACTATTATTTGTTTGTGCATGATGACTATCTTTTTTTCATCGTGTGATTTTTTTCTCCAAAATCTGTCAATTTACAAAAGGAAATTTTTTATGCAAGGAACACTGCCAACATAACAAAATTTGTTGTACAAATAAGTCAAAAGTACTTGTACTGACACACCAAATCCCAAACGTGAAAATTGATTCATGTTTGCGAAAAAAATTCAAAATTTGTCAAAAATTTCGAAAATTACACTTTTTAGACTTTAATATCTCTGGTGTGGTACAAGATACAAATCTGAAATTCTGGCTTTTGTTAGTATTTTATGGTTGTGTTATGCACAAAAAATTTCAAGAAGGAGATTTGAGGAAAAGCTGAGGTACGGAGGTCCGAAAATGTTAAAAAATGCGAGTACGTTAAGAGGAATAAGATTTATCTCTTTTATTATAATATTTACACAGAAAATATTGTTTGTTGAAAACAGTTTGATAACAAAATGTTTAATTAAGTAAGATATTGTATATATTCAACGAAGAGCTTCTGAATCAATGTTTTCTGAGTCAAATTGTTGCAGTATGATTTCTAATAGATTTTATTCATCTGGAAAAATAGTGAAGTGGCTTAGCATGCATTTTGAATAGTTTAAATAACACACACGCAATTGAAGAAGATACTTTTAATTAACATTTAACTTTGGGCCATCAATAACATTTTGGAGGTATGAACAAACACATAGTAGGATACAATAGTTTGGCAATATTGTTTTCATACATTGTCCACGTCATATTTCATCTTGTAGTCAAATCTCCTTCTTGAAATTTTTTGTACGTAACACTCTTATACCATACTATCAAAGCCCAGAATTTCAGATTTTTATCTCGTGCCCCACCAGAGATATCAATGCCTAAAAAGTGCGATTTTTGGAATTTTTGACAAATTTTGGAATTTTTTTCGCTAAGAGAAATTAACTCCCAGATCTGGGACTCGGTGTGTGAGTACACGTATCTTTGACCTCTTTGTAAAAAAAATTGTGTCATATTGATAGTTTTCCTTGCAGGAAAAATTTCCTCTTCTAAACGGACAGATTTTGGGAAAAATCTTACATTTTGTGCTAAAATTTACCAGTAAAAATTTATTTATAAAAACTATTCTACCACCATACCTTTAGTCTATTTTATTCTGAACACAATGCTGCAAACCCCATTTCAATTGGGAAAATAAAAGACGAAATTTTGTACAATTACAATTTTGTATGCCCTAGTATGTGAGAAAATCGTTGCACACGATGAAACAAAGATGGCTGCCATGTGCAAGCAAAAATTAATAAAAATAAAATGAATAGTCATTTTTGAACTTCCATCATGTTAGGGCTGTTGCACAAAAAATTTCAGATTTTTTAAAAATGGTCGAGCGACCAGTGCTGGACCACTTGAAATGAATTGACTCTCTACAGACTTAGTTTTGTTGACTGAGTAACCACTCTTTGGCAAACAAACACTTCCCCATTGAGGCATCAAATAATTGCTAAGTGGAAAAAGAAAAGATGTGTTTAGAACAAACAAAGGAAAATAGATCACATAACATAATAAACCAACTATAAAAGGAGAAACATTTTTTGACAACTGTCATTATAAAATATTGACGGATTAACAGTTGCGGAATAAGCCCTGTTCCAGTAGTGCACAAACCTATCAAAAAAGCTTGCAAAAAATTTGCTCGTAAAATCGTGATAGAGCCATTAGGCTCCTATGGGTTTATAGCTAAGCGCATTTTCAAGTACCAAGTCATCAAATGAGCAAAGAAAACAAACCAGCAAAGTAATCACAGCTTTACATTAAAGGTGTTCTTAAATGAAAAAAGGCAACTTTGTGACATAAGTTTTAATTTACTTTTGATCGAAAATGCATGAAATTAGCAGGTATCAAGGTTATTCAGAAACTATTCTAATCGCACTCATATTTTTTTTTTTTTTTTTTTTTTTTTTCAAACGCAATTGATGGTTTAGAATAAGCTGTCAAAATTGATGTTTTAAACGGCATTTCTTGACGTAGCAGAGAAACCAGTCTTATAAAGGGGGGAAAGGCGTGATCACGTGATCTAAATCGCTTCTAACTAGAAAGGTAATTTAATTATCATAAATTGGAAAACTAAGCGCGATTCGAAATATCTTCCATAATCAAGTCGTCCAATTTTGTATCGTTGTGTTAAAAAAATGAACTAGTAAATGTATCATAGCGTTTTGTGCTTGTTGAGCAAAGCAGTTAAGAACACCCTTAAGGACTGCAAAAGAAAGGTCACAACAAGACGACCCACTAGCGATAAGTTCTTAAATTGACAGAAACTTAATTTATTCAACCACCACGCGCAGAGTCAATAAACAAAATACAAACCACGATCGTGTCAAGCAACTCATAAAAATGGGAAGCACAAAATATTAAAACAGGATAAAAACCAAGACATCAAAAACACAAGAATGTCAAATACCACGAAAGAGACAGATTTTTTTTTTTTTTTTTTTTTTTTTTTTTTTTTTTTTTTTTTTTCCAGAGTCTGTCACAATGGGCCAAAAAGTCCAGCTCCCTAAGCTAGCATCCAGTACCACAACATGTTTAATTCTTTTTGTAACAACGATATATAAATTCATGTTAATACCACTAGGTCAGTTACCCCAGGATATCCCATTCATCCTCAGCCTTCCAACCCAAAAAGTTAAGTAATTAGCATTCTGATTTATTAGCATAAGACTGTTATTAAAATTATTCTAGTAATAAAATAGTTTTTAACATCTTAGTTTAGTAGCGCACTTTTAATTTATAAGACTAACCCTGGCCTAGTTTCTAGGCTAACTCAAAGATATTTTTCAAAATAATAGTTAGACGTAATTAAATGTTAGTTCAAGTATTTTAAATAAGCTATAGTTAAATGTAAGTTTAAAGTAAATTTAATATATAAAGCAAACTCCCTTCTATTACACTGTTTTTTTATTATTATTATCACTATTATTATTATTATTATTGACTGCCGCCTCATTTTTAGGGGAAATTAGGCTTAGCCTGCATGAGCTTGCTGGACTTGCTCTAATGGGGCAGCTTACGCAGAGTTTTTATCTGGTGGGGTACGGTAGAAAGGCGAAATCTCACTCCTCTTGCTTTAACCCTTTCCGGCACGGACAAAATCTGTACTAAAATGAGAAATTATCGGCTGACACCGGATTTCACAAACGAATTTTTAAAATATTTTGAATTCCTTAATTTTAGCTCTTATTGTAAAAGAAAAAATTTTACTAAAATATTACTGGTGCCGATTGCAAGTTTGGAATTAAAATTTGGTATCCCAGACCGGGCGCAGTGTGCCGGAAAGGGTTAAAATGTGGAAACATGTAAAATCTGTCGAGGATGCAAAGTCCTCCAAGTTACTCAAGATTTTTATTGCTGGGGGTGTCTTCTCAAGTGGAGATCTCTTCTTCTGACTAAGGCTCAAAATTGCGAGATATACAGGGTTGTTATAATTAAAGTTCGCCTATTTAGAAGGCTTTAAAGCCAGTTCTGTGGTTTCAAACGAATCAAAATTTCACTAGTAAATAGTTGAAGAGATGCGCTCTGCGAAAATCGAAGAAAAAATAGTTCAAATTTTTGTCAGTAGGTGGCGCTGCATCACTATTTAAGCCGAGGTTTGCAAATTCCTTTATTTTGTGGGGATTTTTGAAAGATTCTGTATCTCAAGACAGATGTTAGACAATCTCTGATCAGAAAGACAGTATTAGACTTCACATTTGCTCAGTCTCGCAGGACAGTTTACGCAATGCTGTAGAAAACACAATTCTGAGAATGGAATGCTTTATTGACAATGGTGGAGGATTCATTGAGCATGCGTAATGTTATTCTTCATTATTTCCTCGCTGCCGAGCGACATGTTTTATTTTTGTTGATGCAGATTATATCACCTGAAATGATATTCATTTTTCTATATTGTTTGGAGTCATAGGTCAGGCTCTTGAGCTGTCTGATTGGGTGAACATAATTATAACAATTCACAGTTCGTCGAAGTTTCTTGAAACTTTTAAATTTGTGTGCTTCGTTTGGATTGACTGATATTGATATAATGAATCTGCAAACGTCACCTTAAATATTGTCGCAGCGCCACCTATTGACAAAAAATGTGACTAATTTTTTTTTCGATTTTCGCAGAGCGCATCTCTTCAACTATGTACTAGTGAAATTTTGTTTCGTTCGGAGCCATAGAACCGGCTCTAGAGCCTTTTGAATAGGCGAACTTTATTTATAACAACCCTGTACATGAGTATCAATGCGCAGGTACCAAACAAGAAGGTATAGATGTTAAATAACCGGCATAAAAAATAAACCAAGCAGTAGGCGCTGCCGATAGGAAGACGAATTATGCGCTCGTCATCCTTATTGTCGCTAGTAGGTGATTTGTTGGCCGCCTGTCCTCATATGAGGTATCAAGCCTGTTCACCTGGGATAACTCGGCAGGTAGGGTCATCGGTTAGAAAGAAAGAGGTTGAATCTCCCTGGAGCTTATAAGCTACAGTGAGATTCAATTTCTTTCTTTCACTTTTAACTTCCATTTTTAACTCAACTAATAACTATAGTTAGGAATTGAGTTAAAAATCTTACCCCCGGGGGGAATTTGAGTGGGGAGTGGAGAAAATTTCATAATATGAAGAAGTGGCCTGAGGGCTTTTTGATGATATAATACATGATGATTTCTGAAACAGTTTGAACCCCCTTTTCCCACACATCCAATCTCGCGACCTGGAATTGACCATTCCCCGCTTTGAAATTTTTCATTAAATAAATAATATTTATTGGAGTTCTCCATCAAATGACAACATATAAAAGATACTCATTGTAGAAAACGCTACGGTATAAAGAAAAATATCGACCCCCACCTCCCATTTTTTCCCACTTTCTTTGAAATTTTAAAGTGTTATCAAGTATCTCAAATGTTTAAATCGATTCAAAAAACCGGAAGTAAAATAATTAGATTACAAACATTTTTGTACAAAACTGTATGGTTTTAAAAATTTCTCCCCTTCTCCTCCCAACGAAATTCAGCTCCACCTCTTTCATTAAGATTTTTAAGTTTTATCAAATACCTTTTAAAAACAATCCAAAAAAATCGTAAGTGAAATAAAGATAATTAGTAGAGAAATTTTTGATTTAAATAATGTGCCGTCGACAAGTCTTCCTTTCTTCATTTTTTAATAGATTATTTGTTTAAATAAAAATTTACTTTTCAATTTTTAAGAAAATTACATTTTCATAATCAGTGTGAAAAGTTAGGTACAAATGTATAAGGTTAAAATTTTTGTAATTTTAAAAATTTGATGCACTAAAAAAAAAAAAAAAAAAAAAAAACTAGTGTAAGAGGCATGTGTTTTTTATTCCATAGCATGTGTCTGGCTTAAATGAAAGCAAATTTAGAATAATTTAAGTGGCTTAAATTGGTTTCAAAGTAATTATCCTGTTGATAACATAATAATTGATTCCTAAGCTTTTAATTAACCAGTCGTAACGAAATTTAGATTAATATTTGAATAATGAATACAAAAATTATGATATTCAGTACAAATATGAAATTCAATACAAATTAATACTTTGAGTAAAAGAAAATATCGTAAAATATTTTTTTCTATAAATTTTAATTTTAAAACTAAAAATCCCTATAGTCCCCGTGCAACTTTTATTTGTTTTAATACTGACTATATTAACTGGAAAATTTATGATTATTTACAATCATTTCAATTCGATAGCATTAGGATTATATAATCTATACATCTATAATATTGTCAGACGACCTTTTAAAAATATTTATAACCTTCTAAAATTGACAAATTTTATTCATTTTTATACGAAATTTCAGCTAGAGTAAATAATTTTATTTATACTTACCCTAGTTTTTCATTTTGTAATCCAAAAATCTAACGATATAATATTTCTACCGGATGCATAAGACAGTACTATCCATCATCAGGAATCAATTTATCTGTTTTAAAATTTGTCACATGCGAAATACCTGAATATGACACCAAATCTCCCACTACTTACCCACTAAATTTTAAGTTGATAAATTTGATTAAAATTTAAGTATTAGCTACAAAATGAATCAATTGCAGTTAAACATGTGTATGTCATTTATGCGAAGTTCCTCTATCTTTGATATGAAAGCATAAATCATGCAAAATCATTTTTTATATGGCATATTTGAATGCTACTTGATTTAAAAATGTGAGTTATTTTTTAACAGCCCAATGTAAAATTAGTTAAAATTTTATCACAACTAGATAAAATAATTAAGATTTAAATGTTTAGAAAAAAAACTCATTTTTTATTTATTTTTAAAAGTTCTGTATCGTCTTTTTTTTTTACATTTGAAATGCCTATTATGCGATAAAATAAGTACTATATGAACATCATACTTTTGACATAAGTATCTAAAAATCATGACAAATTAAAAGATCCGTCAAAATAGTGAGAAATAAAAATGATTAGCATTTGTGTTATTACATACTTAATGACAATTTCATTGTTGTTTTATGGTATTTCATTGTTGAACATTAAAAAGTGCATTTTACAGCGTATTTTTTACGTGCCATGTGATACGTTATGAAGTGCGTTTTTATTGTTGCATTCATCTGACGAAACCCTATTCGTCTCTGTTCTCTGTCTGTCTGTCACAGAGTCCGTATACAAAAACTGCATATACCAGAGAGTTTAAACTTTGTGTACTCACAGCTGAATACCTCTTGTCACACAACAATTCATAAAATTTTGAAAAATACTATTATTTCAATTTAACTATTATTTTTTAAATCCATCAGTTCATTTTGTTGTTGTTTTTCTCTTCTAATTGCTGCCACGGAACTGTAAATAGATATAAAAATTATTTCATTTTTTACCCTTTACTTTTAAAAGAGATGAAGTACTTCTATTGCCACAGTTAGAAAATTGGAAATAAACTTAAAAAGATTAATATCTCAAAAATAAATTGAGATACAGCTTTTAAACAAAATGCATTTAAAAGAACATTGTTTTCCTTGATGGCGTAAAAATTGAAAATGTGCATTACTTAGAAACTTAAAAATTTGCAGTAGCGGGAATTTCAAAACTGAAATTTCATTTCTTCTAATTGTTGCACGCAAGTTTAAAATTATTATGTATGTAACATAAATTAATCGATTAAGAAGATCACGTTAAAAAGTGCTTATTTGTTTTTATTTCATCATATTAAATCATATTTATCATCTATTTTGATAAGCGAAATGAAATATGTTTTATATTTTTAAAATTATTTTTCATTTAAATTAAGAGCCACCTCTGGTGACCAGTTTGGTCTCCCTTGAATTTATGCTAAGCTTTGCAATATTTTACTTTTATTCATAATTTTGTTTACTTGCGTACCTTCACTAAATCTGCAGATTTTGATAGCGAAATCAACAAATCCATGCGATTAAAGCAACATTTAGGGAAAGATTCTGTTTATATTCTGTTCTGGTTGGCGCGATTGGTGAAGAGATACAAAAATAGCGCCGAAAACCCGTTTTTCATTTGTTAATTTAATGAAAAAATGTGTTTTTAAGAAGATATTAAACGAAATTCTTCTGTGCGAACTCCGATCACACTTACCCACTTCTCATAATTCCCCATTATTGAGAAGCATTTCTATTTTACAGTGCACAGAATTCTAATTCTCTTAACTCAATCAGAATCACATTTCGTTCTTAATGAAGGTTATTATGTTAACAAAAATTTCTATTATGTGTGACACATTCTAGCATAATCAAAAAGCCTCTTGACTTTAGTTCAGCGTTTATTATAATTTCAATAACACACACACACACACACACACACACACACACACATATATATATATATATATATATATATACGAGTAGTAAGAAAGTATGCAAATATTTTTGAGAAGCCCTGTATATGAGTTATAGAATCTATTATGTATAAAGAGTAATATTCAAATAAAGAATACTGCCCAGTTAAACTGATTGCATTGAGCTCACATGCTACAAATACTAATTGTACATTAAAGCCTTATATTTTCAAGGGTTAATTTCGTTCGAAAAAAAATTAAGAAGGGGAAACAGCTCTCCCCTTTCCTCTTTTTTTTATACTTAATCATTGAACCTCCTATACTATCAAAGACATGCTTTATCATATAAAAAATCTATATTCAAAATTCAGGGCAAATGAGATAATTCTTAATAAAAAACCATTTAGTTTTATATAATTTAAAAGGAGTTATCCCCCTCTTTCATACTTAACCATTAAACTTCCAAAACTATTCAGAGATTTGAACGAAATCTGAAAATTCTGCTTGAAAAACCCATTTATATAAATTAAGGGGGGGCATTAGAACCCCTGTTCCCCCTATTTATACTTATTCAATGAACACCTAATAACAGTCATGGAATCGCCTCATCAGAATGATCCTAATCTAAATTTTGAACGAAAACTTAATTCTGCATGAAAATTCCATTTATATCAACTAAGGGGAGGGGCATGAGCCCCCCGTTCCCCTTCTTATACATATCAAATGAACTCCAAAAACTAATCAGGGAAGCGCCTTGTCAGGATATAACTACATACAAAATTTCAAGTGGATCGGATATTTTTATCACGAGTTATCGCGTTACGCACGAACGAACATACATACAGAACGGACGGGCACATAAGCTCTCAGGCTATGATAGCCTGTGAACTAAAAAACTAATTAAATTAAAAGCGCATACCGAAGTTTAAAACGTACTTCACAGCAATTATTACGCAAAGACAATACTGTAGCCGATTTCTTTTTTCTTGTGCATTAATTAAAATGTTGTTAATTCTCTGTTTAAATGTTATTGTAGTGCAATTCTGTAATTTATGTCAATTTCAATACATTTGAAATAGCATAATGTCAATAAAATATCTCAAAAAATTTTACCCTCATATATCATAATGTAATCGAATTATTTGTGTGTCTCTGTAAATCAACCATTAATCATACATACTTCATTTGCATTTCCCAACATGCTTTGATGACCATAAATAAGTTTTACAAATTGTTTAAAAATCCAAGCATATTTACGGAACTTCGAGTTTGGAGAGACGGACAGACAGACAGACCAGATATATATATATATATGCAGGGTGTTTCGCTACCAGACCGACAAACTTTGAGGGGTGATAGTAGACATAAAGACAATCATTATTAAACAGTAAACCATGGGGCGCAAACGTCTTCTGTAGGAGCTAGGGGCCATTAAAGTTTATAGTCCAAAAATTCAAACGCTGATAAAAATTAGAAAAAAAAGGGTCGATTTGTTTGCGGCTTTTTCTGAAATCATCCTTTATATCACGATTATTATTATTTTTTTGTTTTAAAAGTTAAGTTCGAAAATTGTCGATAGAGGGCGCTTTAGAATTTAGAGTAACGAACAAATACATTTTGCCGTTCTTTTGCATGTGGTGACATTATTCTAAAGTTTAGTCTTTAACTTAAATTTTAAGCCCAAAATTGGAAACATGGGGATCGGATAAGTAGCGAAAATTTAACTGTGAACCGAGGGGGAGATTTTAAATGCTCATGTTTCATGTTAGACAAACTAATCGATTTTGTTGCGGTTTGCGTGTAGGTCATTCCCTTGGTAATTATTTTATTAAAAATGACGTACAGCTGTGGTGTCCTCATTTTTTCATAGAGGGTGCTTCCGACATTTCAATGTCATTACTCCTGGGTATTTTACTACTAGACTACCTTACTTCCAGAAAGTATTAGGGATGCAAAAGCAACTCGGAACCACATAGGAATGTAACGTTGAAAATGTCTTTTTTGCGAGTTATGATTAAAGGAAGTAGAGAAAAAAACAACAGAAACAATCAGATAAATAGCAACACGTTAATATGTCATAAAACAGTTTATTTAAAGGTTTTACTAGAAATGATGTTCGAAATTACGACCAGAAGTAGTTCGACATGCTTGACAGCGGCGTCGCATGTAATTTCTTATGCTTTGAAAGATTTCTGGAATCTTTGATAGATTTCCAGAAGTTACAGAAATACAAGCTGCTAAGTCTTTAATTGATGGTACGGGATTCTCATACACCTAACTTTTTATGTGACCCCAGTAGAAGAATCTCATACTTGAAAGGTCCGGTGATTTGGCAGGCCAATAAATCGGGCCACCACGACCTATCCATCACTGTCCATGTGTTACGTTGAGGTATCGGTGAACATTATTGGTAAAATATATAAGAGCCCGATCGTGCTGGAACCACATAGAGCTACACAACGAGAGAGAATATATCACGCGCATTACCGTTCAGCGCCATCTACCGCAAGAAAATCGCAGCGCCATCTACTGTCGCTGTCAATTTTGCCGGACTTTTTCTGGTCGTAATTTTGAACATTTTTTACAGTAAAACCATTAAATAAACTTTGTTCTGTCACTTTAACATGTTGCTGTTTCTCTGCTTGTTTCTGTTGTTTTTTCTCGGCTTTTTTTTAAACGTAACATACAAAAAAGCAATTTTCAACGTTACATTCCTGTGGGATTCCGAGTCATTTTTGCACCCCTTACACTTTTTAGAAGTATAGTGGTCTGGTAGTAAAACACCCAGGAGTAATACCATTGAAATGTCGGAAGCGCCTTCTATCAAAAAATGACGACATGAAAACTGTACGTCATTTTGAATAAAATAACTATCAAGAGAATGATCTACATGCAAACCGCAACAAAATCGATTAGTTTGTGCAATTTTTATGAGCGTTTAAAATCTTCCTCTCGGTTCACAGTTAAATTTTCGCTAGTTAATAAATCCCCATGTTTCCGATTTTGGGCTTAAAATTTAATTTAAAGTCTAAACTTTAGAATAATTTCAAATCCATGCACAAAAGAACGGCAAAAAGTATTTGTTCGTTACTCTAAAGTCTAAAGCGCCCTCTATCGACAATTTTTGAACTTAACCTTTAAAATTAAAAAAAATAAAAAATCGTGATATAAGGAATGATTTTAGAAAAAACCGCAAACAAATCGACCCTTTTTTAAAATTTTTATCCGCGTTTGAATTTTTAGACCTTAAACTTTAATGGCCCTTAGCTCCTATAGAAGACGTTTGCGCCCCATGGTTTCCTATTTAATAATGTTTGTCTTTATGTCTACTATCACTCTTCAAAGTTTGTCGGTCTAGTAGCGAAACACCCTGTATATATATATATAAAGTGTTTAGATATATTACTTTGCCTTAACGACTCTAGTTGTTTGAGTATATCTAAATTGAGTAATTATATTTCAAATTAAATGGCTCAAACAGTTCGAACTCAGAAAAATTAATAATTTTATTTGAAATAACGTGTATGCTTACAAGTATCCTAGGCTGCATTAAACGAAAAAGATTTGACAACAATATATTCGTGATGTTGGAAAAGGGTTGCTAAATGAAAAAGGTTTCATAACATTATTTTGGTGATCTTGGAAAACTGTTACTAAATGAAAAAAATTCATAGCAATATTTTCGTGATGTGGAACAAACGAAAAAGATTTCATAATAGTATTTTTGTGATCTTGGAAAACTGTTTCATATTCCATACACGGCTTATGATTTTTTTCTATAGCTCTAAACCAATCCTTTCTTCGATTTTTGTTTATTCTGAAGCTAAAAAATTAATTACATTCAATATAAACTACTACTTAGAAAGTGAAAAATATCGTAAAGTAAATTTTTCTATGCAGATTAATTTTTACAATTCAAAACTTGTACTATCCCTACGTATCTTTACTTTTTTTTTATCTAGACACACGGCAGTGTGTCAGCCAAGTTCACAAAGTAAAAGGCGACACACCGGCCGTGGGTTATATTACACGAACCATTTCGGGCCACTTTTCACATCTCAATAACTTAAATTCTATTTGACCTACACGCTTGCAATTTTTCGTATCATGTAACACCATCTTCTAATTTTCCAATCCTATGAATTTTTTAAAAATATCTTTTACTGTTCACGAGAAATTCATGTCCAAAAATCACCATTTTTACCTCTGACTCACTGACTCACTCCTCAAAATGTTTGACTACTTTCAGGTGACTTAAGAAATTAAAATTTGGTGTGGTGGTAGGTTATTGGATCTATAAATAGGAAAAAAATCAGAAATCAGCATTAATTAAACGTTAATGGTTGGTTAGAAGATAAATTATTGGATTACAATGGGAGTTTATGAGAATTTCACAAAATACCAGAAATAGTGCCAAGTTGGCGTCGCTTTTGGCGAGTATCGGGGCTAATCTCTGAAACTACCCAGCCTATTTTAAAAGTAATGGTACCAAAATAATGGTATTCGCCCCGGTCCAAACATAGACTATATCTTATGTCTGTGCTACTAACCAAAAGAGGGCTCAGAAGCAAAAAACATTCTAAAAATGTTATTTTTGTTTTACTGAAGGGCCTAGATGCACAAAATTCTGCATATGAATTATTTATAAGATATAAAAGATCACTAATGACATTTGCTAAAAAATACCAAATTAAAAAGGGGTGGAAAACCGCGAAGAGCGTTCTAAAAACGTTCTAAATAGCGATTTTAAAACAATCTCAGCAAGTAATGAACTAATCTTAAAAGTAATGATATCAAAATGATGATGACAGTCCTTGCTCTAACATAAACTGCATCTTATGTCGATGCCACTAACCCAAAGGGGGTAAATGAACAAAAAAATTCTAAAAATGCGACGTCTGTATGTTAAAGGACTGCAAACATAAAATTTGGCATATAAGAGTTTATGGGAATTTCGCGAAATATCCGAAATAGTGCCAAGTTGGCGTCACTTTTGGCGAGTATCGTGGCTAATCTCTGAAACTACTCAACCGATTTCAAAATTAATGTTACCAAAATGATGATATTCGCCCGGGTTCAAACATAGGCTGTATTTTATGTGTACACTGGTGTCCAAAAGTTAAGCATAATTGATAATTAAGTAAGTAATGTAAGAAATATAAATCGAAATGTGGTGAAACTCCAGGTATGTAAACAAAATAGTACGCGTCATATATTTTCGCGAAGAGTTTCCCCCGAAATCGAACAGGGGACCGTCAACAAATTGAAACAGAACGAAGATCTTTTGGATAACCCTGTCAAAACTAATGTAGCAAAAGCGTTCAAACTCCACATTATGATTAAGTGGCTTATTGTAATGTGCTGTGTTTATTTTTATAAGGATAGCATATATACTCGTAGAGAAATTAAGGTTTTTATAAAAATAGTCCTAAGTTTTTTGCTCATAATTTTCAGAGTTCTTAATATAAAATAATGTTCTTTTCTGAAAATATGACAAACATCATTGTACACAATACCCTGTCATCATAATTTAAAAATAATAAAAATTGTATGAAAAATGAGTAGGTTTAGTGAATAATTTTTCATTGCGCTAGGTTCCCTTAGAAAGACCCCCACGGAGGGCATCCCACCCCTTAGCGGCCTATATCCTCAGTGTAGATAATTGGCCGACATAAATACAGACAAACAAACAAATCTATCGGTAAATTAATTACAACAGATGTAACTTTTCACCCAAAATGGAAAATTTACATCTGTTATAATTAATTTACTGATTGAATAACCGTGTTTAAAATTAATCTAATGTAATTTCGTATGCAGTGGTTTTCTGCAGTTCCATATATATTGACCTTCGATTTATTCTGTTGAGCTGATCCAGAGTGTCAGACCATATTAAGTGAACGTTCAAGTTAATTGGGTGAAATAGTCCTCCAGTGTTCATGTCCGGGAATGCCCAGTCGGAAGAGCATTGGCGGCTTCAGCTAATACATCCCTGGTTCGAATCCTGGCTCGGACTTTTTTTACCCAAAAGAGAAAATTTACATCTGTTATTTTCTATGTTGTTTTAATTTTAATAATCATAATTTGTGGTTCATTCGTATTTTTGATTTTTTTATGCGTGTTTTACTACAGTCTATATTTATGCGAAAATGAATGATTGTTTTCAATAATTTCAGTTCGATGATTTAGTTTCAGTACAATATTTAAATAAGTAACTCAAATTTTATAATCAGACTATCGCCAATTATTAAGCTGCAATACAATTGTATAACAATATGCCCGTATATTTACAATACTTTCAGATGAGTTTTTGTAAAATAATGCATCTTATAAAACGAACAAATTTTCATTGATTTTTATATAAAATTTCGGCTAGAATAAATATTTCTTTCCTATTCTTTCCTCCAAATTTCACTTTGTATCCTAGAAAATTAAAATATAATATTCGTACGTCATGCATCAAATAGTACTATACATCATCAGAAATCAATTTATCTGTTTTAAAATTTGCCGCATGCAAAATATCTGAAAAGAACATGAACACTCACGTTCTTTTGATTAAGGAAAATGCAGTTTTCGTGTACTTTATCACGAGCGACATCAAAAGAAGAAATTGTATGAAAATCTACCGGAATTTTGAAATTTTATTGGTTAATTCTTTTTAAGGATGATTCTGAAAAAAAATGGTCAAATTTATTTAATGTAGGCAGTTTAAAATTATTAAATAATAAAACACAGAGGGAAAAAAAGAATATTTCGTCGGACTGGCTAGTATTTTCAGTAATAATAAATTGCAGCATTTTTTAACATGTTTAAAAATTATATGAAATGTTCTGTTCAAGGGACAGTAAGTTGACACAATTTTTATTTATCTCCGTATTGTTTTTTATTTTATATGCCGAGTTGTCACTAAAAAATCACCCGATATAGGAACTTCTAGCATTTAACCACTCAGCCAATCAAAAATAAATTTTAAATAGACGTATTTGAAGGTATGGCGTTCGGGATTGGGATTATTTAAAACAACAGAATTCTCACGGTTAAGGTTACAGTGAAAAAATTTCGAAATTTTCGAATGGCATCATTTTTTTTTTCATATGCAAATTCTTTAATGCATTAAAAAACCATAAATGGGTTTGGAATGATACACGTGTGGTAAAAACTCCCGCTGTAAAACACTTGCAAAAAAAAAAAAAAAAAAAAAAAAAAAAAAAAAAAAAAAAAAAAAAAAAGATCATTGTAAAAGATCAATGACAACACAAAAGAGAGAAAATACATTCATTTTGATTAGTTTTCAATGTACCCACCTTTGCAGACAATAACACACTGCATACATGAGACTGTTGACGAGAATGCCGAACGTAACATTGCAGCAGGAATCTACACAACTTCACATTTCATGCATCTTTCAATTCTGATAAATTTCTTTGATTTGATGTGTGTACACCTTTGATTTCGGATAATTCCAGAACCAGAAATTTATTGGAATGAGATCGAAGGATCATGGTGACCATGAAACTGGAAAGTTATAATCTGGAAAGCAATGATCTTATTATCAAAGTGCTGTTGCAGCACTTTCGAACAGGTAAGGTGACGTGTGGAGGAACACCATCTTGCATCCATACAATATCACGAACGACATTTCACTGTTGCAAATCTGGAATTACGTAATTCTGCAACATTGTTATAAACAGAACACTTGTGATGGAGCACGTTTTCTCTCCTGTTGAAGTTACCTCCTCGAAAAAGCACGAGCTGAGAACAAATGTGTTTGTGGTGCCGCAGCACGCAGTAACTTTAGCTTCGTGTAAATTCTTTGGTGTCATATCGCAAGGATTTTCACCAGCCCATTCAATGCAGTTCTTGGAATTTACGTTCTCAGTTAGAGAGAAATGTGCCTCATCCGTGCATAATATTCGCAATGCCCAGCTGTTATCTTCATCTTATCTGCTGAGAAATTAATTTGCAAAGTCCAAATGCTGTTGTTCATCTCCAAGTTACAATATCTGAACGCGCTAGAACTGATAAGGAAACATCCACAGAATGGTGCACGGAATCTTGAAGACCGTTGTTTTCGGTACATGCAAACTGGGTGCAACACGTCTTGCAGTATGCAATGGATCTGCAGTACTTCTGTTATGCACTTTCGAAACAATATTAACAGAAACAGATAGTCATTCAGATTGTGTTCTATTGCATGTGCATCCAATTTCTTTATTTTTTTTAACCAAATGAAGTACAATTTTTACGGAACATGGACCTTGTCGCAACTTATAATTTCGGCGATAAACTCGCACTGCTTCAAATGCATTTTTTTTTTTCGTTCAGTTAAAACAACTTTATCATTTCATCTCGTTGTTTTATTGCAAGTATCATCTTATTAGCATATATAAACAATGAATTGAAGGAATAATCTTCCCACAATGTGCATTAAAAATTTCCTATATGCAATACTTTGTATATGGTGTTGTTTTGTGATTGACACTTCTAGTATCCATCCCTGGGAATTATGTAAAGTACATCAGTTCATCTAGTGAATGAATTGTCATTGGCTCTTTACAACGCTTTTTTTTTTCTTTTTTGCAAATGTTTTATGTCGGAGTAACGACCCTAAATGTAACTTGGAATACATGGCTTTTTATAAAATGCGAAATCCTAAATAAACTCTGGATACACCATGAGATACGAAAGCAGGATTTTTTTCCTTAATTGGAGTCCATAACTAATATGCGTTTAGCTGATTTCCCTATCGTACCGTAAAAGAACGTTTCAGATATGAGAAGAACGAAGGAATGCTTACAAGGCATGTTTTTCAGTTGCCATTTTTTTTTTAAGACTAGATGCCACGAAATTATACCTCCAATTTTTGTCATGCGAGTATCGTTCCAACATCATTCATGTTTTTCTAATGCTCTGATGAGTTTGTTCAGAAAAAAGGATGTTGTATTTGAAAACTTCGAAATTTTTTCACTATGACCATAACCATGAGAGCTCTGTTGTTTTAAATAATTACGATATAGAACGCAAATCTTCAAATAACTAAATCTGAAATTTCTTTTCGATTGATTGAGCGGTTTGGTCGCTTGAGTTATATGTATTGGGAAGTTTTTATGACCACCTTGTATTCAAAGTTGCCTAAAATCTGCAAGGGATGGGGGGGGTATTTATTATTATAACAAATCAAATGTTGAATATGTACTGTTCACATTTTCCATACAGGAAAAATGGCGGAAAAAATTCATTTTTAAATAGTTAATATTTTTTAAATCTCAAATTTCAGTTCTGCTTTTTATGTTGACATGTTTAATTATTTAATTTCAATACTCGGCGGTTTCAAGTTAAACTTTTTAAACTCTCTATTTTCCTTGTGTTGCCAGTTGAGTAGGGTCCTTTTTATTCAGATAATATGTTGTCACACTTTTTTAAAATAGTAATATTTGCCTCATTTAAGGAAAAATTACACAAAGCGAATACTACAGTCTCGGAAAAACAAAACAAACATTCCAGCAATTCGAATAACAACCAAAATACCAAACAGGTAATAATGATAGAAGCATTATACTACTATGGACTTTAATGGGTTGAATTGAGCTTTTTTTAATTTACATTCCTCATTTAATAAAACGTCTTCGAGATTGCGGATCACGCTCATACCAATTTAAAAATCTTTTTTTACTGTATTTTTGAATTGCCTATTTAAAAAGAATTTTAAAAATTAATGCACTAATACAGATGCAATATTCGAGGAAAATGTTTTAATATAGGCCGATATTTCGCTTTTACTAAACACTAGTAGATCGAACCCGAGCTTCCCGGGTTACATAGCAAAGATAAAAACCATTTTTTAATTGAAAACTTTTTTGAGTTTTCTACATATAATATGCGTTTTAGATTGCTAACTAACTCCAAAAAAGCATTTTAACCCTTAAACGCCTTGAAGGGTGTGGGATAAAATTTATCCCACTTTATTTTAATTTTAAAACGCCACATTGATGCCAGTAATTTGAAATAGCAATTTTATTTTTCTCAAATACGTGAAGAAACGCTTTTAAATATTTTAAAACAAATTTGTTTTTAAATTCTGGTGTCAATCAATCATTTCAGCATTTTAAGAATTGAAATGCTTTTTCCCTCAAAGGGTTAAGTGTTTTGCGGATTTTTTCATTCATGTTTCGTTCATAAAATAATACTGTGTAAAATATTGGTATGAAGATTTGTATTTGATACTTTACATATTTTTGTATTTTATTTTGTTTTTTTATCTTATAAAATTAAAAAAATTAACATTAATCTCAATATTATATTAAATCGATCTTTGAATTAAAATATTACATAGCGGAAAAATATGATTAGGCTAACGTGGTTAGGTTAAAGGGTTAAATGAAAAATATTAATTATGGAATCAAATAAAGCTATGAAGTTTTTCAAAAGTCACATTTCCGTATTAGACGCATGCGAGAAGTTATTAGCCTAAGATTTCGTTACGGCAGCAATTTTGTTTCTGGTCATTTCACTGCTTCGTACACGTAATTTAATTACATGTCTGTTAAATTTGTATTTATTTTATTTTATTTTATTATTTATAAAGGAAATTTTAATTTTGTTATAGAATATTAGTTGGAAACAAATCCTGGACTCTTTATATTTTTCTAAGGACAAATAGATTAATTTATCGTAATCGAGTTTCACTCGGTAGGGATATATTTAAAAAATAACTCGTACCTGGTTTTTTTTAAACCACTGCCAATCAATAAATTGAAATACAGTTTTCAAACAAATTCAAAGCATTTTCAAAGTTTTTTTTTTTTTTTTTTTTGGGCGGCGTAAAATTTTAAGTTGTTTGATTAGATGTTGAACTTGTAATTTTTAGTAATTTAATCTGCATTTTAAACCATTCTTTTATTTTATTACTCATGCAATTTTAATTTTATAATGGGAAATTATCAGGAACAATATTCATAGATTTATGAGTAAATTGTGCATCATTATTTCTTAATGGAGATACGTAGTGGAAAAAATACGTAAAAAAAAAAAAAAAAATGCTTGAAAAAAAATGAGTTTGTAATAAATGAGTCAAATGAGATACAGCTTTCAATCAAATTGCATTTGAGAGTGGATTTTATTTCCTATATGACGTAATAAAAATTAAAAATGTGCGATGTTCAGAAAATTTAAAAAAATGCAGTAACAAAAATTGCAAAAAGTCATTTTAACCTGAAATGTTGTCATTTACAAAATAACATCAGTGCTACATACGGACACATGTGTTCGTTACAATATAGATTTTGCTCACATGAAAAATCGGTACTACTTGATTATCCCGTCGACCATTTTCGCCAAATTAAAAAAATTGCCAAACTAATAGCCAAGTTATATATGTTGACATACTTTTTTTATTTTAAATAACGGAAAAACAAATAAATTAGTAAACATTTTAATAACAATTTTAATTTTTCTTAAGAAAGGTGTTATAGTAAAAATAAAATACATTGACATGTTTCGGAACCGTCAAATAAGTTCCATAGTCATAATATAAAATATTTTATATTATGACTATGGAACTATTTTATATTATGACTATGGAACTTATTTGACGGTTCCGAAACATGTCAATGTATTTTATTTTTACTATAACACCTTTCTTAAGAAAAATTTAAATTGTTATTAAAATGCTTATATAAAAGGTGATTTTTTTTAAATCTGATGATTTAAAAAATCAATTGGATTTAATTAACTTTTTATCATAAATTAGTAAAACATGAATAAAAATACAAATAAAAAGTGGTATTAAAAACCACTTGATGACATTTTAAACATGTGTATCGTGTTTAATATCATTGAACATGACATTCACAATCATCCATTATTGGAATTTAATCTTATAATTTGGCGATAGTTTTTTGGTCGACGGGATAACCAAGTAGTACCGAAAAATCTTCGCGCATACTAAAATGTTAAAAGTAAAGAAATGACTACGTACATTTTTTCGAAAAAGTTTGCTTCAAAGTTAACTTTATGACAAATTTAAAATTCGTTTTATAAATTAAAATACACAACACAAATTAAAAGAATAAACATTAAAAGACACAAACATTGCACTCCGTCACTTCAACGTGCAAAGAAGATGCCGTATTTTCCGTAAAATACGCAAACCTTGATTTTTACAAATCATGACAAACCAAATTTTCAATTACATTTTAACCATTGGATATTAGCAAATTATGAAATCGCATTTCGTCATTTACATCTTTTTTTTTCTATTTCAGATCAATTTTCTATGTGAAAAATGTATTTTTTTCTTTTCTGGAAATATATTTGGAAAATAAAAATGGTTCTAAAAATAAAGTAAAAAATAAATAACATAAAAAATATAATTATTCCAAAAAGAAAGAAAAATTAAATAATTTTGGTAAAATGACAGGTAACAAAAAAGAACTAAAAAAATCGTCTGCTCTAGCGAGTTTAACTGAAATTTATAAAATATTACATTAAGAGAATAATGTTATTTTAATATAATTATAATTGAATGTCTTAAACAATTGGGCAAAAATTTGGGGAACCGGACATTACTTTAAACCTTTGAATTATTGCCAAGACCATCGTTGTTTGCTTGTCTAATTCGGCGAACAAAATTCAACCCGGAGGGGAAAAAAAGAATCACATTGAACAGATACTAAATCCTTTGACATCAGCCGTGCATTTTTTCTCTTAATAAAAATGATCTGCTTAAATTTATGCATTCTAAAGTAGCATTTTATTTTATTATAAACAAAAACTATAGTACTAAAAGTTTCCACAGACTTATCATTGAAAGTTTTGCGAAAACACGCGGTTGCGTTTGGGCTTAATGTAGCAGATATCTTAGAGTTGCATTTTTTGTACCACTCCCAGCACCACACATAAGTCCTCTCTATTTCTTCTTTTTACTTTATGGCTATTTTTCCTTTACTTTGCACCATGGCCAACTATATCTATAAGGCCCATTTATTTGAGATTAATGTATGAAGTCTCCCGCCAGAGGACTCTGATACTTTGCCTAAGTTTCTCTGACCAATCGTGCAAACTCTAAACCAAAACAATGACCATATTAAAAAAAAAAAATAAATAAAAAAAAAATAGAAGCTCAGAACAGAAATCAGGTCATACGATGTTAATTTGTGCAGGGTTTGTGCCACGTGATCCAATGAAATGAATCAGGATTTGAAACTGAATCCATCTTTACTTTCTCGGCGGTTTTTAGCGAAATGCGCAGGCCGTTATATCTAGTTGGTAATGCTTTGCACAGAAATGTAGTACTCAAGTTGCTACCTTCAGAAAAATTAAATTAAAAACTACAAAAAAATTAATGTCTCAAAAACAAATTAAGATACGGTTTTCAAACAAATTGCATTTAAAAGTACATATTCTTTCCTACACAACGGTGTAAAGATTGAAAATGTGCGATGTCTAGGAGTTAAAAAATTTGCAGTAATGAAAATTGCAAAAGTGAAATTTCATCAGAAAGTGTTGCCATCCGAAAAATGACGTATGCGTTACGCACAGATACGTTTGGCCTTTATAATATAGATTAAACTTATCAGTTTAATTAAAATTTGTTTAAGTTATTAGCCGCAATGAATCGTTTGCAGTTAAACATCTGTAGTTGTCTCTTACACGAAATTTCTCTGTTATGAATTCATAAATCATACAAGATATAAGTTTTTCTCTAGCAGATATGAATGACACTTGATTTTGAAATATGATTTATAATCGATTGTAGTTGTTTGAACAGTTATTTTGTTAAAATAAGTTTTTAACTATTATATTAATCAAGACAACATTATCACACTTTTTAACAACTGCCAAAGGTTTAAAAATGCACACTTCTTTATATGTAAAGTATAATACAGGAAATATTTGTAAAAAAGAAAATCATCTTTAAACAATGAACCATTAAAAATTAAGATACATAAACGGTCAAGTTTGAGTATAACTCTTGATCAGAGGGTACAAAAAATGCATGAATTTTTAACTGTGTTATTAAAAATCGTTTTAAAATCAAATAATAAGACTTATAAAAAACTATGCAATTTAGTGTTTGGTATGGCTGTATATACTAAAAAGTATAAATGGGTAAACACGAAAGCTCTAAGAGGTATGAAGAGCTAAAATTATTTCAAATAATGCTATTCTGTATAACTTTTTAAAAACATTTTACTAATCTGATTTTTTTTTTTTTTTTTTTTTTTTTTTTTTTTGTGAACTTAATGCGATACTGACAATAAGACAGCGCATCTAAACTCTGTTTGTCATTTCATAAAACTAAATCCAGAGAAGTAATAATCTTTTTATTTTACAGTGTACCTAAAACAAAAATCTTGTTTGAAGCTTAAAATTGATATTGTGCTAAGCACGCTTTGAAACGAGGTCGCAATTTTGCAACTCTGCCTTGGTAAGTGCCGCATTTTTCCTATAGGTTCTTAATTAACCTTTAAAGACACGACAAATGTATCCAGAGATCCAATCAAAGCAAACAAATCGCGAATGTCATAGTAATTATGCAATTAATTGTAATTAAATTGGTCTGTTTTAATTGGTCTGACATTTATTGCGTTCATATTGCTACTCGACATTGCATTACACAAATATATCCTTAAAAATTGTTATCTAGAATTTAAAAGCCGATGTTACAAATAGTACGCCTCTCCCATCATTATGTATGTCGAAAATTGTCCGTGTTTTTAAGAGTTAATATCTCGGCTATTTACTGACGATTTTTTCGAAAATCACTAACAACAATGCTTTTATATTTCTGCTACGATATGTACTTCCAGCGCTCCTCAACAAGTCTGCTGAATGTCTACAAATGTGTGTAAAGGGATAATGTGTAAAGGGAAAATGCGCTTTTCTGAAAAACTATGTGATCTGTAGTTTTCTTGCAAGGTTTAAAGTACTGTCTACTATCTCTAATTTTTTCATAATTATAATTTCAGTAGTCTGAGAAGTGAATGGGGAAGGACATAGTATTGCATCTCATTTTCTACGGTATCTCTTAAAATTTAACGCTTAAAATTACAAGCACTGTATTTTTGAGTTCAGTGTTACAAAAGCTTTTTAGCGACACCGCACACAATATACAAAGAAAGCAAATAACTTTTTTAAGTAATTTAATTAATTTCTCTAAATTTTCATAAATATATTAGTGAATGTTTAATAATCTGGAAATATGTGGCTAAATAGTTTTTATTACTTACCCTAATTTGAACTTTCCGCGTTCTGTAACTTACGAGTAAAATGGCTGTGACAGACAGACATTATAGTGATCTTATAATAGTTCCGTTTTTACTTTTTAAGTATGTAACTCTAAAAAAAAGAAAGTTTCTTAATTACATTAACAATTTATTGCTTCAAAATTACAATTAAAACAAGGTATTTTATTTGAAATAATGTATTGTTAAATAAAGAAAAAATATTTAGCTTATTAAAATTACGACTCGTTATATTTAAAAAATATGTTAGTTTATTTTTAAAATACCCATTTTGATATTTGCTAAATTGATTACTAAATACTTTTCCATCTTTCATTGTTTCTATAATACTCATTCAAATTATATCTTCGTGATCTCTTTTTTTTTTAGTGCATTCAATTATTAGATTCCGTTTTCGTAATTGTTTTAATTTAAATAATAGCTAAATTTATAATAAAAATCGCTTCATCCATCACCAAACATGATCTATCAAACTATCATCTTAATTATTTATGAAAAATAAAAAAATAAAAAATGAGAATTAAACAAATTTATCCCCAAAATTGGCTAATTTTTTTTTCATTATGATTGAATTTCGATATCTTGAATAATACTGAATCATCTGTACAATACTTCATTGCAAGCAATTTTTTCCAAGTTCTGACCATCGTTAATATACACATTTTGAAAATACAATATAAAATTTTTACTGCATTCCTACAATACTTTCTTGTAAAAATTGTTCCCCAACTTACCAGCCTTAATGAAAATCTTTATATGGTTAGCAGATACACATCTTGACAATGCAATATACAACTGTCCATGTGCAATAATTTTGCGTTCAATGTAAATTTTAACTAATTCAAGCATCTTTCTATGTGATATGTTAATCGTCAAAGCGTGAACAAGTCTAATCGGAAACTGTCTTCAAATTAACACAAATGGCAACTGGTCATGACTCCTGATGTGTCTTGGAATAGTGGCTACCGTTCAACTTTGATCACCAATAATAATTTTTGCTGGTTAAACCCTACATCGAATACGTATAACATGCAAGTGTGTTCCATTACATAACCCATTGGTTGCTGATGGATTTCTAATCAGCATGACTATGCATCCCTTTTCAATTTTGAACTGTAAGGCGGCATATCAGAAGGAGTAAGTAAGTGTAAGTATTCATCACGATATCTGTGTGCTGCGTCTTCTTTTAGAGTGTTATCTCTGTGGACTCTATTAATAGTTGCTTTGTCAATGCTGTAGCAGATTAATTTATTTCCAGATATCTTGTCCAAAATCTTATAATTAATTCTGTTAACTTTATCATTTTGAAGTGACAATGTAATTCTCGATTGAAGATTAGTTGGAAAATCTGTGACATTTTCAAAGAAATATTTTGCCAAGTTAAAACAAAATAGAGCAGATTAAGTTTCAACTTCTAGTTCATTCATATCTTCATTATCAATCTGCAGCATCTATTTTGAAAAATTCCCTGCATCAGTTTCTGCTCCCATGTTGACCTTCAGATAGTGAATTTCAAAAAGCTTTCAAAGGTGGATGATTTCAAGCAATACTGTTAAAAATCTTGTTCCAGTTTGAACCAAATTTTGGGGCTCAATAGCTACTTCTGTAAGATGGGGATACCTTGAACTAATATTTGGACCTCCTGTTGAAGCAAAGTTCCAATAGTTGGAACGAGATTGAAATAGGAAGTTCCAAATTTGGTACGAGTTTTCATCATCTTATGGGGCAGCTACTGAGCACCAAAATTTAGTTCAAACTAGATAAAAAATTTTAACAGTGTATCAGAAATAACTTTTGCAGGGGTAGCTTTTTTTCAACAGGTAGAATTTGCCTGAAATCCCCACCAACTATAAATGCTTTTCCACTAAATTAAGCATCATAATTTATAACATCTCATAAGGCACGATCAGTGATCTCCAGGGATTTTTTTGAAATCATACTTCCTTGATCCCAAATTATTACATCAACTTCTTTCAAGCTAAGCTTGTCACGCCTTTTTAAGAAAACAAACATCATCATCTATAGTAGATTGAAAAATCGATGAGAAATCATTCCAACTGGTAAAATAATGCATCCAATGCCAAACCCTACAACACATGCAACTTTCTTTTGTAATATCACAAGTTTATGATATATGTCTTTATACAGAAATGTTATCTCACCTACTTTAAAACATATTTCTGGCAATTTAAATATCGTTGCTTTTGTCACTGCTTCATCACAATGTTAATGTCAAATTAGTCATAAATGACACATTTTTCACAAATTTGTCACATTGTGACCATTTTGTGAAACGTCACAAACGAGCTCTAAACCGGCCATAACGACTTCACATTTTAGTCACTCTGACATCACATCGACGTCACGTCACGCCACATCGACAATCGATGGTCACAAAGTTACAAAGTAACTTCACAACGACGTTGCAGTGACGTCACCATGTCTTACGAGAGAAGACCGGTTTCGGTTGCATTTAGTCAGTGCTAGCGGAGGTAGAAATCTGCTCATATATGAGGAGCCCAGAAGCCAAGGGGTATAAGTGACAAAATTGAAAAAAATGAGTTAAGTGCACAGGCTATCTGGAAATAAGTCTATTTATTTGTAGGTAAAGAGTTATGAGTGACTTTTTAATTATGCACTGAGTTTTAGGGGTCAGTTACTTAACATCTTTCCCGAAACCATGAAACGCGTGGAGGCCAAGGGGTATAAGTGCAGGTGTATTCATTAACGTCTATATAGCTGATGCGCGACCAACGACATGCAAGGCTAGTTCATGACTCTGAAAACGCCCCAGGAATTTGATAATTTTTAAACGTCCATTGGTACAAAAACACGATCATATGCCAATTTGTACCAATCTCAGTTTAAAATTATTAACACCGTGTAACGTTTTAAACCTTATGAACTGGAGTTGTATGTCGTTTTTCAAAATGTTTTTCGTCAGTTTTTTTTCTGTTTAGAATTTGCTTTTTAATGCATTAACTATTACATTAAATAAATGCAAACTGTTAAGTAAGAAAAATTAAACTTTAAACAGGGATTCTGAAGCACTTTCCGAGAATTCCTGAAATCTTTAAAAAGTTTTCGCAATTTAAGGTAATAAAATGTTACTGTCAATAAAAAAATTTGTATTTTAATACTTTTAAACAGCCCTGTGTTTGATCTGTCGGTTATATATGTACAGTATAATGAAAAAAAAACTAATTTAGGAAGAAAATCCGTAACAGTTTGAAATTTCTCTTTCAGCATTTTGTACTAATACATGGAAACATACTTGTATACTTTTGTTCCTCCCTGGAGTTTACCTAGAACCTGTATTATACGCCAGTATTTTGCTAAAATTTAGCTCCAAGTAAAACATTTTAAGACTACTGAAATAATATTTCAAGAAATTTTCACCCATAGATGACCATGTATTCAATTCTGTATGTTGCCCTGTACATCATTTTATCTGTATTCTACAAACATTTCTGAGTAAACTGAATGAAATTCATCATAAAAATACATAACTTATTTAAAAACAATCTTTTAGTAAATTATACTCATATTCAGTAACCTTTACCAGATCTTTTGTGTAGCCCTGTATACCAAATATTGCATTTATACATACCATGTAATACGTATAAATTTAGTAAAACTTAAAAGCGCATATCATAATTAAGAAGACATTTTATCCATCCATCAACCATATCGATAATGTACAGTTTTTTTGGATAGAATGTACTATTTCAAATTTTTAGTGTGTCCCTGTAAATGCTGTGAACTTCATGTTATGCGCGATATAACTTATATTAAATCTCATGGACGTATATCAATTTTATTATACATGAAAAGTTTAATATAATTAAAATATGTTGCAAACAATTTTCACTTTCCCATTATGTAATTGAATTCTTTTGTGCAGCCCATTAAATGAATATTAGCTTTTTTTTCACCACATATTTTACAGAATGCATATTTTAATGAACTTCATAGATGAATATAAATCTTAATATATTTGACAGGGTGTAACACATTTAAAATTCATTTAAAACGATTTTTCCCCATAGTCCGAAATGAAACGAAAAACTTTTGACTGTCCCTGTAAATAAATTAATCATGCTAGAAACTTTATTTGAAATAGGCTTCGTGCTAGGATAAGCCTAAATAATTTCCAAAAAATTCAGCGCAATTCGAGTATATATACGAGAGTTAGAGCGAGGAAAGACAGCCGGATTGCTTTAAAGACAGACAGACGGACAGACAAAAGATATTCACTTTTTACCTTTGTTAGACAGTGTTAGAAAATTTCAATTTTTTCAAAACTTATAATAAAACTTTAAATCTTAGAATAGTTGTTTCATTCATGTGTATCAACATTGATCTTAAATTTCTCGTATTTTCATTTTTTTATTTCATAATTTTTCCATTTTAGAACCTTTATTAAAACAAAATTTTGTCCATTCATTTATTTATATCAGCATTGTTCCTCATTTTTTATAAATTTATCTTTTTATTTCATGTTTTTTTTTTATTTCTTGTATTAATTCGGCACTTGTACCCAAGCGGTTTTCATTACTGCTTGGAAGCCAAAGGGTACAAGTGCCGAATGCTGATAAATATTGCTTAGTTATACATTTAAAACAAAATTTAATCCTCTGTTTTTCTAAACAGTTATTGAAATAAGAGTTCAAAGAACGTTAAGAAATAAGCAAAAGATTCCTATCCCAATTCATTCAATTACAATTTATGCTTAACTTTGAACTCAATTTACTCGAAATCTAAATTATGTCACTTGTACCCCTTGGCTTCCGAGGTCCTCATATATAGTAGAGACGGAGGATTGAAGGCAACCAATAGGATGGCAGAGGACTGCAAGTAAGGGCCAATCGGAGAGCACACGTGGAAAGTGACCGGAGGGGAGAGAAAAAGGTAAAAAAGGAGCAGGAAAAAGTAATAATAATAAGCATTACGAAATAGAGGTTTTAATGTAATATTTCCAGCAATTCGAAAGAGGGGAGATAGCAAAATCACAATTGACGTTTTGGTCAAAATTTTTATAAATGTGACACGCTTCAAGGAAGTTAAGTTCATGAATGAAAGTAGGTTTTAAAAATAATGGTTCCCTTCAATTTCTTGATACTTTAGTATCTCGCATGGTAACTGGTTTTTCTACGTCCGTTTATCGAAAAAGTTTTGCCGTTTGTTAACCCCCCCCCCCCCATGCTCATTCTTGTCATCCTCCGAGCCAAAAAATGGCCGCTTTTTATACCTTTATAAATCGTGCATTATATATTTGTTCTGATTCCCAGTCATTAAATAACGAAATTCAATACATTAAAGCCATAGCGATTCATAGGGGTTACAATCCTTCTATAATTGATGCTGCCCTATTTAAACTGCAGCGCCCTCGTTCCTCAATCACACCAAAATCTTCTACTCTATCCAATATCAGCATTGTGTTACCCTTCTTTCCTAAAACAAGCTTTACCATTGCTAAAATTCTCAAACAACATGACTTCAAAATAATTTTTGCGCCTATTAATAAATTCACCCTCTCCAAATTCAAAGATTCTATAGATTTATTTAATTCATGCGGAATTTACAGTATTAATTGTCAGTGCGGTCTTTCCTACATTGGACAAACCAAACGCTTAAAAAAAAACATATCAATGAACATAAAAATTATATTAAGAAACAAGAAATCAATAAATCATCTATTGCTAAACATTGCTGGAAGATGAACCATACTTTGAATTTCGGTTCAGCAAAAATAATTACAAAATCTATCTTCATTCATGAACTTAACTTCCTTGAAGCTTTTCACATTTATAAAAATTTTGACAAAATTTTCAATTGTGAATTCGCTATTCCCCCTCTTTCGAATTTCTGGAAACAATACATTAAAACCTCTATTTCGTAATGCTTATTATTATTTTTTCCCGCTCCTTTTTTATTTTATTCTCTCCCCTCCGGTCACTTTCCACGTGTGCTCTCTGATTGGCCATTACTTGCAGTCCTCTGCCATCCTATTGGTTGCCTTCAATCCTCCGACTCTACTATATATATGAGCAGATTTCTACCTCCGCTAGCACTGACGACTGTACGCTGAATGCTACCGAAACAGGTCTGCTGTTTATATGCAATATTTAATGCTTCTTAACCTTGCTAGTTTTGTATTCCATCTTTTTAACATTATTTACAACTTTTACATTGACGAGTTTTTCATAGAGCCATCTCTTATTGCCGAAAAAACAGGAACCTTATTGGATAAGAATGGGAATAAATGTTAAATTTGCAAAGTACGGGAATTAATGTAAAATTGGCTTTACTTTTGGCGAGTAATTTTGATCACCAAATTTGGCGATTTATTGCCAAGTTTGTGATAAACTTGGCTACATAACCAGGTCTCCACGATGGTAACCTCATTCCTCTGCGGTTTCACCTTATCTATGGAGATTTTAATTGGTTCATTTCCAAATGGTAACCTTTTTTTAATACAAAACCATTTACAATTTTTTTTATTTATACAGCACTTGTTATATAAAATAAATCTGTTGCCATAATATAACTTTTTAACAATTATAAAAAATGAAACATTTTTTTAAAATGTGATATAGATTTTTTACGTCTGTCACGTCTGTTAGGTTCTGTGTGTAATTTACATCTGTTATAGATTGTTTAGTTTAATTTCTCTCTTTCTTTACTTTCCATGTGATTCTATTTTTATTTTGTTAAGATATTTTCCCATCTCAAATATGTATATCATAGTGAAACGAATTAGTTCATTTTGCTGAAAGGAAACTTATTAGGAACCAATTTTGGTTCGCGACCTAAAGGTCAACAATTGTTGACCAGTTCTTTTAGACGTAGAAGGTTGACAATGATAAATGAATTAACTTCCACAAAGTTAGCAGAACGTCATTTATGTTACCACACTCACATTTTTATGTTGCTGAAAATGACATTTTTGGCTTATTTCCGAAAACTATTCCTTATGATAAATCTTTTTCTTTTTCGCAATTTCTGTGGTGGTTTTTAATTTTTTCCGAAATTATGACCATTAATTGTTTTACTTATGTAACTGTTTAGAAAATAAGAAATGTAAATTAGTGTCTGCAAATTTTTAAGAAAGAGTTTTTTAACTGAATCATATGAATATTTATTTATTTTAAAATATACAACATTTACACCCACTCATCGGAATAACATCATACAATTACGTTAAAAAGCATCTAAATCCAGGAGAGAATATTACTCTACTATCGTTGCATATGGGTTTGTCTATTGTTATTCTTGTCTGTTGTTATTCTTGTGACCATCAAAGCAAATTTGCAAAAATAATCACAATTATTTTATGACAAAATGTAATTAGGGTAAGACTGATATAACCCAAATTTTTATTAATCTTATGTAGCCAGTCGTCAAAACAGTTAACAAGATTAGATTTACACTGCTCAAAACAATTAAAGGATATTTTAAGTTTTATATAAAATAAAGATATAAATGAATTTTTTTGCCGAAAATAGAAGAAGAGAATCACAAATGCAAATTTTTCTGGTTTTCAAACTGTGGAGTATGCAAATTTTGAGTTCGACGTCAAAAACCTCGCTTCAGCGGCAGCGAATGAAATTTGACTTTCAACTGGATAAAAGGGAATGAAGACAAGGATGATTGGCATTCAGTGATTGCTTTGTTTCGATGAGTACGGTGTCTCAGCGAAGTCATTTGACAGATTCAGAAGCTTGGAGAATTGTTGGTAGGTTAGAACGAGGCCAAACTCAAGCCGAAGTAGCGCAAGCCATTGGAGTGTCACAAAGTGTCATTTCCAGGATCTGGAACCGTTTTTTGGAGAGTGGATGTGCAGGCCAAAGACCAGGGCAAGGTCGTAGACGGGCAACAACGCCGAATGAAGATCGGTATTTAGCGTTACAGCTCGGACACACCGAAACATGAACGCTACTCTTCTCCAACAACACCTTCGCTCGGATACAGGCACCACGATTCCAACTCAGACTGTCCGAAACCGGCTCCATGCCTGTATACTCGTAGGTCTGTATGCTCGCCGACCGATGGTATGTGTTAGATTAACATCAAGGCATCGTCGCGACCGCAGGGAGTGGGCAACCGAGCATGTCAACTGGAGGAGAAATGAATGGAGCGATATTCTGTTTTCTGACGAGTCCCGTTTTTCTGTGCATTCGGATAATAGGCGTATTTTCATCTGGAGGGACCGTGGCAGTAGGAATAATCCTGCGTTCGTGCACGAAAGTGTCAATTTTGGCGGTGGAGGAGTTTTGGTGTATGGTGGGATCTCTATTGACGGGCGCACTGACCTCTACATCATTCGAGATGGAGCTCTGACTGGTCGCCGATATAGGGATGAGATCCTCAGACCTATTGTAGTCCCTTACGCTGCAGCAATCGGAGATAACTTCATTTTAATGGACGATAACTGCAGGCCACATCGTGCAAACCTGGTGGAGGATTTCCTTATCGAGGAAGGAATCGTATGAATGGAATGGCCAGCGTGTTCTCCAGACATGAATCCAATCGAGCACGTTTGAGACGCTCTAGGAAGACGAGTTTCTGGCCGCCAACAACCCCCACAAACTCTCCAAGAACTGGAAAGAGCTCTTCTTGAAGAGTGGGGCAGAATACCCCAACTCATCATTAATAGCCTCATTGAGTCCATGCCTCAAAGGTGTTCAACGTTGCTGGCCGCCCGTGGAAACCGTACCTCCTACTGAAAATGATTTTCTTTGAAGAAAACACCTTTTCTTATTCTTTTTTTCTCATATGCACAAATCTTTTTTTTCCTTTTGTACACAAATGCGCACTAAAATGCATTTTTTTCTGCCAAACATGTGTAATTTATTCTCATATAACCTACTATGTCTGTCGACCATGTATCAATCAGCTAAAAAGTTTCCCAGATACAAAATCCACCTGAAACTGCAATATCCTTTAATTGTTTTGAGCAGTATATTATATAGACGAGTAAAATGATTTTTGTTCAAATTTTAATTCATTTTACGTGAGTAGTGTCGCGAATGAATTTGTTAGCTTCATTCGCCATCTTGTTTCAAAGTAGCGGCCGTTTAAATAGTTTTTAAAAAAAAATAATTTAAAATTAGGCACAAAAACATTGGAAATCGAAAAATATTTCTCTTTTATGTGCTTGACCTTGATACAAAGATTCCAAACATTCTTTGTTTTTTCTGTATCTTAAAATATGTCTTAGTTCTAGATCTTTGAATTTCTAATGTGGGTGACATTTTGTAATGGTCTGATATTTGTCACGTGATAACACGCATACACTGTAAAAATTGGAGATCCAAATTGGGTTGAAAGATTTCTGGGTATAGTAATGTTCCTAAAATAGTACAGTAAGGATTCCAAAATGGTAAAGTATTGTTCCCAAAATAGATAACCCAAAGTGGTTCAAAACAGAGCAGATCTTTATTAACATTAAATTAATCAAAATTTCTGAGGTATAATGTATATACTATCTAAGATATTTTAATTGTTTTAATGTCATTAAAAATCGGACTTTTTTAAAACGATTTTGTGCTACAAACTTTACTTTCCAAATTGGAACAATGCTGTACCCAGAAATATTTCAACCCAATTTGGGTATTTTATTTTTACAGTGTATCATGAACCGACTTGGATGTAACTTGGTGTGTATCCTCCTCAGTCCTGAGACCAACTTTGAGTCTTTTTTTTATTTCTTGCTAAATGGGCTTTAAACACACTGAAATACAATGGAAAAATGCTATAATTTTTTTTTTTTTTAATTAAAAAATTAGTGTCTCCTACAGGCGACATCCGGTCACAATCGCATACGATATGTTAAATACAAATTATAAATTTATATATATATATATATATATATATATATATATATATATATATATATATATATATATATATATATATATATATATATATATATATATATATATATATATATATATATATATATATATATATATATACGTATTAAATATTTTACGACCAAATACAATTTTAATATTATTTACAATTTATAATAATGCAAAATATATTATTAAGATAAAAAAGTTCTTTAATTGTATAAAAACAACATACATAATAGTTTGAAAATTAAATTGGTAATTATCTAGTCTTTTAGAAATAACTAAACTTAAATTAAAAAAATATATACAATTATTGCAAATACTTTCATAAATATCAGTAAATATTTTTAAATTGATTTTTAAAACATTATTTTTCGTTAAATAATTTGAAACGTTGTTTGTCTTCTTACAAAGATTAAAAAAAATCTTTACATGCAGTGCATCGAATCCTTGCAAAATAGGATTTACAACGAGATATTTTACATCGATTTTTTGTAGATGGTTTCGGAATCTCAGGCAGATGTGAAACCTTTCTTTTTCATAAAAGGGTTGTTGGCAAGGAAATTTTTTGATTGTATCTATTTTTCTGTGGTGTTGACGGCTCGCTCTGAGCCACTGCAATCTTCTGTGCCGCAGAACAGATACTCTCGTGTAGATGAACTCTGAACGAAAGATAGTCTAATATTTCTTTCTTTGCTCTGTTGAGCACTGTTTGGTGACCCCTATATTCTATCCAACTGGTGGCTATAGCAATCTGGTACCTTCAATTTACAGGATTTAGTTTTCCTTTGATGAATTATCTTCTTGGTGCATGGCCATAAAAAAGGAATAATTTGTTCATCAATAGCTATGGCTGAAAATTTTTTATTCAGCAAACATTCGGATATAACAATTTAAACAGATCTGGCTTTCCAGAATTTATCTTCAGCCTTTTCTTCATCCGTTACTGTGAGATTATGTCTTAGTTTTAAATTGTTTCTTATTGAAAAGTACCTATCACATGACATGTTATTTGGATCGCGGGTGTCTTTTGGCCATTACATACGTATTTTAGGATATTTTAAATATATCATTTCAATTGTGGTAGCAAAAAAAAAAAAAAAAAAAAATGTCAGTTCACACCAGTGTATACCTCACATCTACTCTCAATACGGGATACTTTCAATGACGGTTTCAATTTTAAAAACAACCACAAGTCATAAGTCATATCTGGAGAATAGGAAGATTCGCGAACGACTGAAATTCCATTTTTTGGCAGGAAAGTCTGAATCAAATTAGATAAATCAGTTCGTTTGATTTAATCGTTTGATCAATCGTCAAAAACCGACGAGCACTTATAACAGCATGTGGATTGCGGTGAAAAGCATGCGCATTAAACTATCTCCTACCAATCTACTCAGTGACACCACCTTAGAATAACTGCTGTGCGTGGAAAAAGTCAGAGTCGGATGCTTATCAGACATATGTCGTAGGCACTAAGAGATTGCAAGAATGCTGTTTCTTTCAGCCTTTTTAATTTATATCGTATAAAAACTACTATGGCAAATTTCATGTTTCTAGCCCTTCAGAACACAAAAATCGCACTTCAGAACATTTTTTACTTCTTTCCAACTGAGCGAAAAATTGCCCAGGCCGAGAATCGAACCCAGATACTTGGCATACAAAGCCATTGTTTTACCTATTAAGGGAGACCCGTAAGAAAAACCCAAAATTTTTATTATTGATTCTAAAGTAATGAATTTTGGTGTACCATTTAAGAATCTTCTTGTAAGGAATAATTAGCAAAAAATTCACTTTTTATTGAAAAGTATATTTTTTATGGGGATTTTTATGATTTTTTTTGTCGAAAAATACACTTTTTAAAATTACTACTCCTCATTCAATTTTCAATATTTTGGTAATACTAAAATTTCTTAAATAGTGTTATAGTATATAGAAAAGAACAAAGGAGAGATATTTTTAATTTTCTATTTTAATCGGTTAAACAAAATAACAACAAAAAAAAGCATGGTAAATTTTCTTAAATTTGTTATAATTTTCATGTTTACCAATTTATGTAAAATTTTCAGAAATAGTTAAAAAAAATATATCTCTCCTTACTTTTGTTGCAAATTTTTTTAAGATTCTAAAAACATAAACACTTTGTTTCTAAATCATTTTACCACTGAGCCTTAGTACTTTGAACTTAGGCAAAATATGAAAAAAGTCATTTTCAGGAAAACACGTTTTAAATGGCCGCTAGTCCTTTAAACTCTATAGTGATTACAATTTAAAAAGCTCATTTTCTACCTGTTCCAAGTGTCCTTGAGTTCTGAAATTTTGCATGGATATTCGCAAATATGTATTTTGTCGTTTTCTGAGAAAAAAAAAAAAATTGAACTTTTGATTATTTTTGTCCGAAAATGGGGTTCGGGTCTCCTTTGAGCTATCTGGGCAATAGCCGGCTGGGATTTTTTGCTCAGATAACCTTATAGGTCATAACATCTGGTCTGTCATTTAGACAGCTTGGCAGAAAGACACATTATTTTAACTCCAAAAATAATAATCCTATTAACAGTTTACTGCATCGAATTAAGCGTCTCATTTCCAATTAAAATATATCTTTGAATTGAAATTTGAATAAAATACAGGGTCATGAAAATGGAAGAATGCGCAAAACAGGATTACAAATATCTCGGCAACTAATAGTCCGATCGACTTCGTTCTTTATGGAAAATGTATGTTCTTTTGTTGCCTTTTACGTCCACTCCTTAAAGTAAAAAAAAAAATCGAAAAAATATATGTGCATTTCATCAGAACGAATTTTTCAAGAGTCCGAAAAAAATAGTTCCGGATAATCGAGACTACTGATATTCAATGGCTTCTTTCCATTTTTACATACTAAGTACATGCAAAATTTCAAGTCTCTTTCTCAACTTGTTGGGGAGATAGAGCATTTAAAGATAGACAGACAGATGGACGACAATAATTTTTTTCTAAAAATATGTTTTTCTCCAGTATCCAAAAGATGTAAATCCGTCAAAAAAAAATTTCGATTTTCAAAACGATTGCAAGATTTATCATATACTACGCATGATGGGTAAGTAATAAAAGTTGTCATTGAAATGACATAGTTTTTAGTCGTAACCTAAACTTTTGAGATTATGTATGGTTACAAATTTATAAATAATTTTATTTATATATATTTTAATGAAAATTCGATAATATGCATTCTTTTTGAAGGATTTATTTGAATAGTTTTGCAGAATCTAATAAATAATTAAAATAGTTTTATTTAATTTTGCATCGCGATTTGATAAACGACTTTTTTTGAAATTATGCCTAAGCTTTTCAGACAAATTGACCACTCCGATGAACGCAGCCAAATACAATACCGTACTCCAAATACAATATTTCTGATTTTGTGAATTTGTCGTTATCCTTTTCAGACTTCATGTATATGAGCAATTACATGAAATTTTGAGGGGAGGGAAGGGACCCCTGAGCCTATTGGTATGGGAAAATTCTTTATGTCTATTTATCAATATGCGCTTTTTACCCCATTCGCGCTGGAGACTTTAACAAAATTTTTAATGTTTCGCCACCCGTTTTAATCCTCTATGCACTGACGGTACTTTTAAGTACCGTTAAAGAAATTTTAAAGTAAAATATATTTACTCAGTCTTTTAATAAAACTTTTTTTTCTTTCCATACATTATATTCTGTGCGTCCAAACTTAGATAGAGTAGCGAAATAGCCGAAACTAAATATTTTGAAAAAGTGATAATTTTCTTAATGTTTTTCATAGGTACGGTTTTTCTTTCTTTGAAAAAAAGTTTTGTGGAACATTTTCAAATGCAAAAGCCTTTTTATTTACAAAGATGATCGTAATACATTTGAATACATTGCTTTTATAAGAGTTTTTATATTTCCATTCAAACATTTTTGATTAATTAATCTTATTATTTTTGTAAATATTTTCAAAAAAGCTATAACTAACAATATATTTAATTGGTTTTAATGATAAAACATACTTAAATTTCACATATTTAGCATTTAAAAATTCCAGTGTTATCTTCAAAAAAAATTATTAATGAGATGACGCGATTTCTTGATAAATATTTCGGTAGATAAAGAGTTTAAAAAATGTGCCTGATTAAATCGAGAAAATGTTCCGATTAAATAAACCAAATTTTACAGTAAAATTTTACTGGTGAGGATTAACAAGGATTCTTAAGCATTTTTTTATTCGTGTCGCCCGTCCTCAAAGGGATAGAAAAAATAGCTTCAGAATGCTTTGAGTCAACATCGTTGTATATATGTTGCGGCCAAAACCAAAAATTGGCCAATTCTAGGACTGGCCGGCCAATTCCCAAATTGGCCAGCAATGTTAAAAAATGACTGGCCAATTGTAGAATTGGCCGGCTAATTCGCGAACTGGCCAGATACAATTGGCCAATTCGCGAACTGGCCAGATGCGATTGGCCAATTCGCGAAATAGATATAGCACTCGGCTTAATTCTTTCTAACATAGCTGAAAATGTCTATGAATTCAAATAGTCTAGCCGTCAGCCTGTCCGTGCTCTAACTCGAGTAATGGTTCCGGTTAACTTGTGATTCTCATCTTATTTGGTTTATCAATTAATTTCGATATTGAAAGGGATTTGTGTACTATTTTTGGTTAATTTAGTTGGGTACACAAAAATATTTCGTTTCAATATAATCAATGAAAATATTTTTTACTGTGCATTTTAATGTTACATTACCTTAATTACAAAAAAATTGGTACCTATGCATCATAGTTCGGGTGTTGGCCAAGGTTTCCCGGCCAGTTCGCGAATTGGCCGGCCAAAACCCCAAATACGCTATTCATTTCATATATTTCGGGTTTTGGCCAGGAAGCTTGGCCAATTCGGGTATTGGCCGGCCAGTTCTAGAATTGGCCAGGCTCCGGGTATTGGTCGCAACATAATTTACATTCACACAACAATAAATTACATTGTGCGGATTAAAATGGTACTTTTCTTTTCTTTACTTTTAATTCTACTTGTTCTGATTTCTTCCTTTGCTTTTCTTTGTTTTTCTTTTTCTTTTGTTTTATTTTGTTTAAATTAAAATTAAAGTTACAGTAATTTTTCAGAATTCTTCTCCACTGTACACGATGTATGTCCGTGTGCATATATATATATTATAAACACGCATGTTTTTACTTTCTTCTATCTTTACAAGAAGAAAGTATTGGATTCATGAAAATTTTCGACTTCCCGTCTTCGACGGATTTATACGTTTTAGGAGGTCCTGAACACGTTTTGACTATTTTTAGAAAATGTCTGTCTGCGATTCTGTCCGTCTGTCTGTGAGTCTGTGTGTCTGTCTGTGAGTCTGTCCGTCTGTCAGTCTGTCTGTATGTGACAAAAAATTTCTGGGCGCTCTATCTCAAGAACTAATGCTCGAAATTAATAAAATTTTATATTCTGTTAGACCTTGATATGAATTAGTGCCTATTGGTTTTCGGTGAAAATTGGCCTGCAGGTGGCGCTGCTATACCACGTTTTTCATGATTTTCATGATTGCTATATCTCAAGAACTAATGCACAGAATTTCACCAAACTTCAGATTCTGCGATACCTTGAGATACATAGCCGCTGATATGGTTTTGGTGTGAACTGCCTTATAGGTGGCGCTGTTATACTACATTTTGCACGATTTTTGTGATAGCTATATCTCAAGAACTAATGCAGAGAATTTCATCTAATTTTAGATTCTGTTACACTAGAATATATAACATAATTAGACGCTGATTACATTTTGGTATTAACCTTGCAACAAGTGGTGCAGCTATGCTGCATTTTGCACGATTTTTCCGATAGCTATATCTCAACAACCAACGCACAGAATTTCATCAAACTTCAGATTTTGTTACAAAATGACATATAACATAACGACACGATGATTACGTTTTGTTATAAATCCTTCAACTGATGGTGCTGCTGTGCTAAATTTTACACGGTTTTTTTTAAACTAACTATATCTCAAGAACTAATGCACAGAATTTCATCAAACTTCAGATTCTTTTACATCATGACATAATTGGACGCTTTTTTACGTTTTGGCATAAATTGTCCAAGATATGGTATTGCTGTGCTACGTTTAGCAAATTTTTTGTTCTAACTATATCTCAAGAACTAATGGACGAAATTCCATCAAATTTCAGATTCTGTTAGGTCTTGACATCAATAGATGCTTATTAGGTTTTGGTATAAATTACCTAACATGAAGCACTACTAAGCTCATTTTCTCAGAATATTGATTAAATTTTGCGTTTTAGGCTTTTCGGATACCAGAATCTCATTAGGCTAGGTCAAATGTTCGAGGAAATTCGATAATGGGTAACTTTGGCTTCACCACGTTTTTTTTTTTTTTTTTTTTTTTTTTTAAATATTAAAATGTATTTATTAGATAAAAGAAAGTTTCGGGATTGACTCATCCAACTAGTTTGTTAATGTTATTGTTGTTTTTTTTTCAACAGTTTTAAATAAAATTTGAGCTGATATTTTCTAGGGAAAGTGTAAAGTTTTAACGCATTCTTGAATTAAGTTTTACTTTGAAAAATACTTTTCCAATACATTCCTATCGAAAAACAGTTTAAACAATCTTTTTTAATCTTTGACAATATCAGGGTTTTTTCTGAAAATATTTTATACTGGAAAAGTTTAACAAATCTGCTTGTCAACTGAGTGAAAATATAGCATGTTTGTAAAAGAAACTAAAGAAAAAAAAACTTTTTTTTTATTTGGTGAATTCAGGGAGTTTAACCGATTAAGTGAAAAGAAAAAAATTGTATCCAAGATAAGCATTTAATCTGGGACACACATTATAAGAAAAGGTCCTTTTGTCAATAAAGGATAATCTGACAGTGATAAATGAGCTGGCACCACAATGACACACAGACACGAAAAAAAAAAACTTTTCACTTTTTATGAAACATTTGGAAGGAGTTAGATAATGTGCTGAAAGGCTTGAAGACCTCTTACAAATTAAGGTTTAAAAAAATAAAATGAATATAGATTTCATATAATGCGATCTGGTGTTACAAAAGTTTTAAAATATATTTTTTTCTATAGTATTTTATTTCCTTCCGTTAATGAAACACAATAGTTTAATTATACGGAATTGTCTTACTTTTCCGTATGATTAATTTATTTTTTGCTTTATTTTATTTATAAGTTTTCTTAAAATACTCTAAGGGGCTTTTCAAATATAGCGTTATCAACTTTTTGGTAATTTTCGACCCCTTCCCCCCTTTTGATATCATACGCTATCATTTAACGAGCCCCCTCCTCGTCCGGCAGTAATGTTGTTTCAAAGAGTTTTTATAATTATTACTATTATTCGAAAAGATATACAAAACTGGTTACATTTATTTTTCGCATACTTTTATGATTCAAAGTCAATAAAATATCATTTTGTATATAAAAAAACTTTATACCAAAAAACGCTTAAAAAACCTGTTTCACTTGCCCCGGAATGGAGGAGGGGTGGGAAGCAGATAAATATTCTTAACTGCAAAACAAGTGGGCAATATTTCTTCACTTTTTTTTCTACTTATTAATAAACACAAGCTTCATTTCAAATATATTTCATCTATGGTTTTACGAACCCTGATTATATATGCATTCACATATGAAAAAGAATAGAAATATCAAACGTTGGTTTATTACATATTTTAGAATTAAATAACTTAATAGTAATTTAATGTTTTTAATAATAACTTTACATTTTCATAAAAATAGATAACAGGATTAAAACAAGATAACCTGCTATTTTCTAAAAAATATGCTACAAATAGAAAAAGAATATTTTGAGTGGATTGGAAATGCTATCGATATCAAAAGACAAACCTCCCCTCCCCCTAGCGATATCTTACTATATCATATGCCAGACCCCCCCTCCCGCCTACAAGGATAACGTTATATTAGCATAGCCCCTTATAGTTTTTAACCTATTTGAAAAATAATAAAATGAAAAATCGTCTATCACAGTACATACTATGAATCAGTTTTTAACACGGACAGATTATTGTTAAGAGAAAATGGAACATAAAATAATTCAAAGTTTTGAATTTTTAATTATCGGCCTAAAAATGATCTGAAAAATTATAATTCTAAATGATTACGGACATAAAGGACTGTGATGTTGGAAGGCTTTTAAATAATATATTTTAAGCACTATCGGGGTGCATATATATATGCTTTTTTTCCAATTTTAATTTATCAGTTTTGGTAAATTTTTCTAAAATTCTCTTTTAGATAAACAGTTGAAACTTTCCAAAATTGTGTTAACTAACTTTGTATTATTATTATTATTATCTAATATTTTATGTCTGAGTGAAAAATTATTTACGGTAATGAAAAATATCTTACTGAAATTTTTTAGATTTTCAAAGTTTTTTAGAAAAATATTTTTAATGTTTTTTCTTTTAAACCAAAATGAAAATTTCTTCTTATTATTATGAAATTGTTTGTTTTCTGACACTACAACAAATTTTAAGATGAAATATTCATCAGTTTTTCAAAAAAGTATACTGAACAATCATATTGCTCAAAAAATACGTAAAAGTTAATCAGTTCTTGAAAATAATTTATGTATGAAGTTAATTTCTTTTGCTTTATATATTGGCTATAATGTGTACATTTAATGTAAAAAAGAACTACTTCTATCTCTGTTTTTAAGTAAAATACATGATGTTAAAAGTTTTCCAAAATCTGCTTCATTTTACTTGTGTGCCCTTAAGAAATTTCATTTTTACTCATTCAATGAAATGCGATATCTAAAATTTTTAAAGAGAAAACTTGTGTCTCAAGACTAAACACTTTCCAACTTTCCTGAACACTTTCCAACATGTTCAGAAAAAAATTACGAAACTTCCCAGTTCAATAAATTGAAGCAGGATGTATAATTGAAACATTTAGAAATGTATAATGTATTTAGCACCCAATTTCAGCAGTTAACATCTACATCAAAATTATCCAAAATTCTTTGAGCAGTGCTTAATATGATTATATAGTATGCAATAAATATACACTATATGGCCATATGTGATCGGCCACTTGCGATTTAACACATTTTGTTAAATATCTGAAAAACACACGAGACCATTTTCCTGAAACTACAGGTGTGTAGGCATAATAATACAGGTCATATATTACCGAGAAGATTTTTTCCCAAAACTCCATACGGGACCGTCAACAAATTGAAAAAGAACAAATACCTTTTAGATTAACCCTGTCAAAACTAATGTAGCAAAGGCATTCAAAATGTAGATTATGTTTAAGTGGCTTCTTATAATAAATCGTGTTCATTTTTGCGTGCATAGCATGTATACTCGTATAGAGATTAAGGTTTTTATAAAAACAGTCGCAATATTTTCCAAAATATTTGCTTATAATTTGCAGAGTTCTTAATGTAAAACATGCCATATTGTGTATTCTATATTGACACTAATCAATCGATATATAGATACAGACTCTCACCTTTTTTGCTTAATTTTGGGAATAACGGATTTTGAGTTTATTCTATCGACGATCACTTACAAAATTTTCTTTCTATGTCTTAGAGACTTTTACAAAAGTTGCTCTATACACAATACAGTATAAAAATAAAGGATTAAAATGATTCTAATTGATACACAACATTTTTAGGAGCGTTTGTAATTATGTAAATACGTAGCACCTATAGTAGTCATTCAATTTGATATAACAGGGCAAAAGCTATCCAACCGAATCATTTGAAATTCAAACTATATAATTGTTGCATAATTTTGTTTAATCATTTTAAATTTTATGAAAATCGGGTGCATGGTTTAATTACAGGTACAATCAAAAGTATTCCGCTATATTACTGCCAACGGGAAAAAAATAGTTTCAAGTGCATTTTAATAGTTTTACATTCTTTCGAACATAGTAAAATTGATATGCATCTATGAAGTATACATGAAAATATTCTTCTGTAGAATATGTGGTGCGAAGAATATTTGTTATTAATTTACAGGGTTACACAAAGTATCCCATTATATAATGGTGTGTTTCAATAATATTAAACTATTTCGCTTTTTATGAAATATATATACATTGCTGAGGTTTACGAGAAGTTACTTCCTGTATAGTAGAAAGCTGATTGTGTTTACAGGGATACAAAAAAGATTTCGAAAACTCTTTTGTATTCAAAGTACTCAACACTATTACACCGAGATCTGAATATTTTTAAAACTTCCTTATAGTAGAAACGCATCTCCTTGGCTACGCTTGCCGTGCAATTTCCAACTTGTTCATTTAAAAAAAGTTTAAATATAAATTTAATTAATTTTTGAATTAATCTTTAGCAATGAAATTGTTGAATATTTAATGACCCGGTATAATATGACTTAGAGTGAGTTTTTGTGCATTTTAAAAGACAAATTTGTGAAACAACATGTTAAAAAACCACAAAATGAATATTAGAAAAGAATTAAAATATCTAGTCTTACATTTTCTTAAATACACTGCTCAAAACAATTAAAGGATATTGCAGTTTTAGGTGGATTTTGTATCTGGGAAACTTTTTAGCTGATTGATGCATGGTCGACAGACATAGTAGGTTATATGAGAATAAATTACACATGTTTGGCAGAAAAAAAATGCATTTTATTGGGCATTTGTGTACAAAAGGAAAAAAACACAATTTGTGCATATGAGAAAAAAAGAATAAGAAAATGTGTTTTCTTCGAAGAAAATAATTTTCAGTAGGAGGTATGGTTTCCACGGGCGGTCATCAACGTTGAACACCTTTGAGGCATGGACTCAATGAGGCTATTAATGACGAGTTGGAGTATTCTGCCCCACTCTTCCAGAAGAACTCTTTCCAGTTCTTGGAGAGTTTGTGGGGGTTGTTGGCGGCCAGAAACTCGTCTTCCTAGAGCGTCCCAAATGTGCTCTATTGTATTCATGTCTGGCGAACACGCTGGCTATTCCATTCGAACGATTCTTTCCTCGAAAAGGAAATCCTCTACCAGGTTTGCACGATGTGGCCTGCAGTTATCGTCCATTAAAATGAAGTTATCTCCGATTGCTGCAGCGTAAGGGACTACAATATGTCTGAGGATCTCATCCCTATATCGGCGACCAGTCAGAGCTCCATCTCGAATGATGTAGAGGTCAGTGCGCCCGTCAATGGAGATGCCATCATACACCAATACTCCTCCACCGTCAAATCTGACACTTTCGTGCACGAACGCAGGATTATTCCTACTGCCACGGTCCCTCCAGATGAAAATACGCCTATTATCCGGATGCACAGAAAAACGGGACTCGTCAGAAAACAGAATATTGCTCCATTCATTTCTCCTCCAGTTGACATGCTCGTTTGCCCACTCCCTGCGGTCGCGACGATGCCTTGATGTTAATCTAACACATACCATTGGTCGACGAGCATACAGACCTACAGCATGGAGCCAGTTTCGGACAGTCTGAGTTGAAATCGTGGTGCCTGTAGCCGAGCGAAAGTGTTGTTGGAGAAGAGTAGCGTTCATGTTTCGATATCTCCGAGCTGTTAACGCTAAATACCGATCTTCATTGGGCGTTGTTGCCCGTCTACGACCTTGCCCTGGTCTACGGCCTGCACATCCACTCTCCAAAAAACGATCCCAGATCCTGAAAATGACACTTTGTGACACTTCAATGGCTTGCGATACTTCGGCTTGAGTTTGACCCCTTTCTATCCTACCAACAATTCTCCAATCTTCTGAATCTGTCAAATGACTTCGCTGAGACATCGTACTCATCGAAACAAAGCAATCACTGAATTCCAATCATCCTTGTCTTCATTCTCTTTTATCCAGTTGAAAGTCAAATTTCATTCGCTGCCGCTGAAGCGACGTTTTTGACGTCGAACTCAAAATTTGCATACTCCACAGTTTGAAAACCAGAAAAATTTGCATTTGTGATTCTCTTCTTCTATTTTCGGCAAAAAAATTTTGTTTATATCTTTATTTTATATAAAACTTCAAATATCATTTAATTGTTTTGAGCAGTGTATTGTATCCTACACACTGTATTGCGATTTATAAATGAGAATGTTCCCATAATTCATTCCTATTTTTCACGCTGTGGAATAAAAAAAAAAAAACAGTTATTGCAGAATAGAATATATTTTCACTTTATTTAAGGTACAATACTTAACTATTCATGAAAGCAGCTCCATAGCAAAAAGCAATTTCCAAATATTGCATGCATATTTTATGTTTTTTAAATGATCTATATCTCAAAGCCGAAAACGTGTAACGAGGATAATTACTGAAAACGTAGCATGTCAAAATGTTTTTGTCGATGTCTTTTATTATTAAGTGAGATTAAAATTGCAGTATCTCTTCGTTGGGGCATTAAATAGAAGTTTTTCATGATAACAATTAGAAAATCCCCAGGTGAAAAAACATACATTTTTTTAAATGCATATTTCTTGCATGACTAATTTAAATTTTTGATTTATATTATAGACAACGTAAATTACGCTTTTATTATTTTCGAAGGATTTAGTGCATTATGTTTTAAACTTCATTACTGCAACTAATATTTTTGATGCTATAAAGACTTAAACAAGAGACCTATCGTAAAAAGTAATTTTGCTTTTTACATGAATAATTTATCACCAGAAAATTATCTATGTTCATTCATCCTCCATAAAAAAAATATTTATGCATTTTTTAAAAGGCTCTAAATCAAGATGCTTCGAAGAAAATTAAAACTGTATAGTATTATTTCAACATTTTTACATAAAAACAAATTTTAAACTCCTTAAAAATATTATAACAACACACAAATTTTCGTTTTTTTTTTTAAATCTAATCCATTAAATGTGCACATCTGAGATGGTATAAAAATTAAAGAATTTTTTTTACTGATATTAATTTATTTTAAAACACAAGATAGATTATATTAGGCGCATAAAATAAAAATAAAATTCTGATTTTGTAACAGAAACACTGCTTGTTAATACATTATAATCAAATTATTTTATTATATTGTAAACATTTTTCTTCAAAATATGAAAAGAAAATGTCGATATTTAAAACCGGAAGTAAATATATATATATAGATAAATAACCCCTTTTCCACCATCCTTTTCTTTTTTTTCGTTCCGCTCTATGTGCTGAACGTAAATTGAAAAAAAAATGTATTATATAGGAAAAATAACCTCACATCAGATGAAAGCGTTTTCTTTCTCAATTCATATATGTTTGGGTTTTCCTATATACAGTATCCTTTTTCTGAAATTTTCAATCTTAATTTGCAAAAAATTCGCTTATCCGGATCGAGGCATTTCTTGATCATCCCGGTTAATAGAGAATCTACTGTATGTAGCTGTACAAAAGAGTCTATTAAAACCGAAGACCCCAGAAGTAAAGGGATATAAGTGTTAAAATTGAAAAATAAAATGAACTAATTGCACAGACGACTTGGAAATATGCTTCTTTTTAGGTGCGTTCGTAATTATGCAAATACGTAGCACCTATAGTTGTCGTTTAGTCCGTCCGTCTGTCCGAGGAAAATCGGATGCATAGATCAATTACAGGGACAATCAAAAGTATTCCATTACATTACGGTCAATTTGGAAAAAAGTTTCAGGTGCATTCTAATCGTTTCAAATTTAAAATACATAATTATTACCTAATTTTGTCGAGTTATTTCAAATTTTATCAAAATCGGATGCTTAGTTCAATTACAGGGGCAAACAAAAGTATTACGTTACATTAAGATCAATGGAGGAAAATGTTTCAAATGCATTTTAATGGTGTCTCATTCGAACATAATAAAATGCATATATATCTATAAAGTACATAATATTATATACATTTTGCACAATCTGTGGTGCAAAGAACATTTGTTATTGATTTACAAGGCCACACAAAATTATTCCATCACATAATGGTAGAGGGAGAACATTATTTGGTACGCATTTTAATAGTAATTAACTATTTACAATTTTATGAGATTGATATATAAGAGTGATATTTTAAAACTTTGTTATCATACGAACGCACCTCATTTGCTACGCTTTACGTGCAATTTCCAACTTGTTTTTCAGGTAATGAAATATATACATTTTTCTAATTATGCGCTGAGTTCTAGAGATCGAATAATAATCGATAATTTTGTCGAATAATAATCAATATTGACCAATTATAAATTTAACTGAAGTTTTACTCTAATTTTTTCACACGTACTGAAATAAGAATTCAGAATCCACTATAAAACAAGAGGCAGTTTCCTATTTCAGTTCACTCAAATGTTATTGATGTTCAAATTTAACGTCAATTATCTTTGAACTCAATGCACGGAAAATCAATTTTTTCACGTGTACCACTTGATGGTTTGATAATTCTCAGGTGGTAATAATTTTGCTAAAATTTTATCTGTAACCTATGTTGTAGTTATATAAAAAGTTTTAGGTATCGAAAGGTTTCCAAAAAATTCTTAGTACCTTACAATTTTTTTTTTTATTTAGAGTGTAAACGTGTATCTATAACATGGATTTTTGTTGTTGTCGTTACATAAAATGTTCTAGGAATCCCATTTCCCTAGAAAACGTTGAGTAATTTTTCAGATTTTTTTTTTAAACAATTTATACGGAGTAAAAATTAATGTAAATAAATTATATCAAAATTCAATACAAATGAAAATTTCAATTCTAATTGATGCAAGAAAAGAGGAAAAAAATATAGAATAAAGAGCTAAGTGCTATAATTTCAAGTTCGAGTAAAATTATGAACTTTTTTTTCTTCTTTTGTAAAACTTATTTTTGTCGAGATGTGTCACATTACTTGCAGGTGAGCGATTTTTTTCTTAGAAGTGTTTTCAACAAGTGTCCGAACAAACTGCGAAATGGAAATCAAGTATGCTCAAAGCAAAGCAAGTTAAATTTGGTTGAGTGTATTTCAATTCAAACTGCTTATTTTCTGATTAATTATAAAATTAATTTTTGCTCCCAAACGCATCAAACTAGCAAATTTTGTTATTTAGAAAGTACACAATGTGCCATGCTTGTGAATGTATTGATAAATGCAAAAAATATTGCAAAAAATTGCTAAGTTAGCCTTTGGAACTGAATTTTCCGAAGCGGGAGATCTGGGAACGAAAAAAATGGTCATACTACGAAAATAATTATTTAAAAATGAAATACTGATGAATAAAAAAAAAATTAAATCACACGGCGTCTTATACATCTCTTCAAAAATCAATACAGCGAGTTTCATGTTTCTACTTTTATAAATCAAGAAATGTTTCATAAAATTTCGAGCTGTTAAGGATGGAAAAATATTTTTTCGAATACACTCTTAAGTTTTAAAAATCAAGATTAAAGATTTCGCTTCTTGAATTCAAAATTATTAAAACTGCAATAAATAAATAAATAAATAAATATATAAATAAATAAATATATAAATAAATAAATAAATAAAAGCTAATTGTTATTGTATGAAACAATCCATAAATTTCTTGAATGATTAATTTTAGAAATTCAAAACTTTTTAATGCTATATTATATATAGATATAGATTTTTATCAAGCATTGAGAAAAGTTAATGCAAGCGAAAAAACATCCATGACTGGTATGAAATTTTGATAAAATTTTGTCTCCAAAATTTCATGTAAACTAGGTTAACTTTTTCTAAAATTGCTTTTTTTTTATTTATGTACATTTATGAAATATGCGGTGTTTTTCACATGTATTATTCTCTTTTATACTCATCCATTTACACTGAATACTTTGGATATCCTCCAAAGGTCAGCACATTTATCTCTGTCAAAATCCTTGTGGACACGCCCACTAGAATTACATATCTAAAATCCTTTTAACACATTACTATGCCCCATTTCAAACATTGGTCATTTCTAAAATATGAAATTAAAATTCTACTATTATTATTCCAAATGGAACCCGTCGAATTTCGTTGAAAAAATGTGTATACGGAGGAAATGTTTAATTGTTTTTAAATAAACCTACAAAAATAGATACAGTATAAAATTTATCTTATATTGGGATAGTTTAATTACCAAACAAATATTATTTTAACCTAATATTAATAAAATACTATTACTCAGTAGTCCAAATTATTAAAATTAAACTTTAACCTGATACGTAATTAGTAAAATATAATAAAAGTCAATTAAAATGATGAAGTTTCCAATTGAGGGTCTAGCACTTACTAGGGAACTGCAAGAAGTGTAAGTCACAGATTTTGATGAAAGTAGTATCGTTGGAATAATCTCATCATGAGTAGTAAAAAATTGAATGGAACTACCCGTCGTAAATTAGTCGTTTTCGAGATATCCGACAATTTATGTCACGTAGCTAGTGCACACTTTTAACGATACCATTTTCGTTAAAATCGAGACTAAAATTTTTTGCGACCCCCCATCAAGTATGCACTAGTTACGTGGCATAAATTGTCAGATATCTCGAAAACGAATCATTTCCGACGGGTAGTTCCATTGAGTTTTTTACTACTCACAATGAGATCTTTCCAACGATACCATTTTCGTCAAAATCGATGACTTACACTTCTTGCAGTTCCTTAGTTAGTAAAAATGGGAATGAAATAAGCTAAATTTATTCTAAATTGACACGATCATAGAGATTTAATCCTGTCATAATTTTTCTCTTCTCACAATTTATATATGCAGTTCTCATATCCGTATTCATCATGTTTAAATAAAAAAACGGTATTTTCATTTGATCATTTTAAAATCCCTAGGTCATTTCTAAAATAAGAAATTAAAATATTATTATTATTATTAAATGAAAATTTTAGTTACGTGCTATTTTTTAAATTGTACTTGATTTCCACAGTGTTCTTTAGGCTTTTCTCAAATTTTCTTATGTTGTTTTCTAATGCTTTTTAGGGTTTTGTTCATCTGACGAAACCCTAATCGTCTCTGTCCTCTGTCTGTCTGTCTCAGAGTCCGTATACAAAAACTATATATGCCAGAGAGTTCAAATTTTGTGTACTTAGAGCTGAATGCTTCTTGTCACACAATAAATCATAAAATTTTGAAAAAGACTATTGTTTTAATTTAAATATTATTTTTTAAATCATCAATTCATTTTGTTGTTGTTTTTTTTTCTTCTAACTGTTGCCCCGCAAGTTTAAATATAAAAATTATTTCATTTTTATTACCCTTTACTTTTAAAGAGATACAGTACTTCTGTCGCCAAAATTACAAAATTAATATTACAAACTACAAAAAAAATTAATATCTCAAAAATAAACTGAGATACAGCTTTTAAAGAAAATGCATTTAAAAGTACATTTTTTCCCTATACGATATTGTAAAAATTGAAAAAGTGCTATATTAGAAGCTTAAAAATTTGCAGTAGCGTAAATTTCAAAACTGAATTTTTTTTTTTTTTTTTTAATTGTTGCACGCAAGTTTACATAAAATTATTCTATATGTAACATAAATTAATGGATTAAATAGATCACGTAAAAACGTGCTTTTTTGTTTTTATTTCAACATATTAAATCATATTTATCATCTATTTCGACACGCAAAATGATGTATTTTTTTTATATTGATCCGTTAGGTCTCCCTTAAATTTATGCTAAGCATTGCAATATTTTATTTTTATTCATAATTTTATTTATTTGCATACCTTCACTAAATCTGCAGATTCCGATAGAGAAATAAGCAAATCTATGCGATCAAGGAAACATTTAGAGGAAGATTCTGTTAGTATTCTGTTCCGGATGGCGCGATTTGCGAAGAAGTCCCAAAATAGCGCCGAAAAACGGTTTTAATTTGTTAATTTAATAAAAAAAAATGTGCTTTGGCGGAGATGTTACACGAAACCCTCTGTGCGAATTCCGATCACACTTACCCACTTGTTTAAATTCATAAATGTGTAAAAACGTTTGAAATCAGCAGGTGCGGTTATTCAGAAACTTTATAATTGAGCTGTTTTTCCTTTTTTCTGCAAACTGCAGTCTCAATAATGTATGAAAAAAAAAGAAAGAAAAAGAAAAGAAAACGCGAGACAAAATAAAATTTAACAGAAAAAAGTGTAGCTCGTAGAAGAAAAGATCCCCTAGTATTGTTAATTAAATCTAAATTGGTTTTATTTTAAAGAAATTAATCACAATACTTGTAATCTTAAAAATGACTTAACGATAACAACTTATAGAACTATATCAGTAAAAAGTCGTTTATTATTATAATATATATAAGAACATCACCAAAATTTTGGAAACTTGGTTTCTACATAGGTAGTGAGTTGGTTTATCAAAATATATTTTTTATACATGATTAGGTGCATCTTTATGTACTATAATCAGTTTTGGAATACCAAAACTATTTGGCCAATGATGAGCGGTTACTTGCGATTTTAGATGTTTTGTTGAATATTTAAAAAAAAATACACGAGGAATTATCTTGAAATTGGTGATGTGTAAACAGAGTAGTACGTGTTGCATCTTTCCGCGAAGATTTTTTTTTCCGAAACCTCTTTTAATGGACCGTCAACAAATTCAAAAAGAAAACGAATATGTTTTGGATAACCATGTCAAAACTAATGTGACAAAAGCGTTCAAACTCGCCCAATCCAAAAAAAACGGACATGAGGATGAAAATTTAAATTTCTTTAAATATGATTGAAATTTTGCATATTAACTGTTAAGGGTGTACTATTTCATATTTTATCAAAAAAGAATTACATTTTTGTCATTAACATACTTATTTTAATTAATAAAGTGACATTATGACTTTGTAAAACAGACTGCGGCAAATATCTTTACATTTCATGGTCTCGTACAGCTAAACAAACATTCTGAAAATCTCCAAACATGGATATATATGATCTGACAGTTATTATTGAGAATTTTTAACTGCAGAGAAGTGTTCACTAATCTTCATTACAAAAGGTAAGCATATTTAATTACTCTTAATTATTGTGTCACACCCGCAACAAAAAGTTACATTTATATCTCTACAGAAAAAAATTTTTGACTTAAAGTTATGAAACTTTATATTCAAAAATAGTTTATTAAGACACTTTGAATTACAGACACAAAAACAATTAATTAATATTTAAATTATAATTATTGAGCGTTGCGGGCGTGACATGTCCCTGTTGCGGGTGTGACATTTAATTAAAGTCACACCCGCAATGTCTTTTAAAATTGATTACAAATGTATATTTGAACAAATTATATGTAAATTTATATAGGAATAATATGCTGGAAAACATTACTTGGCAGCTTTAACTATATCGTTTGATTTAATTGAGTGAATTCCAGTTAATAAAAAAAATTGCATCATCTGGGCATGTGACTCTGTGTGTAGTTGATTTATTCAGTTTGGATTGATAAAATTGTTGCTTTACTGCAAGAAAATAATTTTATTACTGATATATGATTAAGAAATTAATTTAAAAGGTAAGATTTTTATAGAAATGTAAAAAAGGAAAAATACGAAACAATATTTCAGTAATTTTCTTTAAATTTGTTAATTTTGTTTTGTTATATATAATATATATATATATATATATATATATATATATATATATATATATATATATATATATATATATATATATATATATATATATATATATATTGTTATTTGATAGTATTTATCTAATATATGTATATTTAGTTTTTTTAAAATAAGTAAAGTGTCATTAGGGGAAGATTTTTTCTCTTTTAATTCAAATTAAATAAAAAGTAGAAGTAAGAATAATAGAAACTGTTAAAATGTTTATTAAGTTAGCATAAAATGTATATAGTCAGTTTGAAATTAATCAAAATTTAACATAATTAACCTTATGTAAGATTAGAAATTTCAAGGGATAAATATTAACAATTTGTTAAGCATATATTTTCGGACTGGAAGTGCTGTATTTATTAAGTTTACACATTAATTTCTTCTCTTTTGCAGAGAATGAAGAGTAGAGAAAGATCACGATATCATAGAAAAAAGATTAAAGAAAACCCTTTTAAATATGAAACATAGCTACAAAAGGAGAAGGAAAGAGACAAAGCAAGGAGAGAAAAGAAGAGAATATTTAAAAAAATCATAGTAAAGGATGGCAATCCTTTTACATTTCATCTCATGGTAAAGGAGTTGTCGACGGGGTTGGTGCAGTTGCCAAGAAATTGGTAACGCTAGCAACACTCTGCAACTATAAATTCAGCTTCAGATTTTGCTATGTGTATAGAAAAAGCCCCTAAAAATATAAAAGAACTCTGCTGAATGTGAAATTTCAGAAGATATTGTGAAAAAGCTTCATGCATGCTGGCACCAAGCACAATCGGAGCTCAACATTCAATCGATACATCATGTTTATTTCTATTGATGTAGGAACAATTAATGTCGCAATAACTTCAGAAAGTGATCACAAGAGAATTTGTTTGTTATAATATTTTGTCAAAAAATATAATATCCAACGATAAGTGTGCAGTTGGAGATTTTGTAGAAGTTGTTTTATTCTCCACATTAAAAAAAAAAAAAAAAAAAAAAAAAAGGTAAAAACTTTGATGGACAAATAAGACAAATGAACAGAGATGATATAGAATAAGAGTATCTAAAAAAAAATCAAGAAAATGTGTATATTTGGCTCAGGCAGTCAAATGTATCCCTACTTTGACAAGGATATAATATCCAACAATGAATGTGCAGTGGAGATTTTGTAGAAGTTGTTTTATTCTCGACATTAAAAAAGTAAAATTTTGATGGGCAAATAAGACAAATGGATGGTGACGATATAGAATTAGAATCTTTGAAAAAAATTTAAGAAAGTATGTATATTTGGCCCAGTCAGTCAGATGTATCCTAGGGAAAAAAGAGCATTTTTGTAAAAAAAGATACCACCACCAGAAATTATAAATTCAAGATTGGAAATGAAATTTGTTTGATATTTTCTTCTCTAGATATTATAATTGTAACATTGATTAATTCTTCAATTAAAAAAAATCTGCCTTGACAATATTTGTGTATGTCATTATTTTATTGGCTGTACAAGTCACACCCGCAACAGGGTGTCACACCCGCAACGAAAATTTTGAATATTTTCTACAAAAGCAAGAATTGAGTAAGTAATTTAATTTTTTCATAGAATAATTACTTAGGTATTGCTGTTTAATATTTAAAAAAATCAATTCACTCAGTTGTCATAATTCACAGAGTTTTGCGTTTTTGCACTGAAAGGTGAAAATGCATGTCCTTTTTGTGTCACGCCCGCAACAGGTAGAAATTATTTTTTTTTTATAAATAAATGATACATCGAACAATTTTCAGTTTTGGATAAATGTATATGTCAGTGGTCTACATTGAAATTCATACAAATTGAAACCAATGCTCAAAAATATTTTTGCTGGTGACTAATGTAAGTTGTGTAAATGTCACACCCGCAACTTTGGATTGGGCGAACTATAGATCATGTTTAAGAGACTTATTGTAATAAATTGCGTTCCTTTTCATGAGGATAACATGTACACTCGTATAAAAAATAAGATTTTTCTAAAAACAGGCCCAAATTTTGCTAAGTTTTTTGCTTATGATTTTCAGAGCTTTATGATTTGTATAAAAAAATTTCGTTTCAGAAATTGTTACAAACAACATTTACACAAGATTCAGCAATCACAATTAAAAACTAGTTGGATGTGTCAATCCCGAAACTTTCTTCTATCTCATAAGTACATTTTAATATTTAAAAAAAAAAAAAAAAAAAAAAAAAAAAAAAAAAAAAAAAAAAAAAGTGGTGACTCTACAGCTATTTACTATCGAATTTCCTCGAACATTTGACTAGCCTAATGAGATTCTGGTATCCGAAAAGCCTAAAACGCAAAATTTAATTAATATTCTGAGAAAATGTGCTTAGTAGTGCCTCATGTTGGGTAATTTATACTAAAACCTAATAAGCATCTATTGATGTCAAGACCTAACAGAATCTAAAATTTGACAGAATTTCGTCCATTAGTTCTTGAGATATAGTTATAAAAAAAATTTGCAAAACGTAGCACAGAAACACCATATCTTGGACAATTTATGCCAAAATGTAAAAAACCGTCTAATTATGTTATGGTGTAAAAGAATCTGAAGTTTGATGAAATTCGGTGCATTAGTTCTTGAGAAATAGCTAGTTTAAAAAAAACAGTGTAAAATATAGCACAGCAGCACCATCAGTTGAAGGATTTATAACAAAACGTAATCATCGTGTAATTATGTTATATGTCATTTTGTAACAAAATCTGAAGTTTGATGAAATTCTGTGCGTTGGTTGTTGAGATATAACTATCGGAAAAATCGTGCAAAACGCAGTATAGCTACACCACCTGTTGTAAGGTTAATACCAAAATGTAATCTGCGTCTAATTATGCTATACAGTAGAACCCCGCAAATTCGAGCCCCGTTAATCCGGATCTCCGGATAACCCGGATCGGTTTGGTCATTTTTTTTTTTTCAAGTTTCAGAAGCAATTGTCTAATTTCCGTAACATTAACTTGTTTCATCGTCGTATTCTGAATTAAAAAGAAACTTTTTCTGAAATCTTTTCGGAAGAATTAAGCAAAGTAAGAAATTTTACTGTCTGTAAAAATTCAATAAGTTTAACATAAAGAAGATTTTCTGTAAGTATGCTTTATTTTATTTTCTTTTTTTTCTAATTCTCCTAATAATCCGGATCGGGTCTGGTCCCAGTTAATCCGAATTATCGGGGCTCTACTGTATATTCTAGTGTAAAAGAAATTAAAATTTGATGAAGTTCTCTGCATTAGTTCTTGAGATATAGCTATCGCAAAAATCGTGCAAAATGTAGCATAGCAGCGCCACCTATAGGGCAGTTCACACCAAAACCTTATCAGCGTCTATGTATATCAAGTAGTCACAGAATCTGAAGTTTGGTGAAATTCTGTGCATTAGTTCTTGAGATATAGCAATCTTGAAAATCATGAAAAACGTAGTATAGCAGCGCCACCTGCAGGCCAATTTTCACCAAAAACCAATAGGCACTAATTCATATCAAGGTCTAACTGAATATAAAATTTTATTAAATTTCGAGCATTAGTTCTTGAGATAGAGCGCCCACAAATTTTTTGTCACATACAGACAGATTCACAGACAGACGGACAGACTCACAGACAGACATTTTCTAAAAATAGTCAAAACGTATTCAGGACCTTCTAAAACGTATAAATCCGTCGAAAACCGGAAGTCGAAAATTTTCATGAATCCAATACTTTCTTCTTGTAGAGATAGAAGAAAGTAAAAATTATAAAATTTGGAGGAAAAAAGAGTAGATATCGATTCGATACGGTCTTTCGAGCAGTTGATAAACCAAATCTCATAACGCATGTGCCAACTTAATAACTTTCAGTTGCTAGAACGACTGTTTCCCACTCACGTCGAATTGCATTTTGAGCTCATACTTATTCTAGGCAGTCACAAAGAACAGATTTGTTACGTGCAAGTCAAATGTGAATGATACAGCAAACTTCTAGGGAATCCTGTTGTTCTTGTGTTAAAGCAAAGAGGTTGATTGGTCATCACAATGTTCTTGCGAAATGGAAAAACAACTATTTATACGGCCGGACGTGTAAAGAATGTGATTCAAGATAACTTAACAGATGTAACAGATGAAAATTTTCCAAGTAGATCAAAAAAGTCCGGGCCAGGATTCGAGCCAGGAATGTATCGGCTGGACCGCCAAGATCTTCTACCTGAGCCATCCCGGAAGAACACTGGAGGACTATTTCCCCCACTAAGGGATCGTTAAAGTTACTTAACGATCACTGAAGAACTGTAGAAAACGCTGCATACGAAATGATATTAGAATAATTCATAACACGATTATTTAATTGGTAAATTAATTATAACAGAAGAAAATTGTTCATATTAGAATATTCGTATTATAAATTATTCTAATATGATTTCGTATGCAGCATTTTCTGCAGTTCCATAATCTGACCTCCGAATTGTTGTGCTGAGTTGATCAATAATATCTGACCAGATTATGTGATTGTTAAGGTTAGATAGGGGAAATCCCAGTGTTCGTCCAGGATGGCTTAGTTGGAAGAGCATTGGCGGTTCAGCCAATACATCCCATAGGCGTAACAAGCCTTTTGAACGGGAGAATGCCCAAATTTTTTAACCCGAACATGTTGGGTACAAACAATATTTTATGTAGTAAAACCTAATAAAACGAAACCCTATAAAAGCTATTAAATTTTCGTTTTACACAAGTTTTTATTTGCGAAAGGTATAATCGTACTTCTTTTAAAAAGGACCCAAACACAATTTTTCATTGCGTGAAGAAGGATGAGATGTTGCTCAAAATTAAATCTAATGGATAACAAAAAGTTATATAAACATAGATAAAACATGATAGATATAAAACAAAGATATCCGTAAACATAAATCTGCAATCAGTGTTGAATTCAGGGGGTGGCCCGGGAAAGGACATATCTCCCCCCCCCGGAAAATTTGAAATTTTTCATTTTCTGTGATCAAAACGTACAATCCCCCCCCCCCCCAACCCGGCTACCATAAATGGTAGTCAAGGCGATTTGCAATGTTTTACTGCCAACTATAAATATCTTTGTAGAGAGATATCCTAGAAAATGTCTAATTTTATACTTCTTGCGGACTTTCAGAAGAGCGACACGTATATTATGTGCCGCAAAAAGGCTTAGAAAACCTTATTAAGCCCCACCTGTAAAATTTAACGGTAAAATTTGCCTTATTGCATTAAAAATTTTGTAAAAGGTGCCAGTTTTGAGGGATTAATCTGGGTGGTCTGAATCAATAATATAAATCACAAAAATGTATTGTAAATTTTAAATATATTTAAAGGCTTCATATTTTCCATACAAAATCATGCTAATAACAGCTACAATAAATCATGCCCCTTGACGAAACTACTTGTTTAGAAATAGAACTTGAATGATAAATCTTATTTAAACGATTTCAATTAGAAGTGTATTGAAATGATATTTTTCCCCAATTATTCGAGTTTAAATGAATTTTTCGGATTTGTTGAATAGAAAATACATTTTATTTCTAATAAATAAGAATGCCGGAAAATTCATTTCTAACATAGATGGAAGAATGATTGAGCATCTTTTTCATCAAAGGGTTCGCTTGAATGGAAGTTTAAAATAATTGTGAACATTGTATATTCAAAAGTGAAAACGAAATTCCTTGTAAAAATAAATCTTTCATGACTTCCAACCTCCAAATGCAACTGTTGTTTCAAGCTCAGATAAAAAGTATAATAATGTAAGATATATTTTATCCAAACAATGCTTTAAATGGATATTTATAAACTTAATTTTAATATATTATAACAAAATTTTATGCGAACTTTAATTACTTTCCAGGCTTTACTGGGAAAGTTATTTCCGTTTTGTAAACGAAAGGAAATTATGGACATTGTGTCTTTGTCTTCAAAACGCAAACTGGTATTGTTGCAATAAACAACAAATAGTAATAGGCTTTGAAAATAAATGACAAAATTTCAACAAAAGGAAAAAGCTCTTCCTAATACCTACGCTATTAAACATTTCTTAAATGAAATAGTGTTTAAATTAATTTAATCTTCATGCTATTGAGAATAAAATATACATAATTAAATATGGAAAAACCTTAATCTTTAAGGTAATGTATAAAAACTTTAATCAATTATACAATTCTTTTTATTGCCTATAATTCATTATACACCTTTTATTATTTTTATTATTATGTTCTTTATTCGAATATCCCCATGTCATTCACTTTTGAAATAAAAAAACAACAATCAGAATCAATTCATTCTTAAAACAAGTATGCAAAATCATGCGTTTAGCATAAATTATGAAACAATTTCCAACATTTCTTGAAATCATTAACAAGATTTCATCATTTAGGGAAATATGGTGTCACTGTCTATAGCAAAATATGCATTCCAATACTTTTAAACAATCCTGTATTTGATCTGTTGGTTTTAATATGGGTGGTCTGAATCAATAACCTTAATCACAAAAATATGTAGTACGTTTTAAATGCATCTAAAAGCAACACATTTTCTATACAAAATCATTCTAAAAAACCCTACAATAAATCATGCGCCTTGACAATACTACTGGTTTAGAAATAGAACTTGAATGATAAATCCTATTTAAAAGAATTCAATTAGAAGTACATGAAAATGGTATTTTTTCCCAATTATTCAGGTTTAATTTAAATGGATCCTTGGGATTTGTTGAATGGAAAATACATTTTATTTGTAACAAAAAAGCATGCCGGGATATTCATTTTTAGCATAAATGAAAGAATTTTAGAGTATCTTTTTTATTAAAAGGCTCGCTTGAATGTAAATTTAAAATAATTGTGAACATTGTACATTCAAATATGAAAACAAAACTCCATGTCAAAATAAATTTTTCATCATTCCTCCAAACGCAACTGTTGTTTCAAGCGCATATGAAAAGTAAAATAATGTAAGATATATTTTATCCAAACAATGCTTTATACGGATATTTATAAACTCCATTTTAATGTTAGAATATTATAATAAAATTTTATGCGAACTTTAATCACTTTCCAGGCTTTACTGGGAAAGTTATTTCCGTTTTGTAAGCGAAAGGAAATGATGGGCATTGTGTGTTTGTCTTCAAAACGCAGATTGGTATTGTTACAATAAACAACAAATATTAATAATAATAGGCTTTGAAAATAAATGACAAAATTTCAACAAAAGGAAATTGCTCTTCCTTATGCCTAAGCAATTAAACATTTCTTAAATGAAATGGTGTTTGAATTATTTTTCTTTCTACGTTATTGAGAAAAAATCATAAATAATTAAATATTCAAACAGCATAATCTTTAAAACACCATATACACTTTAATCAGATTTACAATTTCTTTTATTACTTATTCTTTATTCAAATGTTCCCATACCTTTCATACTTGAAATAAAAATAGCAACGATCAGAATAAATTCAATCTTAAAATAAGTATGAAAAAACATGCGTTAAGCATAGATTATGAAACCCTTTCCAACACTTATTGAAATCTTTAACAAAACTTCCTTATTTAGGGAAATTAGGTGTTACTATGTCTATAGCAAAATATGCATTCCAATACTTTTGAACAACCCTGTACTTGATCTGTCAGTTTTTGATCTGGATGGTCTGAATCAATAATCTAAATCACAAAAATATGTGGTATGTTTTAAATACATTTAAAAGCTACACATTTTGCTACACGAAATCATGCTTTTAAAAACTTCAATAAATCAGGCGCCTTGACAAAACTGCTGCTTTAAAAATAGAAATGGAATGATAAATCTTATTTAAAGGAATCCAATTAGACGTGTGTATTAAAATGATATTTTTCCCAATTATTCAAGTTTGATTTAAATGGATCTATGGGATTTGTTGAATGGAAAATACATTTTGTTTCTAATAAATAAGCATGCCGAAATATTCATTTCTAACATAGATGGGAGAATGATTGAGCGTCTTTTTCATCTAAGAGATCGCTTGAATGGAAATTTAAAATCATTGTGAACACTGTACATTGAAAAATGAAAACAAAATTCCTTGTCAAAATAAATATTTCATAACTTCAAACTTCCAAATGCAACTATTGTTTCAAAACGAGATGAAAATTTAAAAAAATGTAAGATATATTTTATCCAAATAATGCTTTATAAACAGATATTTATAAACTTAATTTTAATGTGAATATATTATAATAAAATTTTATGCGAAATTTAATTACTTTCCAGGCTTTACTGGAAAAGTTATTTCCGTTTTGTAAGCGAAAGGAAATTACGACATTGTGTGTTTGTCTTCAAAACGCAAACTGGTAATGTTGCAATAAACAATAAAAATTAATAGGCTTTGAAAATAAATGACAAAATTTCAACAAAAGAAAAGTAATTACTAATTTTTCTAATGCTTAAGCAATTAAACATTTCTTAAACGAAATGGTATTTAAATTATTTTTGTCTCCATGTTATTGAGAATAAAATATACATAATTAAATATTCAAAAATATCTTTATAGTACTAAATAAACTTTAATCAATTATACAATTCCTTTTATTACCTGTTCTTTATTCGCATATTCCCATATCATTCACATTTGAAATAAAACTAACAACAATCAGAATCTATACAATCTTAAAACAAGTATGAAAAATTATGCGTGAAGTATAGATTATGAAACGATTTCCAACATTTCTTGAAGTATTTAACACGACCGTATTTCAGGAAATATGGTGTCACTGTCTATAGCAAAATATGCATTCCAATACTTCTAAACAATCCTGTATCTGATCTGTCGGTTTTAATCTGAGTGATCTGAATCAATAATCTAAATCAGAAAAATATGTAGTATGTTTTAAATACATTTAAAAGCTACATACTTTCTATTCAAAATCTTGCTAATAAAAACTACAATAAATCATGACAAAACAACTTGTTTAGAAATAGAACTTGAATGATAAATCTTATTTAAAAGAATTCAATTAGACGTGTATTGAAATGGATATTTTTGACAATTATTCAAGTTTGATTTAAATGGATCTTCAGGATTTGTTGAATGGAAATACATTTTTTTTTCTAATAAATAAGCATGCAGGAATATTCATTTCTAGCATAGATGGAAGAATGATTGAGCATCTTTTTCATCAAAGGGTTCGCTTGAATGGAAATTTAAAATCATTGTGAATACTGTACATTTAAAAATGAAAACAAAATTCCTTGTTAAAATAAATCTTTCATAACTTCGAATCTCCAGATGCAACTGTTGTTTCAAGCGCAGATGAAAAGTAAAATAATGTAAGATATATTTTATCCAAACAATGCTTTAAACAGATATTTATAAACTTCGTTTTAATGTTAAAATATTATAATAAAATTTTATGCGAACTTTAATTACTTTCCTGGCTTTACTGGGAAAGTTATTTCAGTTTTGTAAGCGAAAGGAAATTATGGGCATTGTATGTTTTTCTTCAAAACGCAAACTGGTATTGTTGCAATAAGCAATAAATAGTAGTAGGCTTTGAAAATAAATGACAAATTTTCAACAAAAGGGAAAAGCTCTTCCTAATGACTAGGCAATTAAACATTTCTTAAATGAAATAGTGTTTAAATTATTTTTGTCTCCATATTATTGAGAATAAAATATACATAATTGAATAATCAAAAACCGTAATCTTTTAAAGTTCTATATAAACGTTAATCAATTATACAATTCCTTCTATTACCTGTTCTTTATTCGAATATCTCCATATCATCCACTTTTGATTTAAAACTAACAATAATCAGAATCAATTCAATCTAAAAACAAGTATGAAAAATCATGAGTTAAGCATAGATTATGAAACAGTTTCCAACATTTCTTGAAATCTTTAACAAGACTTCACTATTTAGGGAAATATGATGTCATTGTCTATAGCAAAATATGCATTCCAATACTTTTGAACAACCCTATATTTGATTTGTCGGTTTTTATCTGATGATCTGAATCAATAATCTAAATCACAAAAATATATAGAAGTTTTTAATACATTTGAAAGCAATAAATTTTCTATACAAAATCATGCTTCTAAAAACTATAATAAATTATGCGCCTTGAAAAAGCTATTGGTTTAGAAATAAAACTTGAATGGTAGATTTTATTTAAAAGACTTCAATTAGAAGTGTATTGGAATAGTATTTTTTCCCAATTATACGAGTCTAATTTAAATGGATTTTTCGGATTTGTTGAATACATATTGTTTCTAATAAATAAGCATGCCGGGATATTCCTTTGTAGTATTAAAGAAAGAATGATTGAGCATCTTTTTCATCAAAGGGCTCACTTGAATGGAAACTTAAAATAATTATGCACATTGTATATTCAAAAATGAAAACAAAATTCCATGTCAAAATAAATCTTTCATAACTTCGAACCACCAAACGCAACTGTTGTTTCAAGCGCAGATGAAAAGTAAAATAACGTAAGATATATTTTATCCAAACAATGCTTTAAACTGATATTTTTAAACTTAATTTTAATGTTAAAATATTGTAATAAAATTTTATGCGAAGTTCAATTACTTTCCAGGCTTTACTGGAAAAGTTATTTCCGTTTTGTAAGCGAAAGGAAATTACGACATTGTGTGTTTGTCTTCAAAACGCAAACTGGTATTGTTACAATAAACAACAAATATTAATAGGCTTTGAAAATAAATGACAAAATTTCAACAAAAGAAAAGAGATTTTTCTAATGCCTAAGCAATTAAACATTTCTGAAATGAAATAATTTTGTCTCCACGTTAATGAGAAATGAAAATTACGTAATTAAATATTCAAAAACGGTAATCTTTATAACTGTAAATTATGTAAACTTTAATCAGTTTTGCAATTCCTTTTATAACCTATTCTTTTATTCAAAAATTCTCATATTATCTGTATTTGAAATAAATATAGCAACAATAAGAATCGATTACAGTCTTAAAACAAGTCGGTAAGTACACTGTAAAAAAAAATTCAAGAGGTTACTAAAAATTTTTTAGTAAATTTGTATTCCACAGACTTTTTTAATAACCATTACAAACTTTTTTTTGCAAGCGAAACAAGCATTTCTTTTGTAAACTGAACAAAAGAATTTTTTGTATAACTAACTTAAAAATTTTTAGTATGAGCCACCAAGCAAATTTTAGTAATAGCTCCAAAATTATTTTTAATAGCCATTACGTGGGCTCGAAGGGCAGGAGCTTCATTCGAGCTGCATCCAGACTTCTGGAGCGGAAGATTTTCGGCAAAACCGCAATAGATGGCAGCGCCAAACATAGCTACTGCTCCGTCAGGATATTCATAATCCCTTTATTAACGAGTACTTACACCGCATACATTCGTGGCGCATTTGGCAGTGGCCAGTATCGAACCCGGGACCTTTTAGCCTGGAGTCCGTTACTATAACCACTATGCTATCGAGGCCACGCCAAGTGAGTTTTAGTAATAGCTATTAAAAATATAAAATTATTAACTCTATTCGTTGCTAACTTTTTTCTAGTAATTCTTACAGATTTTCTTGTAATCGACTAAGATTACTAAACATTTTTTAGCAATTACAAGGATCACTAAAGTTTTTTTAGTAGATCGACATTTTTTTTTTACAGTGTATGATCGCATATCGCACAGAGAGTATTTTTTAATATTTCTTTCAAAACAACTTATCCTTTAATTAATAATTCCAAATTCTTTATTCATAATTCTTAAATTCTTGCATTTGGCACAAATAAATTAATTGTAAAACAATTGTAAAATGAAGTTATTTATTTTAATCAAACTACTTAAATAAAATCCAAAATTCTAAATTTTTTAAAAATCTGAAATTGCAAAAATTTATTAAAATATAAATAAAATTTTGAATTTCTAAAAATGAAAAAAAACACTGAAACGAAATTTAAAATGCTGAATCATTAATAAATCGCAATAGTTTTTAAAATGGAAGGAAAAGTGTGTTCCAAAAAATAATATAAATATCAGTAAATATTTATTACAGCATAACAAACCCTTAAATTGGCAAAAAATACGAAATTTCTTTTAATTACGTCCATAAGAATATAAACGTTTTAATTTCGAGAACAAGAGTACGAACTAAGGACAACCCATTTACTAAGGAGATGCTTTACTTCCAAACTGCGGTATCTACACGAAAAACATTTAAATAAGGTTCACTTCTAAAATTTAATTCACAAAAATGAACAGATGACAATGGAACAATTAATTTAAATAAAATAATATACTTTTTCATAATTTTATGATTTGCCGTGAGACACGATGTATTTAATTCAGCTGTATATACACAAAATTTGAAGTCTCTAACTTATACAGTTACTGTGTGCAGATTCTGTGATGAACAGGCAGGCAGAGGACAGATACTAATAGGTTTCTGTCAGGTGAACGAAACCCTAAAAAGCTCTTCAAAACACACACACACAAAAGAAATAAAAATGTTGATTACTATACGGTGAGCAAGGGATATTAAATCATCTGATGAAGTTGGTTACACACACACACATTTATATATATATATATATATATATATATATATATATATATATATATATATATATATATATATATATATATATATATATATATATATATATATATATATGTGGGTATAAAGGATGAAGTATTAAGCAATAAAAGATAATATACTCAATGATTTAATGAACGTGATATCCCAATTGAGACTCACGTGATGATGCATAAAAAAGAACGAGAAGTTCTATAGATTTCAGCGATGGCCAGTTGGATGGATTTTTAATCAAAAGCTCAGGGAAGCTTATTTATTTTAAATATTATTCAGTTCTACTGTTATCATTGAATGTTACTTACATATTTTATGTCTATTAAACCTTTTTATCTTATCAAGAATATTAGTTTTACTTAAATCATAAGATAATCACTCAATATTCCCACAAGTTTTGGGGGTTCGTTGCCGGGATTTGAATGATTTCGCTGATTTATATTTGAATTTGAATTTCACGATGAAAGCTATTTTACACTAAGAAGATCTAAGTCTAAGAAAAATGTTTTGTTTTTAAACTAATACGTATTATGTAAAAAAGGAACTGTTTGTTATATGTGTAATGATTAGAAATTATCCGTAATCAAGCCTGCAAGATAGTGCACTATATTGTTTTGTTGAAGTGTAAACAAAAATTATAATGTCTGTTCTGAATAAAGCTAGAAAGGCGGACTTGTTAACATTGTGTGATGACCTAGGTATAGTTGTGCCTCAGAGTCCAAGAATCATTGATTTGATAAAGTTGGTGACTGAATCGAAGGATTATGAAGAAAATTTTGTAAAAGTTCGACTTGAAGTCATTGCCGCGGAGAGAATAGAAAAAGAAAGACTAGAAGCAGAAAAAGAAGAAAGAAGATTAGAAGCAGAAAAAGAAGAAAGAAGACTAGAGGCAGAAAAAGAAGAAAGACGATTAAGGCTGGAAGCAGAAAAAGAAGAAAGAAGACTAGAGGCAGAAAAAGAAGAAAGACGATTAAGGCTGGAAGCAGAAAAAGAAGAAAAAAGACTAGAAGCAGAAAAAGAAGAAAAAAGACTAGAAGCAGAAAAAGAAGAAAGACGGTTACGGTTAGAAACAGAAAGAAGATTAGAGGAAAAGAAGATGGAAATGGAGTACGAATTACGAAAAATTGAACTTCAAGGAAATATGATAAATACAAGTGACGGTTCGGCTGTAACTGGTACAGGTAAGCAACTAGATTTGTCTAAATTAATGTCACACTTTGATGGGAAGGGTGATATTAGTATCTACTTAGCTCTATTCGAGAGACAGATTTCTAGGATGAATATAACAAAAGAGAATTGGGTCATGCACTTATTAAGTTTAATGCCGCTAGAAATTGCTAATGTTATAACTAGAGAACCAGAAACATTAACAAATAACTACGATTATGTAAAAAACTTGCTGCTCAAAAGATTCAAATTGACGCCAGAAGAGTTTAGGCAAAAATTAATGTCGCATAAGAAAGAAAACTCAGCCACTTGGCGCGATCTAGCATTTGAGTTAAGGAATTATTTAGAAGAATGGATTACCGGTCTTGATGTATCCAATTTTGAAGATTTAAAAGAATTAATATTAGTCGATCAAATCAAGAGAAGGTTACCGATAGAAATGAAAGAACATTTTATCGATGATCTTCCAAAAATTAAAAGTGTTGATACATTAGTTTGTAAACTAGATGATTACGAAACAGCAAGACGTAATATTAAAACCCTGAATAGAAATTTACACCGCTTTGAAGAAAGAGAGCCAAAAATGCGCGAAAACAACAACACAAAACCATGGTTACCATATCAACGTTATAATACTTTAAGAAGACAACAATTTAAAGATAATACAGATAATGTAAATGAATTTTCTTATTTAAATGAAAAGAACAGGGCACAAATTATGTGTTTCAAAAGTAATCGTCTTAGCCACGTAATATCGCAGTGTAATAATGGGAATAATAAACAAATAAAAAATGACAGCCAAAATCGGAGCCAAAATCCGCGATTATCCAACTACAAAGAGATGAATTCCGCAGTAATCAAGCAAACTAACAGTGCCAAATCAGATTACATGAAAAATATTGATATTAACGGTGAAAAGACACAGATCTTCTTCGACACTGGAAGTGATATCAGTTTGGTGAGTTACGAATATTATACGAAAATAGGCTCGCCAAGATTATTTTCAAATAATATCTTTTTGTCCGGCATAAATAAAATAGTTGTTTATCCAAAAGGATACTTCCCATATGAATTTAATATTGATGGTTTTCTAATCAGAACAAATTTGTACGTGCTAGAATCTCTTGAATATGATATTTTACTGGGATATGATGTCATTAGCAAATTAAATTTGGCGATAGACGAGAATGGAATTAAGATCGTTGGCAAACGCAATAGTATTCAAGTAGGTTACACTAAAGTTCAGAAGAATTCTGATATAAAATTGAATCATGCTGCCAAAAATAATAATGAAATGAAAACGTCTACGTTAGATAATTCACGCGATGAAAATGTTATACTTGCAAATGATAATAATGCAGGAGGTAATCACTTGATTAATTTCGCGAGAGTCATAGAAGAAAATGAAATTGATTTGAATCACGTGAGAAATTTGAAAATTAGAAAAGAAATAAATGAGAAAGAAGAAAATTTAATTAGTAAGAAAAGATTGAATGAAAGAAACGAGACATCACAAACAGGACGAATGAATGACCTAAAAGAAAAACGCAATTTATGTGCACGCGCCAATGAAAATAAAAATGAAACGAGGAAAATTAAAAAATATTATAAACGGAAAAATACGAGGGAAGAAAGGAATATTGAAGGAGTTAATGCAAATAAACAGAAATTTATCAGAAATTACAAGAAGCGTGATTACAATGATAGAGATGAAGAAAAGAAATATTATTCGAGAAATAATTTTGATGGAAAACGTCACACATATGAAAATTGGAGAAACAGCAAACAGAAATATTTAGAGGTACAGCAAACAGAAAGAAAATATGAAATTTTTGAAAAAGAAAGGGCTGAACCGTGTGAAAAGGATACTTTTAAATTTAAAGGCAAAAGAAGCATAAAAACAAATTTTAATGGTCCGTGTAGAAATCTATATTTTTGGAGTAATGGTAATTATAGAAAGCAATTTAACATGATGAGAAAAGTACCTAACAGATATGAATTAAATGATACCAAGTTAATCCAAGAAATGCAGTATGGAACAGGAATGAAAAGGAGAAAATTCCATGGACCTAATAAAAACATTATAGAAAAATCACATGATCATTATGATGCAAAGAGGATTGGAGACCATGGTGGACAAGATATCCACTATTGCAAAATACGTCAAGCCGTGGGGTAATGCATCTGCATAATGTTAGATGTTTTTGTTTTATGTTTACTTGTAACGATAGATGTTGTTGTTTTATATTTACCTGTTTTATTTCTATAAATTTGTGTCTAAATTTTAATAGGCAGCTGGCGAGGTCGCCAGGAACGTCAGGATGACCGAAAATGTGGGTATAAAGGATGAAGTATTAAGCAATAAAAGATAATATACTCAATGATTTAATGAACGTGATATCCCAATTGAGACTCACGTGATGATGCATAAAAAAGAACGAGGTGTTCTATAGATTTCAGCGATGGCCAGTTGGATGGATTTTTAATCAAAAGCTCAGGGAAGCTTATTTATTTTAAATATTATTCAGTTCTACTGTTATCATTGAATGTTACTTACATATTTTATGTCTATTAAACCTTTTTATCTTATCAAGAATATTAGTTTTACTTAAATCATAAGATAATCACTCAATATTCCCACATATATATATATATATATATATATATATATATATATAATCTTGTCTGGAAATATGAAATTTATGTAAATAGGGTACAATAACAATAAAAACAATGAACACAACTTTCTGAACAAGACCAAAAAACAATAAAACTCTCTGCTCTTCGGAAAGTGGGGGGGGGGGGGGGGGGAGAGAAAAACATTTATCAAATTTTAAAAAATATATAACGTCAGCGATTTCGCAAGGCATGGCAAAACTGCATATTCCATTAGTGTAAAATAAAATTCAAAGTATAAAATTAATATTCTCTAACGTCAAGCAATGTTGCAACAAAACTAACAATTGAAGTAAATAGCAACTTAGATCCTAATTAAAAATATATAACTTCCAACAAAATAACTTTAAAATAAATTTAAGCAAAATTAACATGCAAGAAGGCCATATCTGCACTTTGACCTGTGAAGAAAAAGAGAAAAAGATACCTGTTTAACCGCCTGACCGCCGAGCAAAAGGGCAAAATTGTAATGTTGTTTTCTCGGTAATTTATTAAATTATTAAGAAAAGATGTTTTTTCGAACCTGATACAGAATATTTTATTACGTGTAGATATATAATCATTGACAATATTAACCGTGACTAAATTTTTCAAAACTGCATTTTATTTGTAGAATTATATCAATTTAAATATTGCTTATTTTGCTGAGAAACATACAGTTTAATGAACGGAAAATTCAATTCGCTTTAGTCAGGAGGTTAAAATACTACACTTCACTAGTCTAGTATATGCAGGAGCTATTAGGCCTAAGATGGCCAGCATCTTAAAGAAGACTTCTCATTCCTTTATTCCATTCTCTAGATCAGAGTTCCAGTTCTGCTAAATCCATATGCTGAAACAACATCACTCTGGTAATGCATGGAAAGTAGCCATAATAAAAATAATTCATACAACATAAGTTAAATTAGGTCCTGAAAACACCATCTTTCAAGCAGAACTCCTTGCGATAGAGGAATCCATCCGATGGTCAGAGAACTCGAATCACATGAACACCACAATCCATTCCGAAAGCTATGCAAGTCTACAGCCGCAGAAAATATATTTACCTCTATTTAGTTCAAAGTATAATATGAGCTCTGCAGCATTCCTTCAAGATTTTCTATTTTCAGTGGTTTCGTAGGCACTCTGAAGTGACTTGGAATAAAATTGCTGGCAAATAAGGCAACTCTTGGCTCTACATTACCAGCTATAGACGTTAGGTTTTTTTCCCATATCTGTCTTCATATTTAAAAAAAAAAAAAAAAAAAAAAAAAAAAAACTAAATATATCGCTACCTCAATACTGGCAAAAAGCATGGGATTACGCTCAAATAGTTAGCTATATATACAGCTTTCTCCCAAAAATATGCAACAAGCTCTTACTAAACCACATAAATATATATGTATTCGCTCAAAATTACGGGCCATTCAAGTCATATCTTTACAATTTTAATAAAATTTTCTCTTCGAAATGCCCTTGTTGCCATAGAAACAATTTGCTGTATTATATCTTAAACTGTAATTTAACCTTACTCTTTCACATTAGAAAGGCAAAATTAATACCATTATCATCATGATTTTCCTCAGTCTCAAATAAAATAAACCTACTCCAGAAAATCATATGTTGTGTTACACTAGGGATGCACAACCTATGGCCCGCGAGTTTTGTCAGTTTGTAATTGAAATAAAATGCAATTTTTGTGCATAAGTAGCAGGGAAAAATCGTCAATTTGCGACGAGAAAATTGAAAATTTCGTCAGTCACTTAAGAATCGCAAATTTTGTTGATCGGGTACGGAAAAAATTGCGAATGTCATTGATAGAGCGCGGAAAAATAGCGAATTTTGTCGGTGAGGCGCCGAAAACTCTCAAATTTCGTGAATCAGGCAAAAAAATCGTAAATTTTGCCAATGAAACACGCAAAAAATAACAAATTACGCCTATCGGTCACGGAAAAATTGCGAATTTTGTCGATCGGAATTGTCAGTCATTATGATGATACGTGAAAAAAATTATATTTTTGTTCATAGGCATCGGAAAAGTCACCTTTTTTGTTTGCTTATCACTCAAAAAACACGAATTTTGATAATCGGGTGCGGGAAAATCGAAAAATTCCGTCGATCGTGCATGGAAAAATTGTGAGTTTTTTCGATTGGGCCGCGAAAAATCTCGAATTTTGTCGATCGGGCATAAAAAAATCGCTAATTTGATTTGATAGGGTACAAAAAAATTGCAAATTTTGTCTATCAGGAAGGAGAAAAAAGGAAATAAATTTCTATCGGCTTCATAAGAAGTGCAAATTTGGTCGATCGGGAACGAAAATATAGTGAATTTTCTTAACAGAACCAGTAAAATAGTGAATTTTGTCGATGATGCGTGGAAAATTTTTTAATTTCTTTGATCAGTTGGTGCAATCGTGAGTTTCATCTATTATTCAGAAGAAATAATTGCGAATTTCATCAATTTGTGACGTCAAAAAATGCAGATGTTGGTTGTCGATTAAGAAACGTGAATTTCATTGATCGGCTGTTGAAAAATGAGTATCAAGGGCGAAAAAATGCAAATTTCGTCGATCACGTAAAGAAAACTCACAAATGCTGGTGATCATTCGTGGAAAAATCTGAAATTTCGTCAGTCAGGCTCAAAAAAATTGCAAAATTCGGAAATGAGGCTCGAAAAAATTCGCGAATCTTGGCGTTCAGGCTCGGAAACATCGCGAATTTCCGCGTCCAGGCTCGAAAAGATCGCAATTTCAGTAATCAGGATCGGGAAAATCACGCATTTCGGCAATCAGGTTCGGAAAGATCGCGAATTAAGTGGATTGACTTCGTAAAAATTGAGTATTTCGTCGATCAGACATAGGAAAAGTGCAAATTTGTTATTTGGGCGCAGAGAAATGAGGAATTTCGTTGAACAGACATTGTAAAATCTTGTTGATTAGCTTTTTTCACCTCCGTTCATAAAATTCACTTTTTTTCTTCAGCACTAGCTACTTACGTTTGTTTTTTAGCACTTTAAATAAAACAAATTTATTCTCCCGAAAAGTCAAGGACTATTATTACGTCTTGAAAATAATCCTTGCGCTATCTGTTACATATACAAACATAAAAACTGTTGATATATACTTAATAACCGAATTGGACATTTTGACTAAGGAGGCGAACCTAGACGGGTATCCCCCCTCCAGAAACTATATTTTTTGTCTGATTATAGGGCACCGTCAGCTTTCGAAATAGAATTCTCACCTTGTTATTGATGTGGCCCTCGATCATCCAAACATATTTGTAGTTGGCCCTTCTCTTGAAGAGGTTGCGCACTCGTATGCTAGACTAATTGAAAATGATCAATGTATACTCGTAATTCAAAATATCTTGCTGGAAATCGACTAAATTACCCGATAGTTTTATTATTATATAAATATTTATTGCAACTATAACTATCACAGATTTTGAGCTTATTCTCCTTTGGAGAATATAACTGTAAATAATCTGTACAATTAACTTAGTAAAACTTTGCCTATTTGTAAGACGAGAGATAGCTAATGTGCATCGTTTGGTAGAGCTTATAAAGCTTAGCCCTTGGGTAGGTCTCATCACCTAGATGAATCTTGTCTTAATTCTACTTATGCGAGCTGTTTAAAAAATTGACTTCATTTTCCTAGCCTTGGGTCCTTGCGGATCTTTGTACCTCGGGTTCTATCTGCAAAAATACGAGAGAAAGTACTTATCTACTAAATGTAAAATATTTACTTCTGTTTTGAATTAAAACAGATTCAGCTGCTCTGTACACGGGTACCACCCTGTACTTACTGTTACTTACCCCTGTATCTACTTTGTACACCGCAGTAAATTGATCATCTTTAACATGGGTAGTCTAATATAGTCCACAAGTAATAATAATAATAATTCATTTTATAGATTAATATTACATTATAGTTTAATTTCACTTTAAAATGTCTACCAAAAAACTCTGGAATCGAAAGCAGAGTGATCTTGTTTGACTCCGTCTCTTTTGCTCAAAAATGGGTCTGACTTCGACTTCGACTACACAACTTAGTCGCCCTAGCCAGTCTGTGTACATGCTCAAATCACAAGGTTTAACTTCATAAAAAGTTGCCGTGTACGTTGGTCAACACTGCAACTACGCTTGGATATTGAATCAACTAATTGTCCCCCTTTAGTAGAGTTCGTCGTTTACAACATATTGTCATCAAGTTACTTTCAAAAACGAAAAAGGTTGATCAAATTAAAAGAAAAAACACTTGATGATAGACTAGAATAGCATTTGCGCATTACCTAAAGAATTGGATGACTGAATAAATATTTAAGAATAATGATTCAACGAGTGTTAATACAAACCTAGTTTTATACTGTTAAACCATGAACACAAAAGAAAAAAATATTTTAAAATACTGTATCTTAATTTTATGAGATTCAATGTTCCGATATTTCAGCCTGATGTTTGTTAGTACTTATTTTTATCCAGGAAGAGTTTTTAAGTAAGAAAATTAATTATGAATCAATTTTAAACTGGTATTAACAATTTTCTACCTCGTATTTCCGGTATCGTACTAGAACTTTGATGCCACAAACATCTTCATACTCTGAGGCTGATTTCAAAAGCCCAAACTCATTTTTCATTCTTATACATTGATTGCAAGTCTATTTATAATTTTTGAGAGTCCAATTAAACATATAAATTGAACGAAACGAATGGCTTACGTTTGAAAATTCGTTCATAAAAGACACTATTTCGACACCTCATTATTAATGTTATTTTATTTTGGGGAGATTCATCAAATCTTTATTTGCAGTACAAAAAGTTTTTTTCTTTTCAAATGTTAATATTTTACTCAATTTTTAGCCTATTTTATCTGTACTATTGTGGAACTTATTATTATTAAAAGCCCATTTATTATTAAAAGCCTATTTATTACAATGTTCTTAATATTTTTACCAATTTTTCTTACTTTTGAAATTAATAGAACATTTTAGGAACAAAAATTCTCTGTTTTCAAAATGCTGATAAAGTCAACGCGTAGATTTAAAGAAATTTATTTTAACACAAAAGAGTATTTGAGTAATATATTTTAGAATAATAACTTTTAGCATCTATATAAAAGTAAGATATTAATGTCTTATATCTCAATTGATTTGATGTACCGTATTTTATGAGGAGAAACTGTATGAACACAATTTATATAGTTGCTTCAGTTTTTATCTGTGATTAATGTAATGTAGTTGGGGAGTTTTCTTTGCCTTTTTATCAATATTTCACGACACAGAGGATTAATTTATCAAGTTTCTAATCTTTTTTTACTCCTATGCTCTAGTATCTCTATTCTTCTTCGTATTCTAGAGACACATTAAATAAGTTTAATCGTGTTAGATTTCTTCTTTGTACTGTTTTACACCAACATTTTTGGTGTTATTATCACAAAAGTGGTTCCAAGTGATACATTTGTTTACAAAAAAATGAACAACGTTCACAGGAAAGATAAAATAGGGTGTGGTTTGAAATATCTTGAAACCATTATTCAATCTCTGATGATAAATAAGATGCTTTAGTATTTTTATTGAGAGTTTCTAAAGATATATGATAGCTTCGTCTTTCTTCTTGTAACATCAATTTTCATAAAAATAAATAAATAGATAAAAACTTTAAACAAGTCTGATTAAGTATCTAAATTAATAAATTAAGAATCTTAAATTATTAACTCATAAGCCACCAAAAAATGAAAAAAAATCTACACAAAATGCTTTGAAATTTTCTGACTGTTTTGTCTTATAATGAGCTAAATTCGAGAAATAGAAGTGTTTGAAATTTAGAAAAACTGCAACTTTTAAATTGTAGGTGTTCTATAATAATATCTTAGACTTAATGACACTTTTTAAAAAATAATAATTATTATAATTACAATTATAAATATAATAATAAAGTTGGATAGAAATAATTTATTAGATTTTTTCAAAATAGGAACCCTCCGATATAATTCAAAGTATCATCTTAACACAGCAAAAATGAGATAATACTTTTTTTTCGGCCAAAACTTTCCCTTTACCCAAAAAGCGCTACTAAGGGAAACGTGGACAAAAGAACGGTACTATACCTTAGTATAATAGTTAAGAATCCCGGATCGCAAGCAACCACGTGGAGACCGCTAAGTTGGAGCTTGAGTATAAGCATATACCGTATATATTAGCATATTTATAGACCTTGCCTTCTTTCAGAATCAAAAATCAATAACAGAGGCATAAGTCGACGCTATACTTTGAGTTGTAAAAGTCAAAATTTCCCTTAAAAACCAACTCTCTTTCATAAACGCTGCCAGAAAACGAAAACGAAAAAAAGAAAAAAAAAGAGAAAAACCTAACATTTGAGCATAAACTGAATTTTTTCTTTTAAATAATAATGATAATATTTTCACAAATGATTTCATTTTCGCAATAAATTGTGAAATGGAGAAGAAGCAAATTTTTAGCTATTTACTCCATATTTTTATTTCGTTCTGCTTTTGCGAAGAATCGAAGTTCTTTTTTCCAATTACTGCATTCTTGTTTTCCATATGCGTAAAAAAGTTTTCTTTTTCTCTGTAATATCTTCGAAATGGAATCGAAATGGAAATAGTAGCAATCCGTGAATAGAGATGGCGCAGCGATACCGTGATCTGTTTTGTAAGGCTAATTGCATGATAGCCGAATAAAATATCAGAGATTTAAGAATGTTTTTGGCTGAATGCTCGTTGAGCGGCAGTTGTATTATATTGTAAATAAATAATACGGAACTCTAAAGGATGTTTTTTTGATGAAATTACAGTACTAGTAATAAGAACCCACGATATAAAATTTTCAAAGTACCATCCATGGTTTTCAGCCCACTGACCACATTTTTTATTTCTGTTAACTTACAGTTTCATCTGCCGGTGAAATTTTAAGTATTTTTTAACCACGCCTGAAAAATGCACATTGCTTTAGAGCATACTGGTGAAATTTCCAATCAGTTGGATCACTGGTTGTTTTGTTCTAGAATTTTACTTTCGCAACTTAAAATAAATAAATAAATAAATAAAAGCATTATTTTATTCATGAAGCAAAAAAATGCATTATTCTATGTATGAAGCAAAAAAATGCATTATTCTATGTATGAAGCAAAAAATGCATTCTTCTATGTATGAAGCAAAAAAATGCATAATTCTATGTATGAAGCAAATAAAATGTATTATTCTATGTATGAAGCAAAAAATGCATTATTCTATGCATGAAGCAAAAAAATGCATTATTCTTCGTACGAAGCAAAAAAATGCATTATTCTATGCATGAAGAAAAAAATTCATTATTCTATGTATGAAGAGTTAAAAAATGCATTATTCTATGTATGAAGCAAAAAAAAAAAAAAAAAAAAAAAAAAAAAAAAAAAAAAAAAAAAAAAAAGAAAAGAAAAGAAATTGCCTTATTCTATGTATGAGCTAAAAAAATAAAAATAATAAAAACAGTTGGGGAGGTGAAATTAATGATGGGTTTGAGCCCCAAATTATGAAGATCATTCTCGTACATCTATTGAGTGTGTTCGTGTTTAACACTACGCATAGTCCAAGAGCCGACCGCACAAAACCCTAAGTCATCGAGCGCAAGAATAAATCCTTTATTTTATGGTAGAGTAGTAATAGAGGAATCTGATAATCCATATGAGCCTTAAGCGAAGTGGTTCTTAAGCCAAAAATTGATACCACTAGTGGTTTATTAGTAGGTTTAGCATTGTGTTTGCCGTACAATCAAAACTATCAAACTTGGAAAACTGGGTGCAGGAAAACACAATGCTAATCCTACGAGTCTTTCACTATTGGTATAAATTTTTGGCTTATGTACCACTTCGCTTCTGACAGACATGAATCATTAGATTCCTCTATTACTACTTTTCCATAAAATAAAGGATTTTTTCTTGTGCTCGATGACATAGGGTTTTGTGCGGTCGGCTCTTGGACTAGCAGTGAAAGGAATAACAACTTTTCTAAGATAATTACATAATTGTTTTTCTACTTTTACTAATTATATGTTCATTTAGTTTTTGAAAATATAAAAAGTAAGTTCCACTTAAAGTTATTAAAAAAAATTCTTTTTGGAATTCAATAACAACTTTTATTTTTAAGTAAATTCGGTTATATTTATTTTCTTTTTTTTTAAGCGTTAAATTTCAAATGAAATTAGTTTTAAAAAAAATCCCTTCTTTGCCAAATTCTCTTTTTTTTTTTTTTTTTTTTTTTTTTTTTTTTTTTTTTTTCAAGATGAAAAACTTTTTCGAATTCACCCGGCAGTATTTAAAGAAAACTCTTTTTCAAAAAATCGCAATTTTTCTATTCTTTTTCTGCATGTTAAATTCAGTAAATTCCACCGATTAGATATCCTGAAAAAAAAAGATAAGCGGATAATTTGAAATACATGCCGAACACAGACATTCTCTGACGCCAAAAGAGGATAATCTGACAGTGATGAATGACTCGCCTTCACAATGATGCAACAAAAATCAAAATCCTTCTTTTTTAATATATAAAATATTTTACCAAAATAAAATACTCTCTTTAAAGATTTTAAAAAATTAAACTTTTAATCTATAATTATATTTGAGCTTAAGTAATGATGATTGCTTGGAAGATTTGTTTAAACAGCAGATTCTAAAAAATACACAATAATTTGTAAAAGAAAGATTTTTTGTAAACGATTTTGTTTTTCATTAATTTCCTTGTTTAGTTAAATAAAAGATAGTAACACATAAAACTGACATAATTTATTTATTAATTAACCTACCTTTAATAAATACACTGTAAAATAAAATTCATAAATATAGTTTATAAAGGTATAATGCTAAAGCGGCGTACCAAATATGTCTACTCTCCCTTATACAAGGTGTCCACTCTCAACGGTGGCCAATGGCTAATTTCTAAACCGTTGTCATAGACATATAGTTCCAATTGCAAAAATGCTTTAAAAAAGGTAAAAAATTGTTTTTCAAGCAATTTAAGTCAGAAATTTCTTTTATTAAAACATTACGAAAATTAAATTTTTATACGGTCCCCTGGTCCTATAAGTGATATTTAGTACATTTTTACCACTACTCTAACATGTAATACAAAAAAGTCCCATTCCTCTGCAATTAAAACTAACCGAGTAATAGCTGTTTAAAGTTGAAGCATCTTTTTTGCTGCAAATTAGGAGCCAGTCACAAATTTACTGGAAATAAAAAGAAACACAAGATATAAAATTTAACATTAAACATTGAGAGTAAAATAATTTTTACAATATTATTTTTAAATTTATGTTGATGATTATACATTAAAGTAAAATTTGTAGTAAAATATAAGTAAAAAAATAACAGAAAGTTTGTTCATTTAGGTTATAAAAAGCAACAGTCACAATTCGTTACAAAATGACATATATTTAAAATTCTATCAGATTACTTAACCTAACAGCATTTGGTGTAGTCCTAAATTAAATAAACGGTAAGCACCTAAAATTGTATTAATATTACATTGCCATTGGATATAAATATGTGTTCAAATTGAACAACGATCTGATTGTTGCAAGTGAGTTAAAATTTAAATAGAAATTTTGATCTAGGGAAATATATATACGAACGTTTTAAGCAAAATAAAATCGCGATTTACCAACACTTTATTTTCTCGAGAAAGAGAATTTTAAAACTTACGTCTTCAACTATTTAAACCAATCTAGAAGTTGATTAATAAAAATGAACACTACCGTAAAACTTATACGGTGGTAGCAACTGCAGTTAAATTGCTTTAAAAATATTTCTTTATCTCATTTAAAACATTTTTGTAATTGGAACTACATATCTGTGACAAATGATTTAGGAATTAGCTATTGGACAGTGTTGGAAATGGACGCCCTTTATAACAATTTAAGCACTTAGTATACGATCCCTGAAAACTTAGTCCAACTCATTCGTTTTCAGCTACAGAAAGTGGTTTAAGTCATGAAATTTAAAGTTTCATAACTCGGTCAATTTTAATGTTAGATGAATGGGACCATTTTTGTATTGCTTGATAATGTGATGGAAAATTTTTACTAAATATCACTAATAGGACCGAGGGACCGTACAAAAAGTTAATTTTCGTAATTTTTTAATAAAATTTCTTTTTGACCTAAATCGCTTGAAAAACAATTCTTTACCTTTTTTAAAGCATTTTTGCAATTGGAGCTATATGTCTATGACTAACGGTTTAGAAATTAGCCATTGGCCACCGTTGAGAGTGGACACACTGTAGAGTAAGTCAGGGACATAACTAGATTAAAAAAATACCATTTATAGCACCAAAACCCTTTTACCTGCCACAAACTAATTTCGCTAATTATAACGTACTGTTATCAGTACAAAATAAGATATCCCATATGTTATATATTTTAAGTACATTGATGTCAGTGCAAAGTACATCATATTATGCACTGATGACGGTATGCTACAGCTACCAAAACTAGTTTATCGGCACGTAAAAGTGTTTTGGTGCTAAATACGTTATTCTTTTATTTTATTTGTCAAGGATTGTCCCCCCCTCCTCCTTAAGCGCTACTAAATTTTCTTTTTTATAGTAATGAATTTTATGGTGACCATTTAACAGGCCTACTTAAATTTTACGTATAACTTCATACAAATATTAATGTAATATAAAAACTACATAAAATGGGATTTTTATCAAAAACCAAAAACTTAACGAGTTTATCTATCAATATCGGACCTCAGATTTAGATTCCCACTTGATCGGAATAGATGCTGCAGCCAGTCGCTCCGGAAGTAAAAGAAATATGGCTGCAACATAAAAGCTACCACTTTTTTATACTTGTATGATAAGCATTTACTAAATATGTCCTGAAAAATCTTCAATAATAGCATTATATTTCACCTACTATCATCTCTATCTTAATAAAAGCCAAATTTACTTTTTTGTGAATATAATTTTTATTTCAAGAAAAAAAAATCACTCTAACTACATTGACTGCGCATATTTATAACGACTAAGAGTAGAAGAATGTCACTAGCTCTATTACTCTTCCAGTAACTCAAACAGAGTGCATTGGATATCTAACCCGGATTTACCCTACAATATTGTCAAGTCTATTTATCTCTATCTGAATCATCACAATACTTTTAGAATTATGCTTTGAATCATACAACTAAACGTATCTATTCGTATCGAACTATACATAAATCTGATTCAAGATGCCCTGGGATAATAAGGCCAGGATGAGTAATAAAGCCAACTGCGAATATTATGAAGGAATCTGAGAAATGGTACCTACGGGTTCTGTGGAGAAGGGATCTGAGTCTTCTGAATTACAAACAGTCTTTAAAAGTTAATTTGTTCCATTTTGTGATTTTATCGCTGGAAGAAGCACGTAAGAATAAACGGCCAATCTAAAACTTGAGAGGTAGATTCTGTAATCTGAAGACAATATATTTATTAGACTTTAATTTGTTTATTACATATATGTGTACCGTATTTCATGTACTTATAAAATCTTGTGGAAAATTTTATATGTGTTCGCGAGAAATTTGTAGTTTAAAATTTACTCTTTTTTTGCTCTGGTTGATTCTTTTCAGTGCTAAAACTATGTTCAAAGAAAGTTTGCTTTTTAGTTTATACACGAGGAAGCATTATTGTAATTGTTGAAAAGCAGAAATGATATAAAGAAATTTGTATGGTCTAAGTGCAGCTAATTTTTTCATGTCAGAATAGTAAAATATCAAATGAATATTACTGCATCCTAATATCAAATGATGTTAAGTAAAAGACATTCGTTAATTTTTAGGGCTGTAGACTTTGTATATTTAGATTCGGACAATTTGCATGCCATTATTCCATCTTATTTTATAGTTTTGCTTGCATGACATTATTACCCCCCCCCCCCCCTATGTGAGTAATAACGCCAAATAGCACTGATAAAGAAATCAAGCTATTGCATTTTATGAATACACATCTTTTAAAATATTCTTTTTCGTACACATTTCATATATCATTAAGTTAGTGTATCAAATCCTATGTTTGAAAAAAAAAATCTAAAACTAAGTCAAGAAAGTTGGTAAAAAGTTTACCTGGCGTTATTATCCCAGAATACCTTAATATCTTTATTTATATATGCATTATATATGCGGAAATATAAGCATTAATTATGTAAATAATACAAAAGTAAATCAGATGTTAATAATTAGCTAAATGCAACAGAAATGCTGAAAATTATATTCATACAAGATTTTTTTTAATTATGCCCTTTACTTTAGTACTCTACATTTTGTTTTCAACAATGACAATAATGTTCTATCATGCATAAAACAAAACTCGTTTCAGATGTAGTTCGAACACGGAAAAGAATCAACTGAAGTAAACAAGCCATTGGTTGGTGTTATTACCCAGGTATATTTATTTGCGCAGTATATTTTAAACTTTATAGGTACATTTTTATACTTCTTTTTGCATGCTTTAACTTCCCTCATAGGTGGGTGATAACGTCAAACAAAAAATTACGCCAAAAATTACGCCATTACATTTTATGAATAAAATATATCTCAATACAATATATCAAATTAAATAAAATATATTAAAATCTATTAAATATACTTGTATACTTATCTTTCTTGTATACATAGTGAATACGTTCCTGTAACAAATCCAGTATTTGTTTTTAAAAAAAATCTAAACCTAAGCCTTGAAATTTGGTAGGAGCTTAATGTGGCATTATTACCCTAGGTCACTGTATTATAGTTATTTTTTCTTTCATTTTTAGGTGCGTTCGTGATTATGTAAATACGTAGCGCCTATAGTCGTCGTTTTGCCCGTCCGTCCATTCGTAGGTCCAAATAAAACAAAGCAAAAACTACACAGCCGAATCGTTTGAATTTTAATTTTGTTGAGTCATTTCAATATTTATGAAAATCGGATGTATAGTTCAATTACCGTGATAGTCAAAAGAATTCCGTTACATTACTGTCAATGAATAAAAATAGTTTCAAGTGCATTTAAATGAAGTTACACTCTTTCGAACATAATAAAATCACGTGGATCTGAAATATGTACTAAAATATACATTTTGTTCAGTGTATGGTGCAAACAATATTTTTTATTAATTTACAGGGCCACACAAAAGCATTCCTTTATATAATAGGGAGAAACATTGTTTTGGAAGCATTTTAATTATATTAAACTATTTCACAATTTATGTAATTCATATACATTTCTGAGGTTTTCTACAACTTTATTCCAGTATAATAGAAAGCAAATAGTATTTACAGATACACACAAAATATTTCGTATATTGTACTGTATATTTAAAAAATTCCGTTATAGTACAAACGCATCTCATTTACTACGGTTGAAATGCAGTTTCTGCATTGTTATATCATGCGTATAACTCGAGTCTGTAAATTATGATACATTTTCTTGTTTCATAAGACCGCGGTATTCTGTGATTACACGTGTATTTTCTTTTAATGGAAACATTTCAAATCAGTACTACATTAATTAAGCTGTATTAAAATTTTCAGAAAATATTTTTTATTCGCAAACAGCATTAATATTTAAAATAAATCAGCAAATATTTTTTTCTTCTGTCAAGTAGAGTAGACATACGTTTTTTCTACTTCATTAATAATAAATAAATAAACATATAAGATGCATTTTGCATCTAGTATTATTTTAGCTAACTTCATTAACTTTATATCGAAAATAAATTGAAAGCACTACACAAGTTTCGTATCTTCGGTAATTGGAAGAAAGCATTGGAGTTGAATAATAAACATATTCAAATATATTCTTTTCAAACAAACTGCATTTTAAATTACGCTGAATAAATAAATATAATAAAAAATCCATAAAAATGCTGCCTATCTGTTCGGAAATAAACTCATTTAAATGAACTCAGAAAAATTTTAAGAGGAAAAAAATAAAATGAAATTAAAATGAAATTTTAGTAAAGAAATGCTGAATTTTTGTATGCAGAAATAGCTATTTTTTTATTATTTAGAAATATTGATGAAATAGATAAAAACTAGTTTAAAATTCGCATTTCCTTAGAAATATCAAGGTAAATACATTTCTGTTTTTAATTTTTTTGAATTTGGAAATCATCTTAAAATTCGTGATGAAGGTAAGGCTTATATTTTTAACACTATCCAACAAAGTGGAAAAGTGTTTATGCTTTTGGTTTGTCTTCCGCGCTCTAACTCTCGTAAATATACTTGGATTGCCATGAAATTTGCCATGAAAGTTATTGAAGTTTACCTAGCTCGAACCCTATTAAAAATAAAGCTTCTACCATGATTACTTTATTTACAGGGGTAGTCAAAAGTTTTATGTTACATTACGGCCTATGGGGAAAAATCGTTTTAAATAAATATTTTAAAATGATACACCTTGTCAAACATATTCAAATTTATATGCTTTTGCGAAGTACATTAAAATATATATTCTGTAAAATAAGCAGTGAAAATAATAGTTATTATTCATTTACAGGACCACACAAAATAATTTCATTACACAATAATAAAGGGGAGGGGGATTTTTTGCGACATATTATAATTACACGGTAAAAAATAAATTTGTAAATTCACGTTGAAACTACTGGCAGCAGAGTAGCCGAACTTTTACCGTTCTTTAGTAGATTTTCCGTTTTGGGAAATAAAAAAAAGGAAAATTCCTTTGAAGAAACAGTAACTTTCTGTTACAAGTTTTGATTTTTAATGATAATAATTTAATATAATTTTTAAAATTAATGAATCGATTAATCATGAAAGAATTTGAAATTTCCGAGTGATTTTAAGCTGTTATATCATTTTAATTAATTATTTTTATTTTTTAATCTTTTATTTGTATAATTTACCTCAAGCAGTCCTGAGGATCGAAATCAAGACCCTTTGATAGCAGAACAAATCCTTACTGACTGAGCCAAAGCTGCTGATGTCGGCTTGTACAGAGTATGTGTTTTATGAGTTAGTGGAAAAATATATTGTGCATTTTAAAGAGTTCCTTTCTAATATATTCGTGCCCCATCAGTGGCCGAGAGGTTTAGCCCTCTCAACTGGTAGGTGGCAGGTGCTGAGTTCGTACCCAATCTCGGCCGTTGGCCCAACCGTTCGGAATTTTCGTGGTTTTCTTCGAACCTTGCGTAAATACAGGTTAAGTTCCCTTAGAAAGACCCCACGAAGGGCACTCTCCCCCAGAGCCTATATCCCTAGTGTAGATAATTGGCCGACACCAAATAAACCAAACCAAACCAAATATATTCGTTAGAATATTTGTAAACGGTTTATTTTATTATATTTTAAACTGATGCATAACACTTATTATTTTTTAAATCAACTTTAATTTTTTAACTAGTTTAAATTAAAAATAATAATCGCTGTTTTTTTTTTTTGAATGAATGAGTGAATGAGTGAATGAATGATTGAATGACAATTTTTTTTTATTCATTTTTTATAAAAGTAACTTTATAGACAATTTTTTGAAATTGTCGTACACAATTTATTTATTTATTTTGGCTACTTAGTTATAAAAGATTTTTTTAATAACAAATAAAACAAAAATAAACAGAAAAAATTTAATTTAAAAGGGATTTTTTATTTTTTCACTGCGCCAGTGGGATTCGAACCCACAATTTGCGCTCGCAGGCGATTAACGGTGTGGAGCCTTGACCACACGGCTACGGATCCCTCCAAGGAGCGGAGTGTTTCCGTTTTTTGTTTCCATTTCCATCTGTTTCGTTATTTTCAGGAAATATGGTGGAGTTTTCTGATTTTTAACGGAAAATGCCCTTTTGTTGTGAAAAGAGAGTTTTTCTGTGAAATACAGGAAAAAAATATTCGTGAAATTCAGAATTTTTTTAACAATGTATGTTAAACGATTTTATGTATAAAAAAATCGATAAACATTCGCTAAGGCTTAATATTTTATTCATAATATGAAGCATTTAAAGGGATACACTAAAGATTTCAAACAGTATATTCCATCGAAAGTATTATATATTAACGATGATTTCTGATGGATGGATGAAATGCATTTTTAATTATGGCGTGCTTTTAATTTTCACTAAATGTTCGGGAATTTTCCTTCTGAAACCTGAAAAATTTACAGATCTTGATTTTATGGCATATTAAATTGCATAAAAGGACAGTTCCTGCTGCATCAAATCTTGAGAGCTTCAACAATCCTGAAAAGATTTTAAATATTCTTAGATAATCAATTTCTCTCTTCCCCATAAAAAAAGAAAAAAAACACTGATAGAATCTAATAATTCAACACCAATGTATTCTAACACTTGCAAAGAAACTGTTCCTTAAGTTCTATTCAAGCTTATAAAGAAGACGTTCCTTCTACATTCAAACAAATTTTATCTACACTAGTGAGGCCTTAGACTTGAAAGTAAAATTAAAAAATCTTCTGCACTGATTGATTATTCTGTTAAAAATCAAGTTGAAATTCGATAAACAAAATTTATACAAAAAAGGGGAAACTTCAAAGGGATTTAGATAACAGTGTCGAGGAAAAATTTAATAACAATCTAGCACAAAACTACAATCTAGTACAAATCTATTGCAACTAGATTCATAATTAGGGGAATAAAGGGTTAAAACCTTATCAGATGCATTATTCTATTTTTATATTCTATACCGCTATAGTTTAATAATAAATTTTGTAATACATTTTCTTGCTTCTGTTGTCAAAGTACTTGTAAAAAAGTCTCCTAAAAAGTAGTGACAACCAAATAGAATTCGTGTCAGAGATGCTGGTCCCGATGTCACGTGAGAAGTGACACAGTAACGATAAGGGTTAATCAGCTCACATAATTACTTGCAGAAGGTAATATGATAACCGAAAAGAACTAATCGCCTTTTCATCTGAGTAATCAAAAAACAAAGTCCTTAATTACTTTAGGCCAATTATTCTAGTTGGTAAAATAAAAATTATAAGGTATTTGTACCCAATATGGACAGTGCTCTCAATATGGACACCCCTAATATTTTTAAAAGTAACCATTTTTATAGAGAGATCGCTCTACATGTCCGTGAAAAAAAGCAGTTGAAAAGATAATTAAACCAGCAAAGTACAAAAAAGCGCGCTGTTCGCCATTTAGAAGGAAACTTGTTGTTTCGTGGTGCGGTTATAGTAATTACAAGTAAGTTTTAAGTCTTATTAGATATTGTAAAATTAATTTAAATATTGAAAAGTGGGGTGTTTTAGAAAGCTTTTAAAACATATTTTCGATTGCTATTGAATATATTGCTTAAAAGCATTTTCTTTAATTATTCATTGCAAGATTTAATAAAGCTACTCCCGATTCCCAATATGGACACCTTATGTCCACATTGGAAGTACAGCAGGTGAATCTTCAGATTCACAAAAATAGAAAGATAAGCAAAACCAACTACATTATTTCATAATATTTTGTAGTTACTGAGATGCTTTTCATCGGTCTTCGAAGAGCCACAACCGAAAATGACCCCCGTTCTAAAGTGCATGTTCTGAAGATACTTACTGTGCCTTACCCTCCCTGCAACACTTTAAGATATATTTTTTATCCCCTCTCATCTAAAATTCCATAGAAGAGTGGTTCATTCATACCCCCTGTGCAGTAGGTCAATAAGAAATCCATAATAGGGACTAGTGGTTCCTTATATGGACATTTGTAAACATTTTTTTATTTTTATCATTTAAATAAAAACCATAATAGTTAAAAGGTCGCTAATTTTAATAATGATAGTCAACAGTCCAAGGATCATGGGCATATATTTTTTGAGTTCTATCACGTGTACATGGGGGTGAAAAAAATATATTTTCCTTAAGGTGTCCATATTAGGTACAGGTACCTTATTAGTCATAACTTTCCAACTGAGTAAAAATGCGTCTTGACCAAAATTCAAACAAGGTTTTTTTTTTTTTTTTTTTGCTTAAGTTACCATTGATCAAGCGACTGAGCTATCTTGGACAAATCTGTCTGATGCAATTTAACCAGATAACCTTAGCAATAAAAGCATTTAGTCTATTTTCTGAAAGAGCTCTCAACAGAAAAAAAAATACACACAGTTAATGAAACTCCATGAAACTATAGGTACGTATTTATACTTGATTAATTTTAACACAACAATAATAGTGTTTAAATCACTTTAAAATTAATTGTGTTAATACGGACTGTATTTTTGACTGGATACATCAATTCTTACCCTAGTTTTCTATCTGAAAATAGTTTATTGTTGATACTATACGACCTCTTGAAGACTTACAGTCTCTTTTGAATTATCCTAAATTTACTATCGTGCATTGAAATATAAGAATTAAATAACATATAATAAATGTAACATTTAAAAAATCTGTTCTGTATCATTTAATTATTTTCAATTTTTCAAATATAAAGAAAAATGTGTATAATTAATTATTTTTGTATGTGTATAATATCACTACAAGCGTAAGTCATAAGATTAAGATACCGTGAGCTTTTAAAAAGAGTCTTGTTCAGCGAGAATGAGTTGACAGTGATAAATGTGTTAATCTTCTAAAATAACAAAACTTCTGCTCTTAAGAATAAAAAAAAGTACTGTAAATCGTTTAAGGAAAATGTTGTCTCTTTCGGATACATTTTCACATTTTTTTTTTCATCAAAACATATAAAATTAACTAAGTTATTTCAAAGATGAGCGTTTTCTTATAATATCTATAATTAGCACTTTCTCGCAAAATAAATAATATCTAAAAATTCATTTCATTTTCGTGTTTAAAAAACTCATAAGTGAAAGGAAAGTAATTAATTTATTTACATTCGAATATTACCAGGAGCAACAATATTTTCTTAGTTGATAATTATCCTGCAAAATATCTATATTATAAAGGCCAAACTTATCTATGCTTAACGCATACGTCATTTTGCGAACGGCAATACTTTCACATGCAATTCGGTTTTGCAATTTTCGATACTGCAAATTTTAAACTTCAAACATCGCACATTTTCAATTTTACACCATCGTACAGAGAAAAATATGTACTTTTAAATGCAATTTGTTTGAAAGCTTTATCTCAATTTATTCTTGACATATAGATTTCTTTATAGTTTTTAATACAAATTTTAAAATTGTGGCAACAGAAATAGGCAATTTTCTTTTAAAATTGATAAAAACTGAAATGTGCGCATGTAAATTTTGAGAAGACGAAAATTATGATGGTTTAGGTTTCACGTGAAATTCTAAGATCGTGTCAATTTAAAAAAAAAAATTCATACACATTTATACCAAAAATAAGAGCCTCAATTGATAACTTTATCTTAATAACTGATCTTATTATATTTTTCTTTATTACTATATTTTTACCTATGCGTTTAATTTTAATAATTTGGACAACTGAGTTTTATAAAAATAGTATTTTTTTTCTTCTTAATTTTAGCTTTAAGTAATATTTATTTGAGAGTTATACTAACCATTGTAAGATGCATTTTTTACTGTAGCTAATTTTGTAGGTTTATTATAAATCAATGAAACAGTTCCTTCTTAAGCATTTACTTTCGTCGAAATTCGACGGGTTTCGCCTTGTTAAATTAAATTTGAAAATGCTTATTTATAATCGTTACATAAACTTGACGAATTTCGATCAGGGAAATTTCGTCGGTAAAATGAGCCATTAAACAAGTGGGTAAGTGTGATCGCAGATCGTACAGAGGGGTTTCGTTTAATATTTCTTTCGAAACAACTTATCTTTTAATTAATAAATCCAAAATATTTAATTTATAATTATTAACTTATTACAAAGATGGTAGACAGATAAATTTAATTTTAAAATAAGAACAAAAAAGAAGTTATTTATTTTAACAAATGAAAGTTGTTCAAATCTATATTATAAAGTCCAAACGCATCTGTGCGTAACGCATACGCCATTTTGCGAATGGCAATGCTTTCCCCGGCAATTTCGATTCTGCAATTTTCGCTACTGCTAATTTTACGCTTCCAAACGTCGCACATTTTTAATTTTTACATCGTCGTATAGAGAAAAAAATATATACTTTTAAATGAAATTTGTTTGAAAGCTGTATCTCAATTTATTTTTGAGATATTAATTTATTTTTATAGATTTAGCACCAATTTTGCAATTGTGGCAACAGAATCACTCCATTTTCTCTTAAAATTGAAAAATAAAAATAGAAATTAAAATGTGAATATTATGGCTATAATATAGCGTCTGTGATCGTGTCAATTTGGATTCTTTTTCTTTTCATTCGCATTTGTATAAAACATAAGAGACTCAATTGATAACTTCATGATATTAACTGATCTTTATTATATTTTACTGATTACATATGCAATTAAAGTTTAATTTTAGTAATTTGGACAACTGCGTTTTATTGAAATAATATTTTGTTAATTTTAGCTTAAAATAATATTTGTTTGAGAGTTGGACTGACCAATATAAGATGTACTCTTTACTGTAACTAATTTTGTAGATTTATTATAAGTCAATGAAACAGTTTCTTTTTAAATATTCCTTTCGTCGAATTTCGACGGGTTCCACCTCGTTTAAATAAAATCCAAAATTCCAAATATTTTGAAAATCCGAAATTAAAAAAAAAGCAGAAATATTAATAATATTTCTAATGTTTTTAGAAATATTAATAAATTTCTAAAAACGTAAAAATTGTTTAAAATTCAATGTAAAATGCTTAATCATTAATAAACGCACTAGTTTTAAAATGGAAAGAAAATTGAATTAAAAAAAATATGAATGTCAGAAATGGCTTATTGTTGTTACTACATGACCTCTTGAAGATCTCCAGTCTCTTTTCAATTATCGTGTATATTATCGTAAGTTGAAATATAAAAATAAAATAACATATAATAAATATAAAAGTTAAAAATTCTGTTCCGCATAATTTAATTATTTTCAATTTTTTTTAATTCGAAAGAAAATGCGAATAATTATTCTTATATGTGTACAACATCACTACAAGCGTAAATCATAAGATTAAGATAGCATGAGGTTTTAAAAAGAATCTTGTTTAGCGAGAGTGAGTTGACATTGATAAATGTGTTAATCTTCTAAAATAACAAGACTTCTGCTCTTAAGAATTAAAAAAAAGCATTGTAAATCATTTACGGAAAATGTTGGTTTTATGTAATTGTCTCTCTCGGATATAATTTCACAATTTTCTTTTTCGTTTTCATCAAAACATATAAAATTAACCTAGTTATTTTCAAAGTTGAACGTTTTCTTTTAATTTCAATAATTAGCACTTTCTCGCAAAAACAAAATATATCTAGATCTTCTTTTAATTTTCGTGGTTAAAAAACTCATATGTGAAAGAAAATAAGCAATTAATTTATTTACATTCGAATATTAAAACATTTTCTTAATTTGTAACTATCCTTCTAAAATCAAATTTGAAAATTCTTCTTTGTAATCAACATATAAACTTGTCAAATTTCAAGTTGAGAAATTTCAATGGTAAAATGTGCATTTAAACAAGTGTGACCGCAGATCGTACAGAAGGTTTCATTTAATGTTTCTGTCAAAAACAACTTATATTTTAATTAATGAATAAAAATTATTAATTTGCAATTTAAATTAAATTATTACATAAATGATAGAACCAATAAATTTAATTTAAAAATTATTATAAAAAGAAAGTTATTTATTTTGGTACTACTAGGTTATCCTGTCGACCAAAAATATATCGCCAAAGTATAAGATTAAATGCCAATTATGGACGATCTTGAATGTCACATTCAATGACATGATTCACGTGTTTAAAATATCATTAAGGGGCTCAGAGATTGAAAACTTTTCAAAAAATCGATTTTTTTAATTATCTAATTTTATTAATCAATTAATTCTGAACTCAATGCAAAAAAAACCGCATAAAAAATTTCATTTTTAACGGAGTTATAAGCATTTATGTATCAACACTTTCATAGCCTCACCCATATAATTTTAAACTTTAAGTCGCGTTTTCTCAAAACTTGATTTTTGACGATTAACACCAAGATTTAAAAAAAACTATTTGATGGAATGGCTTAAATCTTTTTTTGCATGCATATAAATCATTATCTATAGAATGAATTAATATAGTTAAGATAGTTTAATATTTTGAATATTTTTAATGAAAAAAAGTTGTATTTTTTAGGATTTTTCCAATTTACGAATTTGAGAGTTTTTTTAATAATGTTGTTTTTGAGTGACAGTATATCCTTAATTCATTGTATAGAGTAAAGTTTCCGGATCATTTTAAAGCAAAAATTAGGTTCTTATGTCGATTCAACGTTAAGATATCTTGGTTTTGGTGATACAACACTTTCAAAGATTGTGTTACATAACTTTTGCTATATTTCTTATTATATTACATTGAAGTACTTCATTTTATCATTTTATAAGGCGGAAAACATACCTTTAAAATATCAGAAAGTTTAAATTAATTGCATTGAATACTTCTGTTTTTATATAGACTCGAAGTGAGAGCTCTGTTTTCATGTTTTTCTGTATCGATCAACCCCTGATCCCCCTTAAGTGATTTTTTTATTTCAACTTTTTATTTGTATTTTTATTAATATTCTACTTATTATTTGTTTTTTCGTTATTTAAAATAAAATGTGTCAATATGTATAATTTGGCTATTAGTTTGGCGATTTGTATAATTTGGCGCAATTGGTCGACGGGTTAACAGAGAACAGGTCGACGGGATAACCTTTATTTTAATCAAATAAAAGCTTTTGAAATCAAAATATTTAAATATAAACCAAAATTCTAAATATTTAAAAATCTGAAATTAAAAAAAAAATTAGAGATATAAATAAAATTTCAAATTTCTAAAAGCGAAAAATAATTATATTATTTTTATTATATAAATTATGTTTAAAATAAATTTCCTTCTGAATCACTAATAAATTGAAATAGTTTTAAAATGGAAAGAAAATTGAATTCCTAAATGTATGAATGCCAGATGAACGAAACCTTGATAGTATAAACCCTTAAATTGGTAAAATAATGAATTTTCGTCTAATTAAATCCTTTTTAATAAAAAAATTTCAAGTTCCAGGATCCGGCTTTGAACTAAGAATCTTCTGTTTAGTAGCGAGACAATTTACCTCCAAGCTATGATGTTTACACGAAAAACATTGACATTTTAAAAATTTAAATCGCAAAAATGAACGGAGGACATTGAAAAAATTAGTTTAACTAAAATAATAGACCTTTTCAAAAATTTTATTATTTGTCGTGTAGCATGAGGTATTCAACTGTAAGTACACAAAATTTGAAGTCTCTGACTTATACAGTTTATTGTATTAACTTTGTGACGGAGAGACAGAGAGAGGACAGAGACGAATAGGGTTTCGTCAGATGAACGAAACCTTTAAAAGAAAGAAAGAAAGAGAGAGATTATTTCGAGTACAACACAATACTTAAAACAGAGAAAATAATAAAAATGGACTAAAATAATATTCCAATAATAATAATATTTGATTTGTGTGTTTTTAAATAGTTTCATTTTGCTGTTTGTCTGCACCAAGTTCATTGTCGAAGGCATTCCAGTATTCAAATATTTTTAAGGTAATCCTAAAACTTCAGTCGGATTCTCCAATTATAAAAATCCACTTTTCGCAATAGCGGAAAATATTACAAATGAAAATAAATGAGAAAGCTGTATGTATGATGGAAATAATTGAGTTACGACAATAGAATTACAAGTCTGGTTACAACAATGAAAATAATTTCGTATCAAACATTGTTTGCCAAAATTTAACAACAATATAGTTTGAACAATGTGAGAGGTGAAATGATAAGTTAAATAAGGAAATTGGGTAATAAAATAATGTTACTTAAATTGCTTACATTAGTTTTCTTGTTTTGTATCAAAGATATGTCACAAATACGGGAACACATCAGTGCCGTTAGCCAAGTTCGAATAACACTTGTTGCAAAGTGTCTAGCTACTCTTTTATGAAAAAACTCAAGTAATCGAGCAAATGCCACAACTTTGACATTTAGTCACCCACGAAACGAGCTGGTAGTTCGAGCTAAGTTTCGGCATGGTGTGGTTGAGGGAAAATACTTCGGAGAGAAGTATGATGATGTGAAAAAGAAATGCATACGACGACCATCATAGTCGACGACATACGGCGACCAATAACGTTCATCATACGACGACCAAAGAAACTTTCAAGTAATACCTATTTTGTTTTCATATTTTTTACATAAATTTTAATCTTTTGTCACCGGTTTTTCAAAACAGAAATTTTCGCCTGAATCAGAAAAACGCTCAGATTAAATAAAGAAAATTTACAATAAAAATTTACTGTTGAGCATAATAAATCATGACTGGAGTATGGATGCCTGTAAGATTGGAGAAAATACATTGTTCGTTTGACGTACGGGAAAATCAGAGAAGTGGTTAAAGGTACATACAATACTTTCTGTAAATCACCAGCAAGAATACATCTCAAGAGTTTTGAAATTTTCCGTGCTATCATGCTGCCCTGATTCTAAACTACTCATCAAAATTATAAGGTTAATGAAAAACAATATGCTGTCTAATTTAATGCTGCAACCTATACCCAATACTGCTGTCATTTATGTTAATTAAATACTATTGAACTCAAAACTGCACTTTCGCTGATGCGTTAGCATCGGAAATATCCAAATTAGGTAACAGACAATGCGATGCGTCATGGACACATACTGGAATTCTAGTTTGTAGTGTTGTTTAAAGTGAATGCGATGTCTGAATGTGATCAGTATTTATTAGTTATGGCTCAAAGGCACCATTTAAGTTAAGGTCAAAAGTGGCAAATAAGTGGTAAAATCGAGGAAGGTTCACAGAAACGGAGATCGACCAAAATTTGTATATCCTTCAAAGTGTCATATCAAAAGCGCCGAGAAATTTTCTAAGCAATGTAGTCGTTGATAGATAGCTTGGTCAAGGGAGAGAAGAGTAACAACTGCATCCGAAGACCGTTTTCTGCCATTGTTGCTCGAAGAAATTGCTAATCGATTACAAGGGATTTGGTTTCAGGCATTCAGACTGCCACAGGAACTCGAAATAAGCATTCTACTGATACACGAAGGCTGAACAAGGATGGATTGTGTACGAAAAAATCAATAGTATAGTAATCCCTTTATATTTGCGAGTTTTGATTATTCGCGAATCAGAAAATGCAGAACATTGCAACATTTGTACCACTTTTAAAAAAATAAAATCTTTAACCTACGCGTTGGCAATATTTGCAAGAAAAGTATAATACAAAATGTATTTTTTTAAAACAGTCATGCGAACAGGCTATGAAAATAGCAGTTTTGCGTTCGCGGTTTTGACATTCGCGGAACCTAATCCTCGCGAATGTTATCACGCAGAGTGCCAAGTCTATTTTTTCTGACCCCACCAGTGGCCGAGAGATTCTGACCTCTCAACTGGTAGACGACAGATGCTGAGTTCGAACCCAGTCGCGGCCATCGTCCTAACCGTTCGGAGTTTTCGTGGTTTTCTTCTAACCTTGTGTAAATACGGGTTAGGCTCCCTTAGAGAGACCCCCCACGAAGGGCATTTCCCCCTGGGCCTATACCCTTAGAATAGATAATCGGCCGACACAAAATAAACCAACCTTTTTTTCAGCCTTTCCTTTTAAGCCACGAAATTAAATTCCCATTACACAATCCTACCCTATAGCGCGACAAGAAAACAATATCATACCAGTGAACAAGGTAAGTAGTGAAAATATAAACTGGTATTCCCGATTGTGACTACAACAACCAATATTGTGACACCAACTACCAAGATATGTGAAAATGATTTACAATTCATCTCATGATAATGTTAGCTAGGTCAGATGAGGACTACAGAAGAAAACACAACAATCAAGAAATATGACAACTATCACTATAATCTTTCTTTAATCATGACACGAGAGCCCGCTATCAAATCTGATAAAGTGAAAGAAAGACTTTAATGAGAATAAACTAAGAGATATGACCAAAAATAAAACGACAAAGATGAGACATAGCTAACATAAGAAAAATAGGAATATACGGACAGCGGTGGCCCAGATGGCAGAGCGTCATTCTTGTAGTCGAAAAAGATTGTGGGTTTGAGGCTCACCGCTAGCTAAAAAACCGCCATATACGCTAATGGCACCTGGTGCAAGTAAAATTCGTTATGGGTGCCCGCTATCACATCTGATAAAGTGAAAGAAAGACTTTAATGAGAATAAACTAAGAGATATGACCAAAAATAAAACGACAAAGATGAGACGTAGCTAACATAAGAAAAATAGGAATATACGGACAGCGGTGGCCCAGATGGCAGAGCGTCATTCTTGTAGTCGAAAAAGATTGTGGGTTTGAGGCTCACCGCTAGCTAAAAAACCGCCATATACGCTAATGGCACCTGGTGCAAGTAAAATTCGTTATGGGTGCAAAGTCTTCCAAGTTACCTGTGAACTATACTTCTGGAGGTGCCTAGTCAGGTGAAGATCTCGTCACCTGACTGGATGCATACTGTCCTCAGGTAAATTTGTACTCTCGTATAAATTTCAGCCATGTGTTACTGCAAGCGGAGTTTCCAATAAAGTTCTTTTGATAAGAGTCTTTAGCTGTGAGTTTTCGCCAGTTTGATAAGAAATTATCTTCGGAAGATACTCTTCTTGATATAAAAGTTCTTGATATCTTCTTGATTTAATTTTCTTGAAATGAAGAGTCTTCGGGCTCTATGGAACTCCTGTTATATATTGATATTGCATGGTAAAATGACTTGCTCATATTCTTGCAAAACAAACCTTGAGGTCATAAATGAGTAGAATTAAGTTTTTTCAGGAAAGGCTTTCTGCTCTCAGTTGTCATAGTATTTAGATTGTTGATTGTCTACTTTAAAACTTGACCGATCGAATACTAATTCTCTATTTAATGTTATAAATAAACTGTTGTATTTTTAGTAAAATTTGTAACTTGGCCACATTGTGAGTAAAAAAAAAAAACCGCTAAAGTGTGTGTTGAAGCTTTCGGAAGATAAAGAGATTGACTTCGAAAAAGAAAGTAAGAGAATTCAGAGAAATGTAAGGGAAAGAAATAAATTGCTAAAGAAAGAAATAATTATGAAAAGATATATCATCAAATTAATAGCAACATTGTCTAAAATGCTGCAATCTAATGGAAAATTTTTAGATAAATTACAATTTTCTAGTTAAAAAAATATTTAATTGATTTTTTTTTTTTTTTTTTTTTTTTTTTTTTTTTGTGACAAACTAAACGTTTATTATGAAATAAATGTTTGAAAAAATGTTGTTATAAATAAAAAATATCTTGACAGTGATAAATGTGATAATTTTCTAAAAAATAACTTAAACGTATAAAAACAAGTAACAGTATATAATTTACGGAAAAAGTTAGTTTTCATCTAATTGTACCTCTCAGATACAATATCACTACTTCATCTTTATATATTTTTTTTTTTCAAAACATATAAAATTAAAGTAATTCATTTAAAGTTTGGATGTTTAAGAAATTTCTAATTACTACTTTGTCTCAAAAACTAAAGAAAAGCAAATCTAAAAATCGTTCATTTTCAAAAATGCGTTTAGCTTACAAAAAAATCACTCATCGGCTTTAGAAAAATGGGTAATTACTTTGCTTTTGGTCATATCTCTAAAATGTTTTAGCTTCCCTATTCTTTCAGTAAAACTAGAACTACAAATATTTACTTGTCAATAATATTTTTTGTGAGTTAAGCTAAATTTCAAAACGCTTGTAATAAAATTTTAATTTTTCTTAAACATTTTTGGCATAATATACAATTACAGAAACAAAGTCAATGAAATCTGAATATAAATTATTGATGTTAACATTTTTATGGAAGATATCACTTCCGTGTTATTACTCATCAAAAATGTGCAAAACTTAATTTTACATTCAATATAAAAGAAACTGATATAGTTCAGTTTAACCCAAAAATCTCATGCATTTTGTAGTGAATTCGATATTATTAATAATTTTCTGTAATCAGGTTAATAGCCATATGCGTATTTGAGCAAATGTGATTTAGAGCAAGAATTTTTCGAAATATTTTAATGGCATTCGCATTCCCTTTAAAGGATGTTATAGCCATGTTGGTAACGATTTCATGCAAAATCAATTTTGAAAGATTAATCGAATAAAAAAGGCCTCAGTTATGTGTTATCGATTACCACTTATTATAACTCTGTCGTTTCTTACTTAGTCACTTTATTATAAGAAACAAATGTTTATCGTTAAGATAGATTAACACGTTCGCTGCCGCTTACGTAAAGATGTGATGCTAGATAATGCCGCACTGTAGAAGGGAGTTTTCCCAGAAGCCGATTTACTTTTTATAACAAAGAATGATTGAAAGATTTTCTCGCGCCAGCGCGTGACTGGCTATTGGACATCACCCCACATCACGCGCTGGCGCGTTAGTGGCCCTATAACGTTGGCGCCATATCACGTGTTAAAAAAAATCATGCTTGAAAAATAATTAAAAGGTCACAAAAAATCGTAAATTGATTTACGTTACTCAAATTTCATTTGAAATAGATTTTTTTTTATTTATTTTTTAGTTTAAATTTTTGTAATTAATTAATTAATTTATTTATTTAACTATTTTTTTTTGGGGGGGGGGGCTATTCCATGAATTCACAGTTAAAGTTATCCAATATTAAGAAGAGAATGTATGAGTTTCAAAATCAAAAATGGTATCCCAGAATTTCGCGACTATATTCTTACCGTACTAACATATCGTTCTAATTTTTTTTTAGAATATATTTCTAAAATTAAGACGATTCAAATTTCTGATAACGACTCATAGATAAGTACTGAAAAATATACATTCAAGTTACCTGGTGGTTCTCAGGTGATTATCATTTTACAAATTTCATTGTTTAATTATAATGATTGTTACAGCGTGATAAATTGTAAAATAATTTCACAATGACGGCATCTTGTGGCTTTTGTATGTCCGCTATTTCGAGATTTATTTAGAAAGTCACTAGGAAGTTTTTTTTCTTATGAGTTCTGAGGGATGTCACAATAAAGCCACACATCAACTTGTGGTGATGACATTACAACACACAGGCACATACAGGGGTGCTAACTTTTGAAAAATTTTGGGTTGGCTCAAAAATATTGGGTGGGCTCTAAGATATTTTGGTAAAATAGTACACCATGTTTGTTTTCTTTTGAAGGGTGGACAGCAGGTGAAAAATGAGACTTTTAAGTTAAACTATGATGTTTTAGAATAGTTGCAATTTTTTAAAATGATATTTTCATGCGTTTTTCCTTATAAAGACACTAATATTTATTGTAATTTCATCGTATCATGCAGATGACTACAAATTGAAATAGCAGAAAATTAAACATTTATAGTTCATTCATTTTTGATTTATGGCCGTCAGTCGGAGAATTAAAACACACGATCATTGGCAAAATAAATTTTCTTCTAAGAAAAAAAAATTAATTATAAAATAATAACGAAATAGAACAATGAAAATTGTGCACGCTAGGATTCAAAATTATTGTGTGAGCTCTGGCCTCACGGGCCCATATAAGTTGGCGCCACTGGGACGTAGCCTTGGTGAGTGCTAAGAGGACAGAAATTTACTCCCGAAAGTGTAAAACGATTATAAATGTTACTTGTAATGACGGTAACAAGATCGGAAATTGCACATCAAACGTAGCAAATGAGATGCCTTCGTACTATATCGAAGTTTTTTAAATATTCAAATCTTTGTGTAATAGTGTACAATTCTTCGGATACAGTATAGTGACCAAAATCTTTTGTATCTCTCTGTAGACACTATCTACTTTCTATTATACAGAAAGTATCTTGTAGTAAATCTTAGCATCGTATATTAATTTCATAAAATATGAAACAGTTTAATGTAGTTAAAACGCGTCCGAAACAATGACCCCACCCCAGGGCCCCTTTTTGCGTGGTCTTTTAAATTAATAACAAATAGTCTTTGCTCTACAGATTGTACAGAATATGTATTTTAGTATATATTTTATAAATTTATATAAATTTTATTATTTCTAAAGTGTAAAATCACTAAAATGCACTTGAAACTATTTTTTTCCATTGAACATAATGTAACGGAATACTTTTGATTATCCTTGTAATTAAACGATACATCCGATTTTTATGAAATTTGAAATGACTCGACAAAATTATGCAAAAATTACACATTTTAAATTTTGAAAGATTCGGCCAGGTAGATTTTTCTACTAACAAACTAAAACACAGACTTAAACACTTTTTTCAAATTTCAATTCCAACTACACTGTAAAAAAAAAATCTGGAAACCTACGAAACTAGTTTTTGTAAAGCTACAAAAATTTGCAAGCTTACTAAAATTTTATATGTAGCCTGGTATTATTTTTACTACTCGCATAGGACAAATACATGAAATATCTTAGCTTCACCTGTCAGCCAATCAGAAAGGGCTTCAGTGGTGACGTAAGGACTATTCACGCAGCCACAGAGCCGAGTAAGGCATCCATCTTGAATCTGGTATCGATAAAAATATTTCTAGTTAGTAAGTAAATTTTTAGTCTATATGATTTAAATTTTATTATATAATGTTTGATTTTTAGTTATTAGCAAGCTAATCTTCCTAATTATTCGTTAAATCTGTGTTTATTACAAGTAAAAAATTTCTAATGTTTTATACAACAAATCAAATTTACCTGCTCTTTTTCTGAATTTCATTTCTCTTATTTGCCCCATTTTCCGCAGTACCAAAATTTAAAGTGTTTAAAACTTACTTGTTTTAAAAAAATATTATTCTATTTGTATTTTAGCGAATAAATTCCATTAAACATTCGTTAAATCACATTCATTTCATTAAAACTTCATATGATTTTCACCTTTAAAATTTTGTTCCCGATTTTTCTTCACACAGTAACTGTACTCAATATTTAAAACTCTTTAAAACAGCTTAAATTAAAATAACATAAAATACAATATGTGTTCTATGCATTTTTTTGTCATAATAAATTATCAATTAAGGCATTTCTCCCCCCCCCCCCCAAAAAAAAAAAAAAAATCATTTCCCCATTCATCCACATTCCTTGCGAAACTTTAAGAACACACAGAAAGTCTTTAAAATTCTTTATAGCCCAGTGGTGGAGGAGGAGAAAAAAGCCGAAATCGGAATTAGTTAATGAAAAGCTGGAAATTATTTAAATTCATTTAGTTTAGGTCTAGAATGAATGTATTAAGTGTTCCCCTCTTACTATGTGCGCGTTAAAAAATGGGTACAAATTTTATAATTGAAAAACACGATTTTATTGATTACCATAAAATATCTAACGAAAAATAAACTTATCAAAAACAATGTTAATGCAAATGTTTAGAATTTAAAATTCTGAATAAAATGACAACCGATATTTAACATTTTTGTTGAATTTTCACAATTCAACAATTGGATTCAACTATTAGATTCAAGTATTACCTAAATCACTAAACAAAAGCTTTCAGCGCGAACAAACGAGGTTATCAGTTTATACGTGATTGTTATTATGTAAATGTAATTTTTAGTTATTGATGCATTATTTAGGATGAATATATTGAGAATTGTGGCTTAACCTCTTGATTGCGGGTTATAGACCAGAAATTGTATATGGAAGAAAGGACGAAGTCTGATTTAATTACGAGAAATCCAGAAATTGTTTTAATTTCTATCGACATAGAATAGAAATGAATCTACTATGTTTCTTTTGCTAAGTGAGGTACAAACAAATTAACTTAAGAAGTACATCCTTTTATATTTTTTAGAATATTTCAAAAATGATTCGTAAATGATTGCAAATATTGTTTATTATTTCCAATATGAAATGGGTGTAGCTCTTAATATAATGTATGTAGAGTGAACAACAGTGCGTGTCCATTAGAATTAAGGAAATTGAAAATAAAGCGCAAGGATGGGAGAGGGGGGGGGGGGCGGTAGAGCGACAAATGAGTGTGCATAAGACTTTTCCCTAGATAAGTTCAAAGTCAACGAATAGCGCGATTTTAAACTTTATATTTCGTTTTAAGGACAAAGATCGCTCTAATTAAATGATTTTTGACTAGTATACAAGTATCAGGGCTGTCCAACGCGGCGCCCGCGGGCGCCATGGCGCCCTTTGAGCGTTTTCTTGGCGCCCTTTAGAAGATATCCTGTTATTAAACATTTTAGAGGTAAAATTCCGTTGTAAAGGAAGCTTCCTTTAAAATTCCTTAATATTTTTTTCAAAGATATTTTAAAACCTGTGTTTGGTACGCTGTTGTCTTGCCGTTGTACATTAAAAACTAGAGGTATACTTTGAAAATTTAATCATGCTCATTTTTGTAATTTGTATTGTTTACATGGTGTAGTTATGATATAGTTAAATTTCTCAGTAGTTGGAAATAGCTCTTTTTAATACTTAAGAAGAAGAAAAATAAGTTACAGATGTAAATATTCCAAATGGTTCTTTAAAAAGGGGCCAAGGCTTGAACCAGGGTTTGTCTTGGCTGAAGCCGCCAATGCTCTTCCAACAGAAACATCCCGGACGAATACGGGAGGACTATTTCAACCAACTAACCTTAACGATTACATAATCTAGTTTGATGCTTTGGATCAGCTCAACAGAATATATGAAGGATAAAAGGCTTAATTTTTCTTTCTTCACTTTTGAAATTTTAAGAGGGTTTTTTCCTATAATTTTGCTTTAAAAAAAATTAACTGTGTAGAAGGATTTCCATCTATAAAAACACTTGCAGACTATCCCTCTGAAACCATTCACATGGTTTGACCACTATCACGCTTGTCTGTTTTTGTACTTTTCATAAAACTAATCCACTTTCAAAATAAATCAAACCGTATTTTCACATCCTAAAAGAAACCTACCAATGTTTCTGATTTTCATATTCATTTATTTGTTATTGTTGTTATCATAAATGTGATTAAAGTTTCTGACACCTTAGCCCACAAAGATTTTCGATAGAGACTTCTCATAAAAAAATTTATAATTTGAAATTTAATACGAGTAACTGCAAAACTGAAGATGTCTTTGTTTAGCGCTGTGCGATTCATTTACATTATGATAAGAAGTGCATGTACACCAGTACTATGAGATAATATTATCACATGTTTTCAGTCCCGTAAATAGTGGCGCCCTTCATTGAGTGCCAAGAGCCAAGATGCGCCCGACGTTACTGAAAGGTTGGACAGGCCTGTCTTCATTTAAATTCATAAAAGTTTAAAATCTTAGGAATATTGAAAAAAAAAATAGTCTTTAAGTAAAAAATCTTTCATTTAAACCAATTATTTAAGTCTGGGGGTGTGAGTTGAGAAATGAAATGTAAAACATCTATCATTCATGCACCATTTTCTCAATAACTACTAAATTATAATTCTCAAAATATGCAAAATAAAATCCTTACATAGCTACAAAAACATCGTGAAGGCCTCAACAATTTAAAAAATATACACGTATGTAACAAATGGAGACATAGCGGATGGATAACTTGATCTCTTCTAGTTTAGAGCTTTGAATTAGCGATTAAGATAAAATTTTGAAATAGAATTGAGACAAAAATATGTTTTAATTGCGAATTTTAAACTCTAAGAAATTTGTATTCACAATGGTTTCTATAGACTTAGTTGTTTTAGAATATAGTTAAAATAATTTTTAATAAAGTATATTTCCACTATATGTAGGTACATATTTTCTAACGTTCATCTAGTACGTGGGTAAAAAGTCAGCACATTAATTCTAGACCTAAACTGAAGCGATCAAAACAATTTCAAGTTTTTCCCTAATTATTTTAAGATAAACCTCTTGACCACTGCGGTTAAACTTTGAAATAGAATTGTGCGATTAATGTTCAGCAAAAATATTAAATGTAAGTGCTCATTTTACTCGGAATTTTAAGCTTTACAACACTTACAGTTGGCAAAAAAAGTATTTGTACACTCTAAAATTTTTAATTTTTTACTAAATAAAAACAGATATTTTGTCAAAAATAGTTTTAATACAGTCTGTTTACCGTGCGTTTTAAATTACACAACAGAAAATTTCGATAAAGATGTAAAATAATTTTCTAATGGGAAAAGTTTAAAAATTTCTTGCAAAAAAAGTATTTGTACATTTCTCCATCCTGATATGTACTGTGTTTTATAGTGTTTATGGTTCAAAGGACTACTTTTACAGAAGCTGTTAATAATTTTTAAGTTCATATTATATTTGTCTGACATTTAATTTAATTTGCTCTTGAAGTAATTGAATATAGAACTTAATACTAGAGAGGCACCTCTAGATATATGAAATCCTATGATTGAGCATAATAAAAATTTAAATACGCAACAAGAATTTGTAAAAGCTATTAAATTACCATTTACAACTATTGGATGTATAGTGAGAAACTATGAATAAATTAAAAGAATCAAAATTCAATGAAAACCAGGACTTCTTAGCAAACTAACAATGAGGGAAAAAGAGAGTGTTGTTAAAAAAGCTTTAAAAATTCCTGTGCGTTCGGTTCAAAAATTTGCTGGAGACCTTGCGACATCTTCTCGCATCAGAGTAATACCTCAAACAATAAAAAATATTCTTCTCAATGCAGATTTAAAAGGAAGAACCTCAAGGGAAAATCCATTCATCAACGAAACAAATAGGCGAAAACGCATAGTATTCGCTTTCGCATACAGAAGTAAATCATTGGATTTTTGGAAAACGGTAATTTTTTCTGATGAGGAAAAATTCGGAATTTTCTTACCATCAAGCATTCGAAAAAATTGGCGTAAAAATAAAACTGTTCTAGATCCAAAACGTATACCTCAAACTATCAAGCATGTTGGGGGGAATATTATAGTTTTGGGGGTGTATAGCTTCTAATGGAGCAGGACATTTTAAAATTTTTTGACAATGGAAGGACAGGTTTAACATACAGTGATGTGTCGCGCCATAATTTATTAAACTGTGCCAAGAAATTATGCATAGAGGAAGCTATTCACTTTCTGCAGGATAATGACCAAAGCATACTGCTGTGATCACCAGCACATGCTTACGACAATACTCGAAGACGACTGGTAATTCCTCTAAAATCTCTAGACTTGAATCCAGTAGAAAATTTGCAGATGCTATTGGATGCAAAAATCCGAAAAAAAATATGTATTAGTAAAAAACAGTTTTAAAGAAGCTCTTATTGTGTCATGGAATAACATTAACCAGACCACTACAAAAAAGTTGGTGGAATCTATGTCATACCATCTAGAAGTAGTCATAAACGCTAAATGAATTCGCACAAAATATTAATTTGTATCATTTTACTAAATTTTCCTTAATTATATTACATTAAGATAGTGTACAAATACTTTTTTTGCATTATAATTTTGTATATTTGTTTATTATAATGTAAAAAATCGATTCGTTTAATTTTGTTTCTGCTTCTATAATATTATAATGCATTAAATTAATGTATTACAGTATTTTTTGCTTAAATCTTTTGTTTAATTTCATTATAATTAAAAAAAATGAAGTGTACAAATACTTTTTTTGCCAACTGTATATTAACAGTGTTTTTGATAGTTAGTTCTTTTGAGATATTATTGTGGCATTAAACTGTAAATCTAATATTTCTAACGCTCCGCTAGTATGAGAATAAAAATTACTATATTCATTGTAGATCTTAACTGAAGAGATTAAACCTACTTCCTAGTTTCCCTTAATATCGAATTCTTCCATATAATCACTGGGCTATTGTACTTTATAAATTTTCATTAATGTAAATAAATCATCTAATACTCTCCCTTTCTAAAAAGAAAAATAAATCGCTAATTTTTTTGCCCCTTAACATATAAAATTTAAAACCTTAAGTCATTCTTTAAAAAAAATTTCTGATCCGTTCCTTTATTATAAGAATGAATAATAGGTCATATCCATAAAATCCAAATAAAAATCGCCCCCATCCCTCTCGCCTTACAAGCATACAAAATTTAGTCTTTTACCCTAATTAATTTTCATTTTTTTCGCTAATTGTAAGTCTTCAATAAGTTATATTATCAATCGTTTGAAATATCCCCTTCCCTTCCTTCAATAATAAAAGAAAATATGGTTATCTTTGTCTCCATTCTTACTCGTTGAAATAAAAATCTTTAAAAGTCTATTTTTCTTCCTGCTGTATTTGTTACTTTATTTTGATAGCAGTTAAACACCTTAAATCTTCCCTAAATCCCTTAACCCAAGATTCTATTACTTAATAAAGGAGAGTGGAGTGGAATGGGACAGTACATTTTTCTTTTTATATTCCATTAATAAGCATTTCATCAGTTACGTATTCAATTAAGCAAAAACATTCCCAATCTTCAGTTGAATAAAATAGCTGATTTACATATGCTTGCAATTGTAAAAAGGAAAAGAATATTTTAAGAATAAAAAGTAAATTTGCTATGTATTTTTATGCTTTCTGCTATTTTATGCTTTCTGCACTCCGTCGGGCGCGCCTCAAAAGTTTCACCACCGGGCGCGTTGTATCTGACAGATACATTTTTTATTTCAGCATCATATATTGTTTAAAAATGAGTTTTAAAATATTATTCATCGTCACTTTCTTCAAACTGTTCAGAATCTTCATTGTCATCGCTAAATAAAATTTTATGGGCAATTTCTATGTCTTTAGGATTATTCAAATCCAAAAACCGTTTAGTATTTATCATTTCGAAGCCGAAAGTTAAACAGGAGAGACTGAGGTATTCACGTATTCTACCCTAGTATCAGTGGGAGAGTAACTACAAACGCTATCGGGCGCATGTATCTAATAGATACAAATCCTTAACAAAGCGCGAAACTGGAAATTCCTATCGACAAAAATTTGAAACCACTGCATTCCAGGGACGGCAATGACAGGAAGAACAGATACTGTGAAGATCAAGGTCGTGAAACTCCCTTTTCTTTTCAAAAACGACGAATTTCTTATGCACGTATCTCTCAGATACAGCGCGCTCGAAGAAGTGTTAATGACTTGTTTATGTAAATAAGTAATTGTTTCTCTATTTATAGAACGTTATACTGCTAATCATCCATAATTTAAACTATATCTAATAACAGCATTTATGTCTATACAAGAAGTTTAACATAAAGTACAGGGAGGAATGGGACATATCAGCAAAGGAAGGAATGGGACAATTTAAATTTTTTTCACTCTTTTTTTTCTCTTACAAGGAAGGTCTCCATACGGGCATACTCAGAAAAATCTGAAAAAATTACAGAATGTTCTTCTCATATAGTTATATATGTTTATAAAAAAAATTTCGGCGGAATCTCCTTATAACGTTCGTAAAAAAATAATAAAAATTTCGTTTATTTGGCGGTTTATCTCCGGTTGGCGAAAAAACGAAATTTTGAAAAATACGCTTTTACGCTTCGAATACTTTTTAAAGAAAAAACTTTCTATGTTCAATTTATTTAAATAAGTTTAGTTTAAGTAATTTTAGTTTTGCATTTTTACTTTACTTTAAGTGTAATTTTGTCATATACGTTTATATGTACTTATAACAAAATGAAATTAATATATTTTATCATTTAAAACACAATTTAAATTGATTAAAATTGTTCCAAATTGAAAAATACACTGTTAAAATCTGCTGCATTTTGTTGCAACGCACTCCCTTGCTTGTATAGAAAACGGTTACTTGGCTGTGAAATGGAACTTTCTCATTGGTTGGAATAGCGATATTATATACAAGCGGTGGAGTGCGTTGCAACAAAATGCAGCAGATTTTTAACAGTGTATGACACGGTCAATTCGCCGTGCTATGGAGCATTCTCATTGGTCAGAAGAGAGATATTCTATAAAAGTAGTGGAGTGACGTTGCAGTAAATGCTGCAGATTTTTAACAGTGAAGTCAATTAAAATCAATTTTCAGATTCGTTAAAATCGTCTGGTTTTGGCGAGGAAATGCACTGCTCGCCAAATCCCACGTCGCTTTCAGCTTTTCACGCCAATTATTCCAAACTATTTTATTTTTTTACATATCTAATAATGTAATTCCGCCGCTAATTTTCACTGATCCTTTATTACCTACATGAGTAGTTTAATTCGTGTTTTTTTCAAAAAATTCTGAGTATGCCTCCAATGGAGACCTTCCTTGTTAGTTGCAGTTTCGTTAATTATAAAATCGTTTCTGAAAATTTATGTTTCTCCCATAATTTCTTTTTTATTCCGATAATTTCAGAGCTTTAAGTGAGTAGTTCAACTGCATGTCTGTTAAATTAGTTTTATTTACATATTTTAATTACTCATAGAGGAAGTTTTTATTTTTATGTAAAATTAGCCGTAAAAAAGGATGAACTCTTTTATGTTGTTTTAAGAACAGATTAATCTTTGGGGTTGTGCAAATATGTTATCATTTCAGGAGGGAGGAGGTTTGTCTTTTGATATAAATATCATTTCTGATCATCAATTGTTTCTCTTTTTATTTGTAACATGGTCTTTAGTACAAAGTAGTACGTTATTTTTATAGCCTGTTACATATTTTTTTAATACAAAGTTATTAAAATCGATAAATTATTATAAAATTATTTAACTCTAAAATATAGTATACTCTAACGTTTAAAATTCTTATTTTTCTTCATATGTGTATGCATATATAATCACAGTTCGAGAAACAGTTTAAAGTGTATTTGAAATTAGCTTGTGCTTACTAATAAATAAAGAGAAAGAATGTTGTCTTCGTTTTTTTATATGAATTTCTATATGCTCACCACCCATTTCCGTTCGGTGCCAGTACAATAAATCTTTATTACTGTTGAATGCATTATGTAACAAAAAGGTATCATGAGATTCATTTAAATAGTATTGCTTTTAATTGTTATGCGATATAAAGTTTTTTCATATGAAAAATGATATTTTATCAACTTCTCATCATTTGATCATAAAAGTATGCGGAAAGTAAATGAAACAAGTTTTGTATGTCTTTTCGAGCAAAATAAGTTATAGGAATCCAAATTTTCTACACTTTGATACCGATATCATTAATGGGGGGGGGGGGAGTTGAAGGATGATAACGTATGAATCGGAAGGAGGGAGGGGATCCAAAATTAACAAAAAGTTGATAAAGTTATATTTGCACAGCCCCTTTCGAAAGCGAGCTCTACGCGATACAGAATAATTAAAAAATATTTCATGTTTTTAAATTGTTTTTAAAACCATAGACAATTGGTAAGGGGCTATGCAACTATAATTATAGTTATATTGCATAAAATCAAGTGTACGAATTTATTTAAAGTTTTACATAATATGAATTGTACAGTAAAATACACAGATATAGAGAGACTTTTAACAATTAATTTTTTCAAAGATAATTTTTGAATATTTTATTTCTTCTGTTATTACGAAGTATAGGATTCGTAAAAAGGTTCGTCACATTTAGATGTTTTAGGGGCCAGATTTCCCGTTTTTACGAAATGTGAGTCTGTGACTCTATTTTCATGTGACACACATTTCGTGGGTACTCTGTCACAAGAACTAATGCACAGGATTTAATATATATGTTTAATATGATAAAATATATATGTTTAATATAGAAATTATGCCCAGTCTGTCTCTGATATAAGTTGATGATTTGTCTCTGATATAAATTGGTGATGATTTGTCTCTGATATAAATTGGTGATGATTAGTTTTTAATGTAAATTCTAGTTTTCAAAGGATTTACACGTTTTAGGGGTCAGATATACCAAAAAACTTGTTTTTACTAAATGGCTGTATGTATGCGATCTAAATTTCGTGGGTGCTCTGTCTCAAGAACTAATGTACAGCTTTCAATAAAAAAATATATTCAGATAATCCTTGTTATTGATTCCGATTTTTTTTTTTTTTTTTTTTTTTTTTTTTTTTATTGCATAAACCGTTTAATAGATTTTGTTGCTGTTCTACTTTTTTGAGATTTCTGCAACAACTCTACCTGAATGCATAATGGACGGATTTTCATTAAACTTCAGATTTAGTTAGTCCTTAATATCATTTGGTGTTTTTTTATATTTTGCCTTAAATCGCTCAATATATGGCGCTGATGCGCTGAATTTTTCACAATTTGCACAATACAGGAAGGGGGGGATTTGCATAATTTCCGCAAATTCTAATCTTACGTATTTTCATCGAACTTCAGATTCAGTTATATGTTGACACCAGCTATTGCAGTGTCACCGTTGCAGGTTTTGGTGTAGATCACTAAACAACTAGCGCTTTTATGGTGCATTTCTTACGTGATTTTACTGATATTCATATCTTAAAAACTAATGCACGGAATTTCATATCATTAGAATTCTCATGATGGGCATGGATTGTCTTTTAATTTTGGTACTTCGATGAATTTTAAAATAGTATTATGTATGAGATAGAAGAAAATTGTGGGATTTGGAGTTGTGGTACAAGGTACTTCCGCTATTTTACATTCTTAAAAAACTTGACATTATCAACCAAACTCTTTGAATTTTTTTGGTGTTAAAAACATAAAATATACGAAGCCTGGGTGAAAAAAATATTGATATTTAGTGGAAAAGGGCTGGTAAGATTTTTACCGCGATAAAACTCTCAGGTTTTAACAAATTTTGTCAAAATTTTCACACATTTTATTTTGTAAAAAAATATTTCTATTTCTCGAAATGTTACGAAATTTTCGTAGGTAATGCAAGTATGGTCTATTAAAGTGCTCTAAAAAGATGTTCAAATACGGAAGTTTAGTTACATTTATATGAAGGAAAGTACATATATTTAATAAACATATGCTTTCCTTGTGGTTTGAAGTGATCTGCCTTCGCCAGTGTATTTGAAAGAGTTAAAGTTCCATTAATTTTGTTAAAATTCAATTAATTTTTATACATGTAAATATAAGATGTATTTAATATGGTTTTACGTAATTTTTATAAAATGTTAATATATAGGGGATAGTGGTGTGAGATAGTGGGAATTGGACAGTAGGTTTTTCTCTTTATGTAACATTCTAAACATTTCATCAATCGCACGCTAGATGAAGCATTGGTAGCCAAACTTTAGTTGAAAAAAATTGTTGGTCTGTATAAGCTTACAATTGTGTAAAAGTTCATTTCAAGAAGCAAATGTAAATTTACTTTTTATGCTTTCTGTATATTAATGATTTGTTATTCATAGGTGTAATAGTTTCATTATTTATGGAACATTATACTGTATATTATTAGTTATTTAAAACAAGTCTAAAAGCAGCACTTTTGTTTATACAAGAAGTTTAACACAAAAAAAGAAAGTGGGGAGGAATGGGACATGCCAGTAAAGGGAGGAATGGGGTATGCCTTTCTTTTTTTGTAATGAGATGAATGTAAATTGGTAACATGCAAACATATTTAGAGGTTAATATATTAATTATAACATTGATAGTATATTCATTTACTTCAAAATGTAAATAATTTGAATTGACGATTTTTTAATGTTATCTATGACTAACAATACTGAATTTCCATTTACGTTATGAAAATCTTGGAATTTTATATTGTGCCACATACATTATATCAATCTACAATCTTTATTAGATTATATATCTAACCGACCCTTAATTATTTGTGCCTTATAGCTTTATTTTACTGCATTTCGATATATCTCTATAAATGGTGAGTTATGGGGCACATTTTAAAACCTACAATTTCTTTAATTATAAAATACCTTTTGAATGTTTTGTTTCTATATTGTTCAAGCACATTAAAAGGTGTTTCACCTTGCACTCTATAAATTGAAATTTTTGTTTTAAAGTTAAAGAAAGTTGATTTTCTAAATTTTGTAAAAAGTGTCGCACCCCACCGCAATTTTCTCTATAATAACAAAAATTATTAACGAAGTACCCAGATTCTTTAATAAATGGGCCTGTCAAATGATGGCTGTTTGCATATATTCGAAGATTAAGCTTTTATATTACAATGCATGCGTATTGGCATTATTTATTGGGTAAGAAGGCGTATTGTGTTTCAGCATTATTTATTTATATAGACTTGCCGTCAAAGGACAATTACAACATACAATGCTGATGATTTTTTTAAATCCACATCTTCAACATTATGGATGCCTTCAGGAAATCATTTTAAAAACAACTGAGCAATTTTATTGATACATATTTAGCATTTATAAAGCATATTCAAAATTTTTTGTGTGTTACAATTCCACCTATCAATGGATTTTTGTATTTTTATTTCATAAGTTAGAAGAATGTTAAGCCTTTATAAAAAAGACATTTTCAATATGGTTTTGCGGGTTCATTTTAGATGAAATTAGTAATTAATAATGAGAGTAATTTACGATTTATTGATGCTATGTCAGTAAATGAAAACACCTCAGATGAGAAAATCCTATGACTGTATATGTGACTTTAATTTTGCCAAAATGCCGATCATCAGCTTGAATTTAAAATGCATAGTTTTTCATCATCTAGTTAATTTTTAAATACTTGTAACATTCAATACGAAGATGAATATTGGCTTTTCTATAATATTCTATTATATTCATCATATTTCTATTATATTCATTATAAATTTTACAAAATTTTTCTTTCTTTTTAATGTTATCATCTAACTTATTATTTTAGATGCATGAAGAAACTGAAGTTCAATTTAAAAACAATGTGAGCTCCTTGATGACGAAAGTAGAGGAAAAAGAAGCACTATCTTCCAATGAGAAAAATCTTGCGAACCTCATTCTGCAGAACTGGAATTTTCCAATTATTTTATTGCAATATATCTTTAACATTCATTTTATATGTTCCCAAAATCTCCAAAAATAATTTTTAAAAAGTATGCAATTCATAGGTATTTGTATAAATACTAATTACGTAGTATTTGCAAAATGTGAGTCATATTAAAAAGATATAAATGTTTTTTATTGTAATGAACTAAATAAATAGTTATTTAATAAAATTTATTCATATTTCATTGTATTTTGTTATTTAATCATATTGCATTTATTGGTAGTATAGAAATGCATATTACATTTATAACCAAAACGACAGCTCCATAATATTTTCCAAATCAATATGTATTTCTTTTTGTTTCCATTCTAGTTTTTTACTTTCAGAAAGATTGCTTAGTAAACTCTGATTATAACATACTGATAAACATAAAAAGAGCGAGACCTGCCCACAATTATAGTTGATAAGTCAAAGATGCATTTTTGTGTACATATGTTAAGGTGTGTATATTATCTCTCCTATATGTAACTATTTTACTTAAAGATTCTAATTCCAGAGCAATATTAGCCACAGAAGAATTCTACTAAATTCATACATATTCGACTCAATCTTCAGGATCTTTAAGCCAGTTTAGAGTTTTAAATTTGTGATCTGTCAATAATTAAATTTTTCCTCTTTAATATTTTAATTTGGAATAAAACTCTCAAGCAAATAAAGTATTAAAAAATGTATAATGTATTAAACGTAGATGGTGAAAGGAATTTGTTAGGAATAAGTCCAGGTAAAAGACAATAAAAAATTAAAGGGAAAAATATTCTAGTAATTAGTATGAATTGTACGACATATCCACCTGAAATAAGAATAAGGTTTTAAAAAAATCTTAAATGTGACATTCGGATAAAGGTATTAATTTTTTTGCTGAACTCTCATCTGTTTTGAACCATTGAATTAGTTATTGTATAGTGTTTCAAATATATGTAACAGAAGACACTTGTTAATGAAATTCATATGACCATAGAACTGAACAAACCATCTTAAATACAAGACTACTATATTTTCATTTCTAGCATTCTAGTTTAAAAGCATATTCGCATAGAATAAACGGACAATGTTTTTTCATAATATACAGGTTTTCTAATCATGTATTGGATTAGGTGAGGCTTAGTGTATATGTATAAATTAAGCACCGTGCTTCATCTAGAATCATATTTCTTTTAGGCATATTTTAAAACTCAGTTATGGTAATTTATTTACATTACTCTATCTATTTGCTTTTTTTTAATTTAACTAAAGACCGTAAGATCGGCTTCAGCTTATCTGCTCATTTAGTGATATTGTTATAATGCTCATATAATATAACAAATGATTTTGCACCTATTTAAATGTCTACATTGAAACTTCAGTGAGTTTTCTCATGTGTAACATTTATGTCAATTCAATAAATATAAAAACTTTGTTAAATCACCATAAAAGAAAAATTATACAGGACGCGTTTCGAGCTGCAAAATTACCGCTCGTCTTCAGCTGGTCCAAACACGTGTCACAACGGACAGAGTGGAAATAACAGTGAAATAAAGAGGGAGGAGATTACTCAGAGTGCGACAGGTGGCGCTGCTTGTCAGAGCCAAAGGGAAAGAGAAAAGTAAAGATAAACTCAAAGAAGGAGGGAGGAGATTACAAAGAGTGCCCCAGGTGGCGCTGGCTAAAAAACCAGGTGGCAGAGAAAAAAACTAATGAAAGATAAAGAAAACAATTGAAAAATAAATAAAATAAAATAAAATAAAATAAAAATAAATAAATAAATAAAAATGGAATAAAATAAAAAAAAAAAAAAAAAAAAAAAAAATTAATAAAAACTAAAAATAATTATAGTAATAATAATAAACTACAAAAGTAATTTCCATGCAGGAGAAAGGGAGGGGGATGAAGAGAGATCGTTGACAAGAGTATGCTTATTTTATTTATAAAAATTGTAATACTCTTGTCAACGATCTCTCTTCAGCTTATTTTATTTATAAAAATTGTAATACTCTTGTCAACGATCTCTCTTCATCCCCCTCCCTTTCTCCTGCATGGAAATTACTTTTGTAGTTTATTATTATTACTATAATTATTTTTAGTTTTTATTAATTTTTTTTTTTATTTTATTCCATTTTTATTTATTTATTTATTTTTATTTTATTTTATTTTATTTTATTTATTTTTCAATTGTTTTCTTTATCTTTCATTAGTTTTTCTCTGCCACCTGGTTTTTTAGCCAGCGCCACCTGGGGCACTCTTTGTAATCTCCTCCCTCCTTCTTTGAGTTTATCTTTACTTTTCTCTTTCCCTTTGGCTCTGACAAGCAGCGCCACCTGTCGCACTCTGAGTAATCTCCTCCCTCTTTATTTCACTGTTATTTCCACTCTGTCCGTTGTGACACGTGTTTGGACCAGCTGAAGACGAGCGGTAATTTTGCAGCTCGAAACGCGTCCTGTATAATTTTTCTTTTATGGTGATTTAACAAAGTTTTTATATTTATTGAATTTATATTTATCGCCAGTTTTTTCGGTGTTTCTCAATATTTATGTCAATTGCTGTGGTAATATTGAAACACATGTTAGGTCTTATTGCTTATTTTACATCGAAATATTTTGATAATGAGAAAAATTCCACTCTGGATATTTAAAACTGTAAAAATTCAACTTCATGTTGAAAGAATACTATAATAACTTCGATTAATTTAAGTATTAGAATAAAAAACAATTACGTAAAATCTTTTTGGAATACTGCTGTAAAAATATAGTAATAACATTGCAAACAATTTGTGCAGTTACAAATACATGTTGGTATGTGCAAATAAAATATTTTAAATACAATACAAAAAAATCATTAACAAATTTACTGAATTAACACTTATACTGTTGCAAAGAACTTTCTGACGAGAATACAAAATGTAGCCTAAATACGATACTAGCAAAAGCCGTGCTTTGTTTGGATTCGCGAAGCATTATTTCATAAGATAAATATTTAAAAGTACATTATTTTTTTTATATTATTTTTGCATCTTTATTAAGCAAAAGCGTTATCTCATGTTTTGGTGTATTTAAATTTTAGAAATCTAAATTCAGCCAAATAACTAAGAATTTCCTCGGAATTTTCTATTTATGATATAAGACTGGTATAAATAAAAATATTTTTGAAACGGAATTTTACAAAATATTTTTTTTAATTTTTAATTAAAAGTTTTAAAGATGTTTTTACATTTCCCAGTGGCCTCTGGTGTTTTCTCAAATGATTTGAAATAGGTGTGTTTTCAATCTTTGTAATTCACATCAAATAATCTTTGATAGCAATCTTAGAATAATACATTCGAAAAAAATTATTTCTTCAAAATCCCTTTATTTTATTTTATTTATTTATTTTTTATTTTTATTTTTATTTTTATTTTTATTTTTTATTTTTTTTTTGAAAAACATTTGAAATCTGCTCTTGTTGATATTAAGAACTATTAACTGTAAATTTGTTCATTCTAATTTCTTTTTTTTTCTGCATACCAGCATATGAAATTTTTTTATATTGTAGAATCTCTCGTAAGGAAATTGTCTGTTAAATGCTAAACCTTGAAGGGTTTTCACTATCGACAACGCTACGTACGTTAGGCCAACTGATGCCTCTTTATCCCCAATATCTATTACTGCTTTACCTAATGTCAAAACTTGGGATTTATGAATTGTAACTGCAAAAGCTAATTGCAAGGGAAATTGTTTTCTTAAGCAATTTATATTTCCATTTTTCCATTAATTTGGTTCAATTAAATTATTCTTTAATCAATTAAAATATTCTTAAATTATTCTTCAATCTTTCATTTCGAATACCAAACTTAAGAAACTTAACAAAATATTCAATTTAAATACCAAATCACGGAGTAAGAAACATAAGAATTAATTTTACCTGTTTACGATTCTTTTGTTGCCACTTTACCAAAGTAAATACCTAAATAAATAAATCATAATATAATTCTTTTAAAATCCGTAAGTATAAACTGCCTGAATAATTTTGGCAGAATAATGTAAATATATATTTTTTAATATATTAATCGTGATTCTATCTATAATTATTAACCCCATGGTTTATTTTCCTTCTTAAAATAAAACGATACGGGTTCAATTTTTTATTTGCAAACGATTTTGGCGGAATAATGAAAAAATATATTTTTAATTAATTAATCATGATTTTATCTATAATTACTAACCTCATGGTTTATTTTCCTTCTGAAGATAAAAAGATACGCGTTCAATTTTTTATTTGCAAAAATGCTTCCATAATAGAAAAACATGTAGAATAAATTAATTATTAAAATAATATTTTTTAAAGGTTATTCTGTAAAAAAAATAACATTGTGCAAATCTACAAATCATAATTTATTCATATGTTTAATTTCAATTCAAAATACTAAATAGTTTTTTTATAAAGTGTACGACAAAATGTAACTTATGTGGCCTAGTAGAGGATTCGCTTCGCTCATCCTAACAAAAAAATTTGGTAATTTTTCTAACGATATGTCATTAAAGTTACATTTTTTTATAAAGTACATAAAAGGTTTAAGGTGCAAGCATAAAAAATCCATAGTAAATATGTCATGAAGTCCCTTGCAAATGTACAACAAATTCTCAATAAATATTCTGCAAAATGTTTTGTAAGAATACTAAAAATCATTAGAATACTCACAAAATAATGTATAGGAAACTCACTAAAAATTCCTAAATACGTTTATTAAATAATTCTCAGTAAATTTACCAATATATATATAGTGATCACTCTAAAATATCGCTAGTAAGCTTACTAAATAATGTTTAGTACATTTATATAAAATGATATGAGGACCTCCCTTACAAATCATTAGTAAATTTACTAAATAATCAGTAGTAAGTTTACAAAACGTTCTTTAGAAAACTCCCTAACAAATCGTTACTGCATATACAACATAATCATTGGTAAATTTACGAAACATTCCTTACTAAACTCCCTGAATAATTTATAGTAAGTTTACTAAATAATATTTAGAAAATTTACAGACTTTTCTTTAGGAAACTCACTAAAAAATCGTTAGTATGTTTACTGAACAATATTTAGTAACGTTAACTAAAGCAACTTTTGTAATTGTACATGATTTTCTTCTGTTGCGGTTACATGAAAAGTTCTAGGCATCCCAGTTTCCTAGAAAATTCTTAGTAACCTTACAGAATTTTTTTTACAGTGTACGTAGCGTGGGCATGCACAGTTTTCGGCTGCTCCTTTTCGCCAGATACGTTTGTTGCACATTCATTCGCCCATTTGCGCATAGGGGATTTGTTTCACAGCGAAATGAGTCCTATTTTGTTGTTTTCTCCGCCAATATTATCTTATTTGCCATATGTCGCGTTAGGCTCTTTTGCACCCAGCATGTGCGGCCCTGATACGGTATTTTATATATATAATATCCACTACCGCGATTCTGGCGGCTTCAGCCCTGGCTAAATTCTGTATTTTTAAGACATTAAAAAAGGCGACCAAGAGGGATATTATGCACTACAATCTTTGTTTCCTTGTCTGAGTGGTCCCTCTTAGTCAATAAATCAATCAATCAATCGATTTAATTAAAAATTATACAGGTCAGTGCTAAAATATTTTGTAGAGAAAGAGCCAAAAACTTTAGTAGCACCTTATAATGTGAAAATTATGTGGTAAAGATAAATATTTTAAGGAAATTATCTCTGGGAAAAGTTTTACATGTATCCTTCAAGCCGAAATGTCGGAGTATGGAGAATCATAAACGTAAAAGGTAATTTTTTAAAAAATCTTTTATTTTCATAACAACTTTTTAATAGTGTAAAAGTAAATTTCAAACAATAATTGTCGATTCTTAATTTTAAAGTGTTTAATCAAGAGTTGTAAATTGTTTCAGGTAATGCTTTAATGCTAATCTGTCAGCAAATTCTCCCGTCCTCCTAATTTGGTCATATCTGTCCTTAACGAAAAACGTCATTTATAATAATATGTCATTAATATATGTCATTATAATATGTATGTCATTTATTTCCTAAAGCGTTTTAAAAATTCAGTATCGGCGGAATGAAAAATTTTAAAACAATTATAAAATTCACAAACTCGAATTATGTGGAAAGATATTTTAGGTTTCATCCAAGTAAACAACTTGTATTCCGAAAATATGAAAGAAGAAATAGTACAATGTAATAAACTACGTATTGATTTTTTTAATTCATTACACAGAAGTATGACGAAGTGGCTATTATTGCTGATTATGTAAGTGGGGTATAGTCTAGAATCCGTCAGAAGAATTCCAAAATTAGGTACGTTCATTGTATTAGCCACCGGAACAACTTTACATTATTAAGCCGCATGTTGATTCTTGCCATCTAAAACTATCGTGGAACAGTTGATGAAGTGACATTTTTTTTTAGAAATTACCCCGAGACAATTTTAGCCCTTAAAGAATCAATTAATCATATTCGCCTGAAAATTGAACAGAATGAATCCTGTGGTTTTCTGGCATAGGATTTATCGAGCTTCATGAAAGCATATTAATTTTTTTGTTGAGCAGTAAAAATGCATTTGTATTAGTTTAGAAAATATTTCAGAAAAAACATGGAAGATTTCTTCAACAGCTAGAACTTTTTTGATATTCATGGAGATTATGAGTTTTCTCATAGGCCTGTTTATTTGAGACAATCTTTTGAGTTATAAAACCATTGTCACTTCTTAGTTAAGAAAATTTTCGTGATAGGATATCGGATGCACAAGGTTTGTCCAGTAAGTAAGGTGACTGATTCCATAAAGATAATTTTACAAACCCTTATTAGTCCTCAAAGTAGCCCCTATCTCTATTAACTCCCCGTTGCCAACACCGTCAGAGCATTTATTATTTTTTTCTGAATGTTCTCCGAATTGTCAAAATGATGATTTTTTAAGCTGGAATTTAACCGAAGAAATAAAGAGAACTCAGGCAATGACAGATTGGGACTATATAGCGGTTGTTGTCGCTTTACGAAGTTGTGTTTTGAAAGGAACTGAGCCAATTTGAAGAATCTGTATGTCACAGATTTTCCACATTCGAAGTTCTTCCGAGAAAATTAATGAACAGTCGATTTTGTATGTCCCAACGTCTTCGCAATAATTCGAATATTCATCCGACGATAAAAGACCAAAAGCATTTTCATTTTAGTCATATTGTCTGATTTTCGAGAACTTGATAGAAGTCCATCACGATGTTCGTCATCAATGTTCTCTTTTCCATTTTTGAAAGCTTTGTGCCGCCTAAACGTTTGAGGCGTTGACAAAAAAATCTTTTCCGTAGGTTTTTGTGTAACATGGGAAGCCTCTTAGTTACCAATATTTTTAGATTTACACTGAACTTTGTGGCGTATCTCTACTCAACAGTTCGTTTCATTCTGTAAATTTGACGCCAGTTTCAAACGCGTGTCTGTTTCATGAGTGATTCAAGAGCTGCAAAAGCTCAAAGCCTGACAAAACTGACTTTGGTTAGAATATGTAGCTAACACACCCCACCACACAGATCGCACTTTGTCCCTTCGGTCTTCTGCTTAGCGAGAAATATTCAATATCACTACTTAATGCCAAGACCATGTAACTCATGCTAAAAACGTTCTAGTTATGATACAAAAAGATTTCCAGAGCAGGAAATCCTTCATAAGATAATTAATTCTTCATGAAAACTTGGAGAAAATATCTACTAAACTGAAATAAAGATCCCGACTAACATTTAGGCAGACAACATGTGCAAATCCTTAAATTACAACCGCTGAAGAATACTACAAGTTCTTTTCTGGTGTGTAGAAAGTATTATTCAAAATATCAATGATAGATTCATTTCGAATTAAGATATTGAGAGAGGTTTTTATGTACTTTTACAAGAAGTCGCTTCTTCGGAAATCAAGCAAATTCGATAATCTCTTTTAATATTTCGACAATAAATTATTAATCTCGGGAATCTTAACAGAGAAAATAGCTAAAGTTAACAGAAAAGCAGAGATCCTGACAGTGATGAAGTACTGTAATTGCAATACGCTCAAAACTTGCTGATTGCCTTCGTTATAAACATGGTAACATCAGCAAAGTTTTAAAGACCATTTTTCGACAAAAAAAAATTTTTCGGAACATTAAGACCAATTTGAGACTAACAAGGAAGGTCTCCATTGGAGGCATACTCAGAATTTTTTGAAAAAAACACGAATTAAACTACTCATGTAGGTAATAAAGGATCAGTGAAAATTAGCGGCGGAATTACATTATTAGATATGTAAAAAAATAAAATAGTTTGGAATAATTGGCGTGAAAAGCTGAAAGCGACGTGGGATTTGGCGAGCAGTGCATTTCCTCGCCAAAACCAGACGATTTTAACGAATCTGAAAATTGATTTTAATTGACTTCACTGTTAAAAATCTGCAGCATTTACTGCAACGTCACTCCACTACTTTTATAGAATATCTCTCTTCTGACCAATGAGAATGCTCCATAGCACGGCGAATTGACCGTGTCATACACTGTTAAAAATCTGCTGCATTTTGTTGCAACGCACTCCACCGCTTGTATATAATATCGCTATTCCAACCAATGAGAAAGCTCCATTTCACAGCCAAGTAACCGTTTTCTATACAAGCAAGGGAGTGCGTTGCAACAAAATGCAGCAGATTTTAACAGTGTATTTTTCAATTTGGAACAATTTTAATCAATTTAAATTGTGTTTTAAATGATAAAATATATTAATTTCATTTTGTTATAAGTACATATAAACGTATATGACAAAATTACACTTAAAGTAAAGTAAAAATGCAAAACTAAAATTACTTAAACTAAACTTATTTAAATAAATTGAACATAGAAAGTTTTTTCTTTAAAAAGTATTCGAAGCGTAAAAGCGTATTTTTCAAAATTTCGTTTTTTCGCCAACCGGAGATAAACCGCCAAATAAACGAAATTTTTATTATTTTTTTACGAACGTTATAAGGAGATTCCGCCGAAATTTTTTTTATAAACATATATAACTATATGAGAAGAACATTCAGTAATTTTTTCAGATTTTTCTGAGTATGCCCGTATGGAGACCTTCCTTGTAAGTAACCTTGCAATGATTTGCATTCCTTGGGACATTATAGTATTTCTTGATAACGTGTTAAAATCAAAGTCACGCAAATTTCTTTTGTAGAACGAGTAAATTTACTCTACCAAAAATACTGAACGCTTTGTAATTAGGGATCGCTAAATTTAAGTATAATAATTTTTGTTAAATATATCTCTAGCAATTTTTTAAATTATTTTTATCACTTTCGTATATTGATTAATTATTTTAAGACCTCGTCCTCGAAATGCGAGACACGCGCACGCTAATTACTGTGTTTCAAATCCATGCAAATTACTTGTTTGCCTTTTAATATTTTTTAATGTTTATCTCATAGGATATATGCTGCTTACCTCAAACATAGTTTATTTTTTTTTTCACATTATATTTGTGCCATTTTTTTCCTTTAAAAACACTCCTAGATTCCGGATTGATTTGAAAACAAGAAGTGCTTTTGAAAATCATAAATTACAGAACTCTACAAAATACTATAATAATCTTACAGAACTCTAAAAAATACGAATTAACAATTTTTTACATAGGCATAAGGTATTCTATGCAGGGACATTCCTTAAGTTACACATTCTTTAATTCTTTACTTTTTAATTACGTTTTAAATTCTGCAAATTATGACTGCCAGATCAGAAAAAAATCATGATTCATCCCCCTCCGAAGGGAAATCCTAGCTATAAGCAGGGCCTAGTTAAAAGTGAACAATAGGGGGCAGGGTCATGATTTTTTTCTCCCTGTCTCTGACGCAAAAAGATAAATTAGTGTATAGTCACACGGTAGGTACTACGTTTCTCATTAAACTGTTGTAATAGCTTCATTTTATACTAAGAAAAGTATACGATGATGAAAATTTTGAGTGTATAACTGATGTAAAAATAAACATTGGCTTGATATGTACAAATAGGATGAGAGAGTGTTGAAACACTTATTTTAGATACAATTTAGTAACTCTGCAAAGATCTGAGGGGGGCCTCAAAACTAAATTAGACTTTTGAACAGAATTTCGTTTGAATTTGCAGAACATAAGTTCATAGAGTGACTTTGAAATCTTTTCCAGAGGGGGCTCAAAATATTTTAGGGGGGCTGAGCCGCCCATAACACCCTCTTAGCTACGGCCCTGGCTAAAAGCTTGAAAAGGGAGTCTCCAAATGATGATAACTTAAGACGCTTGTCACACATAACGGCTTAGCTATTAAATAATGCCTCATCCCAATGCAACACTTATGCTGACTTTATATAAAAATCAGCAAATTACGATCATTTGAGAGTAATAAGAATGTAAATAAACCATTTCTCATTGTGCTTGAATAAGCCGACTACGATACTTCTATCTTTATCGATTGACATAGACTGGCTGATGAGCGAACAAAAACGACAAGCCACATTACAAGTATTCCGAAGTACGCCGAATGCATGAATGCAACTGTGCAAAAATGGCATCATGTGATTCAAGAGGTAGAAAGAAAAAAAATGCGAATTTTAATGCATTAATTAATTAATTGTCTGCTTTGGAAAAGTTATAACAAGTTTGAACAACAATCTATTATGAACATGTTAATATCAGTAACTTCTGTATTCTCATAATAAACCTTTTTATTCAAACATTAGCATTTTATTTTTTCTCTTAATTTATGAACAATAATGTACAGAATGAAACAAACTGTTCCATTTCAGAGCACTTGAACAATTATGCTTGCAAATTTTATTTTTGATGGTAGAGAATAAAGAACTCTAAAAAAAAAAAATTACAACACTCAGTGACGGATTTTTAACTAATCAATTTTAAAACAATCTCCACACAATATTTTGAAACGATACTGCACAAAATATCTTATATCATAGCCATATTAAAACACTTATTAGCCTTTTGTATTCATTTTTAACAATTTCCTATAGATGTTGAAAAGTTTTTATGCATTCGGTTTGTCTGTCCTTCTGTCCACGCACTAACTCACATAAATATACTAGAATTTAAATGCAATTGGTAAACCTTATTTAGGGTTCCATGGGCATATTTAGGATTGTATATGAAGTATATGAGATCAATTCATTAATAGAAGACCCCAAAAGAATTCCATTATATTATGGTGTTTGGGGGGAAAATCATTTGCACAGTATTTTAATGACATTACGCTATTGCAAATGTATTGAAACTAATATAAATCACTGAATTTAACTATGATAACGTTAGAACAGGACATTCATAGCAATTTTAATCCATTTATAGGGACACACAAAAGAACTTGGTTACAGTACTCTCCTTGACTAATAAAAACTGGAAATGCGTTTTCAATTTTAGCAACTGTCCATCGGTCTGTCCTAATATAACAGCATAAAAACTCCTCAATCGAATCGTTTGAAATTAGAATCATATACACTTGTTGTAGAATTTTGTTGAGTCATTTCAAATTTTAGTGTAAAAAAAATAATTCCGTTACATAATGGCATAGGAGGGGGGACATTAATTGCGGTATATTTTAATTATATTGGACTATTTCAAATGTAATGTAATTTATAAAATTTTCTTAGGTTTACTACAAGTTACTTCCTGTGCAATAAAAAATGCGTTTCTATATTGCTGAATTAGATATAATATTTTAACTTGTTAAGTGATGCAGTTTTGTTACATTATTCTGAATGTGTTGGGAAGTGTTTCACAATCTATGCTTGACGCATAATTTTCTTTTCGTTTTTTTACTCACACGCTATCATAGTCTGAGAGCTTATGTGCCCGCCCGTTCTGTATGTACGTTCGTTCGTACGTGCGTAACGCGATAACTCATGGTAAAAATATCCTATCCACTTGAAATTTTTTATATAGGTATATCCTGATAAGGCGCTTCGCTGATTAGTTTTTGGAGTTCATTCGATATGTATAAGAGGGGCGAACGGGGGCTCATACCCCTCCCCTTAATTGATATAAATGGGTTTTTCATGAAGAATTATCAGTTTTCGTTCAAAATTTAGGTATAAGATCATTCTAATGAGGCAACTCCGTGACTGGTATTAAGTGTTCATTGTATAAGTATAAACAGGGGGAAAGGGGGTTCTAATGCCCCTCCCCTTAATTTATATAAATGGATTTTTCATGCAGAATAATCAGATTTCGTCCAAATCTCTGAATAGCTTTGGAAGTTTAATGGTTAAGTATAAAAGAGGGGGAAGATAACTCCTCTTAAATTATATAAATGGGTTTTTATTAAGAACGAGGTGAAACCCGTCGAAATTCGACGAAAGAAAATGTTTAAGAAGGAACTCCTTCATTGATTTATAATAAATCTACAAAATTACTTACAGTAAAAAAATGCATCTTATATTGATCAGTCTAACTCTCAAACAAATATTATTTTAAGCTAAGATTAACAAAATACTATAAAACTAATGAGTTTTGTCCAAATTTTTAAAACTAAACTTTAAAATCAAACTTAATTAGTAAAATATAATATAGATCATCTGTTTATCAATTGAGTCGTGGCAATATTTGGTGGAAATATTTGGTATAAATGCGAATGAAAAAACAAAATTTATTCCGAATTGACACAATCATAGAATTTCACGCGAAATTAAAACCCGTCATCATTTTCATCTTCTCAAAATTTTAAGACGTACTTCTCATATCCGTATTCACCATGGTTGAAAAAACGGTATTTTAATTTGAGCATTTTCAAATCACTTTAACTCAAAACTTAAGTTATTTAACTGATGAATAAAAACGAAATAAAACCGAAATCACGGAATTTTATAACAGACGATACTTTTTGCAAAGTAAACGCATTTTAATTTCGATTCTTTTTTTTTTCTTAATTTTAAGAGAAAATGCAGTGATTATGTTGCTACAATTAAAAAATTGGACTAAAAATTATACAAAAATTAATATCTCAAAAACAATTTGAGATAGAGCTTTCAAACAAATTGCATTTAAAAGTACATTTTTTTCTCTATACGTCGGTCTAAAAATCGGAAATATGTAATGTTTAGAAGTATAAAATTTGCAGTAGCGAAAAATGCAAAACTGAAATTGCATGGGAAGGTGTTGCCATTTGCAAAATGACGTATGCGTTACGCACAGATACGTTTGGCCTTTATTATATAGATTTTCCGATTTGTTCTGAATTTTGGATATAGATTTTTTTATATGATAAAGCATGTCCCTGATTAGTTTAGGGGGTTCAATGATTAAGTAAAAAAAGAGGAAAGGGTGAGCTGTTTCCCTTCCTTTGATTTTTTTTTCGATCGGAATTAACCCTTAAAAATAAAAGGCTGTAATGTGCAATTAGTAGGTATAGCCTGTGAGCTCAATGCCATCAGTTTAACTGGGCAATATTCTTTTTATTTGTGTTGTATGGGTGAAAATACCAGTTAATATTTTCTTTAAAAATGACATTTAATTTGAAAGTTTTGTCCGTTTAAGAAAAATAGCTTTTAATTTTTTTTTTCTGTTCATACGATAGTATTTAATTGTTTTCCGTTCATCTTAAGTTTATATAACATTATTACAAGCGTTTATCACAAAATCAAGATAGCATGAATCTTTATGAAAAATGAACTATCTATAAAGAGTTTGTTGACAATGATTAATGCGATAATTGCCTCAACTAATAAAACTTCTCTTGTAAAAGAAATCTCTAAATGATTTACGGAAAATGTTCGGTTCCCTCTAACTATTCTTCTTGGACATAATTTCTCTAATTCGTTTTTCTGTGACATTCTCTATGAAGCTCATATCTTTAACAGTTCACAGCTTGATTTTGTCTATTTTTATAAGAAAAAAATATTTTAAATATGTATCGCTCTAATAATAGAAAAAATAGTAAAAAAAAAATTAAATTTCAAATTTTCAGCTAAAATTTGATATTTTATGGCGCATACCCTATATATATATATATATATACAGTTGGAGTTTTTAAACATTGTATTGCTATATTTTGCAATTAAATGGGCTGCAGTTAATTAATTTTACCTGCTCAACACTCTGAGACTTTCTTTGTATTAATATTTTTAAGTATTCATAAAAAAAAAGTAAATTTTGCCTCAATAGCTTGATGAAGATTTTTTTTTTTTTTTTTCGAAGAACAAATTCTATTTTTTCGTTAAAGGGAGCCATCTGACATTGACAAAGTAAGCGTCATTCTATTCTTTGGACTGGTCTTGATCAGTTACAGTGATCACATTGACCAAATTCATCACACATAATGAGAATTACAGTATTTTTGTGTATGTGCCAAATGTGGTACACGGCGCAGTGAACGGTTAGAAGTAGTTACTTTAAGATCGAGCACTTTTTCTAAATTCTAATTAATACGTACTTTCAATAAAAATGTTAAGGCAAGAAAACAATTAGGACTACGCGAGAATTTTTTTCAATAATTATAATCATTTTACTAAAAAAAAATAGCTTCTAAGAGATTTTTTTTCTTTTTTCTTTTTGTTGTAAGCAAATAATTGTCAATTGGGATTTACATTGTCGTGGTAGAAAAATCGCCCTTTGTTGGCGTAGATAAAGAAATACTTCTTTGAAAGTTATTTTAACGTTTATAATGAAATCATTGAAATGGGCTGCAGTTTTTTAAAGTATCATTTCCTCAAATTCCACAATGTAAAATCTGAAATTATGCGATATTTAGAAGTGATGTATAAGTAATAAAAGTGATAACAAGAGATCTGGTTCTTATTACCCTCTTTATGATTTCAAAAAAGTATTTTTCAGTTCAACGTTATGAAAGATTTCACTCGATACCCCGCACAATACATAAAAAAATGTTTTTTTTTTTTTTTTTTTTTTTTTTTTTTTTAAATAATGTAACTACATTTTATTTGTGAATGTGTAATAATCTGTAAATATGCTGGCCATTAATTTTTATTACTTCCCCCAATTTGAACTTTGCACGTTCCATAGTTTACGAGTAAAATGGCTGTGACAGAGAGACAGATGCAGGAATGATCGTATAATAATTCCGTTTTTACCTTTTATGTACGGAACCCTAGAAAATGGCTGAGATAAGCAGTCTGAAAACAAAAATAGGTCACTATAAATGTAACCAACTTGACGATACCTGACTGATTTTATGAAATTCTTGTTCAATTTCGCTATTGATAAAGTCTGCAATCTTTTAGAATTGGATTCCATGCATGTTAACTATGTGTATTTGAATAACTTTAGGTGAATTTAAAAAAAAAAAAAAAAAAAAAAAAAAAAAAAAAAAAAAAAACAAGGATTATGGAACTAATTTTTACTCCCGGCACAGAATGGCAGAACTTCTTATCTGCCGATGATTCCTACTTCTGTAGTGATAACTAAAAGCGTCTACTCTCTTAAAAAGTCAGCCACGAAATAACTCAAGTTGAGCTGAAACCCACACATCTAATGTCTTAAAAGGCAGCTTCTCAAGTGATTGAAATAACTCGAGTTTACAAGCTCTTTTTAACCAATTTAAATGAAGTTGAGCTACTTAAATAACCAATTTAAACCAAGAAGATTCAATCGTTCGAAAACAACTCTTTTATGATCGAAAAAATTACAGATCTTTCCTGAGAAGCTAAATCAGCTCTTTCATTTTAAGAGTGTATGAAGTGCCTCATTGTAAAGTTTCGTGTTCTGAAATAATAATAAAAAACATTCCATAGTATTCAGAAATATCTGAAGATTCATATTCTTAAACTTTTTGGTTTTAAAAACACTCGTGACTTCGTCTTGCTTATGTCAAGTTGGGAGTTTTGAACAATTCCTACTAATGCGTGAATTTGAGGCAATTTTGCTACATTCACGCGCTAATTAAGACCTTTTTATACAGGTTGTCTTTTTTTTCTTTATGCTTTTCTGAATTAACATCAAAATACATCTTTAATATCATATTCATATTGCAAAATATCATGAAAAAAAAGCATAGTTTTCAGGCATTTTTGTTCATAAAAAGTGGTAGATAAAAAATGTCCATCCAAGATCTTTGGACTTTTATTGTACAAATTCGTAATGCTTATTCGTAGTTTTGAAAGATTCCTGCTGTTACGTGAATTTCTGGCAAATTAGCTATATTCACACATTAAATAAGCCTTTTTCACGAAGTTTGTCTTTTTTTCTTTATGTTTTTCTGAGACAACATTAAATTGTATCTGTAAATTTTTTTGCTGCAAAATACCACAAAAAATAATTTAAAAAAATATTGCCAAATTAAAATGTTGGCATTGAGCTCACAGGCTATTCACATTAATTATATAAGGTGGTCTGGTGTAATAACGCCAGGCGGGGTAATAATTATGAAATAATCTAGTAAATGACACCCATGTGCTCTGCGCAGAAGGGTTTTGAGTCATATAAATCGCAAAAAACAGCTTCAAGTTAATTTGTTTCATTTTAGGTCTTATTGTTTTTACAAGCAACTAAAATTAACGCTTGATCTAATATTTGCAAGATATGTTTTGTGATGTGAAGACTATTTTTTTATCCGGAAATACTTTGTTAATTACATAAATTTGTAGTACATTTCATCTACTTTCAAAATGTTGTTGAAGATTTTGGATATCTTCTCGAGATAATTTGTAATTTAAAATGTACAGCGCAATAACTATAACGGGGTAATAACACCAATCCTTGTCATTAATACCCCGGTTGATTCCCTACAGTGGCCGAGCTACATACTAAATGCTGATTCAAATAAACACAGTTAAAACTGTGCAATGTTTCTAATAATTCTATTTAAGCGATCCTTTTTAAGCAAAAAGAAGCTCACGATCTGATATTCTTTTGCCTCATCCTCCCCCCGCTCCCCACACACACACCACACCTTTATTTTTCTTACATTTTCACAAAAAATTGAACATTTTATATAGCTTAGAATGCAATTTGTCAATTTCTAAATTTGTGTAGTTTGTATTTTTAGAATTGAGCAATCTACATGCAATTATTCCATCTTATTTCATAGTTTTGTTTGCATGGCGTTATTACCCATATAGGTGGATAATAACGCTAAATAGCATTGGTCAAGAAATCACGCCATTACATTTTATGAATACATATCTGTTAAATTATTTTTTTATGTAGATAGTCAATGCGTTGCTGTACCAAATCATATATTTGTTTTAAAAATACGAACTAAAACTGAGCCGCGAAAATTGATAGAACCTTAACGTGGCGTTATTACCCCAGTGTACCTTATTATAGCCTTAATTTTTCAAGGAATAACCCCCCTCGAAAAACAAATTTAAGGGGAATTAGCTTTCCCATTTCCATTCTTTATACTTAATGATTGAATCCCCAAAACTAATCAAGGTTATGCTTTATCATAATGAACCTATATCTGAAATTCGAAGGAAATGGAATAATTCTGCATAAAACTCCATTTATTTAATTTAAAAGGGGCTATCTCCCGTTCTCCCTTTTATACTTAATCGTTACAGCCCCAAAACTATTAAGGGATTCGCCTTATAAAAAATAACCTAAATCCAAATTTTAAGGCAAATCAGGTATTTCTGTATAAAAAACCATTTATCTAAGGGGAAGGGGTTAATCACACATTACTCTTTTATATGTAACAAAAGAACCACAAAGCTAATCAGAGAAGCGTCTTATCAGCATGAACTTCCCAAAAATTGCAGTAAATCGATTATTTCTGCATGAAAAATCCATTTACCTAAATTAAGAGGAGTCCCCCCCAGATCCCTCCTTTGTTCGTAACCAATGAAAACCTTAAAAAAAAACAGGGAAGCGCTTTATAAGAATGAACCTATATCGAAAAATTTAAGCGTATCGGTAAAATATGCATAAAAACCCCATTCACCTGTATTCACAGGATTATCCCCTATTCCACTCACTTTTTTATATTTTAGCAATAAAAACTGAAAATTAATCATTGAGGCGCTTCACCAGAATGACCCTGTATATAAAAGTTAAAGCTAATCGGTAAATTCTAGGTAGAAAAAACATTTACTTACCTTAAGGGGAGGGGGGTGTTACCTTATATTCCTCTTCCAAATTAAAAGTTTAACATTAAGAATAAATTTAGAAAGTAAAATATTTAATTTTTAAAAAAATAACACATTGCTCGTATTTATAAAATCAAAAAAAGCTCATCAATATTTAAAGAAACATAACTTTATTTAATTATGGCTAATTGTGGTAAACTTTAATTTAAAAAAAATAAAGTTTAATTTACATTTTAAGGGACATATATATGTATGTATGTATATATATATATATATATATATATATATATAGAGAGAGAGAGAGAGAGAGAGAGGCCTTTCAAAAAAATAGTTTAAAATATTTATCAAATATTATCAAATAACAAAAATCTTCCTGCATCGCTTATTTTTTTCTTTTAATATTCCATTCTGAAAAAAGTGTTTTAATATTTTTTCGATTTCATTTACGTATGACATACTTACATGCATAAAAACAAGATTAAGATTTTGCGTACTTTTATTGAAAACTGTTTTTCGAATAGAGTTAGCTTTGATAAATGTGATAATCTCACGAATTAATAAAAGTTCTACTTTTAAAATACAAACGTAATTTAGTTGCGGAGAAATAGTGTGTATTATTTAGTTGTTTTTTATGATCACAACTTTAGAAGTTAGTCTTTTTTTTTCTTTATGAAATGTGTTAAATTAATTTATTTAGGGGGATTTTTTTTTCTATTTTCAATTAATCTTTCTCTCTGAAAACTAAAAAATTTCAAGCAATAATTACTTTCCAAGATTATTAATGAAAAACATATCAACCCTAGAGAAGTGATAATTAGTTTGTTTACTCCAAATATTGCCAGAGGATACGAATTTTCTTCTTACTAATTATCCTGTGCTAAGTAGGAAAATAACTTTTGTTTCGTCGTATAATTAAATTACGTCATTTTAACTAAATTCATTTCAGGATGTTCGTCCAATAGGAGCGAAAATAAAATAAAGTAAGATTTTTAAATAAATTTTAAGTATGTATACAAATATACAGGGTGAGTCATAAATATCGAAACAATATGCTATCTCCTTAAATATTGCCCCAAGACCCATACTTCTAATTGCAAAAATTCATAAAAAAAAGGTGAAATTTTTGATAAGATAAGTTGCAACTCCATGGGGGATCTATTTGAAAAAGTACGAAAATTAACTTTTTATACGGCCCCCGTAGGATAAAAATTCCAATTAGGGAAACTTTCCTTATCCAGTCCTGAATAATATACAAAAAATTGCATCTTCATATCTTAAAAATTCGCGGAGTTATAACCGTTTGAGTAATTCATCAGGTTTTAAGGGATTAGACACAAATTGAAATGTGCGCAATACAAAAAACAATGTTACTTTAACAGTTGTAGGAAACGCGTAAAAAATCTATCTTTTGAGTTAGAATTTAGATTTTTTTTCTTTTTTTTTGTGTGTATGTTAGCCATTTAATTTGCTAAGAAAAAAACATACTAAAATTTATCATAAAATTTATAAAAATTTTATATGGTTAGTACTGGTTTCAATGCGATAGTTAAAAATCGTTATAACTCCAAACATCATTTATCGGATTTCAATTTCTTTCTATTTAACTAAAATGAAAATCTGATTTTAGTTTTCTTTCGAGGTTTTTGTTTTTCAGTATTTATTTTAGAACTATTAAAAATATTTATTCAAAAAATAATAACTTTTAAAAAATCATATTTTCAAATGTAAATATTTTTTCATTTTTTTTTTTTTTAAAACAACAGTAAGGTAAAATAATTAAAAATGACATGTTTCAAATTTGTACTTTTGTTCTTTAACAATTCTTAACTTTTAATAATTTAACGGCAAGAAATAGTCGGGAAAAAAATTCATTATACAGAAAAACGAAATATACTGTTTTACTGCCCATTAGTTATTTAAAAGAATGCTTTTCTAAGATGCAGATTAAGTCCTTTTTAAAAATTTATCTCTCACAACTTCAAGCTTTTTATCGTTCTGTAGAGGCTGTTAAAAAAATTGTATTCTGGGCTCAAGTCAGATCAGGACCGAGACGTTACTTTTTTCTGAAGACTCGCCTATCCGGGTCTAATGTATTTTTCACCCCGGAGGGTACTGCTTCCTTTTTCCCAGACTTGCACTAGACGAAATTTTTAATCCCGGTCTCGAACAATCCGTATTAAAATCACAGACCTAATACGTACATAAAATAAGTAAAATTTGGTTTAATGAATATTTTTACGAAAACCACATAATTTTAAAACCGCTTTCATTTTACAAAACAATAAAAAAAAAACTTTAAAATTCATTATTATTTTTTTTAAGAATAGTATATTTAAATGCTAAAAAATAAACAAAATAAAACCAGAGAAAAAAAAATCTGCCTATGACGGAATTCTGTCTTAAACAGAAAATGTGTTGATCCATGCAAAATAAATACAATAATATCTGAGAAAAAAAATAAACTCTATTTAACCATCATAGGAAGGGCATTTGTCAATTGCGTATTTTTTCTCTCCTATGTGATTCCGTCTTAAAAGGTTTTACTGTATATAAACATAGATTCATTGTTTATATAGATACATATAAACATAGATTCATTGATAAAATAAATATATCACAGCCTTTGGCGCTTCTTTAATAATAAAAAGTATAAATATAAAAAACGAAATTCTGTATTAAGTATTTTTGGTCAGAACTTCTCCACGCAAAACAATTTTTAATTATACTAAAGTAAAAAATTATGCATAAATTCACGGCTGAGCCGGCTATGATTTAATCTTTTTTCCAGGCTAGTTCGGATTATAACTTTATTTCATGCCGGGCTGAACTTCTTTCCTTATGGGTCGGTTTAGTAGCGGACCTAAATATTACGATTTATTCAGACCTCCGGTGCTAACGATCAACATGTTTTGAAAACAAGTTTCAATTTTAAATCTATACGCTGCTTTATTATGGCCAAATAAGAGGCATGGTCTTAAACCGACATATAAAAACGTTAAAATTTGTGGACGATCCCTTATTTACTTTGAAAATGGATGAAAAACACTTCGTTTACAGGCATAGTAAAGTGGTGTAAGTCACGAATTTTTTAGAATTTTAGATTTTGATATCTCTGTCAGGTTTTCAGACAGGGAGATGAATTTTTTTTTCCAATTTATGAATGGATAAGGAATAATTTCCTAATTGGGAATTTTGTTCAACGGGGGCCGTATAAAAATTTAATTTTCGTATTTTTTCAACTAGACCCCCCATGGAGTTGCAACTTATATTATCAGAAATTTCACCTTTTTTTATGAATTTTTGCAACTGGAAGTATGGGTCTAGAGACAATATTTAAGGAGGTAGCCTGTTGTTTCGATATTTATGACTCACCCTGTACATATTTATATAAAACCATTAAATGTAACACAAATTGCCACTTTGAAACGTAGAGAAATGAAAAGGAATATAATCGAAATCTGTAGGATCAAAGTAGAATCTTCAGGTCTATAAATACTTTGGCACTACATATAAAGTGTGTGATTTCATCTTCGCATTAGCTATGAAAAAACAAAGTAATACGAATTTGGAGCTACCAACACATATAAACCCAGAAAAACAATCGGATTAAAACATAATTTAGGATTAAGTTATATAGAAAAATAGAAAACATATTAACACTAAAGGCCCACTTTAAAAAATGCATTAAAAAAAAAAAAAAACATTGTTATGATTATGTGCAATTGTTGTCAAGAAAAAAGCTTATTTTAAAAAATAATGGACCAATGAGTAATATAAGATACAAACTTCAACATATAGAATTAATGAATTATGCTTCAATGAATTATATATATTGTAGTAGATAAAATATATAACAAATTATCAACCATCTAATGTTATACTAATTTTAACTGCGAAAAGTGCCAATTAATAAAAATTATTAAAAACAGTAAAAAAAAAAAATATATATTCGTTTACCTGTTTTGACTCTACAAGAGTAATTCTCAAAACGAATAATTTTAAAGCATTCTAAAATTGCATGATTTCTAAAACAACATCCTTAAAATTTTCACGTAATCTTTGATATTATGCACTTTATTTGTTAATTTTTTTAGATGTTTATTTTTCTTTTCGTACCATTGACTATCTCCAGCCATAATTTTGATTCAGGCTTCTTAGGCTCTAATTATTATTTAGGCTTCATATCCCTTTGAAATATTATTATACAGATTTATATACATACATTCCTATAATTCATACATCATATTATTTATATATCCATATATTTATTGTACAGAAACCTCTGCGCCCGAGTAATACTTGTCCGTTTATTACATTTAATATGCATTTTTCAGATTTTTTCACTAGTAATATCAACAGTAATTTTTTGCATGAAATTAGCAATTATCTATTCAAATAATAGTTTGAAATATTTTAAAAGCCACTCAATCGTATTGACCTCTTGTCAGGAATTAACAGTAGAAAAAATAAAGATATTTAGATTTTTTTTCTCTGGGTAAATTAGAATTTAGAACTTTTTTTAAGGGTTTAAACGCGTTAAATTACATACCTTAAATTTGTGTTTTATTTATAATTTGATTTTTAAATTGATAAAATTTTAATTTAGTTATGGAATATAAGTTGGAAACAAATACTCAACAGTTTTTATTCATATATTTAAGTCCAAGAAGATTGATCATTTATAATCGTCTGCCTGCAAAAACATAGAGATTGATTAAAAAACTCATGCTTGAAGTTTATCTTTAAAACAATAAAAAATAAGAACATTTCGATAGACCTTTTAAAAAAATTCCGATACATTTTTATACATAATCCATTTGAATGTAAGTTTTTTTCTCTATTCGATGGTGTAAAAGTTGAAAATGTGTGGCATTTAATAATTAAGAAAATTGAATTAAAATTAGCAAAAGCGAAATTAGATCTTGTGCTGTTGCTCCTTGTAACAAAGCATTTCTTTGAGATGTTACCTTAATATTCAATTAGGAATCTGCATTTTTGAGAATCAATAAATTAAATTTTAAAAAACATTAATATTTTTATATTGATATGAAATATATAAGTTAAAAAAATTAAGAAAATTGAATTAAAAAATAATAAATGTGAAATTTGATTTTGTGCTATTGCTAACGTCAAAATGACGTCAGCGTTACACACTGACACGGTTATCCTTCACAATACTGATTAGCCACTCTGGTTGGTAATTAATCTTCTAATTTTAGGATTTCTTTGAGATGTTGCCTTAATCTTTAATTAAGAATTTGTATTTTTGGGAATCATTAAATTAAATAAAAAATAATCCTTATTAATCTTTCTATATTGATATGAAATATATGAATTAAGCATATTAAGAAAATTTAATAAAAAGTTACTAAAAGTGTAATTTGATCTTATGCGGTTGTTATCATCAAAATAACGTTAGCGTTACACACTGATGTGTTTGTCCTGTATAATACAGATCATCTACTCTGGTGCGTCATAAATCTTCTATTGAAGTATTTCTTTGAAATTTTACCTTGATCTTCAATTAGGAATCTGTATTTTTGAGAATTATTGAATTAAAATAAAAATCTTTCCATATTGATATGAAATATTTGAATTATCTCTTCAGAATTCTCTTTATTTTAGCAAAATAATAATAATAATAATAATAATAATAATAATAATAATAATAATAATAATAATAATAATAATAATAATAATAATAAATAAATAAATAAATAAATATACAAACAAAATCCGTACTTTTGAATAAAGATTATTTTTTAAACAAAAAAGTACCCTCTTAATGTTTTATTTTTGAAACTCTAGACATTCGCTTACAAATTCAAAGGAAATAGCATGATTAAAATATGTTGAAAACTAACTTAATTTTCTTAAGAGCTAGCGAGGAAGCAGAATTTTGCCGAAAGGGAATTCGAAAACTAAATCTTTCAACTACAAAGTAAATAAAATTTAAATACAGTGCACATTTACAAGAGCACTAAATATGTATGTATATAAACAGTATAAAATTGTTGAAATGAGTTTACTTATTACTTAAGTTATCACAAGATTTAAGTTGTTTGAACTAGATTTTTTTTCTTTTTAAGGAAAAAAAAGTCTACAAGTATCCACCCGTTTTTGAATTGTTTTTGGAGTATAGTTTTTTATAATGTTTTTTGAGTATGTTGGAAATTGTAATTTTTCTCGGTTTAATTAAATTCAGCAACTATAGAAAATCAAGTTATTGAACGAGAAAGAAACTCTTCAAATTTAATATCAGGTAAAATAAATGTTTCTTTTTATTATTGTTCAAGAAAAAGTACGGTTCTACACTAATTAAAAAATATTATAGATTATTTCGTGATATTTTAAAGGAAATATAATTAGGAGGAAGTTTGTTATATATTGTTAAAGTTAGAGAGCATATATATTAAAATAATTCCCGAATAAAATAAAAATATTAAATTTCATAATAACCCCTTGTGCATAAAAAAATTTAATGTAAAAGTGGTTATGTACATCTATATTAACAAGTAAGAAAAATCATGCGTTAAGCATAGATTATGAAGCATTTTCCAACGCTTCATGAAATCTTTAACAAAACTTCGTTAATTAGGGAAATAAGGGTATATAGCCAAATATGTATTCAAATACTTTTGAGCAGCCCTGTGTTTGATCTGTCAGTTGCTATACATATCATAAAATGGGAAAATTTAATTTAGCAAGAAAAAACTTAAAATTTCTTTTTGAGCAATTTGTACTAATAAATAGGAAACGTACTTGAAAACATTTGTTCAACCCTGTAGTTTACCTTGTACCTTTATTACGCGTCAGTAAGAAACTAAAATTCATTTTAAACTAAAACACTCGTAAAACAACTGAAATCACATTGTTATAAAGTACCATTCATAGGTGTCCATGTACACAATTCTTTTCGTGGCCTTGTATATCATTTTATCTATATTCTGCAAACATTTCTTTGTAAATTGAATGCAGTTCAGCGTAAAAATGTATTCCTTATTTAAGAACCACCTTTAAGTAATTTACGCTCATACTCAGTAACGTTGGCGAGTTCTTTTGGATAGCCCTGTATATCAACTATAACATTTATACACACCCTTATAATGTGCAAAGATTTAATGAAACTTAAATGGGTATATCATAATTAAAATGTATTACATCCATCCATCAACCATCATCGGTAACATATACAGTCCGTCGGAAGGAACATACTATTTGAAATCTTTTGTGTGTCCCTGTAAATGCAATATATTTCATATTATGCAAGACAGTATCGTATAATTTATATTAAGCTTTGTGACATATATCAATTTTGTTACACATGAAACAGTTTAATATATCTTTAAAATGTCGCACATTATTCTCTCCTTTTACCATTATCCAATGGAATTCTTTTGTGTGGCCCTGTAAAGGAATAATAGCTATACTTTCAACGCATGTTTTACAGAATGCATATTTTAGAGCACCTCTTAAATGCATGTAAATTTTAATATATTTGATAGAGTGTAAAACACCTTAGAAACGATTTTTCCCCATAAGCCATTATGTAATGGAAAATTTTTGACACTCTTTGTAAATAAATTAATCATGGTAGAAACTTCATTTTCAATAGGGTTTGTGCTACGGTAAACGTCAATAACATACAAAAATTTCAGGGCAATTTGAGTATATTTACAGGTATTAGAGCTCGGACAGACGGACAGACAAAGCGTATGCATAAGTACTTTTCAAACTTTTGGAAAGTGTTATAAACGTTAAAATTCATTTGAAACGATTTTTCCCCATAGCCGTAATGTAATGGAAAACTCTTGACTGTCCCTGTAAATAAATTAATCATGGTAGAAATTTCATTTTCAATAGGGTTCGTGCTAGGGTAAACCTAAATAGCATCCAAAATTTCATGGCAATTCGAGTGTATTTACGAGAGTTAGAGCGCGGCCAGGCGACCATACGGCGAGACGGACAGATGGACAGACAGACAGACAACCGAATGCATAAGCACTTTTCAACTTTGTTGGAAAGTGCTAATAAAAGGAGGTGTCGCTTTGTATGTGCGTGAGTGAGTGTGTGTTGTCTGTTCATGATATCTAGCAAAGTCTACAGTACGTACGAGGCTCAAATTTTTTGGGAAACTAGTCAAAAGGGGATAATGATGCATCAGTAAGATTCAAAATTTTAAAGTTATAATAATGAGTTAAGAAATTAATTAAAATCCCCCTTGTTTCAAATTTATCACACTCGGAAATCAGTTTTTTAACTCAACTCCTAATTAACGTAAAATGAGATTCCATTTCATTTGAAGGTTTGACCGAAGGTGAAATTTCTCGTGAGCTTATGATTGAAAAGGTATTTTATTTACGCTTTTCTATCAGGGGGCATATTGTACATATCAGTGGTGGATTTTTTTTTCATTTTAAATCTTTCGGCCTGTATATTACTAAATATTTATTCTCCTCAACTCATTTTTTCATCAGTAGAAAGTTTTAAAGTTTTACATTGTTAGTTACTATCCCATACAATTCACAAAAAAGTATGAAACATTAAATCTCAACAATTAACAGCACTAAGGTTCACTCAAAAATATTACTATAGGTCCGCGTAACGCCGAGTGCGTCAGATAGTATGCAGATTAAGAAAAAAACCCTTCTCTTGACCTTTTATTATAATTTTTTCTTTAATACTATTTAAATAATTACTAAAAACTAAAAATAAATTTTTAAAAAAATAATTTTTTATATTTATTACTCTTTTTATAAAATAAAATACTTGAATGCCTTTTTAAGATTTTTGTATACCTATTCAGAAAAATTCAACAGAAAAATCCATATTTCAACAAAAAAACTGTTTTTGGAAAAAATATTAAAATGTTCTCAGCATTTATACGCATCAGCAGAGGAATGCCAGGCTTTTAATAAAATAATTTTTGCAAAGTTAATTGCTTTAAGAAGCATATGGTGAAATGAGGCTTTGCCTAAAGGGAATTTTGGAACGCAAGCTTTCGATTGCAACGTAAATAAAATGTAATTATTATGTACATTTTGAAAAGCAACAAATAAATAAATCTGAATCACGTTCTTGAAATGGAATTACTTATTAACTAAATTATCAATAGAATTAAGTTATTTGAATATTTTTTAAATTTTTACTTGCAAGAAAAATTAATTCGATCTACAATTTTTTAAAACCTTTCTTGAATTTGTTTTCCCAAAGTGAAGGTTTTTTAGCAATATTTTTTGCATATGTTTCAGAGTATGCATATTTTTGTATTTAATTAAATTGAGAACTATACAAAATACATTTATCGACAGGGGAAAGAATTTCTTCAAATTTAAATGGAAGTAAATAAATTATGTATATTAATTAGTTTTATTTTGCTCTATTCAAGAAAAAAAAAATTCTTTTTGTAAGTCGAAACATTTATTATTTATTTCACGAAATGTTTTAAAGAATTTTAATGAGATGTAAGCTTATAAAAATAAACCCAAGAAAATTATCAAATAACATGCATAATACCAAAGATTACGTGAAAAAATTAATGAAGTTATTTCATTATCATGCAATTTAAGAATATTTTAAAATTATTCGTTTTAAAAATTACTCTCGTAGAGTCAAAATATGTGAACAGTTGAATAAACTAATTGTTATTGCTTCTATTTTTGTTTTTTATTAATTTGAACTTTTAGCAGCTAAAATTAGTACAGTATTAGAAGGTGATAATTTGTTATACATTTTATCCACTACAATATTAATAATTCATTGAAGCAGGAGATATTGCATCCTTAATAAATGGCAAATAGCGCCTCTGCGTAAAAGGCCCCACCAGTGGACGAGAGGTTCAGACCTCTCAACTGGTAGACGGCAGGTGCTGGGTTCGAACCCAATCGCGGCTGTCGGCCTAACCGTTAGGAGTTTTCGTGGTTTTCTTCGAGCCTTGCGTAAATACGGGTTAGGTTCCCTTAGAAAGACCCCCACGAAGGGCACTCCCCCCTGGTCCTATATCCCATTAGTGTAGATAATCGGACGACAAAAATAAGCCAAGCGTAAAAGAAAATATAACTATCCTAAAAAATAAACGAGAAAGCAGAGCATTGTGAGGAGTTTGCAAGAATAATTTGGAAACGAAATGTTTAAATTGCTATGTAAATAAAATGTAAATGCAATGTACAATTTAAAGAATACTAAATTAGTAAATCTGAATTAAGTTTCTGAAATAAAGTTACTTTTAAACTAAATCATCACTACATTAAAATTGTTTGAAGTATGCACTTTTTATAAAGTAATTTAACTTTTAAACATTTCAAATAATATCTAACACATTGGGAAAAGGGGAAAGTGATAGCAGCCTAACACTATCAAAAATTGGCTCAAAAACCAATTTTTTTAAATTTTTTTTAGAATGGCGATCGAAGTAGTTATAATTGCCATCGATATTTTTGGCTGAAAATACACTTATTTTGTAAATAGTTTTTTATTATAGAATGGAATTTGTACAACAATGTAGATACTTTGTATTTTATAGTTACAATAGTTATTTAGTAGTTCCTTAAGTCAATATAAAAATTATTAGAAAACTTAATAACATATGATAAATTTTAAAAAGCTGCCAAAAATTTTGTCCACGCCGGTCCATTATAGTATTTTTTTAATTATGTATGAAAACAGATATAAAAAAACCAAATTCAGCTGCAAATATTTGCAACGCTTAACTGTAAGTAATTTTTTATAAGTACGAATTTTATGTAATTTTGAATTACATGTGGCTATAAATTAAATATATCGGATTTTAAGCTTTATAAATCATGACATTAAAATCTCAGTAAAACTACAGAGCGGCTGAAATTCAACCTGAAGTTTTAACATTCATACTTTCTTACAAATAATGAAAGAATAGCAAACGACAATAAATGACACTGATTCACATTAAGCAGATGACACTGGTATCTATAGAGTATATAATTAATTAATTATATTTTTTTAATACGAGAAAACTTTTATTGTTGAAAGTAAACATATACTATATTTTTTAAAATATGCACTGAATACAATAACACTGCGCAAATATCAATGTATGAAAAATGAGAAAACATTTTTTATTATGATTAAGATTACGACGATGGAATTACAATAATGTAAATTGTACAATAAAAAACGTAAAGATATATGTTTTCATAATACCTAAACATTTTATCTCTAGTAAGATCAACTTTATTACTTTATTATTGGTAATTTTCATAAACTGAATTTTGGCACGCTAGATTCGCAAAATCTGACACTGTACGCCGAGATGAAACGTATAACCGAGAGAAACGTATACGTGCACTGTAAAAAAAATTCAAGAGGTTACTAAAAATTTCTTAGTAAATTTGTATTCCACAGAATTTTTCAGTAACATTACAAGCTTTTTTTTTTTTTTTTTTTTTTTTTCCAAGTGAAACAAGCTTTTCTTTTGTAAACTGAACAAAAGAATTTTTTGTATAACTAACTTAAAAATGTCTAGCATGAGCCACCAAGCAAATTTTTTAATAGCTCCGAAATTATTTTTAATAACCATTACGTTTGTCCTAAGGGCAGGAGCTTCCTTCGAGCTCATGGAGCTAAGAAGGTATATGGAGGAGACATATCAATCTAGCATCATGGTGAGCCCTGAAGCCGAAAAACCAGTTCTTTCCCCCTCTTTCATATCCGCCATGTTTGACTTCTACCGTAGTTGACTTGCGCCGCGAGGAGCTTCCTCAATACGACGATCGGTAGCAGACGGAAAAAGACAGCTTACCCAGGTCAAATATGGAGGCCGCGGCGTTGTAACGGGGGGGAAGGAAAAGCTTCATGTGACATCACATATGTATCCTCCATATACCTTCTTAGCTCCATGTTCGAGCTGCATCCAGACTTCTGAAGCGGAAGATTTTCGGCAAAACCGCAATAGATGGCAGCACCAAACATTCCTACCTGCTCCGACAGGATTTTCATAGTCCCTTTATTAACGAAACACTACATACATTCGGAGCGTATTTGGCGGTAGCAAGTTTCGAACCCGGGACCTTTTAGCCTGGAGTCCGTTACTATAACCACTATGCTATCAAGGCCACACCAACGGTGCTTTAGTAAGAGCTATTAAAAATATAAAACTATTAACTCTATTCGTTGCTAACTTTTTCTAGTAATTCTTACAGATTTTTTTGTAACCGACTAAGATTACTAAAAATTTTTTAGTAATTACAAGGATCACTAAACTTTTTTTAGTAGATCGACCCCTTTTTTTTACAGTGTGGATTTCCACTGCATTTTATCCCTTTTCTTCCGGCATTTAATTAAACTGCAGAACTCAAACTATTAGAATGTAAAGTTACAAAATTAAGGGAAAATGTTCAAATTTATTTAAAAGTAAAAGAATTTTATGTATATGAGAATCTTATTCTATCATAATCACACCTACAGTACATTCTTAAACAATTCTTATTTGATTTAGATCTCTTTATATACAAAATTGCTATAAATTACAACAAACCCATTGAATATTTTGTTGATTGGATGTTTTATGTTATTTCTCTTTTGAACCAACAATTACTCTAATTAAATATTGTTCAAAATTCGGTATCTTTTTCATCTCTCAAAGTAACTTCATTATAACATATGTTGATAAAGCAGCTAATAAGTGTGCGATAATTTTAAAATATTATTATCACCATTTTATAACTCATGCAGTCACAAATAACAATATATTTGAAATATCATTCTTGTGTTAATGCTGTAAAGAAAGTGATTTTTTTAATGTTCCGTTTATTATTATTAGAAAAATAATTTCTTTATTTAGTAAAATATGAAGATTTAAAAAGCTATTTTATCTTAGCTTGTCAAAAAATAACTTTTGGTGGTTACAATTAATAAAGATATGAATTAAACATATTTTTTCATTGCTATTCAAACCAAACATCTGAACAGAATCAAACCAAAGAATATACAAAAAGCTGATTTTTTACATATTTGAAAACCAACCAGATTTCAGCAATTATTGCCAATAGCCAGAAAGGTACTTCAATTATTTTTTCCAGTTCTGTATATATCTATAAATTTATATAGATACTATACCAGTTTGCAAAATAATTTAGATAAGAAAATGCGTACCATAGATGAAAATTCACATTTAATAATTTCTACGAATAGAGGGAATCGTACTTCGATTCTTTTATACATCCCTGTATATTACAAATATATTTTTATACACCTTGCATATAGATCTGAAATTTAATTTAGACAAAACAGGTTTAAGACAAATAAAATTAAGCTACCAGGAATTACTACTTATAGGCGGTCTGTTCTATGCATAGCCTTGCATATGAATTTATTTACATGCTGTAAATATCAGTTAGTATACTAATATAGTTATGATTGAAATTTCATAACTTATATGAAATAAAAATAAACATTTTTTATCAATATGCACTCATTCTATGTCACACTTACGAATTAGTTTATTTATCCCTGCATATATACGATATAATTTATGCAGTTCTTGTTGTATAAAAAAATTAATTAAACTTAAAATGATATATCGTAATTGAAAATGCATTTTCAGCAATCATCCCTAATAGTTAACAATTGTTTGGATAAAATATTGTGTTTGAAATCTTTTGTGTGACAATTTCAATGAGTGATGTATTCAATGCACATCATATTCATCTAATTGTACAAATTTCATGATATTTAAAACATGCAACATAACTGAAACACATTATGAACACAATTGTTTCGCATAAATTTCTCCATTATTTAACCAAACTGTTTTGAGTGCCCAGTAAATAAATGAAAAATGCTTTTCAGCCCATATTTTTCGAAAAGCATGTATTAGTACACGTCAGACATTCATATAAATTTCACTATATTTGTAATAGAATAACATAGAAGAGCATGTAATGAAATATTTTTCAGTTCCCTTTACGTTTCTGCAAGCATTACACATAGCATATTTCATAAGAATCCATCTCTAGTACACCTCTATAACTTATATAAATTCCAATATGTTTAAAATATCTCTACTATTACATAAATTTTTTCAACTATGTATGAAAATATTAAAAATTGTTTTTTTATGGTTCCGGGGTTTTAGTGGGGTTTGCTTCTAGGAATCATGATCGGCGAAAATCTTTAAAGATTTTTGAGAAATTCCAGCGTAGGGGAGAACGTAATAGGCAATATTTCTTATGAAATTACCTCATAAACATCAAATTGTTAGAAAAAGACTAATTTAGTTAGAATTAGTCATATAAATATTATAGGACTCTCGAGTAGTTCTATTCGACTAGTCTCTATTGAAGTGTTCTATAAGTGTGCCTTCAATGTCTTTTAGAACTTTAAGAAATAATTGAAAAATTATATGGAAAAATTCGGCAAGCGCAATGCTAAATTTAAACTTTGAAAAGGAGTTTGTTTTAGCTACTGCGTAAAAAGAGAAGTTTATTACTACGCTCAGTTCAGTTTTATGAAATGCCAAATAAAGTTTAATGCACTACTTTTGCTGTCAGTACCGAATTAAGTTCATCTCAATCAAATTAGAATAAGATTTTGAAAAAAGAGTTATACGGAATAGCAATATTTGATGTTATTTAACCTTCATATCACTTTGAACTTTTATGAGCTATGAATTCATACTTTTCGTGTATCTATAGATCTACTCAGCCCTTTATTGTATATTTTTTGCAAATTCTTATTATTTTAGCAACGATTTTTTTAACCTCCTCAGTCCTGATGTCGCCTGGAGAAGACGCTAAATAAAAACCCTTAAATTAATTTAAAGAAATTCTAGAATTACTGAAATATTTCTAGACTTTTTTATTAAATGCGTGGATATCATAAGAATCGATATATAGATTGATACAATTTTAGAGATGTTGTGTAACAATTTTAAACCAGTTTTTGTGGTGCCTCGTAGTATTTGTCTCATGACTGAGCAGGTTAAATAATACAGCTAATAACAGAGTAATTTATTCCATTTTTCAATATTGGGTGAAAAAAGTCCGGGCCAGGATTCGAACCAGCGACATATTGGCTGAAGCCGCCAATGCTCTACCAACTGAGCTATCCCGGACACGAACACTGGAGGACTATTTCACCCAATTAACCTCAACGATAATTTTATCTGGTCTGATACTCTGGATCAGCACAACAGATAAATCGAAGGTCAGTATATGGAACTGCAGAAATCGCTGCATACGAAATTACATTAGATTAATTTTTTAAACACGATTATTCAATCGGTAAATCAATTATAACAGAGTAATTTATTCCATTTTTCAATATCGTTGAGATTAATTGGGTGAAATAGTCCTCCAGTGTTCGTGTCCGGGATAGCTCAGTTGGTAGAGCATTGGCGGCTTCAGCCAATACATCCCTGGTTCGAATCCTGGCCCGGACTTTTTTCACCCAATATTGAAAAATTGAATAAATTACTCTGTTATAATTGATTTAACGATTGAATAATCGCGTTTAAAAAAATTAATCTAATGTAATTTCGTATGCAGCGATTTTCTGCAGTTCCATATACTGACCTTCGATTTATCTGTTGTGCTGATCCAGAGTATCAGACCAGATAAAGTTATCGTTGAGGTTAATTGGATGAAATAGTCCTCCAGTGTTCGTGTCCGGGATAGCTCAGTTGGTAGAGCATTGGCGGCTTCAGCCAATACATCCCTGGTTCGAATCCTAGCCCGGACTTTTTTCACCCAATATTGAAAAATGGAATAAATTACTCTGTTATAATTGATTTACCGATTGAATAATCGTGTTTAAAAAAATTAATCTAATACAGTTAATAATTCATATATTTTTTGTACAGAACTTTTTGAGTAAGAGTAACACTCGCGCATGACCGTTTATTTAATGATATATAAATATATATATATTATTCTTGCCTTTTCTCCTCTAATATCGTGATAGCATTTTTTAGTCAAATGAACAATTTGGTTTAAGGTAAAATCTTCATATTCAACTCAAATTTATGACTTACAACAAATTCTTTATTTTAGGAATGTTGTAAAGAAAATAAATTTATTCTTTTTCAAATACATTTTTTATTAGTGAATTATTTATTTATTTATATATATCTGCATAAATAGACGAAGCTGTTGTATCTTAATTATTTTAATATTTAATAATTTTTGGTGGGTAGGAATAATTCAATTATTAATCCATATTTATTTATTTATTCATGATCTACATACGATACAAACCAAATAAGATACACACCAAACAATACACAAAAAATTGGATTTGTAATGATTTATAAACTTTTTTCTTTTTAATTATAATTAAATGTTAAAACATATTTTATATTTAGTGAACAATTGAGTTTTTTGCATTCAATTCAAATTCAATCATATAATGAATAATTTATTTTGGATAGGCTACAAAGAAAATAAATTTCTTTTTAAAAAAATTAATTATCATTATTATTAGTAAATTATAACGTTCTTAATTTATATATGCATAAATAAAAGACGCATTTTCAAAAAACATAATTTTAGGTGGGCTTGATCATTCCAATTATCAATCAAACAAAAACTCCATTGTAAGCTCCATTTATAAAATGCCTTGTAATAAATGGTTCATTATAGAAATTAAGTTCATTTTCCGCAATCTTCGGTCATTTATAATTTATTTACATACTTAAAAAGACATCATTTATATTTTAAAATTACTATTTTTTAGAAATACATAGGAATTATTCCCCAAAGGATTTTAAAAAATATATACAAAGGAAGAACACGAAGTTTTTCGATAAATTTAGAGTACTTAAAAAGCTTTAGCCCTTTTTAACGATTTCTAATTAAAATTTCGACTTTTATTTAAAAAATAGGAAGCAGAAACGGAAATTCATGTTTTTGCTTCTCGAATATTTCATTTTGATGCCTAGGTCTTTTTGAGTTTATGATATTGAAACTTTAATAAGTTACTTTTGATTTCAATTCATGTAAATCATGATTGGACAGATTTTAACATAATCAGCTATTATGTTTATAATTTAATAATAAAATTCTTAGTATTTCCAAATACAGAATAAACGTGTCGGAAATTGCACGCCCAGTGTAGCAAATGAGGTGCTTTCGTACTAATTGAAGTTTTAAAAATATTCAGATCTTTGTGTAATAGTATACAATACTTCAGATACACTCGAATATGGTAGTCGAAATCTTTTATGTGTCCCTGTACATACTATCTAGTTTCTATTATGCAGGAAGTAACTTGTAGTAAACTTCAGTAACGTATATCAATTTCATAAAACGGGAAATAGTTTTATGTAATTAAACCGCGCCCAAAACGATGTTTAACCCCTATATCATTATGTAATGAAATACTTTTGTGTGACGTTCTAAATGAATAACAAAAATTCTTTGCACCGCAGATTGTAAAGAACGTATAATGTAGTACACACTTCATAGCTGCATATCAAATTTATTATGCTCGAAAGAATGTAACATCATTAAAATGCACTTGAAACTATTTCTTTTCCCATTGGACGTAATGTAACGGAATAATTTGGATTGTCCCTATATTTAAATTATATATCCGATTTTCAAAAACTTTGATGTAATTTGACAAAATTAAATATTTTAAATTTATATGATTTGTTTGGGCAGTTTTTGTTCTGTTAAATGAGGACGAACGGACTGTTGAAAGACGACTATGGGCGTTACGTATTTACATAACTACGAACGCCTAAAAATGAACTTCCTTCTTATATTAATTATAAATAGAAGTTTTCTTATACGTTCATTAAAAACGTTTCAAAAAATATATATTAAAATATTTAATTGCTAAAAAGGACGTCAAATATAAAATGCATATTTGACGTCCTTTTTAGCAATTAAATGTTTTAATGTATATTTTTTGAAATGCCTTCTTATAATTTATTTTTTCTCGTAAAAACTAACATTTATTATATATATGTATACTTAGAAACTCATTGTTTTTTTATTTTAAATAACAGAGAAAAATATGTAGAATCACATATTCATTTTTCTTTATTTTTCTCGTTGAAAGATATTATTGTTAAAATGAACAAACACTTTTTCTTTTTGAACATTAAAAACTTTTCAGACTTTTCTGGGAAATTGTATGACGCACCTCTGTATTTTGTCATGGCTAGATTTTTTTTTGCCGATTCCCAGAATGTATTTAAGGAGAATTTCTCTAATGATTTGTTTTACCCGAAACCGCTCCCTAGACCATAAATTTCCAGTGACGAAACTGAGTTCTTGAAAATTATCATTCTTATCTTTACTGTAATTTTGTTTGAATAATCAAAATGTTTTATTTCAGTGTAAGGTAAATGCGAAAGGAATGGGTGGACAATAAAAGACTAAGATGAACAAATACATACCACACTTGATTGACATATCGTGCACTTAAAATGAATCATGCATCTTAAGGAATGACAGGAACAATTTCAAATTTTAAAGAATTTTGTGTTAAAATGTTTATAATACATAACGTTTTTTTTTTCTTTTACCGTCATTTTATCTTTTAAAAGCATTATTTTAGTATTATTAGAACCTTATTTTATAATTTGTATCCTCAAATGAAATTAAAAGAAATTTAGAAATATAAAACAGTGTTACAAAAAAAGAATAAATAAAAAAAATTAATAGTAATTGTTGAATATTTTAAAAATGTCTTATAATTTTAAAATATTTAGTTTTTTTCGGAGGGGGGGGGGGGACAGAATTGAAAGAATACTAAAGTAACTACCCTATACTGGCCAAAGGGATGTAATACATAAAAAAGAAAGAGAAAATAGAAAAGGTTGAGGAAAATATTAAAACATTGCTCTAAAAATACTAAAACAATAACATAAAACAGGAAAAGGCTAACATAATAAAAGTGAGAGCAATGCTATGAAAAAAGTAAAAAGTTCATGAAATTATTAAAATGTACTTAAAAATTTTAAATGCCTCAATGTAGTAAAAGCTGAAAAATTAAAAAACAGTCTAAATATTTTTAATTTTATGAGAATGCAAAAAATCGACCAATAAGTAGGCAGATAGACTTTTTTAAAATTTTAGATAGATAGATAAACTTATTGGTACTACTCTGTTATTCCGTCGACCAATTTCGCCAAATTATTCAAATCGCCAAACTAATAGCCAAATGATACATATTGTCATAACTTCTATTTTAAATAACGAAAAAACAAATAATTATTAGAATAATAATAAAAGTACAAATAAAAAGTCGAAATAAAAATCGCTTAATGACATTTTAAACACGTGAATCGTATTTAATGTCATTGAATGTGACATTCACGATCATCCATTATTGGCATCTAATCTTATAGTTTGGCGATAGTTTTTTCGTCGACGGGATACCCTAGTAGTACCAACTTATTTTATTTTACATGTTTTTTTAATTACCCATTTCGATGCAACAGAGAATCATTGAGCTAGCTCATTCCACGTTGATAAAAATGTTTTATAGAAACACATAAATTACGTATTTAAAATGCTAATCTGAAAATGTTTTATGAAAATTGAAATAATTATGAAAACTATTTAAAAATTGAAATAATTTATCATAATTATGAGAAATTCGATTACTGCATCCTTTTATAAAATTTGCGATAGAATTTGATTCCACGTTTATAAACATGTTTTATAGAAACACGTAAAATACTTATTTAAAATATTAATTTAAACATAGTTTAAATAAATTGAAGTAATTCTGAAAATTATTTAATAGTTAAAAGGATTTTTCATAATTTTAGGGAATTTGATTACCGCATCCTTTCATAAAATGAAGGTTTGAATTTGATTCCACGTTTATAAAAAAGGTTTTATAGAAACATACCAAATATGTATTTAAAATATTAATCTAATGATGTTTCTCGAAAATTGAAATTTGATGGGGTTTCGAATGATGTGTCTTTAAATTTGTATAATTGACAATTACAAAGCTAGTTTTATGTTATCAGAGTTAAAATTAGCAGTCACGGGTGTGATACATTTCAGAGAATTGTACAGACCAAATGTGAATAATTTTTTATAGACTAGTAAGTCTAGGTTAAATGTGTCTGTCTTAGAAAAAAAATTATAAGATAGTACTCGTACCAAAAATTTAATTTCAGAATCAGTTCATACAATCACGCAAGATTTTGGGATAGTCCTACTTACTCTATGTCATTTTCAAAACTAGACTGATGCCTCATTTCAAAATGAGAAAGGAATCTTCTCTTAGACTTACTTTAGTATGTAGGATCTTTTTAAAACATAAACTCCAGCGAAAGGGCGTTCTTAAAATCTTTTAGAGTTCATTTTCGTAAAAATTCTTTTTCTCAGACTATGTTTTTTCTTTGTCTGTGTGCATGCGGTAGAGGATATTTATCAGTGAGGTAGACGTGATGAAAATTAATAATTTCCACACTTCGCTAAACCCTACGAAGGTAAACTGTAACCTAAATTCTCAGAATTGATGTAATTTAAAAATGTAGAAGACGTGAAAAAAAAGTTAACACCCCTACTAACTATGCAAAATATTGTCGTAGGATAAAGTTACTGGTACTAACGGACTGGAAATAATGTATATTTTGAAATGATATATGAAAAATTACTTTAGGAGGCAATGTACATTTTAACCCGGGAGGACGCGCGCTGGGCCTAAAAGACCCGGGCTGCGTGTGGTTTTTACAATTGTAACTACTAATTTTTTAAAAGTAATATTCAACTTATTTAATCACAAAATTTGTAAGAATTGTCTCCGTATTAATAAAGTGACTGTTATAATTTGATTTTATAGATGGTAAAATTAAAACCATTCATACCCTGGGTAAGCGCGCGTTCTCCCGGGTTAAAACGAACCCTAACCTCTTCCTCTTTTTAGGTGCGTTCATAATTATGTAAATACGTAGCACCTATAGTTGTCGTTCAGTCCGTCATCCGTCTGTACGTCTGTCTGTCCGTCTGTCTGTCCGCATATAACAACGCAAAAACTATCCAACCGAATAGTTTGAAATTTAAAATATATAATTATTATATAATTTTGACGAATCATTTCAAATTTTATGAAAATCGGATGCATAGATCAATTACAGGGACAATTACAGGGACGTTACATTACGGTCAATGGGAAAAAAATTTCAAATACATTTTAATCGTTTGAAATTTAAAATATATAATTAATACGTAATTTTGCCATTTCAAATTTTATGAAAATGGGATGCATAGATCAATTACAGGGACAATGAAAAGTATTCCATTATATTACGGTCAGTGGAGAAAAAAGCTTCAAATGCATTTTAATGGTGTTACCCTCATTCAAACATAATAAAATTGACATGAACCTATGAAGTATATATTATATTAAGATATATATTCTGTACAATCTGTGATCCAAAGAATATTTATTATTAAATTACAGGGCCACACAAAAGTATTCCACTACATAATGTTATACGGGGAAACACTATTTGGGGCGTGTTTTAATTACATTAAACTATTTCACATTTATTAATATAATATACGTTGCTGAAGTGTAATAAAAGTTACTTCCTGTATAGTTACAGGAACACAAAAAAGTTTTGACCACTATATTGTGTCCGAAGTACTGTCTACTATAATAGCAAGTTCTGAATATTTTAAAAACTTCGTTATCGTACGAACGCACCTCATTTGCTACGCTTCACGTGCTATTTCCAACTTGTTTCAATAGCTATACTCATTTCTGACAGTATAAATGAATTCTACTCTCTTCAATTAGCCTAAAACCAAATTTTCATGCAATTAATAAGGTTATTTTTTTCAAAAAATAACTATTTTAAAAAGAGCATATTTTAGGGGCTATATCCAAATTGAAGTTTGGCATTCAATTGTTACCCGAGGGAGCTCCATTTATGATCAAGGCACTTTAGGTGACACTCAAAGCAGTCATTGAAGACTGCTAGATAACCGGATAGTAAAAGAAGTTTCAAAATATCTAATCACTTCTATGGTAACGGCCCTTTAAACCTTCATCTTGCTTTTTTTAAGCATAATTTGAAAACTACTTGGAAGATTAATTTGAAATTTTAAATTTCCATTTCCATTCTACATTCCTTAATAAATCTAAATCCATCAAAGAATTGTAGATTACAATGCATAATTTTTTCGAATATTAATTTCATAATTTATAAAAAATTCAAATTTATCGTATTTATGTTTAGGAATTTTAGTATTATTGCTACATAAAAATTATCTCATTAGGAGTATAATTTCAATCTAGTTGGATGTGCCAATCCCAAAACTTTCTTCTATCTCATACGTACATTTTAATATTTAAAAAAATAGTTACTCATGTTAATTATTTAATAATTTTAATTCAATACTATGCCAACTTTTATATTCATCTTAAATTTCTGCTTCAGTCGATTAATCAGAGTAAAAACAAGTTTCCGTCTCTGCACGAGTCGATGGACAATAGAATGGTAGGCAGATTTTTTTGTCAAATTCAGGGAGGACATACTTGCCATACCAAAAAATAATCATACACAAAAATTTTAGTTCAGTTTTAGGCATAACTTCATACACTTTTAGGTGACGCAATATTGAAAATGGCACAAAAATCGCTATTGCAGCGCTCCCTTCCGGCGGATTTTTTTTCAAATTCAGGGAGGACCAACTAGCCATAGTCAAACATTTACACAAAAAATTTGGTTCAATTCGATGCATAACTTTATACACTTTTGGTCGCTACAATATTGAAAATAGCACAAAAATCGCGCTTTCAGCACCCGCTTCCGGCGGGATATTTCAAAAATGAAGGAGGACCTGCTTGCCACAGCCAAAAACATTTACAAATAATCCCTTTCGGGATGGCCTATAGGCGGAGGTAGATTTCGAAAAGTTTTCATCTCAAAAAATAAATAAATAAATAAATAAATAAATAAATAAAAATAAATAAATAAATAAATAAATAAAAATAAAAAAATGATTAGAGATAAACTCAGTTTAACTACTTTATTCAACCGCTTTAAAAAAAATTTTAATTTCATTTTTCTGTAAGAACTGGTTTTGTCAAAATCCTCTTAAACGAAATTCTACTCAAATGCCCATTTTGGCAACATATTTTGAATTATATTCTTACTTTATTAAAAAAATTGACCAATATGCTCATTATATAGTTCCTAAATAACAAAAAACTGTTAATTAAATTCGTTTGACAGCAAAATTGAATTTAAAAATGAGTAATAAAAGAACCAATTTATTATTTTAATACATCCACAATTCTTTAACCACTTAACCGGCGATGGGTATGGGGAAATAGTGCTTTTACCCCCGACTTATCTCGGGGCAGACGGTTAAGTGGTTAATCAAGATTGCTTTGAGAAATTTTGTATAAAGTGCCCACTTTGACAGATTTTTTAAAATATATATTTAGCCTTTATCAAAAATCTGACCAATACGGCACATTACACAGTTCCTAAATAACGAAAAACTGTCAATTGAATGCATCTGCGAGCAAAATTGAATTTAAAAATGAGTCATAAAATAAACAATTTGTTATTTAAATACAACCTCAATTCTTTTATCATGATCGCTTTGGGAAATTTTTTTGCGAAGTGCTTACTTTGACAGCTTTTAAAAATATGTATATTCGCCCTTTATCAAAAAATCGAAGAATACGCACATTATATAGTTCCTAAGTAACAAAAAACTGTCATTTGAATGCGTTTCAGAGCAAAATTGGATTTAAAAATGAGTCATAAAATAACCAATTTGTTATTTGAACCCACAGTTCATTAATCATGATCGCTTTGGGAAATTTTGTGCGAAGTGCCCATTTTGGCAGCCTTTTTTTTTTAAATATATTCTGCCTTTATCAAAAAACTGGCCACTCCGTCACATAATATAGTTCCTAAATAAGAGACCCTGTAAATTGGATGCGTTTGAGAACAAAAAAAGATTTAAAAATGACTCGGTAAGAACGCAATTTTTTAAATTTACTCAAATTTCAATCATGATAATTTCGTGAAATTCTGTTCAAAATGCCCTTTTTGGCAGCCTTTTTAAAAATATATTCTGCCTTTATCAAAAAACTGGCCAATACGTCGCATTATATAGTTCCTAAATAATAGAACCTGTAAATTGGATGGGTTTGAGAACAAAAATGAATTTAAAAATGACTCAGAAAAAACGCAATTTGTTATACTTAATCAAATTTTAATGACGATAATTTCGGGAAATCTGTTCAAAATACCTTTTTTGGCAGCCTTTTTAAAAATATATTCTGCCTTTATCAAAAAATTGGCCAATACGTCGCATTATATAGTTCCTAATTAAGAGGATCTGTCATTTGGATGCGTTTAAAATCAAAAATGAATTTTAAAATGAGTCAGAATATAAGCAGTTTGGATTTAAGATTTTTACTCCAACTCCTATTTTTTTTTTTTTTTTTTTTTTTTTTTTGCTATAATAATTGGTTCTATGAAAAACTTGTCAATATAAAAGTTGTAGATCTTATTGTGAAGATGTAAAATAAATTTAATTAGATTTGATTGCTTAAGAATTGAGTAAGTTATGGGTTTTTTTCTTTTTCCTCCCCCCTTTTTCTTTTCGTTTTTAATTTTTTTCATCGGTAAAATTTGGTCCTATTAAAAACTTGTAAATACAAAAGTTTTAATAATATTGAGTACATTTATATAAAATTTAGTTGGATTTGATATCTTGAGAATTGACGAAGTTATGAATTTTTTTCTCCCAAAAACCATGTTTTTTTCGCCCCTTGAGCCCATTTTTAACTTTATCAAAAAACTGTCATGCATAAACTTTTTGCCCATTGTTTAGAAGTAATATAAACTTTAAACTGATTCGATATCTATTTTAATTAAGAAGTTATCGCGTTTTTTCTGTTTTCACAAAAACCCTCCCTATTTCTACCCCCTTGGTCCGATTTTGCCCATTAACGAACTCGACCGAGATTTTAGGCTCCTTGGTTTTATGTAAAAGTTTGAAGAAGATCTGAGCATAATTATGGAAGTTATCGTGTCTAGAAGAAAGTGATATACACCGATAGATAGATAGATACATAGATAGATAGATAGATAGATAGATAGATAAACTTTTTTACTGATGGTGGTTTTGGGGTCTAGGAGTCATGATTCGTGTAGATCAGCAAAAATTTTTCAGAAATTCCAACATGGGAGAGAATGCAATAGGTAGTATTTCATACGAAATCTACCTAAAAATTTGGTTCAATTGTATGCATATCTTCATACACTTTTTTAATGATAGAATGGCGGCATAGGGACACACACACACAAACATACGCACACACGCACACACACAAACACACGGACAGTCAGACATTTTGTAAAAACATGTTTATTGGAATCGCTTGCCCTTAAAACGTGTAAATCCGTCGAAAGCCGGAAGTCGAAGGAAATTTCGATAACAATACTTTCTTCTATTGAAGATAGAAGAAAGTAAAAATATTAATAAAATATGAAAATTCAATTTAACATTAAAAATAGTAAGTTTTGAATGTTTTTAATTGAAAAACTTATTCAAATGATTTCAAATTTGGCGTCATCGCATAATTTGAATCAAAGATTTTAAATATCTTGTTCAAATTGGCTATTACTGTTGAAAAAAAAGGAAGTTTGGGTTCGTTTTAAAATGTAAATGATCCTTTAAGCAAATTTCATATACATCATTTAAAAGCAGACTTTATTTTCAATTGTTCAGTACCAGTAACTTTCTTCTATGATAATTTGTTGAGAAGTTAGTAAGAGGTGATTACTTTTTTCTCTCACAACTGTACATAGTTTTTAATAAACTTTTCTATAAAATCGAAATGAAACATTTTTTTTCTTTATTTATTTCTTACCCGTTTAATAAAAGCAAAACTTCCAAAATTTATCGAAGATATTTTGCAATAAAAGGAAAAATGACGATACAAAGCTGTTGAGGAGGGGAGAAATATTTAAAATTTTGATGTTGTAATTTTTGGAGTATCTGGCTAAAAAATATTTTTAATAATAAAAAAAATAATCTATGAATTTCAGAAAAAGTAAAAAATACGCTGAATTTAGAAATCAGAATCTTCCACAAAACGAACTATTATTGAAAATATGCTGACATTCCTTTGTGTGTAAGGAAACAAAAGAAATAGCTTCATAAATCTATGAGGGAACAAATTTATCTCTGTCATGGTTAGAATGGACATTCTTTCGCTGGTGCCAAATGGATTTTTAATTACTTTTCTGTGAGGCGCGACAGACAATCATTGAGTTTGTTCTCTCCCTTTTAGATAGATAATTTGAGTATAATAGTTTTCTCACTTTTAAAAAGAGAATATGATTATAATAGGTTCTAATAATCCATTTTAAGCAAAGCTTTTTTTCATTTTTGATTCCTTTCATCTGAATTTAATAGTACAGCATCCTTAAAATTTTCTTTCCTATTTAATTTCACGTTTATAAAAAATGTTTTATAGAAAGAAATACTTAAAATATGTATTTGAAATATTAATCGAAAAATATTTTACAAAATTAGAATTTGTTGGGGTTTCGAATGATGTGTCATATATTTTGTATAACGGACAATTACAAAGCTAGTTTTATGTTATCAGAGATAAAATTAGTTGTCACGGATGTTATATGTTTTAGGAAATTGTTCAGGTCAAAATGAGCAGTTTTTTTATAGAGCAATAAATCTAGGTTACCGTAATTTCCTGCCTATTATCCGCGGCGGCACATAATCCGCAACATCAATTTTCAGCCAATTAATACTTTTTACCCTCACATAATCCGCAGCGGCGTATAATCCGCGGTTCATTCCGTTCATCACAGAGGAAGGATAAATGTCTATTTAATGTCTAAACAAATATACACAAATAAAAACAGTTACAAAAAATAAAAGAAGAAAGAAATATCATTAAAAATTAAATTAATCGGCAAAATGGAAAAATAAATAAAAGAAAGAATAGGTAGAAAAATAAATAAAATAAAGAACCCTTTTAATATTTCATGGCTATACGTATATTAAGTAAGAAATAATTTAAATTGCAAATATAAAATAAATCTTACCTTCTTTGATTACTCTTCTGTTATTAATTTTGACAGCATTATATCAACAAAAATTTTGATATCAAGTAAAAAAAAATACCTATAACTTAAGGAATTGTAATAAAATATTAGGAATAATTTATTTAGAAAATAAATTAGCTCTCCACATGGTAAATGGATAAAAACCGTTTTATTTAAAAACCTTCAAAATCCATCAGAATCATCCGACTCTGAATTAAACAAATTGAGAATTTCCTCCGACAAGCACTCGGATTCACTTGCAGATGGGTCCAGATCGCTATTAGTATCAGTTTCGTTTTCAAACGCGATCATTGTTTTTTAAATGCTTGTTTAATCCACTCACATACTTGTGCGTAAGATGCACGTTTTCTTTTATCGGTTTTCGTGTAAGTGTGTTCGCCTTCAGTCATCCACATTTCCCATAATTTTCGGACTTTACTTTTGAATGATCTATTGATCCCTACATCAAGGGGTTGTAGAATCTTGGTGAGTCCGCCTGGAATGATCGCTACTTTTGCTGATGCCGCTTTGTATGTATTTTTAGCTTTTTCATTTTTGTGCGCTTTCATGGAATCCATTATAAGCAATGCATCTGGTTTAAAGAAGGCACCTTTCCGTTTTCGCCAAACATCATTCATCCAGCCTTTAATATTTGCTCGTATTTCAACACCTTTTGGAAAGTTTTCCTTTTGAAAACCACCATCGGAGCTAATTTCATACCGCTTGCGGCACACGACAAAAAAAAAAAAAAAAAAAAAAAAAAAAACTGTAAAGGCTGTTTTTTGATTGCCAGTAGTATGGATAGGAATGCTGTTTAATCCCCTAGAATCAACAGTTCGATTTGGAGGACAATCGATGCACAACGGTACTTCGTCCATGTCAATAATATTATCTGGTGAAAAATTATTTTCTTCAACAATTTTTTTAACATAGTTCAAAAAATCTTCTACTTTAGACTTCCAGTCGTCCGGAAGCTTTTGGCCCACAGTAGAACGGTTTCTTACAGCAAGATGTTTTCTCTTCATGAACCTATAGCACCATGTCGCGCCACCTTTGAAATTTTTTATTTTCATTTCTTCAGCCAAGATTCGTGCCTTTATACGAATTTTTACAGTAGAAACAGGGATACCACTTTCCCTCTACGATATAATCCAACCATGGAGATTATCTTCTAAAAGGGGCCATGATGGCTGACCATGTCGATTACTTCTTCTTTTTCGAAGTTTGTTTTATTTTTCTTCCAAAATCTTATATTTGACTCGTCAATGTTAAACAATTTACCGGCTTCTCTATTGCCGACCTCCTCAGCTTTAGCAATGACGATAAGCTTGAACTCTGACGTGTAACTAACACGCTTTCTCTTAGAAGTCATTTTTTTTCTCTTAAACTCTAATACAAGACGAACATCAAAATGGCGCTAAAAAGACGCTTTCTACTTCACAGCTGTATGTGCAGAACACGTGCTACGAGATACAACTAAAATAATGTTGCCATTCAAAAAAAAAAGGATTTAAAAGAGTGTTGCCGAATATTTTTCATAATTTACAGGGGCGTGCAAAAAGAAGATTGCGCCCGGGGCAAAGCTAGAATTTGGCACCCCCTCCCCCAACTTTTTATTATAATAGGCCAAAATTGACCTAGGCAGTATAAATTTCCGCGCCCAGGGCGACTGCCCTCTTTGCCCCCCCCCCCCCCCATTTCGCACGGCGCTGATAATTTTCCATAAATATTTAAATATAAAGGAAAAAAATGATAGAGCGGAAGATTTTTTATTTTTATTTATTTATTTTATTTTTTTTTAGTAGCCCAGATTAAAAAAAAAAAAATAGCATAGAATCTTTAAAAGTAACCCAATTCGCACTTGTAACCGATTTGGCAACACTGTTAATGTAAACTACTACCGCTACATGGAGTAATAAATATGATCGGCCAACTCAGAATTTCCTGTCCGATGACAATCAACGCCATCTGTTTTCTGCAAAGAAAAATAATCCTTACCTATCTTCAAAAAGTTACTTGCTTATCGGCAAGGGGGAAAAAACAACAGATTATACGCATCGGCCTATAATCCGCACTAGCTAATTTTAAAGATTTTTTAACAGATAATCCGCGGATTATAGGCAGGAAATTACGGTAACTGCGCTGTCGTAGAAAAAAGTTTTTAAAAGAAAATACTGGTACCAAAAATTTCATGTTTTCGTAAGTTCAGAACCAATTCACACAATCACGCAAGATTTGGGGTTTTCCCGCTTATCCTATGTTATTTTAACAACCAGGCTCAGGCCTCATTTCAAAAGGGGAAAGGAGTTTCAAGTTATAGACTTACTTTAGAATGAGGGCGATTTTGAAAAAAAAAAAAAAAAAATGAACTTCAGTGACAGGGCATTTTTAATTTCTTTTAGAGTTCTTTTTTGTAGGAATTCATTTTCTCATTTTTTTTTTAAATTTTGTTTGCGTGCATGCGGTAGTAGACATTTATCAGTGAGATAGACGGATGAAAATTTATAATTTCCACACTTCACTAAACCCTAGAAAGATGAGCTGTAACCTAAATTCACAGAATCAACGCAATTTAAAAATGTACAAAGTTTTTAATGAACATTTCTAGAATCTAAATGAAATATTTTTTTTCTTTATTTATTTCTTACCTGTTTAATAAAAGTACAATTTCTAAAATCAATCGAAGACATTTTGCTTTAAAAGCGAAAACTGACGTGACAAAGCTATTAAGTAGGGGGGGGGGGAGTAGAATATTCAACATTTTGATGTTGTATTTTTCTAGTGATTTTCTAAGAAATATTTTTAATAATAAAAAGAACGCCCTTTGGATTTTAGAAAAAAGTAAAAAATATGCTGAATTAAAAATTGAGAATCATTTACAAAACGAACTTTTATTGTAAAAATGCCGACATTCCTTTGAGCGTGAGGGAACAAAAGAAATATTTTCATAAATCTATGAGGGAACAAATTTATCTCTGTCATGGTTAGAATGGACATTCTTTTCATTGAAGCCAAATGGATTTTTAATTACTCTTCTGTGAAGCGCGACAGACAATCATTGAACTTTTTTCTCACTTTTAGAAAGAGAATATGAGTATAATAGTTTCTAATAATCCAATTAAAACAAAGTATTTTTTATTTTTAATTATTTCCATGTGGATTTTAGCATTCCATGCTTAAAATTTGCTTTAGAATTTGATTCCACGTTTATGAAAATATTTTATAGAAACACATAAGATATGTATTTAAAATATGAATCTAAAGATGTTTCACGAAAATTGAAATTTGATGCGATTTCGAATGTTGTGTCTTTAAATTTGTATGACTGACAACGAAGTTAGTTTTACATTGTCGGAGGTAAAATTAGGAGTCACGAGGGGAAGGAATTTTTCAGACTGAATATGAATAATTTTTTATAGAGAAATAAATATTTATTAAATGCGCCAGTTTTAGAATAAAAATTTTATAAAAAAATACTTATATCGGATTTTTTTTCTGTTCTTGGAATTTCAGAATCAGTTCACAGAATCACGAAATATTTTAAGTGTTCCCACTTGTTCATGTCATTTTTATAACTAGGCTAACGCCTCATTTCAAAATGGGCAAAAGAGTCTTCTTTTAGACTTACTTCAGAATGAGGGACGTTTTTAAAACTTGAACTCTAGCAAAAAGGCATACTTAATATCTTTTAGAGTTCCTTTTTGAAGGAATTTCTTTTCTCAGATTTCTTTTTTTTTCATTTGCCCGAATATGAGCATGCGTTAGTGGACATTTATCAGCGAGGTAGACGTGATGAAAATTTATAATTTCCACACTTCGCTAAACCCTGTGAGGTTAAAATGTAACAAAATAAATCTCAATAAGTCACAAATTTGTAAATTTCCAAATTTAATGCAATTTTAAAATGTACATTGTTTTAACGAACTTTTTGGCGAATCTAAATCTAATACTTTTTTCATTTATTTATTTCTTACTGGTTTAATAAAAGTACAACTTCCAAAATTTATCGAAGATATTTGGAAATAAAAGCGAAAAATGATGTGACAAAGTTAATGAAGGAGGGGGGGGGGGAATATTCAACATATTGATGTTGTATTTTTCTAGTAATTTGCTAAGAAACATTTTTAATAATAAATAGTACGGACGATGGATTTCAGAAAAAAGCAAGGAATATGCTGAAAAATTTTAGAAATCAGAATCATTTACAAAACGAACTTTTATCGAAACTATGATGACATTCCTTTGTGTGTGAGGGAACAAAAGAAATATCTTCATAAATCTATGAAGGAACAAATTTATCTCTCTCGTGGTTCCAATGGGCATTTTTTTATTGAAGCCAAAAGGATTTTAATTACTCTTCTGTGAAGCGCGACAGACAATCATTGAGCTTTTTTCTCATTTTTAGAAAGATAATATGAGTGTAATATGATAGTTTCTAATAATCAAATTAAAACAAAGCTTTTTTTTCTTCTTTCATTTAAATTTAATAGTACTGCATCCTTAAAATTTTCGTTAGAATTTGATTCCACGTTTATAAAAAGCGTTTTAAAGGAAAAAAAATATAAAATATGTATTTGAAATATTACTCTAAAGATGTTTTACGAAAATTGAAATTTGTTGGGGTTTCGAATGATTTGAATTTAAATTTGTATAACTGACAATTACAAAGCTAGTTTTAAGTTATCAGAGATAAAATTAGTAGTCATGGATATTATACGTTTTAGAGAATTGTTCAGGCTAAAATGAATATGTATTTTTTTATAGAGTAATAAATCTAGGTTAACTCCGCCTATCTAAGAAAAAAGTTTTTATAAGAAAATACAGGTACCAAAAAATTCATGTTCTTGAAATTTCAGAATCAATTCACACAATACCGCAAGATTTGGGGTTTTCCCACGTACCCTGTGTCATTTGAACAACTAAGCTCAGGCCTCAATTCAAAATTGAAAAAGTGTTTTATGTTAGACTTACTTTAGAATGAGGAATTAAAAAAAAATGAACTCCAAGAAAAGGGCATTCTTCATGTTTTAGAGCTCATTTTTGTAGGAATTCGTTTTCTCAGATTTTTCTTTCTTTTCTTTCTTGTTTTTCTTCCATTTAGTTTTTAGTTTTTAGTTTTTTTTCTTTTTTTTTTTCTTCTTTTTTTTGTGCATGCGATAGTGCACATTTATCAGTGAGGTAGACGGAAGAAAATTTATAATTTTTATACTTCGCTAAACCCCAGAAAGATAAGCTGTAACCTAAAATCACAGAATTAACGCAATTTTAAAATGTACGAAGCTTTTAATGAACTTTTATAGAATCTACATGAATTATTTTTTTCTTTATTTATTTCTTATCTGTTTAATAAAAATACAATTTCCAAAATTTATCGAAGTTATTTGGCAGTAAAAGCGAAAACAGATGTGACAAAGCTATTGGAGAGGGGAGGGGGGATATACAGAATTTTGATGTCGTATTTTTCTAGTAATTTTCTAAAGAAACATTTTTAATAATAAAAAGAACGCGCTACAGATTTCAGAAAAATGTAAGAAATATGCTGAGTTTAGAAATCAGAATCATTCACAAAACGAACTTTCATTGAAAAAAAAAGGCTGACATGCCTTTGTGTGTGAGGGAACAAAAGAAACATCTTCATAAATCTATGAGGGAACAAATTTATCTCTGTTATGGTTAGAATGGACATTCTTTTCACTGGAGCCAGATGGATTTTTAATTATTCTTCTGTGAGGCGCGACAGACAATCATTGAGCTTGTTCTCTCCCATTTAAAAAGAGAATTTGAGTATAATAGTTTCAAATAATCCATTTAAAACAACGCTTTTTTATTTTTGATCCCTTTCATCTGAATTTTAGTACTGAATCCTTCCATGGAAAAGGTGTTAAAATTTGATTCAACGAATCCTTAATTATTCTCACGAGTAAAATTTTACTGTAAATTTTGCCTTATAAAATCCGCAGATTTTCCTGATTCAATTTGAAAAAAATTTCTGATTTTAAAAACAGGAGACAGAATATAAAAAATGCTTTAAAAGACGCTTCTCCTGAAGGGGTTTGATATAAAAAGTTGTAGACATGAGATTATTTGTACTTTTTATAAAAACTGCTCATATAAATTTTAAGCGGTATTTATCGTCATATAGTTGATTTTATATTCTACCTAAATGTAAAAAGAGGGTAAACGTGACAGAAGATCGCACAGGGTGATTCATTTAATACTCCTTTAATTGAAAAATCTAAATTGTTAATTTATAATTATTAAATCCATATTTAGCACAAATCGATTTAATTTTCAAATTGTTAGAATTTGAAGACATTTTTTATTAAATTAAAAAAGATTAAAAAATGCTTTTCAAACACTATTCTAACAGCATATGCTGTATGCCTGAAAAGCATTTTAAATGACATGATTCAATTTTGGCTAAACAAAAAACGAGATTTTTAAAATGAAAAAAAAATATGGTCCTTTTAATTAAGTTCAACAGATAATAAAATGTAGTTAATCTCACTGATTGACCTGTATTCTCAGAATTAATACAATTTTAAAATGTGCGAAATTTTTAATGAACTTTTCTAGAATCTAAATGAAATATTTTTTTTCGTTATTAATTTCTTGCCGGTTTAATTAAAGTGCAATTTCGAAACTTTATGGAAGATATTTTGGTAAATAAACACAAAAACTGAGTGACAAAGTTACTGAAGAGAAAAAAAATATTCAACATTTTCATGTTGCATTTTTCTAATAATTTACTAAGAGAAATTTTTGATGATAAAAAGAAAGAGCTATGAATTTCAGAAAAATGTAAAAAATATGCTTAATTTAGGTATCAGAATCATCCACAAAACGAACTTTTATTGAAAATATGCTGACATGCCTTTGTGTCTGAGGGAACAAAAGAAATATCTTCATAAATCTATGAGGGTACAAATTTATCCCTGTCATGGTTAAAATGGACAATCTTTCAGTGGAGCCAAATGGATTTTTAATTATTCTTCTGTGAGGCGCGATAGACAATCATTGAGCTTGTTGGCTCATTTTTTAAAAGAAAATTTTAATATAATAGTTTCTAATAATTCATTTAAAACAAGGCTTTTATTTTTTTTTTATTCCTTTGATGTGAATGTTAGTACTGCATTCTTCCGTGAAAACGGCGTTAAAAGTTTGATTCCGAGCTGAGAAAATTATGCTATCAGTTCATTCAAACTATTTGAAGTACAGATTTAATTGAAATTTATCTACATTATAAAAGACAAATGTATCTATGTATAACGCTGACGTCCTTCTGCGAATTCAGTACATCACAATTTAGTGTCATTTTTCTTTCCAATTTTAGCTATTGTAATTTTTAATCTTCTAACTATCGTACATTCGTACGTTAAGTGTGCCTGAAACTTAGAAAACAATTTTTATAAGAAAATACTGGTTCCAAAAATTTCATGTTCTTAAAATTTAAAAATCATTTCACACAATCACGCAAAATTTGGGCGTATTTCCATACTTACCCTATGTCATTTTTACAACTAGGCTTAAGTCTAATTTCTAAATGGGAAACTTGTCTTTTTTCTGTCGGATTCTCTTTAGAATGAGGGATCTTTTTAAAAAATGAATTCGAATGAAAGGAAATTCTTAATATCTTTTAAGGTTCATTTTTGTAGGAATTCGTGTTCTCATATTTTTTTTCTTCTTTTATTTGTTTTCCGTGTGCCTGTATAGTGGACATTTTTCAGCGAGGTAGACGTGATGAAAATTTATAATTTCCGAACTTCGCTAAACCCTAGGAAGATAAACTACAACCTAAATTCTCAGAATGAACGCAATTTAAAAATGTACAAAGTTTTTAATGAACTTTTTTAGAATCTCGATCAAATATATTTTTCTTTATTTATTACTTACTTTATTATTTGTTACTGTACTTTAATAAAAGTACAATTTCCAAAATTTGTCGAAGATATTTTGCAATAAAACCGAAATCTGACATGACAAAGCTATTGAGGAAAGGGGAAATATTCAACATTTTGATGTTGCATTTTTTGAGTAATTTTCTAAGAAAAGAATTTTATAATAATAAAACGTGCCAAAGATTTCAGAAAAAAGTAAGAAATATGCTGAATTTAGAAATCAGAATGATCTACAAAACGAACTTTTATTGAAAATATGCTGACATGCCTTTGCGTCTGAGGGAACAAAAGAAATATCTTCATAAATCTATGAGGGAACAAATTTATCTATGTCATGGTTAGAATGGACATTCTTTCACTGGAGCCAAATGGATTTTTAATTATTCTTTTGTGAGGCGTGACAGACAATCATTGAGCTTGTTGGCTCATTTTTAGAAAGAGAATTTGAGTATAATAGTTTCTAATAATCCTTTTAAAACGAGGCTTTTTTATTTTTGACTCCTTCCTCTGAATTTTAGTACTGCATCCTTTCGTGAAAATGGCATTAAAGTTTGATTGCACGCTGATGAAATCATGCTATGAAAGCATGCAAACTATTTAAAATACAGGTTTTTTAAATTATCTCTATCACGTGATGGTTCTGTTATATAATAATAATAAATATTTTGCATATAAAGCCATAAAAATTACTCAACAATCAGTTCTGACTAATTATCTGTAATGAAATATAGCTTACTGTATAAATAAGTAAATAATAATATTGGAAATATATGTACATATCGCCCAATCCAAAGTTGCGGGTGTGACATTTACACTACTTAATTTAGTCACCAGCAAAAAAAAATTTGAGCATTGGTTTCAATTTGTATGAATTTCAATGTAGACCACTTACACATACATTTATCCAAATCTGAAAATTGTCCGACGTATCATTTATTTATAAAAAAAAATAATTTCCCCCTGTTGCGGGTGTGACATAAAAAGGACATGCATTTTCATCTTTCAGTGCAAAAATGCAAAACTCTGTGCATTATGACAACTGAGTGAATTGATATTTTTATATATTACACAGTAATACTTAAATAATTATTCTGTGAAAAAATTAAATTACTTACTCAATTCTTGCTTTTGTGGAAAATATTCAAAATTTTCGTTGCGGGTGTGACGCTCTGTTGCGGGTGTGACTTGTATAGCCAATAAAATAATGACATACACAAATATTTTCAAGGCAGATTTTTTTAATTAAAGAATTAATCAATATTACAATTATAATATCTAAGAAAAAAAAAAAAAAAAAATCATTTCCAATCTTGAAATTATAATTTCTGGTGGAGGTAGCTTTTTTTAAAAAAATGCTCTTTTTTTTCCTAGGATGCATCTGACTGACTGGGCCAAATATGCACGTTTTCTTAATTTTTTTTCAAACATTCTAATTCTATATCGTCACCATCCATTTGTCTTATTTGTCCATCAAAGTTTTCACTTTTTTTTAATGTCGAGAATAAAACAACTTCTACAAAATCTCCAACTGCACATTCATCGATGGATATTATATCCTTGTCAAAGTATGGATACATCTAACTGACTGAGCCAAATATACACATTTTCTTGATTTTTATTCCGATACTCTTATTCTATAATATCCCCATTCATTTGTCTTATTTGTCCATCAAAGTTTTCCCTTTTTTTTTTTTTATGTGGAGAATAAAACAACTTCTACAAAATCTCCAACTGCATTCTTATCATTGGATATTATATTTTTGACAAAATATGGTAAAAAAAATTCTCTTGTGATTACTTTCTGAAGTTATTGCTACATTAATTGTTCCTACGTCAATAAAAACAACATGATGTATCGATTGAATGTTGAACTCCGATTGTGCTTGGTGTCAGCATTCATGAAGCATTTTCACAATATCTTCTGAAATTTCACATTTAACAAAGTTCTTTTATATTTTTTAGGATTTTTTCTACACACATGGCAAAATCTGAAGCTGAATTTATAGTTGCAGAGCGTTGCTAGTGTTACCATTTTTTTGGCAACTGCACCAACCCCATCGACAACTCCTTTACCATGAGATGAAATGCAAAAGGATTGCCATCCTTTACCATGATTTTTTAAAACAGTCTCTTCTTTTCTCTCCTTGCTTTGTCTCTTTCCTTCTCTTGTTGTAGATATGCTTCATATTTAAAAGGGTTTTCCTTAATCTTTTTTCAATGATATCGTGATCTTTCTGTACTCTTCATTCTCTGCAAAAGAGAAGAAATTAATGTGTAAACTGAATAAATATAGCACTTCCAGTCCAAAAATATAAGCTTAACAAATTTTTAATAGTTATCTCTTGAAATTTCTAATCTTACATAAAGTTAATTATGTTAAATTTTGTTTAATTTCAAACTGACTACATACATTTTATGCTAACTTAATAAACATTTTAACAGTTTCTATTATTCTTATTTCTACTTTTTATTTAATTTGAATTAAAAGAGAAAAAAATCTTCCCTAATATTGATTTACTTGTTTTAAAAATCTAAAAATATATATATTAGATAAATACTATCAAATAACAAAATTTAAAAAATGTATATAAAAAACAAAACAAAATTAACAAATTTAAAGAAAAATTGCTAAAAACTTGTTTCGTAATTTCCTTTTTTTAATTTCTATAAAAATCTTACCTTTTAAATTAATTTCTTAATATCACTAATAAAATTATTTTCTTGCAGTAAAGCAACAATTTTATCAATCCAAACTGAATAAATCAACTGCACACAGTGTCACATGCTCAGATGATGCAAATTTTTATCTATTAACTGGAATTCCCTCTATTAAATCAAAGGGTATAGTTAAAGCTGCCAAGTACTTGTTTTCCAGGATATTATTCTTTTATAAATTTACATATAATTTGTTCAAATATGCATTTGTAATCAATTTTAAAAGACGTTGCGGGTATGACTTTAATTAAATGTCACGGCCGCAACAGGGACATGTCACGCCCCCAACGCTCAATAATTATAATTAAAATATTAAATAATTTATTTTGTGTCTGTAATTCAAAGTATCTTAATAAACTATTTTTGAATATAAAGTTTCATAACTTTAAATCAAAAATATTTTTCTGCAGAGATATAAATGTAACTTTTTGTTGCGGGTGTGACACAATAATTAAGGGTAATTAAATATGCTTACCTTTTGTAATGAAGATTAGTGAACACTTCTCTGCAGACAAAAACTCTCAATAATACCTGTCAGATCATATATATCCAAGTTTGGATATTTTCAGAATGTTTGTTCAAATGTACGAGACCATGAAATGTAAAGATTTTTGCCACAGTCTATTTTACAAAGTCACTTTATTAATTAAATTAAATATGTTAATGACAAAAATTTAATTCTTTTTTGATAAAATATGAAATAGTACACTCTTAACAGTTAATATGCAAAATTTCAATCATATTTATAGAAATTTAAATGTTCATCCTCATGTCCATTTTTTCGTGTATTGAACGATATATATGTCAACATTTGAACGGAGGGTGGTTTTGGGGTCTGGGGGTCATGATCGGTGAAAATATACCACAATTTTCTGGAAGTGCTTTCCTCGGGACGGCTGCAATAGGTAGCTTTTTACTTTTTGTAATGAAAGCTACCTAAAATAAAAGTAATTTTATTGCATAATTGATTCTGAATTTTTTAAAACTATATTTTTCATTTCTCAACGCTACATAAAAGTGATTTTTGGAACTTTTTTTTAGTGGAATCCTTTAGTGGTTTGCATTGGTGGAAATTTAGTAAAATCCTTCGTTTTGTTTAATGTTTCCGCAAAATTTGGCGTCATTATTTGAATTTATATCGCGCTCTGTGTACTGTCAATTTACTTATGGCTAACTATTATATACAGGGTGTTTTATAAAATACGGGTAAAACTTTAAGAGGTGATAGTACACATCCAATTTCGCCATACAATTCATGATCGTAAATAAAACGAAAGATACTAAAAGTGCCGAAAATGATGTTGTTATACGATCAAAAATACATAAAGAACAATTAAGTAGCAACCACCTGTTTAAAAAACCGCTCTCCGTAGAATCGTTGAACATTCGAGCCATTCGCATTTGCTGTTCCGTAGATAAAATGGATATCCCCTTTTTCCCTACTATTGAGCGACAAGAGGAGAAATTTTGTGCACGCGTTCTTCCGCATATAGCATTTCCATGATATTAGTGGCATTTTTCTCTGGATGACTCCCAATAGAAATAGAGCTTTAACGTTCCATGGACCAAATGTCCAAATGAACGAGAAGCTTTGCGTTTTATTTACGACCATGCATTCTTTCAAGAAAGCTGTTTGTTTGGATGCGTACTATCACCTCTTAAAGTTTTTCCATGTTTTCTGAAGCAACCTGATATATATATATAAATATTTTTTTATTTATACAGTGAAACTCCAATCTATCGTTCCCGCATTCATCGTTTTTTCGCATTGGTCATTTTATTTTTGTCCCTGCACAAATTATATATAAATAATGTTAACTAAACCCGCCAGCATCATTCTACAAAACGTCATTTCCCGCATTCATCGTTGTAAGGTTTTTCTCCTCATCGAAATGAAATGGATAGTCATGTGAATCCATATGACATACGAACTGGAATTTCTTCTTTTATCCTAAAATAACTCATTTGTGCAATTTTGTGTTGATCATGATGACAATAATGCAGATGAAGACTGATTGTATACAGCAGAGGTTGCGATTATGTTTCCGTTGAGCAAGATATTGCGATACGTGGTGTTCTAAACATGGGAGAAAAGTATCATAATGCAAAAAATGAAAATAATGGCGAAGATTCAGAGGCTAACGTTCATGCCAATGAAGCTGAGCCACCGGTGCCAACTCTGTCTGGTGCATTTACGGCATTTAAAACTGTATGAACTTTTATAAATAGATATGGAATTACAAAAAATGATCAGAAATTTTTTTGTATATCTTGAAAATTTATTTTTTGATTTAAAAAAATTAAGCGAAAAGCCAAATAAAATTATAGATTTTTAAAAATAAATATCCATATCTATAACTTCGATTTATTTTTTTACAGTTTAGCAAACAATAAATTAGATTTATTAGTATACTGTATACATTGCATGCATTAGTAATGCATAAATATTGTGTATTTTCGTATTTTGAAGTTAATCTGCATCCATCGTTTCCCCGCATTCATCGTTTTTTCTCCCCGCACTCCTTGAAAAACGATAAAACGAGATTCTACTGTATATAATGCTTTTTACTCGAGTCATTTGTCGTATCTTTAACTTCAGTGAAGATCAGAAAACTATATAAATATTTCAATAAACTTAAGTGGAGCAGTAACCAAGACCGACAGGAAATCACTTCATTACAGATCACTGTTAAAAACTACAGGTTACAGATTGTACCTTTTAGGGGTGAAAATCTTGACTCACTGATGACACCCCTAGGGGAACCAGAATGGCACCCTGAATTAGGGTGAAAAGATGGCACCCCTAATCCAGAGCGCCCAATAATATATATATACAAACCAGCTTTTGGCCCGCGAAGGATTCTAACCCACAACATCTGATTGCAAGCTCAACGATCTAACCGTTCGACCATCGAGCTCACCTTGAAAATCTCCCTGAAATGTTCAAATGTCCTGAAATTCAAAGGTTGCTTTATATAAAAAATGTCGCCAAAAGTTAGCCATCCGATGTTCTAAACGAAATAGGGATAGCGCATGCGCAATGATAGTCATCGTAGGGAGAAATTGCTGTTTTAATCCACCATTGACAGCGAATTGAAGGGGAAGAATACACGTCATAGAGCATGCGCAAATGAGTAATGTGTGAAAACCTTCCAACGGTATGCATTGATCGGCACCCTAATTAGCGTGTATCACACAGTGAGGGATCAAACGTCACCCCAAACACATTTTCAAGCCCGTAGGTGTCAAATAATAACACCTTTTCACCCATGGGCACCAAATGTAACTGGTTTCTCACCTTTATTTTTAACAGTGATCATCTACTTATGGTGATAAACAACAGACTTTTCAGTGGTCTGCCTTAACTTTTTCCGTTCTAAACCACGATCATCCCAATGATGAATCCATAAAGCAAATGTTTTCCTCTTCAGTCATCACCAAATCATTTTGATTCTGAATAATCGAGCAATAATACACGAAAATCACATTTCATCTCAGAATAATCGTCAAATTTCGAAATTGTTTTTTTTCTCCCTTTATTAATGAAACAATTGATTGTAGATCCTCTTCCTAGTAAAATTTGAGAGAGAATAAATGACTGTTGTCGAATATTATAGTCTGTCTCGAATATAGATTCGAACATTATTTTCTACGATAGTGATCCTTTTCGATTACAGAATTATCAGCAGTTGTGGGTCTCTAGGCTTTAGTGATCTACACTGTTAAAAATTTTGTTATCGTTTGAACCAAATTTTGGTGCTCAATAGCTGCCACTGTAAGATGGTGAAATCTTGAACCAATATTTAGAGCGCTCTTCATGAAGTATAGTTCCAATAATTGGAACAAGATACAAATAGGAAGCTCCAAATTTTGGTACGAGATTTCACCATCTTATGATGGCAGCTAATGAGCACCAAAATTTGAATCAAATTAAATCAAAATTTTTAACAGTGTATTAGTTTTAAGAGCGCACCATAGTTCGGCTGGAATATACTAGGGAGTCTATTAGTTCTTTTATTGTTTTTTTTTAAAATTTAAGGGATAGGTTATTTTATGCGTCTGCAGATAAATTTTATTGCTGGTAAACTGACTTTGTGAAATGCAGATAAGAAGTGACATTACCAAAATTCACAGAATTAAAGCAATTTGAATTTATTTTCTATTTCTTTTTTAAAGAAATATATTCAAGAAATATTTCTAAAATCGAAATCGATTCTTTCCTTTTATCTTTTTTCCTGGTTTTAAAAAAGTGCATTTTCTTAAATTAATCGAATGCGTTTTCTGTACAAAAGTAAAAAAAAAAAAAAAAAAAAAAAAAAAAGTGACAAAGATGCATGTATGTAAAGAATAAATAAAAATTCGACACTGTAAAAATCATTTTTTATGCTATTGTCCTCAATTAAACGTCTGTATTATTGAAAAGAACATACTATGAAATTTTAAAAGAAGGAAGAAAAGAAAAAAGCAGAAATATAGGAATCGTAATAATTGGCGAAGCGAACTTTTATTGAAAACATGCTAACATTCCTTTACATCCTTTGGAAGAAAAGAAATATCTTTCTTAATCTGTGAGAAAGCAAATTTATCACTGTCATGGTTATAATGGGCATTCTTTAACTGAAGCCAAATGGATTTTTAATTACTCTTCAGTGCGGTGCGACAGACGATCATTGCGCTTGTTCTCTCACTTTTAGAAAACGAATTTAGTTACAAAAGAATCTGATAATCCGTGTAAGACAAAGCTTTTTTTTTTTCAGATATCTTTCATCTGGCTTTCGCTTAATTTGATTACTGGGTCTTTTCACGGAAAATCAAGTTTAAATTTGGTTCCAAAGTAATCTAAATTATGTTAGCAAAGCATCCCAGTTAATTAATGTGTGCATTTAAGTGCAAATGGGAATTCGACTACAAGAAATAATATAAAAATTCAAAAAATTATAATACAATTCAAAAGTATTTCCGCATGAAATTCTTCAATTTCTTCTTCTTGTAAGAAATTCTTTTATTTGTGAATAATGTTTAGAATCTGATCGTTCTTTATTTAAATATTTTTAATTAACTTCACAAAATAATAAATTTTTAAATTTACGAACAATAAGCATTATCCACAAAATTCCATTACCACTATAAACGTTATAACTATGAATTTTTTTGCGAATATTCTCTTTATATATATATGCGCGTGTGTGTGTATGTTCTAATTTTCATAATTCATTTCATTATACAACATAATTTAACTAATATTTTGTTTCTTTTGTTTATAAATGATTATTTCATAAAATATGGTCAGTACCATCTTTTTAAATGATATAATTGTACGAAAAATAGCTTATATATGTACATTGTACACTATCCATATTTTTCTTTGCTTGAACATTTTGATTTCCTTTTTTTCTTGAAGGAAAATGTGACTGATACTGCAAGAAAATAATTCGTTGCGTTTGCTTTGGTATGTGAAGAGCAAATTCCCAATTGCAAAACAATTATTGGTTGGATATCAGTATTGGTTGGATAGTCAAATAAATCTAGCACACTGCGAGAGATGGACATTGGACAACTTCAAGGATACAGAAAATGTTACAAACCTATCATGAAGTGAGCGGCTCCATACAAATTAAGGAAATAAAGCAACTAAAAACACATGTACTAAATTGATGTATAAACTTTCAATGCTACCGAACAGTTTTCAAAATCTGAAATTATTTAGCTCCAGTAAATCATTAGCTATCGAATTAACTATATCATGTTCATATGTAATATTAATAGCTTTTTATATACCCGCTGTATTTTCCTACATGTACAAATGGGTGAATATCACAAAATGTCGGAATTGTGATCATCTGAAATATTGAAAGTATCCATTGAAAACAATATAAAATTTCAAGAGGTAAATTTATTTTCTATTAGAAATAAAAGTTTTTCCGTGTAAAATTGCTAAAATTTTGAAGAACTTAAAAAATAAGCTAACTTTTATATGTCATTTCTTGGCATATGTATGCCTAGATAATGACAATTTCATTTTAAAAATTCTTTTACATTCTTATTTTTTTAGATCTAACATTTTAATTTTCTTTAAACGAATATTCTTTCAATACATTAGGGGCGAGTGGAGCTACTTGAGCATAGGGAATACTTGAACAGTTATCATTATTAGGATTATCATTAGGATTATTATCTCTACAGTTGGTTAATTTTTCTTTCTAAAACTGGCAATATGGTAACATATTTATAGCTCTAAACATGTAAAAAAGAAATCGCATACCTTGGTACCATTTTAAAAGTATGGTGATTAATAGTTGTTTTTTCCCTAACTGGAGTAAATTTTTAGGTGCATTGTTTTTTTATTTTTTGTAATCAAAGTTTTGTTTAAAGTTGCAACAATATATATAAATTTAATAAGCATAATTTCAATTATATTTTGATTCTAAAATTGTTCGAATAGCTGCATGCTTTACTTAGTAAAACTCTGATAAACAAAAATAGTGGTAATGGGGATACTTGAGTCATGGCTCAACCATCCCCACTATGAAACTAGACATGGGTGAAACAAAAAATAAATAAAATTACGTCCTTATATTCTCTAATAGATTTTTTTCTCGATAAAAGAGAGCATATTTTTTTTTTCTTAAAAAATAATGAAAAAAATAATATTTATTTTATTTTTCATTTTGACGAACAAAAAAGCCTGTTTAGATAAATGTAAACATAATTTTCAATTTAACATTTATTACATTAAAATAACTTTTTAAAATTGTTTTACAGATCAAAATCTCTAATACTTTAATTAGTTGGCTCCAACATATTAAAATATTTATTTTTTAATATAATATATTAAGATTAATATTTTATATTGAAATTGTAACCTCTGTTACTGTAACTTTTTTTTAAATCATAGAAGCGACTTCTATTGTCTCCAACAGAGGGCACTACTGAGTTACCATGTAGGTGAAAGTAAAAAGATGTGCGGTGTTACAACCATTCTGAATTTGTTATTCAAACATGTTGCCAAAGAGCTGAAACGTCTGAATTCCAATATCAGTTGGTTTTGAAGGACTTTATGTATCATAATTTATCATTCTGTAAAATATTTCTACAAAAATAAAGCGAAAAAAATTACTTTTGCAGGTATTTTTCCGTATTGGTTCAAGTATCTTTTCACCATGGCTCAAGTATCACCCTCATGGGGATACTTGAGCCACGATGTAAAAGAAAAAGTAAAAATTTATTAGACATTGAAAACAATATCAAAATTAATTGAAAGTGGTTTTCTATTGAAGAAAAACTATCAAATTTTCATTTTCAATATTTTATATTGTTCTAAGAAATTATAAAAAATTATAAAAATTATAAAAAATTATAAAAATTAAAATTTAAAAAGTGGCTTAAGTATCCCCATCATCCCCTACCTGAAATTCTATGTAATGTTTAGTCTTATTTTTTAAGTTATGAAAGCCAAGAAAATGACATAGTAAAAGTCTACTCTATTATTACAAAGACCTTAATCACATTATTTTTAAAGAAATATTTAAAAGATTTCGCTGGTAGCTACGATTTTTCTACTTCTGACATGAGCTATGCCAAAAATGATAAAAATTACTCTGCATTGCCATATTTATGCCTGATAGAAAACGAAAATGCAGCCTAAGAAAATGACATTCATTTTCAGTATAACATTTATTTTAATTGTGAAAAATGATTTGTAAAGTACAGAATTTGTTACCTTTCTCCGGTATTTGTTTTATAAGATACAAACATTAATTAGAAATTTAGAAAGAACTAGAAAAATATATTAATACAGTATAACAGAAAGTCCTTTACTTTGCACACATTACACACTGTAAAAAAAATTCAAGAGGTTACTAAAAAATTTTTAGTAAATTTGTATTCCACAGAATTTTTTAGTAACCATTACAAACTTTTTTTTTGCAAGTGAAACAAGCATTTCTTTTGTAAACTGAACAAAAGAATTTTTTGTACAACTAACTTCAAAATTTTTAGTATGAGCCACCAAGCAAATTTTAGTAATAGCTGCAAAATTATTTTAATAACCATTACGTGCGCCCGAAAGGCAGGAGGTTCCTTCGAGCTGCATCCAGACTTCTGAAGCGGAAGATTTTCGGCAAAGCTGCAATAGATGGCAGCACCAAACCTAGCTAACTGCTCTGACAGGATTTTCATAATCCCTTTACTAACGAGTACTTACACTACATACATGCGGGGTGTATTTGGCGGTGGCCAGTATCGAACCCGGGACCTTTTAGTCTGGAGTCAATTACTATAACCACTATGCTATCAAGCCACACCAAGTGAGTTTTAGTAATAGCTATTAAAAATATAAAACTATTAACTCTCTTCGTTGCTAACTTTTTTCTAGCAATTCTTACAGATTTTCTTGTAACCGACTAAGATTACTAAAAAGTTTTAGTAATTACAAGGATCACTAAAGTTTTTTTAGTAGATCGACCTTTTTTTTTACAGTGCAGTTTGATATGCCAGGAAAAATGAAAATTGTAAGTATTTTAATTGCTTTAAGTTACTAGAAATGCAATGTTTCTTGAAACTATTCTAAAGATATTTTTTATAAGAATGTTTCAAGCTGCATTACATAACATTTAATAGGAATTTTACTGAGCGGACTGCAATTTTCATATTTTATTATATTCACCCGCATATATATTTAAGAAAATTTAGAAAAAGTTATATTTTTTTCTTTAAAAGACTTATTAATTGAATTTTCTTAAACATGGAATGTAACCCATTTGTCGTCCATGATCCAAAACGGTGGAATAAAAAAAAAAAATAGTAAAGTTCTTTTTAACCCATTTTTAGATAAAATTAGTTTCACCCTTACTCGTAATGGTTCAAAATATCTCACTGGTCAAATCAAATTTTCTCGACCTTATAACCCAGCCTAATGTCCTTCCAGTATCTTAAAATGATAAAATAAAAAAATTAATCACGATCATAAGAGCCAATTTTATAGATTAAATTAGCTTGACCCATAGTGAATAAAAATGAAAAACCACACTAGTGCAATTCATATCGAAATCGCTCATAGCATGCATGGTCACAGTGACGTCACAATGACGTCACTGTAAATCACTTTGGTCACATCACATCTGTGACCAAAATGCCACCACTCAGTGACGTCACATTGTGACTAAGATGTGACATTTCTTAAAAAATTTTAGAAAATTACAAAATTCTTCAAAACATGTCATTTACTTTAAAAAACATGTTTCTGGCAATTTAAATATCGTTTTTTCTTTGTCACAGTTTTGTCACAATGTTAATCTCAAAGTAGTCACAAATGACACATTTTTCACAAATTGGTCACACTGTGACTTCACAAAGTGGTCACAATGTGACGTCACAAAAAAGCTCTAAAATGGCCGTAACGACTTCGCATTTTAGTCACTGTGACTTCACATCGACGTCACGTGACTCACATCGACAATCGATGGTCGCAAAGTCACAATGTGACTTCACAACGACGTCACAATGACGTCACCATGCCTTACGGGAATTCCGTCCCTTAAGAGCCCACAATAGTCACAGAAAAATTACTCAAAAAGACCCGGATGAGGGCGGGAGCGTTCTTTTCTAATATCTCGCTCAAAATTTAATATTTTTGCATGATTTTTTTGCACAAGATAGCTGAGGGCAATCCACAACCGGGCTAGTTTTTACTATTGGCTAGTTAACCGGGCTAGTTTTACTATTGTGGGCTCTTAAGAGCCCACAATAGTCACAGAAAAATTACTCAAAAAGACCCGGATGACCATGTAAAGTCTATGGGAGCGTTCTTTTCTAATATCTCGCTCAAATTTTAATATTTTTGCATGATTTTTTTGCACAAGATAGCTGAGGGCAATCCACAACCGGGCTAGTTTTTACTTTTTCAATTTTTGTTTCAGATTTTCTTTAAAAAATTACTTTAACTTTCGAAACCGGTTTAAACCGGTTCTAAAACTGAAACTATCGTAATATAAAAAATATATAACCAAAATCGAAAAAGTAAAAACTAGCCCGGTTGAGGATTGCCCTCAGCTATCTTGTGCAAAAAAATCATGCAAAAATATTAAAATTTGAGCGAGATATTAGAAAAGAGCGCTCCCATAGACTTTACATGGTCATCCGGGTCTTTTTGAGTAATTTTTCTGTGACTATTGTGGGCTCTTAAAGCATGGTGTCCTCACTGCGACGTCGTTGTGAAGTCACATTGTGACTTTATGACCATCGATTGTCGATGTGACGTCACAGTGACTAAAATGTGAAGTCGTTATGGCCGTTTTAGAGCTCGTTTGTGACGTCACATCGTGACCAATTTGTGAAGTCACGGTGGGATTAATTTGTGAAAAATATGTCATTTGTGACTACTTTGACATTAGCATTGTGACGAAACTCTGACAAAAGCGACGATGTTTAAATTGCCAAAAACATGTTTTTTAAGGTAAATAACATGTTTTGAAGAATATTTGTAATTTTCTAAAGATTTTTAAGAAAGTCACATCTCAGTTACAATGTGACGTCACTGAGTGGAGGCATTTTGGTCACAGATGTGATGTGACCTAATGACTATGAGGGGTAGAACCGATCAAGCGAAGAAACAGTAATATTTCATGGCAAACGATGAATTAGTCTTATTAACAAGTGTTGCTGTCGAACGTATTAGGTCGTAGTGAAAACAATTTTTTGAATTCAATTACGAAATTTTTCATATACACATACAAGCAATGTAGAGCATCAGTAATTTATTCGATGTGAAGTAGATGACAGTAATTCCACTAGTTTTGGACTCAGATCTTAACCTTATTATGTCTAACAGCAGGTTAAAATGTAACATAATAGAGACACCACCATCAGTTGACAATAAACTACAATCAGGTCATGTGGATTATTTAAGCTGCTGAAAGAACGTAGAGTTTTCCCCTTTAACCAACCGCAATGTCGTTTTATACTAAAAGAACGTGTGAATACCGATCCGGCAACAAATTTCAGGATGGCCAGTAAACATTTTTAGAAATAGCTCTCACAACCAGAGAGGAAGCAAGAAACGGCGGGAGAAAGAAAACGTTTCCAAAGCCGGTCGGAGTGATTCTTGTGTAATATGGCCAAGGTGTGGGCTCGCAAAGGATTTTTGTAAATAAAAAATATCAAGAAGATAATAGAATAATATCGAATAAGAAGATTGAGAAAAATAAAACATATCAAGAAACAAATATCAAATGTCACAAATTGAAAGAATAAAATAAATTAGTAGATTTTATGAAAATTGTTGTTTAGAAAAAATTAATTTTTTAGAATAAGAAATAAAGGGTTCGCTGATATGGGATTAAATTACAATACACATGTTAAGAGATTATTAAAAGACAAGGAAAAATGTAAGATATTATAAAAATCTGGAAGAAAAAAATTAAGATAAATGGCAATTTATTATTATTATTATTACATATACAGTGACAGTCAAAAGGTTCCTGACAGTCTAATTAATTTTTTAGTTAATTTTTAAGTATACCCATATGAATAGGAATCTCCAAGGGATACTTATGCATTATATTGACATAATATTTAGAATTTTATTTATGGAATAGCGAATAAATATCAATAAATTTAAATGATAAAATTAAGTTCAAAGGAAAACGCATGTTCTCAAAAGTTTCTGGACACTTTGACAAGCTTAAAAAAATCTTTTTATAGTAGAAAGTAACAGTGATGAGCAACATTTGACTTTAGTACTTTATCGCCATACCTTCGTGAGGGAGTGTCCCTTGGTGATAAAGGCATTCTAGTATTTTTAGTGAGATCATGACGTCAATGTTCTAACATGTGTGGCGCAAAAGCGACATCTATCCTTTATTCAACTTTAATTTTCTAGAACGTATGTGGCGCCCTCGAGTCTATAGTTAGCTGCGGTTAGGAGTATTATGCAAATTTATAGCTCCGTCTTCAGTTTGCAATGTATAAAAACGGTGAGTTGGAGTGTGTGGTGTGTTGTGAGGCGGCAGGAGCCAGCCAAGTGAGATAGATTGTGCTGTGAAGCGAAGCAAAGTGTTCTAAAGTGAGATAACTAGTATTGTGAGCCGAGTTAGCTTGTGGTGAGCTGAGTTACCTAAGAGGAAAGCCAGCGGGTAAGAGCTAATTAGTACTTTGAGTATTTTTGAGAAATAAAGATTGTTTGCAGCCATGGGCTGTTTTATTATAGATTTAAGCTAGCTTTTAGCCGCAATCTGAAAGTAGAGCCGGTGTGAGTACCCCGAACTGAGCTTAAGCCGTGGACGTGAGTATCGTTTACAATTTAATCTCTTAGTATTGTGCTTAGTGACTGAAATCTTGAACTATAGCTCCACTTCCCATGTTCCAGAGGTTTAAATAAACTGTTTGATTTTAACTTTTACTTAAGATTAGGTCTTCATTTAACCAACATATCACCGGCCACGTCACACCTTGAGCAAGATGTACAGCGACGCATGTATGCGGCATCCATTCAAAGAACGGTTGAAGATAGTCTGCAGAACGTTTTTGCTCTCTTGTCAGAATTTTTTGAGAAATTCTGCTGAAATGGGATATTTATAATTCTGAACACGTTTTTTAATTTCATTACAATGATTTTCTAAGGGATTCATATGGGGTGTTTTGGTTGGCCGTTTCAAAACCGTATTTATTTTTTGAAGCTATTGCTTGACGAACTTGCATACATTCTTTGGGTCATTATCATGCTGAAATCAATAGTTGTGGCCACAATTTTTCCTCCAATAAGGTATAAAATGATCTTGCAAATAATCCTTATACATTGCACTACTATTCTTGCCGTGGATTTGAACTAATAATGGACACCTTTTCCAGAAAATGCACCCCGCAGCATAATGTGTCCAGAGCCATGCTTCATTGTAGGAATAACATATGTCGAATCATAACATTTGCTTTTAGGTCATCGGACGTAATACCTGGCATCACTCCCAAAAAGGTTGAACTTCGATTAAATAAAAAATAATAGTTTTTTCCAGTTTTTAACTGACCAGTAGGGTGGAGCGAAAAAAATTTTTTTTTGAAAATCAAAAACGGGTAGGGGCCAAAAGTTGCCTTTATACTAGTACATTAACTGCGTGAAATTTTACCGCTGAAAAAAAATGGCTTGAGTCTGCGCTTTTGCTCCAAAAATCGAAATTTTGAGTAAAATTTGTCATTTTTTGACATTTTTTCAAAAAAATTAAAAAATTCCTACAGAGCTGGTTAGTATTTAAAAGTGTTGCTTAGACCTTTATATTTATCTGCTTAACATATTTAAACTATAAAACAATATCTGTAGTCTGTATAATTGGAGCAAATCTGATAACTTTTTGTGAAAAATCCGCGTTAATCTCTCTATTGGAGCAAATGTTCGTTTGAATTCATTTCTTACCTAGCTGCTTTCAAAACTATTGTGTATATAACTCATAGAGGTGGTTGCATTATCCCACCCTTCTCAACCACCCAATCATCTAGGCCCAGTGTTTTATTTATGTATTGAATTGTTACTTTTTTCCCGAAGACGAGTATAAGTTTTCTATATATCAAAGTAATTTATCTCTTCTTTGTATTCACTGACTTTGGATGATTTGGATTGCTGGTGTGATCTGCTGCACGTATATTTTTATACCATGTATAACAGAAGAGAAGCTGAGTAATGTATTGGGTATGTTCTTAATTGAACCTATTAAGCAGTCTATTATCTTCATTAAATTTTCATGCAATTAATACATTATGATTGGAAGTTCTGTTACCACAGCATTTTTTCAATCAATTACATTTTATATATAATGATTTTCCTAAAAATTGATTGTATGAATTCAATTTTTAGTATGTCATCATTTACTGTACTTATTACATTGAATATATTTTGAGAAGCTGGCTGCTTAATATTATGACGATCGTCACAGAGGATTGCAAACAAAATTTGCGTGTAAAACAACAATATTTCTAAAGAAGTTTTAGTATGCTTTATGTCGTTTCCTGTGTTGTTCCATAGTCTAGTAATATCTAATAAGATTTTAGATCTATTAGGTGTGTAGTACATTTGGTATAAAACATCCCGTGGTATAAAATATGGATTGGATTATACATTTTGTGAGTGAACATATAGACGCTGATTGCCAATCTGTGCTTATATAAAGCTGAAAATTTTAACTTTATGAGCTGTCTTTTGTGTGAGATGTTTTCTAAACTCCTGTTCCCCATTCATTCCGAGAAATAGCTTTCCTTATGAATTAGCTTTGCAATCTCTGACAGAAATTTCTAGTCTGTTCTGAGTATCTTTTTCTCAATTTAAGAAAATAATTTTTCAAAATTATTCTCTATTTTATAAAGAAAATTGCAATAGGAAGTGAATAGTACGTAGACAAAGATTTTCCTTATTGATCCAGTGAATCCATGTAACTTAGAACGTTTTATATCGACATCTCTAATAATTGTCGCAGAGGAAATTCACTGGAGTTTAAGTAGCGAATGATTCAATATTATACACAATTCTAAGCTTACCCCATGCAAAAAGGTTCACAGTGACAAATAAAATTCTCCTAATTTTAAATGAGCACTTATAGTCGATTAGAATAGGTACATTCCCTCATAAAGTACTATGCATTATATGTTTATGCCCAGGACATTTCACTATCAAATGTTGTCCACTCATAAAAAGAGGATCTAAAAGTTAATAGGAAATTACCTGGATACGAAAACACTTAGAAAACGGCATAAAACTAATGCAAAAAAAAAAGTTATTTACAACGGCGGTTGCTTTACACATGGAGAACAAATTTTCATTGCAATTTTCGCTGACGATCACCATCACATTAAACAGCTCGCTTCTCAACATATAAAAAATGCAAAAGTTGAATAAATGATGGCATACTTATAGTTGAAATATCTGAAATCATCTTTGAAGCAAATCATTACGTAAAAAATATATAATTGACTGAAAAAATGTTGTGGTAACAGAACTTCCAATCACTATTTATCAACTGAATGTAAGTTTGATAAATATAATAGATGGCCGAATAGATCCCTTTAATAGATTCCCGTGCATTACTCTGCTTGTCATTTTTTTGTATAAACTGTAAAAATATACCTGAAGATAGTTACAGCAGCATGTGGATGCAAAGAACAGATAAACAAGGTGGAAGCATCGAAAACATGCCAAATTTTTATAAAGAAAATTACAAATCAATATATAAATAAAACACTGTACTAAGATGATCGAATAGTTGGGCCGGGTGGTATAGGAAATATGGCCACCTCCACGACGCATGTCCAAGGTAGTTTTGAAAACAAGAGCTGTATTAAAAACAACAATTCGTTGTATGACCCAATAGAGTGGTAATGCTGGTTTCTTACTAAAAGTTGCCTGTTTTGCTCCAGCTATAGGGAATAAACATATTGTTTTATAGTTTAAATATGTTAAGCAGATAAATATAAAGGTCTAAGCAACACTTTTAAATACTAACCAGCTCTGTAGGAATTTTTTAATTTTTTTGAAAAAATGTCAAAAAATGACAAATTTTACGCAAAATTTCGATTTTTGGAGCAAAAGCGCAGACTCAAGCCATTTTTTTTCAGCGGTAAAATTTCACGCAGTTGATGTACTAGTATAAAGGCAACTTTTGGCACCTACCCGTTTTTGATTTTCAAAAAAAAATTTTTTTCGCTCCACCCTACTGACCAGTCTTTGTGTTTCTTTGAAAACGCCAGTCATGTAGGGGTTTTTTTAATTATTTCTAAAAGACTTTTTAACACCGACTGTTTCATAAAGTACTACGTCACGTAAGCGCCTTTACACGGTAGGCTGACCTTATTTCAGCAATAGTTTCATTCCGTAAATCGTGAGATATCTCAACTCTATTTTTATGCGAATCATCAGCTGGTTTTCTCCTGATAATTCTGTTCATACGAATAGTCTTTTTCAGAGGTTGCACGGACCCTTACGTCTAACAGTGCCACTACGTCTATGCATTATCATGTCATCATAAATTAATAACATGCGGTATGTAAGTTGCATTACGCTAATCATTATTGGACATCACGCATGTAAATTGTACAATATACAGAGCAATACATCTATGTTATTTAAATTGAAGTATTAATATAAAAATGATATTGAATAAACTTTTCCAAAGTTCGCAGCATATTTACTTTTAATAACAGAAATGCATAGTTCTAAATTTTATTCTGTATGAAAGACAAGCACATTTATCTATAAAAATATCGCGATTCTTAATAATACGCTTTTGCCTATTTTACTTCTTTTTATAAGACGGTAATGATATTAAACTCAGTTATCTTCAAACTTGTTTCATTTCGAATTCAACATAAAAGATTATCCGTTATTATACTTCTCTATATAGATATAAACAGCAATAACAAGATATTTATTTTGTCGAAACATAACTGCAATGCTTAGGAAAGATATATATGATTTAATGCGCTTTTGCAGGCATAATGATAGTTTTATTTCTTATAAAAATATATTTTTTATTCTTTTGGCAAACTAGATAAAGGAAATATTTTTCTGATGTTTTCTTAAATTATGGAGACAAAACTAAAAACACGAGGGTTTTTTTTAAATTTGCATATGGCATGTAAAGTAAGTAAATTTGAACACGCGATATTTCGAAGTAAATTTTAAACAGCTGAAAAATAAAAATAATTAATATTTAATAAATGAAAAATAAAATTCTAGTGCGAAATTCACGATGAGCTAAATAACTGAAATTCATATAAAAAGGAAAAATATATGTACTACAATTACTTTCAGATGCATACATATAATATAGAAATATTTTAAATACATTCAAAATATCTTAAAATATATTAAATTCATTAAAAAGAACCCAAAACGTTTACAGTCATTACACGACAGCCATCAATAAGGATTTAAATATCAATATTATTCTTGTATTCGCTTATTAGAATTGTCTTGAAGAAATCATTGTAATTTAAAGATTGCAGGTCACTGAGATGCCAGTTAAGGGTAGTTAAATTTCCAACAAAACGAACTTTCACCTATTATGCAGCAGACCTTTCCATGCTCCATGGATATAATATGAAAATGCATCGTTGCAAATTATATCGTTATTACTAATTATTACAATTGATTCTCTTATAATGGTTTACTGGTAATTATTTTTACGAAAGATAATTCTTGATTTAAAGTCGAAATTTTTATATTATATGTATGTACCTAAGAGTAATTTATTACTCTTCATTCGTGCTTTATTGGGGTATAGTTGGGGTATAGTAGTCACTGCCCCTCGCGGACTTAAATATATAATTATTTTTCATAAATTTAAAATTCTAGTCATACAAGTTTATTCGACATACCATTCGTTTGCTATATATGCTGGAGTGAGCTTATTCAGCTCAGTTAGGAAAATTGTAAAAAAAGATCTCTACTTAGAGCAAAAGTATATTGTGTCTCCACATAGCAATAAAACAAAGTTAAAGTAATTTTGAACAAAACAAACAAACTATAAGAAAAAAAAATTGGGCATAAAGAGGCACCAGATGTTTATTTAATAGTTATAATTAAGGGTGAGTTAAAGTAGATACTGCTTTATACCAATATAATCTCTCGAAACATGTGTTTGGGTCAATCCATTTCAAGTGGTCCAGCACTGGTCACTCCACTATTTTTAAAAAATTTGAAATTTTTTATGCAACAACCCTAACATAATGGAAGTTCAAAATGACTATTATTTCATTTTTATTAATTTTTGTTTGCGCGTGGCAGCCATCTTTGTTTCATCGTGTGCAGCGGTTTTCTCACATGCTAGGGTATACTAAATTGTAAATATCTCGTCTTTTATTTTTCCAATCGAAATGGGGATTACAGTATTTTGTTAAGAATAAAATAGGCTAAAGATATAGTGGTAGAATAGTTTTTTAAAATAAATTTTTACTGGTAAAAGTTTAGCACAAAATAAAAGATTTTTTCCAAAATCTGTCCCTTTACAAGAGGAAATTTTTCATGCAAGAAAACTGTCAATATGACACTTTTTTTTTTTTTTTTTTTTTTTTTTTTTTTTTACAAAGAGATTAAAGATACATGTAATCATACACCGAGTTCCAGATCTTGGAGTTTATTTCTCTTTGCGAAAAAAAATCCAAAATTTGTCGAAAATTTCAAAAATCGCTTTTTTTAGGCTTTGATATCTCTGGTTGGGCACAAGATAAAAATCTGAAATTCCAGCCTTTGATAATATTGTATGAGAGTGTTATGTACAAAAAATTTCAAGAAGGAGATTTGACTACAAGCTGAGATATGACGTGGAAAATATGTAAAAACAATGCTGCCAAACTATTGTATCCTACTATGTGTTTGTTCATACCTCCAAAATGTTATTGATGCTCCAAAGTTAAATGTTATTTAAAACTTTTATCATCTTCAATTGCATGTATTTTATTTAAACAATTCAAAATGTATGCTAAGCCACTTCACTATTTTTCCAGATGAATAAAACCTATTAGAAATCATACTGCAACAATTTGACTCAGAAGATATTGACTCAGAAGCATCATAATACCTCTCGTAAATAGTGTGAAAATATTTCTCAGCTCTTTGTTGAGCATATACAATATCCTAATTAAACATTTTGTTATTAAACTGTTCTCAACAAACAATATTTTCTGTGTAAATATTATAATAAAAGAGATAAATTTCCTTTCTCTTAAAGTACTCGCATTTTTTAATATTTTCTTACCTCCGTACAGCTTTTCCTCAAATCTCCTTCTTGAAATTTTTTGTGCATAACACGACCATAAAATACTAATAAAGGCCAGAATTTCAGATTTGTATTTTTTACCACACCAGAGATATCAAAGTCTAAAAAGTGTAATTATCGAAATTTTCGACAAATTTTTTAATGTTTTTCGCAATGAGGAATCAATTTCCACGTCTTGGATTTGGTGTGTCAGTACAAGTACTTTTGAACTATTTGTATGACAAATTGTGTTATGTTGACAGTTTTCCTTGCATAAAAAAATTCCTCTTGTAAATGGACAGGTTTTGGGAAAAAAATCACACGATGAAACAAAGATAGTCATCATGCACAAACAAAAAATAGTAAAATCAAAATAATAATCATTTTGAATTTCCATTATATTAGGACAGCTACAAAAATTTTCAAATTTTTAAAAAATGGTCAAGCAATCAAAAAATATTTTCCGCACCACTTCAAAAGGCTTGACCCAATATCATCTAGTAGGTATTATTCATATGTACAAATAGTGCATTGGTTTAGCATACATTCCAGATTGTTTAAATCACACGAAAGCATTTGAAAACGATCTTTGTAATTAACATTTAACTTAGCACCATCAGTCAATTATAATTTAACATTTTGTAAGTATGAATAAACACATAGTAGGTTGCAATATTTTGGCAGTATTGTTTCCGCACATTGTCCACGTCATATCTCAGCTTGTAATCAAATCTCCTTCTTGAAATTTTTTGTACATAACACTCTCATATAATACTATCAAAAACTGGAATTTCAGATTTTTATCTCGTGTCTCACCAATGATATCAAAGCCCAAATAGTGCGATTTTTGGAATTGTCGACAAATTTTGGAAGCCTTTTCGCAAAGAGAAATCACCTCCCAGATCTGGAACTCGGTGTGTGAGTACATGTACTTTTGACCTCTTTGTAAAAAAATTGTGTCATATTGACAGTTTGCCTTGCATAAAAAATTTCCTCTTGTAAAGGGACAGATTTTGGAAAAAATCTTACATTTTGAGCTAAAATTTTACCAGTAAAAATAAAAAAAAAACATTTTACCACTATATCTTTAGCCTATTTTATTTTGAAAAAAATGCTGCAAACACCATTTCAATTGGGAAAGTAAAAGACGAGATATTTACAATTTCGTATACCCTAGTATGTGAGAAAATCGCTGCAAACAATGAAACAAAGATGGCTGCCATGCGTAAACAAAAATTAAAAAAATAAAATAACAGTCATTTTGAACTTCCATCATGTTAGGGGTTTTGAACAAAAAAATTCAGATTTTTTAAAAATGGTCGAGCAACCAAAAAAATATTTTCTGGACCACTTGAAATGAATGGACCCGTTTATTTATTTATTTTTTTACATAATCAGCATATTTTTAATTTTTTTTTCGTTGCTCATGGAAAAGGCATATTAATGTGCGATAACCCTTTAATTTATTATCATTCTTTTTAAAATATATATATATAATAAATAATACTGACTTTTTTTAATTGTACCGTATGTTTTGTTATTAAATAACAGTCATTTTTGAATTCACTGTAAATTCTCAACACACACAAAAAAAAAAAAAAACACGTTTTAGAACACCTTTTGTCACCAAATTTAGAACACATTAATGTGTTGTCAATTAAAAAACTTCATATAAAAACATTTTTTGTGCTGTGATTGTGTTTTTAATATGATGCAGAAGTGCTGCGATCTAAAAATGATTTGCAAAAATATTGATATTGTGTTGAAATAAGGTTGATAAAAATATTTTCTTATAATAGTGTTGTCCTGCACACCACTTTGCCACCAAATAAACAGCACATTGTAAACATCACACAATTTCGGACACTATAAAACAGTTCATGTAGAACACAGTCAAAACACTTCTATAGGGTGCTTTTAAAATTTCCCAGTTTTAAAAAGAAAATAAAATACAGTTTGCTTTATAGAAAAAATATTGCAGTAGAATACTGAATGAGTTGACTAATTTTAACAATAAATATCAATAACTGCATTTCTCGAAAAATTATGTCATTTTTACCAACATTTTTCGCACAATCTTTTTCATTGGCACAACATATTCGCAACACATTCACAAGACAATCAAAAACTATATTAGTTATAAGTATTGTTTATTATGTTTAATTAACATTGTAAAATGTCTTAAGAATTTATAGTGTGGATTATCTTTCGTGGGAAGCCTCCATCAAGAATTTTGAAGGGAAATTAACCCGAATTTTCCTTTTCTAGCAAAGAAAGATTTGACACTCACACATTTTACATAAACTGAATAGAATATAAAAATATCGGCAACCAACTCATTTTGTTTGCAACTGGAACGTCAATCATTGAATTAAATGTACAGTAAAAAAATCATTACAATTGTTTTCTAATCGTGTAACACATAATACAATAAAGGAGTATAATCTGGAATATTGGTTTCCCGTATGGCGATAAAGGTTCAACAAACATGTTTACGAACAAACATCATAAATTATCGGCATAAAACATTAACATTAAAATAAATGTTATTTCTTTACACTTGCTGTGTACATTTACGGCAAGAGTTACGCAGTAAAAAATGCTTGATTCAAAATAAAAAGAGTCCTGGAATCCTATATCGCAATTTTAGGAAAATATTTAATGCTTTCTCAAAAATGCTCGAAATTTTATGTAAAACTACTTGTAGCAAAATGAAGTCAATAAGATTAGAATATATTAATATGTATAGACATCTTAATAAAATTAGATAATCAACACCCAAAAGCTGCAGAAAAATAACTTTGGCTCTCTTATTTTCTTTAAATATCAACTTCCATCACAATTCTTCTTAAAAGTAAATAAAGGAAATAAAACAGAAAGAAAGAAAAAAATTAATACGCTAGAGAAAAGACTTTCTATACGAAAGAAACTTCCTCACATAATGAAGTAGTAGATTTATGAGACTTTCTTTTTCATTTTATTGGTTATTGGCTAAACGAACATATTTTCTTCATTGTGTGCTTGCATGATACTTGGAAACTAGATGAAATAGTCTCTTTTATTGTCTATAAAGAATGCAGCGTATTTATCGTATCACTAAAATGATAACAAGTAACTATAAAAAAAAGAAAGTACAGCTAGCTTCAGTTTGTTTATATAAAATAAATTTGCATGCCAATTTATTTACAATTTCTTTTCGGAAAAGGTACACAGCCCATTATAATCTAAAATTTGCTTTTTAAGTCACGTTTCTTCATTTCGATGCACGTCTCAGTCTTAAAAGATCATTAGAAACGAATAATGCTTTTCACTTTTACAGTTGAAATAAAACTAGCATTCATTATATCTTGATTTCCTGCATAACAAAATAATATCATTCAATATGATAGTATTCGAATAACGCAGCTTTAAGCCTAAAATCCTAATGTATCGTATCGAATTCGTAGATGGCGGGACTCATATGTACGGCTAATTTGAGGTCAAAGGAAACGCGAAAAGCCGCCTTTTAATAACTCAGCAAATATAGATCATATTGTTCAGATTTTTAAAAAAGTCTTATATCTGCCGTCTAATCCTATTTTAATTTTTTTACATTTCTAAGTACAGTATATTTTAAGATCTCGATACTCATTTTTAAAACAAATTCGATGGTATCCATTCCTAAATTAATTTCTCGGAATCAGCCTGTGGGATATTTTTTAAATTAATATACACACATTGCAATAAAAAATTGCGTACTAAGAAATAATTATGGGATCGTAAACGAAACTTGGCATGAAGGTATATATCAGGCAGATATGCAAATAATTAGAAATGCAGCGTGATTGCGCTTCGCTTAATGCCACTAGAGGGCGTTGAACTTCGTCCTCCTTCGAGTATAAAACTGGTAAGCAGAACTTATCTGAGTGTACCTTTTATTTTGCAAAAGAAACGATGAGGTAGACATGCCGTTACGCAGCCATCGATGACAATATCTAACGAGCTGCTAGGGCAAAAATGAATTTAATTCCAGAAGCCACAACTACTTGAAGGAGAGTCTTGAAGGATTGGTGTACACATATACGCAGAAAAAGTCAGGAAATAATTTAAACAGAATTTTATTAAAATCATTTAAAAACATGATTAGTTATAACAGCAAAAACCGGCCATAACTTCGGCCAAAAGAACACATTGCTCAATTAGTGAGCTTTCCATAAACTCTAATGCATAACTGGGATACAGCAGGTGAACACGAGGCATACAAACATGAAGTTGTTCAAATATATACCATCTAATCCTCGATCCAATCAGTCCTGTAACAGTGAAGCATGCAGTTATACAAACTGACCAGTTAGAAACTAGCAAACGTCATCGGAACGATGACGCAATAGTTAAATTGAATATCAGCAGTTGTCAAAACTGGAGAGGGGAAGAATCATCAGGTTGATGGAAGCTGGGTGGTCAGCTTGGCGAATAACTCGTCAAGTAGGTCATTCGAATTTTACTGTGAGGACATGCCGTTACGCAGCCGTTACGCAGCCATCGATGACAATATCTAACGGGCTGCTAGGGCAAAAATGAATTTAATTCCAGAAGCCACAACTACTTGAAGAAGAGTCTTGAAGGATTGGTGTACACATATACGCAGAAAAAGTCAGGAAATAATTTAAACAGAATTTTATTAAAATCATTTAAAAACATGATTAGTTATAACAGCAAAAACCGGCCATAACTTCGGCCAAAAGAACACATTGCTCAATTAGTGAGCTTTCCATAAACTCTAATGCATAACTGGGATACAGCAGGTGAACACGAGGCATACAAACATGAAGTTGCTCAAATATATACCATCTAATCCTCGATCCAATCAGTCCTGTAACAGTGAAGCATTCTGTTATACAAACTGACCAGTTAGAAACTAGCAAACGTCATAGGTACGATGACTCAATAGTTAAATTGAATATCAGCAGCTGTCAAAGCTGGAGAGGGGAATAATCATCAGGTTGATGGAAGCTGGGTGGTCAGCTTGGCGAATAACTCGTCAAGTAGGCCATTCGAATTTTACTGTGAGGAGATGTTGCTACCAGTGGATTGAAGAGTCGTCATTTACACGGCGACCAGGCTCGGGACGCCTTAGACAGACCAATCGTCGAGAAGACCGTCACATCATACGAAACGCACGCGTAGAGCCAACTGCCACATTGGCCACTATCCAGACACAGGCAGCACCTTCACTACGGAACCCTTTGTCTTCCCGAACCATCGCAAGACGCCTATCTGAAGGACATCTGGTATCGCGACGCGTCGCGTAATGGACGTCGCGACGTCCATTACGTGTGCTGCTAATGACACCCACCCATCGACGCCTCCGGTTGAAGTGGTATCACGCACGACGGGATTGGACTGCAACGGAATGGAACCACGTCGACTTCAGCGACGAATCTAGATTCAATATGAGCAGCGATGACAATCGTGTTCGTGCGTGGAGGTCCCGTGATGAACGCCTCAATCCTACCTTCGCTTTACAGCGACACACCACTTCCACAGCTGGTGTGATGGTATGGGGGTGCCATTGCTTACGATACACAATCACCCGTAATATTGATCCGTGGCACAATGAAAGCTTAGCGGTACGTCCAGGACATCCTTTAGTCACATGTGTTGCCACTCGTAGCAGGCCTCCCAGGAGCCATTTTTCAGCAAGACAATGCTCGGGCACACATCGCAAGGATGCCACAAGCCCATCTCCGCCACATACCACCCTTCCCTCGCCTGCTCGATCACAAGATTTCTCACCAATCGAGCATATTTGGGATCATTTGGGACGGCGATTTGGACACCCTACGAATTCGGTTGAACTCGAGGCGCATTTAGAGAAACTGTGGAACGATATACAGGGGTTGGACAAAAATATGGAAACACCTTAAAAAAAACATGTTTCTTTGCCTAGTATGGTGTACGGTACCCGTTGTTATTCAAAACAGTTTGCAGTCTTCTCGGAATGGATAAATACAGTTTCTGTATGTTTGCCAAGGGAATATTGTACCATTATTCCTGCAAAACGGTGGCAAGTTCAGATAACGATGTTGGCGGTGGATAGCGAGAACGCACTTTCCGCTCCAATGTAGACCACAAAGGTTCGATAATATTCAAGTCTGATGACTGTGGTGGCCTGGGGAGATGCGAAAATTCATCCTCGTGCTTAGAAAACCAGTCTTGGACAATTTGAGCTGTGTGAACGGGGACGTTGTCATCTTGGAAGATACCATCATCATAGGGGAACAAAGCTTTTACCATTGGATGGACTTGATCGGCCAAAATGCTCACATAAGTCTGAGCAGTAATACGCCCTCACAGGGTTATCATGGGGCCAAAAGAGAACCACGATATGGCTGCCCAAACGATCACCGAACCCCTGCCATGTTTCAATCTTGGCAACAAGCAGTCTGTATTATAGGCTTGAGATGGCATTCTCCAGATGTAAACTCGGCCAGAAGTGGGGAACAATGTGAAAGAAGACTCATCAAATCATATTACGCTCTTCCACTGCTCTATAGTCCAGGCTTTATGACTTAAACATCACTTTTTCCTGTTACAGGCATTAGCATTACTGATGGATGGCTTTTCAATTGCAACACGGCCGGCAATTCCCTATTTATGAAGCTCCCTTCTAATTGTTTTGGTACTCACAGGATTTGGTAACACAACATTCATTTCAGCAGTAACTTTTGCAGCTGTGGTCTGCTTATTTTTCGCGATAATCCTCCTTAATGATCGTCTGTCATGATCACTCAGCACACATTTTCGTCCGCGCTGTGATTTAGCGGATGATGTTTTTTCCGCATTTCAAATATGCAGAAAAAATCTTCGACACAGTACCTCTTGAAACACTAAAAATCTCGGCTACCTTGCTTACGGAAACACCTACCGTACGCGCGCCAACAATTTGTCCACGTTCGAAGTCTGTTAACTCTGACATAATGCAATGATAACTTCACATAACAGTGCTCCAACAACGACTGAATGGTGCAGCGATTTTACGAAGTTGTATAGGTGGCGTCAGTAGGTGAAAACTCCAGTGCCATCAAGATAGTTCATTATAATCAATCTTTCTTTTCAAACATGCATTTCAAAAGGTGTTTCCATATTTTTGTCCAACCCCTGTATCTCAGGACATCATACAGAACTTGCATGCCCCAATACCCGCTCGTATCATATCGTGCTTTCGCGCTAGAAGGGGTCCAACAGCGCACTAAAATTTCCGTTTATTTGGACTTTTTTCTGCAATAAATTATCCTTTTTCTTTGGTTTTATAATCACTTACTTATATCACAGTAGTACTTACGCGTGTAAAATTTCGTTTCATTTGGACGTCTTTTTCTTGATGCGCAAATTTTTATGGCAATGATTGTATAATATGAATTTATTTTAAATGAATCGAATAAGACTAGACCTGTTTCTAGGAAACCTCTTGTTTTTTATAATATCCGCATGAAAAATCTAACTATATTAATTTCAGTAGGAATCTCAACGCAAATACTCGATAACACCTTACTGTATTATTTTTACAGCTATATTACGCTTCCTTTTTCTTCTCTTTCCCGTAAACGTTTTACTCAGTTGCTCAAGTCAATAGGCTAGTGACTGAAAGACTTCGAGCTGTGTCTTGCTTGCGGCATTAACGTTTTATTTTCAGATTTTTGTTTTGATCTTTTTTTTACTAAATTAAAATAAAGTATAGTACTTTTTAATAAAGTATAGTTGGGCTTTATTATCCGTTCCTTAGTTTTTTTTTTTTTTTTTTTTTTTTTTTTTTTTGTTAATTAGATGATTAAATAAAATTTTCATTTTTAAATATGTAATAAGTTAAACAAAATTAAATTGCTACAATAACAAAATTAAATGAAATAAAACTTTATTTTAAAGAAATTTCAATAATTATATTTTTAAATTAAATTCATATAAGCTATTTTTTATTGTTAAAATGGACATTTATTATAAATTATAAAATTGAATAAATATTTACTTTGGCAATTTCAAATATTTTATTACAAACGCGTCGAAAGAATTATAATTTTCTAAATTTCTGGATTTTGTCGGCACCTAGATTCAAAACGAGCAAACCAATGTTCAGATACAAATCTGTAAATGACAACATCAATTTTAGGACCATAATTATCAATAATGTAATGGTACATTAAAATATTTTAAAAATACAGAATATGAATATGAAAAGTGTGCGACAGTAAAAACAACACTGTTTTTTGATTTTGCAAGGAGAAAAGAAATTGATTATGTCACATGTACTTTGATTTTTCATTACATAATACCAAAAATCAAAGTCTCTATTAATAACCTCATAATTTCAAATCTAAATTACACGTTACTATTTACAAGCAGTAGAGTTCTGCACGGGCCTGGGGCTGGCCCAAAGTGCCGCATCCGGCACGAGGGAATGATTCAGAATTTTCTAACGGGCCGGACTAGGCTGGTTGAATTAAAATAATTTTTTCAACCGGCCGGGTCGGGCCAACAAAAATCTGAATGGGCCATATAGGCCGGGGTAAAAAAAGTTAGTGGGGTCTTCCAGCCCAATATAAAGATTTCAGAGAAAACAATTAAATATGAGTTATTTTCAATTAATATGGCTTTGACGAGAATAAGTATAAATGCGCGTCACGAGCCAATATTAGTCTGACATCATCAACACCGAAATGCAACTTGTACAGTGTAGAGATCGGCACCTGACAGCTGTCTAACCCGGGCTTAATATTATTTTAGAAGACTCGTGCCGAGCCGAAATCACGCTTGCACTGTTTTTCTGCATATAGTCGAGCCGGACTGGAACTAGATTTAATTGTTCTGAAGAAGTGTAAGACAGACAATATAATTTGTAAAAGTATTAATAGCCACAAAGAACTTTTCTTAACGCAATCTTTAGAAGTATACTACACTATGGTTCTTAAATTTACTACTAAAAAACGCAAAAGTTTGACACCTTTTCAGATTAAGTTTTAACTGTAAAAGTATAAATTGACAAGCCTGACTATTGAAGAGATTTGGAATCGAATAGTGTTTTTCATTTTTAGTAACTAAGATACTTGTATGTACTTGTTAAAATATATGAGATTCTTGTCATGTGGCTGCATATTTTTCTCTCTTCCCATGCTGTCGCTTCCGTAAATTCGATTCAAAACGTTAACTTTGACAATATTTTCTTAAATTGATTGTATCAAAAAATGGATAACGCTTTTCGATTACACAGTGTTTGAATAAAAACACCTGCTAATTTTATGCTTTTCAAAAAAGAAATGAATTCAGAAATATATCAGAAAGTATCTCATTTAGATTTGAGAAAATCTTTAGTAAATAATATAGAAATATTTTCATAAATCTATTTTTTATTATACAGTTTCAAAAATTATGATGTTTTTAACTTTCTTTTTTTTTTCTTTCATTCTAAACCATATTAATTCCTTTATGAAACTTTATTTGAATGCTGAAAATCTAAGAATCAATTAGTTGAAATCATTAATGTCGCTATTTTGTATTTTCTGTAAAATATACTGTAAAACCATCCCATAAATATGTATGCAGTATTCTTTAAAGTAATCATAACTATATGATAAAAATATAAAATTTTTCGAAACTGTAAGAAATTGAGTCGGACCAGAACCGCCCAGGTCGGGTTTGTTTTTATTGCTTTCTGTGTTGTTTCAAGACGAATGCTGACGAATTTCAAGACGACAACTGTTTCAAGACGAATTACGAAAACGTCACTTATAAAATAATTTGAAGTGTAGAGATAAGCATCAATTATGTAGATAATATAAAAATAAATCAGCTGTTAATAATAAGTTACATGAAATCAAAATACTATAGGTTATAATTATACAATATTTTAAAAACATTTTACACACCTTAATTTAAGTCAACTTGGTTTTTGTATTTTAAAATATAATTTCGTTATCAAATTTTTTCCCACTTTCTAAAATTCAAAAGTCATGTAAACAGGTGTGTTTCCGATGACAATAAAGCATTTTGATAAAATATTTTCATAATTTGATTATCAATTTTAACGAATATGTTTTAAGGCAGCGGATCTCAAACTATGGGTCGCGGAATAATCGAGGTTTCGCACAAAAACGTATTTTTTATTTCATCGGTTCAAAAAATATGACAATTTCAACAGCAAACAGTATTTGAAGGAAAAATATTTTATTTCCTTCTGGAAGAATATATGACCACAATATTCAGTAATAACTAAATCAGCTCTCAGATCCTTGCCGGAGTTCAACACGATATACTTTTGTGAACATGCTTTTCTACATTGCTGTTTTTGAAAATCAAGAACACGAACAAATTGCGGGTAGAAAGTAACTTAAGCTGAAACATTTTTACAATTTTTACACTATCATAGATGCCGTCATAGATAAACACCAGTACCAGAAATCTCACTGATTATTAAGTTATGTTTCAACAATAATTAAACGCATTATTAATTATCTTTGTAGTTTGTGTGTTATGTTAATTATTATTCCACTTACACATATTGCGATTGTCAATTCTTTTTTTATGTTTATATTGTATTCTTCATATGAAAATTTGCATTTTTCACGGGATAGGATAGGTGATAGCTTATAGAGGTCGACAATAATTTCCTTACTGATATACACCTTTATATTAGGTGGGTCACGAAACATATTTTTACTCGAAGGGGGGTCGCTTACCAATAAAGTTTGAGAACCACTGTTTTAAGGTAATTTTACGTTAATCGGCCGCAAGTGCTATATCATCGAAAATCTGTTGCGACTACAATAGTTTATGCGTTACAAAAACGACGGGGTTAATGATACTCCAAACCATACTGGCATGAACAGTCTGGAAAATTGCACCAACAAAATATTTTGATTATTAGATTGGAAAATGTTAAAACAAGTTGAATCTAGATTCTGCCATTGCAGAATTCAGTTTCGCCTCCGATTTAAACCAAAAAAAAAAAAAAAAAATCAATAGAGGTCTTAGAAAGGTGACCCCGTTTAGAATGCAATGAACTAACTTCATTTTTCTTGTGTTTATCAATATAATAGCAAACAGAACGGCGTGAAATAACCAATTGATTAGCAATTTCTCTCTGAGAAATTGGAATTGCGGAATAATAGAGAGATACAATTTGACGTGCTACTTCTTCATTGACCAGATTCATCAATATATAAGAAAAATCATGAGTTAAGCATAAATTATGAAGCACTTTTCAACCCTTCATGAAATCTTTAAAAAATCTTCGTTAATTAGGGAAATAAGGGTATATAGCCAAACATGTATTTCAATACTTTTGAACAGCCCTGTATTTGATCTGTGTGTTAATATACATATTATAAAATTGGAAAATTTAGTTTAGCAAGAAAAAAGCTTAAAATTTCTTTTTGAGCAATTTGTGCTAATAAATGGGAAACACACTTGAAAACTTTTGTTCAGCCCTGTAGTTTACCTTGTACCTTTATTACACGTCAGTAAGAAGAAAATTTATTCATTTTAAACTAAAACGCTTAAAACAACTGAAATCACATTGTTATAATTTATCATTCATAGGTGTCCATGTACGCAGTTCTTTGCGAGACCCTGTATATAATTTTACCTATATTCTGCAAATATTTCTTTGTAAATTGAAAGGAGTTCAGCATAAAAATGTATACCTTATTTAAGAATCACCTTTAGGTAATTTACGCTCATATTCAGTAACGTTGGGAGATCTTTTGGATAGCCCTGTATATCAACTATAACATTTATACACATCCTTATAATGTACAAAGATTTAGTGAAACTTAAATGCGTATATCATAATTAAAATGTATTACATCCATCCATCAGCCATCATCGGATACATATACAGTCCGTCGGAAGGAATATACTATTTGAAATCATTTGTGTGTCCCTATAAATGCAATGTACTTCATATTATGCAAGAGAGAATCGTATAATTTATATTAAGCCTCAGTGACATATAACAGTTATGTTATACATATTTTAAAAATGTCGCACACTATTCCCCCCTTTACCATTATCTAATGGAATTCTTTTGTGTGGCCCTGTAAAGAAATAACTCTATATTTTCACCGCATATTTTATAGAATGCATACAGCTCATATTCAAAATATTAGAATAATTACCTTTTTTTTAGAAATTGAAAATATCGTTTGGTAATTTAATGTCTTTTAATGAAAATATGCAAACGATATTTTTATTAAGAACTTATTGTTGATTAAACTTACTTGTTATCTTAAATTTAATATCATTTTTGAAAAGATTAATTGCAAAAAAAATTATTTTGAAAAGTCAAAATATTAGAATATTTATTCAAGTGGTTCAAAATATTAGAATATTTCACATTAATTCTCCTTTAATTATTACCAATTCTTAACTGGTGGCATCATTGATTAAATTCAGACTATTTTATTTAAAATCAGTATTCTTTTTTGCAGTTTGTTTCTTTTTCGTCTTAAAATGGGCCGTGTGAGTGATATTCCTGAATCTACTAAACTTCGTATGGTTGATTTGTATCGGCACGGTAAAAATCAATGTTTTATAGCGAATTATTTACATTGTTCGCAATCGAGCGTTAGTAAAATACTAACACAATATTCAAAAATTGGAAAATTTCAAAATAATCGCCGAAATGGTGGCCGAAAACCAAAAACATCTGCTAGAGATGACAGGAAACTGAAGCCTATAGTTAAGAAAAACCGTTTTAAAAGTGTGCGATTCTTGCACCGAAAATGGAAAGAAGAAGAAGTTGAAGTTTCTACATCGACAACATTAAGACGTCTCCATAAATTTGAATCTCGTGTACCGAAAACAAAACCTCTCATGACTGCAAGACAAAAGCGTATAAGATTGAATTGGTGTAAATCAAGACGTTTATGGAGCAATGAAGATTGGAAAAATATATTATTTAGTGATGAAAGTATGTTTTGTGTTTCATATGGTAATCAAGGTATTCGAGTTTGGAGAATGAAGCAAGAAGCATTTGATAAAGAATGCCTTAAACGTTCCGTAAAATTTGCTGCTAGTGTCATGGTTTGGGGTTGTATGAGTGCAGAAGGACCTGGAAAGTTATGCATCGTCTACGAAAAGGTTAACTCTCTGATATATCAAGAAATTTTAGAATATTACATGATTCCATCATCAGAAGATTTATTTGAAGATGATTTCATCTTTCAACAAGATTTAGCGTCCCCGCATACCTCGGTGTCAACTAAGAATTGGTTCGGCCAACGCAACATTAAGGTACTTCCTTGGCCACCAAATTCACCAGATCTTAATCCTATCGAAAACTTATGGTGTATAATGAAGAAAAAACTTCAAGAAAATCCTCCTTCAAGTAAAACTGAGTTAGTGGCACGTATAAAGTCTATTTGGGCTAATATTGATAGAAATGTTTGTAAACACCTTATATATAGTATGCAAGATCGATTGTACGCTGTTATGAAAGCTAAAGGGGGTGCTACAAAATATGAACTACCATTTACTTCATATTCATAAGGTAATATTGATGCGTAAAATAAAATATTCTAATATTTTGAACCAATCTAAATTTTATTCTAATATTCTGGTGTGTTTAAGGAAGCTGTATACCTAATTTATTGTGCTGTATTTTATATTTTATAAATGTTAAAATCTTATCTAAACATTCCAGATTTAATTTATAAGAAATTTAATTGCATTTACTTAGTATAAAAAATAAATAAATGACAAATATTTTTTTCTTATTACTTTTTCTCAATTATTCTAATATTTTGAATATGAGCTGTAGTTTAGTGCACCTCTTAAATGCATGTAAATTTTAATATCTTTGACAGAGTGTAACATCTTTAAAATGCCTTTGAAACGATTTTTTCCCATAGGCCATAATGTAATGGAAAATTTGTGATTCTCCCTGTAAATAAACTAATCATGGTAGAATCTTCACATTCAATAGGGTTCGTGCTGGGTAAATGTCAATAACATGCAGAAATTTCAGGGCAATCCGAGTATATTTACAGGTGTTAGAGCGCGGAAAGACGGACAGACGGATAGACTGACAGACGGGAAACGGAGAGACAAATCGAATGCATAATCACTTTTCAAACTTTTGGAAAGTGTTATAAAAGTTAAAATTCATTTGAAATGATTTTTCCCGATAGGCCGTAATGTAATGGAAAACTTTTGCCTGCCCCTGTGTATAAATTAATCACGGTAGAAACTTCATTTTCAATAGGATTCGTGCTAAGGTAAACCTAAATAACGTTCAAAAATGTCATGGAAATCCGAGTATATTTACGAGAGTTAGAGCGCGGTCAGACGGCCATCCGGCCATACGGACAGACAAACCGAATGCATCAGCACTTTTCAACTTTGCTGGAAAGTGCTTTTTTTTTTTAGTTTAAACGCTTTTTTATAGAATCTGAGAAAAAGAAATTGCATTTTAACAAAAACATTGTATGAATGTCTCGTCTTAATGTCCAGATTACGAAAACGTGGGCCACAATTTTTGACACGACACTTTTTAGCTTGTCTGAAAGAAATAGCATCGGAGGCTAATAAAATAAAAAATACTAATTGATATTTATTAATACTATAGTAAGAATATTATTCATTAAACTGTCTTTTATCATTTAATTATTTAATATTAAATAAACTAGGATTATATGTTAAGAACAAAAATAGAAATCCTTAATATTTAAGATTAAATATTAAGGATATTATGATATTAAATGATATTATGGGATATTAAATAGATAATTATATAATATTTTTTTCTCTTTCCTGCTGCCATTTCTTAAAAAAGAAACAAAATTAAATTTAAAATTACTGTATTATTCAATTACTAAAAATGTTAAAACATTAAATTGTGTTAATACTTTCTTTTCTGTGTTTTCGCGTCTTCAACGATCATAGATCAAAGTGCAGAATTTTTCTTTAGCGGGAATCACACGAAATTAACGTATTCTAAAGAAATACTTTTGGAGCGCCATGCAAGTAGCGCGATTTTCAACCCTAAGTAATCTGACAGTACTTTTAAGTTCCATTTTAAAAAAATCACTGAGAAATTTAATTCGTCTACAAATAAAAGTAGATTGCAGTTTGCATATAAAATAATTTATTCAAACCTGTTTTAGAAAGCAAAGTGAAACATTCGAAACTAAATATTTTAATGTGGTTATTTTCTCAGCCATTTACCTAGCTGTAGCTTTTATTCTATTAAAAAAAGTTATAAGAAAAATTTGCAATTACGAAATACTTCTCTGTTACGGATACGATTCCCAAGGCATTTAATTACATAGTTCTTATAAAAATTGTGAGATATGCTAGAATTTATTTCAGTTTGGAAATATTTAATAAAAATTAAAATTATCTTTCAACAATGTTTGTTAATAAACAAAAATTTATTCTATTTTTTTATTATTTGTACAGTGTTCTATATGAGTTATACAATTTATACTCACCCAATAAGATGTCCTGTGGTAATAACGCAAGGTCGTGTAATTACACCAAGTGCTAATGTTGCGCGTAATTATGAAGAAATCCGGGAGATGACACGTACGGATTCTGTGTAGAAGAGTTCTGAATCCTCTGAATCACAAATAACCTCTAATAATTCATTTATGCCATTTGTAGACCTTACTGCTGGAAAAAGCACATTGAGTCAACGCCCTATGTAAAATTTAGGAGGTCGATTCTGTGATCTAAAAACTATATATTTATTAGAAAATACTTTGTTTATTACAAGACAGTTTATTTTTTATTTTGTGCGCAAGAGAGCATTATTATAATTTTCGAAAACCAAAAAGGCTAAAGAACAATTTGGATGGCCCAAAAGTTGCTGATTTTCTTATGTTAGAAGAATAAAATATTCAATGATTATTACTGCATCCTGATATCGAAATTAATTGTAAGTAAGAGAAATTTGTGAATTTTTAGGGCAGTAGAGTTTGTAGCTTTTTAATTAGATAATTCAGATACCATTATTCTATCTTATATAATAGTTTTGTTTGGATGACGTTTTAATTTAAATTATCCACATAGTTGATAATAACGTCAAATAATATTGGACAAGAAATCACGCCATTACATTTTATAAAAGCATAACTACTAAAATCTTCTTTCTTGTATAGATAGTCAATAACTTGCTGCCTTAAATCCTATATTTGTTTGAAAAAAATATCTATAACTAAGCCGTAAAAATTAATAAAACATTAACATGACGTTATTACCCCAAGGTACCAATCATGGTTATCTTTTCTTTCAATTTTATCCCTGGCATATAACACGCGCCGGTAAATTTTGATAATTTTCATATTCCAAAAAATATGCTTATCCTTATATGAAAAATCCTTATGTGCCAAAAATGTTTACATTTATAATCACGTACCACATTTAAATACGCACGTCTAGCAATTATCACTCATAGACAGTACTCTTATTGAACACTTTTGTACTAGCTTGTATATTAATAATAAAAAATAGCCACAACATTTTCATCAATAAGCATCTTATCGTGTATCTCTGACGATGCATCAATTTCAATATGTTTCAAATAGAAGCATAGAATATTTTGATTCCAGTACTTTGGTTCTGGCGTTTATGTCCATAACAGTATTTTTTTTTTATTTTTTTTTTTTTTTTTTTGTTAGTTTATCTAACTATTCTTACAAATATTTTGCAAAAACAGATATAACTACTGATTTATTAAATCAGATTTAATTAAAAAAAATAACTAAAAATTAAATTATTATTATATGTGTTATTGTGTCTATCTTATACTCTGGTGTAAATAATTAGTCAAGTTCAATTTTTGCAATAATAATTCAGGCTATAAAAGAGAAATGTAATACATAAATTTATTATATAGTAATATAATAAAAATATAAGAATGTAAACATTAGAAAACAGCTTTTAAAAAATAACTATTTTTACTTTTCTTTATTATATGAACTGGCGTTGTTCCATAAACAAAAATTGTTTTACATAGGTTACGCTGTATGTTGCGTACGTTTTCTTTAAACTGCATTCTTTGTAATTGTATTATTTAAAAAAAAATTACGCAAATTCAATGCCACTGAAACATTTTCAGCAGCGAAAAACTGAGTAATGTGAAGGCTCAACAGGAAACCGCTATTAATAAGTCGTTTAATGTTCTCTAAGTGTATTTTGAAGCCATAATTTATTGAAACAACTTTAAAATTATTCGTCTTGACAATTTACAACTGTAACAAAATTCAACTTTCACGGTAAAATGCATCCAGTCCTCACCCAATGCCTCCAAGTTTGCAATAATTCGCCGGCTTAGGAATACTCCGAACTCGCTATACGTGCACTTCAAATTCGGAAGTTTGTGGCAGAAGTTTTGATGCATTATCAAGAGTCTTAGAAATCTGTCATTATTGAGATTCTTTCAACTTGTTTTAAAATATGCACTTTGATTTTTACCCTGCCATTTATTAAATGTTATTAAATGAATGCTTTTGGGAACATATGACAGACTTAAAATTGAAAATGCTTAGTGTGGTCGCTTAGCATAGAGTTCTCGTAATCCTTCTATTTTTATTATGCTCTTTAATTGAAGTTAATTTTTGGGTATAAAAATGGAACTTTGCAATCGATGTTGTCTCATATCCCAATAAACTAGAGTTATATATATATACAGGGTGATTCTAATTTTTTTTTACAATAAAAGAGGGGTGAAGACAAACAATATCAAACAGTATCAAGACAAACAATATTAAATAGGAGACCAAAGGTCAAAAAGGTTTTCCAAAGGAGATAACCTCCATTAAAGTTTAGGGACCAAAATTTCAAATAAACATAAAAAACGTAAAAATAGGTCGATTGATTTGCGGTTTTCACTAAAATTATCCTTTATGTCGGAATTTTCTTGAAATTAAATTATAAAGATAAATTTCAAAAAATGTCGATAGAGGGCGCTTTAGACTTTGGAGTAACGGACAACTATTTTTTGCCGGTATTTTTTGCATCTCATTAAATGTTTTCATAAGCTTAGACTCGAACTTAAATTTTGAGCTCAAAATCTGAAGTTGGGAGTGGTTTTAAGTAGCACAAACTGAGCTGAGTTCAGAGGGTTCAAATTAGATTATAAAAAACGGAAAAATTGGTCGATTGATTTGCGGTTTTCACTAAAACTATTCTTTATGTAGGTATTTTCGTGAAAATAAATTATAAAGATAAATTTCATAAAATGTCGATAGAGGGCGCTTTAGACTTTGGAGTAACGAACAACTATTTTTTGCCGTTATTTTTTGCATATCATTATATGTTTTCGGTAGCTTAGATTTAAACTTAAATTTTGAGCTCAAAATCTGAATAGTAGGGAGTGGTTAAGTAGAATAAACTGAACTGCGTTTATGGGGGGGGGGGGGAGGTTCAAATTTAAAATAATTATAGAAAATGGAAAAATTGGTCGATTTCTTTGCGGTTTAAAATAAAACTGTTCTTTAAGTCAGTATCTTCTTCAAAATAAATTTTAAAGGTAAATAAAAAAAAATTCCGTTAGAGGGCGCCTTAAACTTCAGAGTAACCAACAGTTAATTTTAACCATTATTTTTTGGTTCTAATTAATTGCTTGCAAAAGCTTATTAAATGTTTTCGGAAGCTTAGATTTAAACTTAATCGTTGGGATTCTGAATCGTTGGGTGGTATTTTGAAGCGCAAACTGTGTGTTCCGGAGTTTAAATTTAACCCTCCCTTTTCCTCGAGCACAATTCAATTTTTTGCTACTTAAACACTCCTAACGATTCAGAATTTGAGCCCAAAATTTAAGTCCATGCATTTGAAAGCATTTAATGAGATTTAAAAAATAACGGTTAAAAATAGTTGTACGCTACTCCAAAGTGTAAAGCGCCCTCTATTGGCATTTTGTGAAATTTATCTTTAAAATTTTATTTCAAGAAAAGGCTGATTTAAAAATTATTTTTATCGAAAACCGTAAACGAATCGACCAATTTTTCCGTTTTCTATAATCATTTGAAATTTGAACCCTCTGAACACAGTTCAATTTGTCTACTAAACCACTCCAAACTATTCAGATTTTGAGCTCAAAATTTAAGTTTAAGTCTGAGCTTACGAAAGCGTTTAATAAGATGCAAAAAATAACGCCGAAAAAGAGTCATTCTTTACTCCAAAGTCTAAAGCGCCCTCTATCGGCATTTTTTGAAATTGATCTTTATAACTTATTTTCACGAAAATACCTACATAAAGAATAGTTTTAGTGAAAACCGCAAATCAATCGACCAATTTTTCCGTTTTTTATAATCATTTGAAATTTCAACCCTCTGAACACAGCTCAGTTTGTGCTACTTAAAACCACTCCCAAATTCAGATTTTGAGCTCAAAATTTAAGTTTGAGTCTAAGCTTACGAAAACATTTAATGAGATGCAAAAAATACCGGCAAAAAATAGTTGTTCGTTACTCCAAAGTCTAAAGCGCCCTCTATCGGCATTTTTTGAAATTTATCTTTATAATTTAATTTCAAGAAAATGCCGACTTAAAGAATAATTTTAGTGATAACCGCAAATCAATCGACCGATTTTTCCGTTTTTTATATTTATTTGAAATTTTGGTCCCTAAACTTTAATGGCGGTTATCTCCTTTGGAAAACGTTTTGGACCCTTGGTCTCCTATTTAATATTGTTTGTCTTGATGTGTACTATCACCCCTCTTTTATTGTAAAAAAAAATTAGAATCACCCTGTATATATATATATATATCCAGGGTAATTCTAAATTGTTTTTACAAAAAAAGAGGGGTGATTGTACACATCAAGAAAAACATTTTTTAATAGGAAATCAAGGGTCCCAAACGTTTTTCGAAGGAGATAGTCGCCATTGAAGTTTAGGGTCCAAAATTTCAAATAAACATAGAAAACGGAAAAATTGGTCGATTGACTTGCGGTTTTCATTGAAACTATTCTTTATGTCAGTATTATCTTGAAAACAAATTCTAAAGATGAATTTCAAAAAATACCGTTAGAGGGCGCTTTAGACTTTCGAGTAACGAACAACTATTTTTTGCCGTTATTTTTTGCATCTCATTAAACGCTTTCAAAAGCTTAGACTTAAGCTTAAATTTTGAGCTCAAAATCTGAATAGTTGGAAGTGGTTAAGTTGCGCAAACTAAACTGTGTTCAAGTGGGAAGGAAGGTTCAAATTTCAAATGATTATAAAAAACGGAAAAATTGGTCAATTCGTTTGTGGTTTTCGCTAAAACTATTCTTTGTGTCAGTATTTTCTTGAAAATAAATTTTAAAGATAAATTTCAAAAAATGCCGATAGAGGGTGCCTGAGACTTTGGAGCTACATTACAAATATTTTTAATCGTTATTTTTTTAAATCTCATTAAATGGTTTCAAATGCTTAGACTTGAACTTAAATTGTAATCTGAATTGTTGGGAGTTGTTAAGCAGGGCCGTAGCTAGAAGTGAACAATGAGGGGGCTGAAGAAATTGTAGGGGGGGGGGGGCTCATGTTGTTTCTTTCTGTCTTTGACGCAAAAAGATAAATGAATGCATATTCACATCGTAGGTATTGTGTTTCTTATTAAACTGTTATAATAACTTCATTTTAAGCTTAGAAAAGTATATGATGATTAAACTTTTGAGTATATAACTGGAGCAAAATTAAACGTCATGTTAGCTTCATATGTACAAATAGGATGAGGGCGTGTTGAAATACTTATTTTAGATACTATTTAGTAATTCTGAAAAATTATAAAAGGGTCTCAAAACTAAATTAGATTTTTGAACAGAATTTCATTGGAATTTTCAGAACAGAAATTCATTTATTGGCCTTGGAATCTTTTCCAGGGTGGGGGGAGGGCTCAAAATATTTTAGGGGGGGGCTGAGCCGCACATAGCGCCCCCATAACTACGGCCCTGTTTTAAAGTTTGTTAAGTAGCGCAAAATTGAACTGGGTTCGAGGGGGAGGGAGGGTTTCAACTCCTGAAGACAGTTTAGTTTGCGTTTCTTAACCCCTCCCAACGATTGCAATTTTGAGTTCAAAATTTAAGTCTAAGCTTTTGTAAGCATTTAATTAGACACAAAAATTAACGGTTAAAAATAGTTGTAGGTTATTCTAAAGTTAAAAGCGCCCTCTAAAGGATTTTTTTGAAATTTATCTTTATTTTTTTTTCAAGGAAATACTGACATAAAGAATAGTTTTAGCGAAAACAGCAAACGAATCGACCAATTTTTCCGTTTTTTATAATCATTTGAAATTTGCACATCCCCCCCCCCCATGAACACAGTTTAGTTTGCGCTACTTAACCACTCCCAACTATTCGGATTTTGAGCTCAAAATTTAAGATTAAATCTAAGCTTCTGGACACTTTTAATGAGATGCAAAAAATAACGGCAAAAAAAGTTGTTCGTTACTTCAAAATCAAAAGCGGCCTCTATCGGCATTTTTTGAAATTTATTTTCAAGAAAATACTGACATAAAGAATAATTTTAGTGAAAACAGCAAAGCAATTGACCAATTTTTCAGTTTTTAATGTTTATTTGAAATTTTTGACCCTAAACTTTAATAGCGGTTATCTATTTCAGAAAACGTTTGGGACCCTTGGTTTCCTATTTAATAATGTTTGCCTTGATGTGTACTATCACCCCTGTTTTTTTGTAAAAACAATTTAGAATTACCCTACATATATATATATATATATACAGGGTGTCCGAAAAGTCTGGAAACGGTCGAATAACTCGAGAAATATATATCAGATTGAATAACAAAAATGTATGTATTAAATATTTTTAAAATAAGCTATTCAGTGATACTAAATTTGACCCTCGCAAACGACCCCCTGGGGGGGTCAAAGGGGGTCCAACTTTGAAATCTTAAATTATAACCCCCATTTTTTATTGCAGATTTGGAATCTACATTCAAAAATACGTAACTTTTGTATTTAATGTTTATTTCAAATCCTTCTTGATCACGGTGTAATCGGGCATATTCGACAGATACATATTTCGATTTTCCCAACAATGTTTTTCCTTCTTGGAACCCGATTGGCGAGAACTTTTGACGTCAAATTCCCCGTCTTTTGCAGGAATACCGTTTCTCGAAAACCGCGAGTGGCGATTATTTCGATGGTGCTATAATCTTTTATATGGTTTTCTCTACAAAAAGTCATTGAAATATATTATATTAGTTTTCTATTCCGATTTTTATTTTATCCTGACAAACATTTCTAACTAAAAACTTGTGTATTTCGAACTTTTAACGCATAAATAAGCACCTCCCCTTAGAGGTCTGCACGGGCCCGGGCTTGGTCCGTGACCCGCCGGCAGAATCAGAATAATTTTCTCAACGGGCCGAGCCGACAAACAAAATAAACGGGCCGGGCCGGCAATAAAATTGAACGGGCCATACGGGCCGGGCCGATAAAAAAATTTTCGGGCCTGCCGGCCCTTTCTGAAGATTTAAGCAGAAACGATAAAATATGATCTATTTTCAACACAAATGCTTTTAACGAGAATAAATATAAATGTGCGTCACGAGCCATACTAGTTTGACAGCATCAATATAAAAATGTAACTTGTACAGTGTGAGATCGACAACGGACAGTTAAATTGTGTGTAGCCCGTTTTAATATTTGTTTAGCTGACTCATACCGGACCAAGATCAAGCTTGCATTATTTTTCTAGATATAGTCTTGTCGGACCGGAACAAGATTTAATTGTTCTCAAGATCTGTAGGGCAGGCAACATGATTTGTAAAATTATTAACAGCGATAAACAAAATGTTAGATTAATTATGTTAGATTAATCTTTGGATATATACTTCTTAATAGTTTTTAAATTAATTTCTCAGTAACGCGCTTCTCTCAGTTTGGCGCATTTTCAGATTAATTTTTAATTGTAAAAATATAAAAGTGATAAGCCTGACTATTGAAGGCATTTGGAATCGAATAGCATTTTTCATTTTTGGTGAATAAAATACTTGCATAACCTTGTTCAGATACAATAGTTTCTCAAATGGTTGCAGGTTTTTCTCTCTTCCCATGCTATCGCTTCCGGAAATTGTATTGAAAACGCTAACTATAACAATAATTTATTTCCTTTCAGTATTCTTAAATTGCTTGTATCAAAAAAGGATAATGCCATTTGATTATATAGTTTCTGAATAAAGATATCTGCTATGTGTTTCTGAGAAAAAAAAAATTAGAAATGTATCAGAAAGGCGCATATTTGAATTAACGAATGAATTTGGATTTAAAATCTTTAATAAAATGATATAGAAATATTTTTTTAAATCTTCTTTTTACAGCTTCAAAAGTTATGATGTTTTAACTTTGTTTCTTTTTCCTTTTATTCTAAGCCATATTAATTTTTTGATGAATATTTACTTGATTGTCGAAAGCCTAAGAATCTTAGTAATCACTAATGTTGCTAATGTGCATTTCCTGTAAAATATACTGCAAAATCATCCCATAGATATGTATGCAGTATTCTTTAAAGACATCTTAATTATATGAAAGAAATATGAATTTTTTAGAAATCGTAGAAATTGTAACGGGCCAAAACGGGCCGGGCCTGTTCTCACTGATTTCTGTATGGGCCGGGCCGGGCCTAAAATATAAAAATTTAAAAGGGGCGGGCCGGGCCCGAGCCAAACTTTTGAGTTTTACAACGGGCCGAAAAAATCTTCCTACGGGCCGGGGCCGGGCCTGGAAATTCCGGCCCGTGCAGACCTCTGTCGAATATGCCCGATTACACCGTGATCAAGGAGGATTTGAAGTAAATATTAAAAACAAATTTACGTATTTTTGTCTGTAGATTTCGAATCTGCAATAAAAAAATGGGGGTTGTAATTTAAGATTTCACAGTTGGACCTCTTTGACCCCCAGAGAGTCGGTTGCGGGGGTCAAATTTAGTATCACTGAGTAGCTTATTTAAAAATATTTAATACATATATTTTTTGTTTTTCAATCTAATATGTATTTCTCGAGTTATTTGAGCGTTTCCAGACTTTTCGGACACCCTGTATATATAAATATATATATATTTATAATTTCCTCTTAGATTTTAACTCAATCATTTATTAGATATTATTAAATTAATGATTTTTGGAAAGCATGACAGATTAAAATTGAAAATGTTTTAAGTGATCGCTTAGCATTAGAGTTCCTGTAATCCTATTTTTATCATGCTCTTTAAGTGAACTTGGTTTTTCGATATAAAACAGGAATTTTGCAATCAATTTTTCGCTCAATTCTCAATATACTAGAATTATAAAAATAATATGTATAAATGTGTTTTCGATGACAATACAATATTGAACTTAGCTATTTCGGCTCATTTTTTTTATTCAAAACTCTGAATATAAAGAATAAGTATCTAATGTTTATAAAAGAGCTTTTTTAAAAAACAACTACTCTTCATTTTATTTATATGTACTGGCGATGTTCCATTAACACATATTATTTCAGGTAGGTTACGGTGTATGTATCATATGTTTTCTATAAACAACATTCTTTACAATTGTTTTATCTTTAAAAAATTCATATAAACTCATAGCTGCTAAAACAAACATTTTCAGACACAAAATATTAAGTAATATGAAAGCCTAGCAGAAAATCGCGATTATTAAGTAATTAATATTCTCTAAATATATTTTGAAGCCGTGATTTATACAAACAACTTTAAAATTATTCGTCTTAACAATTTGCAACTTTAATGAAATTCAACTTTTATGGTAAAATGCATTCAGTCTGCGTCCAATGCCTCGAAGTTTGTCATATTTTACCGGCTTAGGAATGCTCCAAGTTCGCGATACATGCACTTCAGATTCAGGAGTTTGCAGCAGAGTTTTCATGCATTATTCAAGAACCTTTAGAAATCTGCCATTATTTAGATTCTTTGAGCTTGTTTTAAAATATGCATTTTGATTTTTACTCTGCCATTTATTAAATGTTATTAAATGAATGCTTTTGGGAACGTATGGCAGACTTAAAATTGAAAATGCTTTAGGGGATCGCGTAGAATATAGCATCTCTAATCCTTCTATTTTTATTATGCTCTTTAATCCATCTTGGTTTTTGGATAAAGAGATGAACATACATCAAGAAAGCCAGGAAAATGACATATAAAAAAGACTACTCGATTTTTATAAAAACATTACTCACATTTTTTTAAAAAGAAATATCTATAAGATGTTGCTAGTAGCTATTATTTTAGTACTTCTGATTTGAACTACCTAAAAAATAACAAGAAATATGCTATAGCGCCATATTTATACCTGTTAAAGAACTAAAACGCGCATGCCAGGAAAATGAAATTCATTTCAGCGACAATCACATTTAATTATAGAAAATTTTGTGTAAAATATACTTTTTTACTTTCCTCATATATTTGTTTTATAAGGTACAAATATTATTTAGAAATTAAAAGTGCTAGAAAAGATATTTATACAGCATAAAAGAAGCCCATTTATTTTGTACACACATCACAGTCTGACACACCAGGAAATTGACAACATAAAATTCTAGATCTTTTAATTCCTTTATTTATGTTATTTTAAATGCAATGTCTCTTGAATCTACTTCTAAGAGTATTTTTATTAAAATGAATCAAAAGAAATTAGATTATACAGCATTTAATAGGAAATTTATTACACGACTGCAATTTCTGTATTTTTTTAACCTTCCACTGTATGCAGCGTGTGTTTTCTATAAACAGCATTCTTTAAAATTCTTTTATCTTAAAAAAAGTTCACGCTACTTCATAGCTCTTAAAACAATTATTTTTAGCAGTGAAACATTGAATAACGTGAAAACTCAGCAGAAAATAGCCGTTAATAAATTATTTAATATTCTCTAACTAAATTTTGAGAACCGTGATTCATTGAAACAACTTTAAAATTATTCGTCTTAACAAATTAAAACTTTAATGAAATTCAAATTTTACGGTAAAATGCCTTCAGCCGGCATCCAATGCCTTGAAGTTTGCAATAATTCACCGGCTTAGGAATACTCCGAACTCGCGATACGTGCACTTTAGATTCAGAAGTTTGTAGCAAAAGTTTTGATGCACTATTCAAGAGCCTTAGAAATATGTCATTACTTAGATTGTTTAAACTTGTTTTAAAATATGCACTTTGATTTTTACTCTGCCATTTATTGAATATTATTAAATGAATGCTTTTGGGAACATATAGCAGACTGAAAATGCTTTAGAGGATCACTTAGCACTAAGTTTCTGTAAACCTTCTATTTTTACTATGCTCTTTAATTCAACGTGGTGTTTAGATGTAAAGATGGAATTTTTCACTCCTCTGTTACGGATAGGATCACAATACATTTATTTACACTGTTCTTATAAGAATTTTGAGCTACGCTAAAATTTATTTCAATCAGGAGAAGCTTAATAGAGTTTAAAATTCTCTTTCAGTGTTGTCCAATAATAAATGGAAATGTTCTGGAATTATTTTGTATCGCACTGTATAAGATCTACAGGGTGTTTCTAAACTCATGGTACAAACTTTAAAGGTAGGTAGAACACCTAGTAACAATCATTTATTGCATAGGAATGTATGGGACCAAGTGAAACATTATGGTAAAGACACCAGGGTGGCAATTGTGACCCTTTATTAATTTTCAAAATTTATCATTCATACCAGAAAATTTTTATGCTATCCTTTTGTTGACATTTCATGATTACTTAATAGTAAAATTCTTCTTTGAAAATTTTTGGTATGAAATTTTTTAAATAAAAAAAGCTCAAAAAAGGCAAACTTATCAAAAAAATGCGTGAATAAATATATATATATATATATATATATATTTACAATATAATTTACAAGTAAAGAATAATGCATACAATAATATTACAACGAGTGTTCAAAATTTCGCCCTCCAACTGTGATAGATGCTTCGCAGCGTACGTCGGTGGAACGATTGACGTACATTTCTATATGTCAGGCATTTCCCGCACATGTGCAACAGCTTCGGGTATGCGAGATACTAGATTTTCGTCTGAGTCAACTGGAGTATCATAAACAAGACTCTTCAAATGACCCCATAAAAAAAATCAAGGCTCGATAAATCGGGAGATCGTGGTGGCCAAGGAACTGGTCCATCATGCTTAATTCACCGCATCCCAAATGTGGCATTCAGGTACTGCGCACATCAGCGGTGAAGTTCGTGGGCTCTCCATCATGTTGAAATTACATCCGGTTACGAATGGCGATCGGAACATCTTTCAGGAGTTCTGATAAAACCTGTTGCAAAAAAAAATAAGGTAACAGTGACCAACCTAGCCTCTTTGGTAGTAGGTATGGGCGAATCAAATAATTATTAACAATACCCGCTCAAAAATTCACAAAAAATCATTGTTGATAAGCATGTAGCCGCGTTGCATGTGGATTATTGGTTGCCTAAAGATGGCAATTGTGCGCATTAAATACACCCCCGCGTGTAAATACTGCCTTGTCTGTAAATAGAATATGAACAGTAAAATCTGGCTGCAATACATGTTGCTGAAAAACCCTCTGGCAAAAGTTCAACCGCAGAAGATTCAAAGTCTTCCAGATTCAAAGTTTGTACAGGTTGAAAACAGAAGAGTTGAAATCGATTTTCATTTAACACTCTCAAAACAGTCGGATGACTCACACCTAAATTCTGGACAAAACAGCTCTTGTACTTGATTCGAGCCTTTCACTCTCAAAATTCAAAATAATTTCTTCCAGGCTTGCACTGCGTTTAGCACTTTCTCGCCCAGTTTCCTGTCTGGTTACGTGGAAAGAACCTGTTTCAGAAAGTTGACAGTACATGCGCTGAAATATTCCATGATCAGGCATTCTTCTGCTAGGAAACTGCTCCTGATACATTCTTAGGGCATCTCTGGCGTTTCCATCTGCACGACCACAGATGAAATGCATGTCAGCTTTTTCGACATATGTAAAGTCTTCCATGACGAACAATAGCAGAATTAAAAATGGCGATTTATTTTACTTGAATGCATGTTATTGAGCAGCAACAGTCACTTACTGTCTTCTACCGCCAGTGGAATCAACCAAAAACTTCATTTTTATTTTAAAAAATTTCTATTTCTATTTCCATTTTCAATTCTTCAAAATTTCGATTTCGCACCAAAAATTTACAATGAAGAATTTTATTATTAACTAATTATGAAATCTCAAGAAAAGGATAGCATAAAGATTTTCTGGTATGAAGGAAAAATTTTGAAAATTAAAAAAGGAGCCTAATTGTCCCCTTGGTGTTTTTACCCTAATGAGTCCACTTGGTCCCATACTTTCCTTTACAATAAATGATTGTTACTGTGTGCTCTACCTACCCTTAAAGTTTGTATCATGAGTTTAGAAACACTCTGTATGTAATGTCCCCACCAAGTGATACATACAAAAAAATTTTACATTTAAAAACGAGCGCCACAACTGAAAACGCCCTTCTAGAAATTATCGCTCTTAGGCATAATGTAGCTGAACAATTTTGTGTGTGTCTGTATATGAATTATAAATGCTATCCAAACCACTTTCATCTGTAAGCATTATCGTGTATCTCTCCAGACTTATAAATGTCAAGATGGTTGAAATGAAAGCAGGAAATTTCGGTTCCGACATTTTGGTAATACCGTTTACTTACATAACTGTATTTTTTGTTAATTATTCTTCTAAATTGTTAAATTCTATTAATTATTCTTTTGTTAATTATTCGTCTAATTATTCTTCTAAATATTTTGTAAAAATAAGTCTAATTACCCATTTAATAAATCAGTTCTAATTTTAAAAAACATCTAAAAATCAAATTATTTTTTAAATATGTTAGTCTGATTACCTTAGACACTAACGTAAATAATTATTCAGTTTCAATTCTTGTATTAATAATTCAGTATATATAGGTTTAATATAACCATGTAAGCATAAAAAAAAACTTTTTTGAAAAAAAACCATTTTTACATTTTTTATTATATGCACTAGCGATATTCCATACATATACGTATGTTACGTTCTATGTTGCGTATGTTTTCTACAAACAGTATTCTTTATAATTGTTTTATCCTTGAAAAGTTCACGCGAATTCATCGCTACTAAAACAAACATTTTCAGCAGAGAAACATTGAGTAATGGAAAGCTCACCAGAAAATCGCGATTAATAATTTATTTAATATTCTCTAACTATATTTTGAAGCCGTGTTTTATTGAAACAACTTTAAAATTATTCGTCTTAACAATTTACAACTTTGATGAAATTCAAATTTTACGGTAAAATGCATCCAGTCCCTATCACAATGCCTCCAAATTTGCAATACTTCTCCGGCTTAGGAATGCTCAGAACTCGCGAAACGTGCACTTCAGATTCAGAAGTTTGTAGCAGATGTTTTGATGCATTATTCAAGAGCCTTAGAAATACGTCAATATTTAGAATCTTTGAGCTTGTTTTAAAAGAAGCATTTTGATTTTTAATCTGCCATTTATTAAATATTATTAAATGAATGCTTTTGGGGACGTATGGCAGACTTAAAATTGATAATGCTTAAGGTGATCGCTCAGCATAGAATTTCTGGTATCCTTCTGCTTTCATTATGCTCTTTAATTGAAGTTGTTGTTTTTTATATAAAAATAGACTTCTGCAATCCATTTTTCGCTCACTTCTCAATATATTAGAATCTTTCTATTCTTAAAAAGTAACTAACTCTGTCACTACCGCTGACCTTTTTTTGTGTGCGTGTGTGTGTGAATGTAGATTTTTTCGTTAATATTAAAAAAGCTGTTGCATACAAAAATATGAAAAAAGGTGGTATTATAGAGAAACGTTTGATAAACACTCTGGTGTAGAATGTTTTTAATCAAATAACTATTTTAAGAGATATTTAATTATAAATTTCACCAAAATCGTTCCATTTAAAAAGTTTTATAGAAGCAAAAATTATACTTAGGAATGTAATAATTTTTAGATCATTTTATACATTAGAAGTCCTGGTGTGCAGATTGTATTAATTTTTATTAATTTCACTCATTTTTTGAGGAATTATTTCCATTTTAAATTCAAATTGTTTACATTTCAATAGATATTTTTTCATATTTTAGAAAAGAAAATTATTACTTACCCACCATACATGGTATAAGCATCTTGCTCATACGTAGTATAGGGATAAATCTTGCAATCATTTTTAAAATCGAAAAACAAAATTGAATGATTTATACGTTTCAGAAACTAGAGATTCCAAAAAACATTTTCAGAAAGGAAAATATCCGTCCTTCTGTCTGTGTGTCTGTAAACGCTCTATCTACCAAACCAATTGAGAAACGTGAAATTTCGTGTGTACTTATTATGTCATAATGGAAGGAAGCCTATTTAATATAAATAACCTTGATTATCCGGAATAACTTTTTTCGGACTTTTAAAATATTCGTTCTAATGAAAAGTATATAAAAATTATCGATTTTTTTTTTATGAAGTGGATGTAAAAGACAATAAAATAACACAAATTTTTCATATAGTTCAAACCTGAACTAGCAAAACTCTGAATTAAGATACCTAATATGAGAATGTAACCATTATAAAAAAGCTTTTTAAAAACAGCTATTTTTATTTTTCTTTATTATATGCGCTGGCTATGTTCCATAGTTATGCATATGTTACGTTGTATGTTGCATATTTTTTCTGGGAACAGCATTCTTTACATTTGTTTTACCTTTAAAAAAATGATGTTAACTGATAACTACACTATCTACCAAAAAGTATTTGTACACTTTCAGTTTTTGACATTTTGTCAAATATTTAAAAATATACTGGTCGGATTCTTCTGGAACTTCAGAAATATAAAGATTATGTTTCACTTTATATTTATTTACATTCATTTGTTAAGCGGGTAATTAGGGGACCGGCAAAAAAACAAAGAATAATAGAAATATTTGGGATCGCCCTGTACATGAAAATGCCCGAAACGACTTATCGCTTTAGAATACAAATATATGAATACAGTAGAATATGTACACTAATTTTTGTGAGAATAGCATGTATATTTATGGCAATAGAGCGATTTTTTTGAAAAATTCAAAAAATTCTGGTATGTTTTTTGTTTATATCATGCTGGGTTTTTGACCAAATTTAACGCAAATTTCAGAAAAATTGGCAAAATGCAGTAGAAAAAATGCAGCGCAATTGGAATATAAATATATTAAATATTTTATGAAATATGAGTAGTTTTATGAAATAATTTTTATCTGCGCATGCGCGAACGATAAAAACAATTCTTTTACATCATTTAATAGTCAATTCTATGGAGTAACTTATAAAAAAAATCCAATGAAATATCGTGAAAATTCAAAAAGATATCATTATTATAAGTAAGCTGTTTTTACATTGCTCTCTAAAAACGGCTGAATGATAAGGGATTCTCCACAAATTGATATTTTATATTGACTGACTTTTAGGAAAAAATTAGTATTTAATGTATACAATATCTAATACAATATTTCTGTTAATAAGTATCTTGACATCTGTGATGGAAAAGAATAAAAGCCCTTTTCCTTTTCTATCACAGGTGTCAAGATACTTATTAGCAGCAATATTGTATTCATTAAATAGTACTAATTTTTTCCTAAAAGTCAGTTAATAAAAAATGTCAATTTGTGGAGAATCCCTTATCATTCAGCCGTTTTTAGAGAGCAATGTAAAAACAGCTTACTTATAATAATGATATATTTTTGAATTTTCACGATATTTGATTGGATTTTTTTTATAAGTTACTCCATAGAATTGACTATTAAATGATGTAAAAGAATTGTTTTTATCGTTCGCGCATGCGCAGATAAAAATTATTTCATAAAACTACTCATATTTCATAAAGTATTAAATATATTTATATTCCAATTGCGCTATATTTTTTTTAATAGATTTTGCCAATTTTCCTGAAATTTGCGTTAAATTTGGTCAAAAACCCTCTATGATATAAACAAAAAACATACCAGAATTTTTTGAATTTTTCAAAAAAATCGCTCTATCGCCATAAATATACATGCTATTCTCACAAAAATTAGTGTACATATTCTACTGTATTCATATATTTGTATTCTAAAGCGATAAGTCGTTTCGTGCATTTTCATGTACAGGGAGATCCCAAATATTTCTATTATTCTTTGTTTTTTTGCCGGCCCCCTAATTACCCGCTTAACAAATGAATGTAAATAAATATAAAGTGAAACATAATCTTTATATTTCTGAAGTTCCAGAAGAATCCGACCAGTATATTTTTAAATATTTGACAAAATGTCAAAAACTGAAAGTGTACAAATACTTTTTGGTAGATAGTGTATAAAAACACACCTTTTCAGCAGCGAAACATTAAGTTATGCGAAAACTCAGCAGAAAATCGCGATTAATAACTTATTTACTATTCTCTAAATATATTTTGAAATCGTGATGTATTAAAACAACTTTAAAATTATTCGTCTTAACAATTTACAATTTTAATGAAATTCAACTTTTACGGTAAAATGCATTCAGTCTGCATCCAATGCCTAGAAGCTTGCCTTAATTCACGGGATTAGGAATGCTCCGAACTCGCTATATGTGCATTTCAGGTTCAAAAGTTTGTAGCTGAAGTTTTGATGCATTATTCAAGAGCTTTGGAAATCTGACATTACTTAGATTCTTTGAACTTGTTTTAAAATATGCACTTTGATTTTTATTCTCCTATTTATTAAATTTAATAAATGAGTGGTTTTAGTTACATTTTGGTAACTTATGACAGATAAAAATTGACACATCTTAAAATGATCGCTTAGATTAGAGATTTTGTAAACGTGTTCTTATAATGATCTTTAACTCAAGTTGGTTTTTGGATATAAATATTGAATTTTCCAATCTATTTTTCGCTCATTTCTCATTATACTAAAATTATAAAAATAATATGTACACATCTGTATTTGCTACGACAATACAATATTGAGCTTGTTTTAAAATTTGACTTTGATTTTTACAATATTTTTTGTTACTTTAATTATTCTCTTTAATATTTTGTAAAACGAGCTGTAAGTACCGATTTATTAAATCAGTTTAATTTTAAAATATCTGAAAATCTAATTATTATTGTATATGTTCTTCTGGATATATTAGACACAAATGTAACTAGTTATCCCGGCTCATTTTTTTCTATTTTAAATTCTGAATATAAAGGGCTACATAAGCATGTAATGTTTATAAAAGAGCATTTTGAAAAACAACTAATTTTTTTTCTTTTATTCATTATATGTGCTGGCGATGTTCTATAAACACATTATTTTACGTAGGTTAAGTAGGTATGTGCGTGTGTCTTCTATAAACGGCATTCTTTGTAATTCTTTTATGTTTTTAAAAAATCACTTGAACTTATAGCTACTAAAACAAACATTTTTCAGCAGCGAAACGTTGAGTAATGTGAAAGATTAGCAGAAAATCGCGATTAATAAGTAATTTAATATTCTCTAACTATGTTTTGAAGCCATGATCTATTGAAACATCTTTAAAATTATTCTACTTAACAATTTACAACTTTAATAAAATTCAACTACTACGGTAAAATATATCCTATCCTCACCTAGTGCCTCCAAGTTTGCAATAATTCAACAGCTCAGGAATGAATGCTCCGAACTTGTGATACGTGCACTTCAGATTCAGAAGTTTGTAGCAGACGTTTTGATGCATTATTCAAGAGCCTTTAGAAATCTGCCATTATTTAGATTCTTTGAACTTGTTTTAAAATTTCCGCTTTGTTTTTACTCTGCTATTTATTAAATATTATTAAATGAATGCTTTTGGGAACGTATGGCAGACTTAAAATTGATAATGCTTTAGGTGATCGCTAAGCACCGAGTTTCTGTAAACCTTGAATTTTTATTGATCCTTAATTCAACGTGGTGTTTGGATATAAACATGAAATTTCTCACTACTCTATTAAAGATAGGATCAGAACATACTGTTTTTGTAAGAATTTTGAAGTACTATAAAATTTATTTCAATCAGGAAAAGCTTAACAGAGTTTTAAATTCTCTTTAATTGCTGTCCAATAATAAATGGAAATGTTCTCGAATTCTTTTGTACAGCACTGCATATGATCTATGTCATGTACCCATCAAGTAATATATACAAAAAATTGTTATATTTAAAAACGCGTACCACAAGTGAAAACGCACTTCTAGAAATTATCGCTCTAAGGCGTAATCTAGTTGAACAATTTTTTGTGTACCTGTATATGAACGATAAATGCTATCCACACCATTTTCATCTGCAAGCATTATCGTGTATCTCTCCCGATTTATAAATGTCAAGATGTTTGAAATGAAAGCAGGAAATTTCGGTTCCGACATTTTAGTAATACCATTTAGGTGCATAACCGTATTTTTTGCTAATTGGTCCAATTATTCTTCTAATAATTTTGAAAAATAAGTCTAATTACCCATTTAGTAAATCAATTCTAATTTTTTTTAAATCTAAAAATCAAATTATTTTTAAATATGTTAGTTTGGTTAGCTTAGATACTAATGTAAATAATTATTCAGTTTCAATTCTTGTATAAGTAATTCAGAGTATAAAGGTTTAAGACAACTATTTAAGCATTTAAAAAAAGCTTTTTTTTAAACAACTATTTTTACATTTATTTATTATATGCACTGGCGATATTCCATACTTATCCGTATGTTACGCTATATGTTGCGTATGTTTTCTATAAACAGCATTCTTTATAAATGTTTTATGTTTGAAAAATTCACGTAAATCATACCTATTAAAACAAACATTTTCAGCAGAGAAACATTGAGTAACGTGAAAGCTCAGCAGAAAATCGGGATTAATAAGTTATTTAATGTTCTCCAAATATATTTTGAAGCCGTGATTTATCGCAACAACTTTTAAATTATTCGTCTTAACAATTTACAACTTTAATGAAATTCAACTTTCACGGTAAAATGAATTCACTCTCTATCCAATGCCTCCAAGTTTGCTATAATTCACCGATTTAGGAAAGCTCCGAACTCGCGGTACGTGCACTTCAGATTCAGAAGTTTGTAGCAGAAGTTTTGATGCATTATTCAAGAGCCTTGGAAATCTGTCATTATTTAGACTCTTTGAACTTGTTTTAAAATATGCACTTTCATTTTTACGCTGCCATTTATTAAATATTCTTAAATGAATGTTTTTGGGAACGTATGGCAGACTTAAAATTGATAATACTTAAAGTGATCGCTTAGCATTGAGTTTCTGTAATCCTTCTATTTTTATGATGCTCTTTAATTCAACATGGTTATCGGATATAAGTTATAAGATCGGATACATCGGATATCGATTTTTCGCTCATTTTTAAATATACTAGAATTATAATACATATAAATATATGAACACATTTGTGTTTGTGATGACAATAAAATATTTTGTCCTAGCGTTTAGGTCATAACAGTATTTTTATTAATTAATCTAATTATTCTTCTAAATATTTTGAAAAAATAACATTAATTGCCGATTTATTAAATCGATTCAAATTTTAAACAAACCTAAAAGTCAAATTATTGTTAAATTTGTTTTTCTGGATTGTTTAGACACTAACGTAAATAATTATTCAAGTTAAATTTTTGCGTTAATAATTCAGAATATGAAGGTTTATGATAAGTTTGTAAGCATTAAATTTTTTTAAGCAATCATTTTTACATTTATTTATTATATGCACTGACGATATTCCATACTTCTATGTATGTTACGCTGTATGTTGTGGGTTTTTTCTATAAACATAATTTTTTACAATTGTTTTATCGTCTGAAAAAATCACACGAACTCATAGTTACTAAAAAAACATTTTCGGCAGTAGAGCTGTTGCAAATCGCGTATATTCGTTACTAAGAAACGGGTATTTTTTAACACTAGAACGCCCGGAATTTTTTCTCAAGTTTGATAATAATATTTCTCACCAGAATAATTATTCGTAATTATTTAATTGATTTGTTTAGCGTAAATCTGAGTGGATAAACTTTAAATTATTTCAAGAAAAAAATTCTGGTTCGAATTGAAGTTTAATCACATGATTGGAGTCGAATCGACTCCTTCCGGGCGTTCTAGTGCTAATAAATGAAGTACTGAATTGCTACTCAGAAATACGGCTCATTAGTCGTTACCAAGACGTGAGAAGAGAAAACTGTTCCCGAGGCAAAGTTTGAATTTTGCTCTCCCTCCTCCCCAACTTAACGCTAAACCACCCAAAATGAAGTTGATTGCATAAATTTAGCGCCTCCTAAATTTCTGCACCCGGGGCAATCGTCCCCTTCGATCCTCCCTTTCGCACGCTGCCCTTGCCACCATCCTCCATTTCGCTTCTGGCGGTCGTTACTGTGTCAGTACGCAACCGAACAAAGTGAAACTAACTACAAATGCCGCTTACACGATCTTCCCTTTCGCACGACGTTGGTCGTTACCATAGAAGTATCAATTCGTTGGTCGTTATCATAGAAGTATTCTTGTATTATTATATGATCGTTACTCGCAGGGCCGTAGCTAGAAGTCAACAATAGGGGGCTCATAATTTTTTTTTCTCTATCTCTGATGCAGAAAAATAAATTAATGCATATTCACATTGCAGGTACTATGTTTCTTATTAAATTGTTGCAATAACTTCATTTTATGCTAAGAAAAGTATAGGATGATGAAAGGTTTGAGCATATAACTAGTGCAAAATTAAACATTATGTTAGCTTCCTATGTACAAACAGGATGAGGAAATGTTGAAACACTTATTTTAGATACAATTTAGTAATTTTGCAAAACTATGAAAGAGGCATGAGACTAAATTAGAAATTTGAACAGAACTTCATTTGGATTTTCGAAACAGAAATTCATTGAGTGACCTTGGAATCTTTTCCAGGGGGGGGGGGGGGGGCTCAAAATATTTTAGGGGGGGCTCAGCCGCCCATAGCGCCCCCTTAGCTACGGCCCTGGTTACTCGTGTCAATTCAATACGCAACCGAACAAAATGAAACTTCAAATGCTGGCAGTTATTTTCGTATCTAGTGTATGCATATCATTCTGTTTGTATCAGTTATTTTAAAATCTCTAATGATTTGGATTTCGTACGAACTTGTCGATACATTTATTTATTTTATTATAAAAAGAAAAAGAAATAAAAAGTAGATATACTTTTCTGAAGCATCAAATGATAAAGCAAAATGTGATTCATATTTATGCCAAGTGAAGTATTCAGTTAAAGGGAGTTCAACAACAAATTGGGGGGGGGGCATTTATTGTTAAAGCATCTCAGAGCTTACGAATTTAGAAAAAAATACTTGTAAGTGGTGTATATTAATGCCATCTGAAAGATTTTTATTTCCAAAATCAGGTTATTTATTATCTGAAGACCCCCTCTCCTCCCAAAACCGAAACAAAGGAGGGTGGGAAGGACCAGCGCCGTGCGAAAGGAGGGGGGCGGTCACCCCGGGCGCGGAACTATAGGGTGCCTCAAATTTATACTACCAACGTCATTTTTGGTCTGTTACAAGAAAAAGTTTGGTGAGGGGGCGCCAAATTGAAACTTTGCCCCGGGCGCAGTATTCTCTTCGCACGTTCCTGATTATGCACTCGAATTTTCCCCCATCCTATTTTTTCTTAGCAAAAATGAAGTTATTGCAACAGTTTAATCAGAAACATAGTAACTACAGTGTAAATATGCACTAATTTACCTTTCTGTGTCACAGAGAGAGAGAAAAAATATATGAGCACCCCCCTAATAATTCACTTTTCGTTACGACCCTGGCTGCCCTGATTTTAATATTTTGTTCGTGTTTTTAAAATAAAACTTGGAAACTTTATTAAGGGTGTATTTCGATTCAAACTGCTTATTTTCCGATTTTTTTAAAAATATTCATTGTTGCTCTCAAATGCATCAAACTGGCAAATTGTCTTATTTAGAAAGTACATAAAGTGCCGTAATTGTCGATTCTTTGATAAATGCAGAAAATATTGCAAAAAAATAATCAAAAACGGCCTTTTGAACCGATTTTTCCGAAGCGGGAGATCTGGGGAAAAAAGAGTTCTTTTGAGAGGGTAATTGTTTAAAAATCAAGTTCTAATGAATTGGACGTAAAATGACATCACACGGCACCTTATACATCTCTTCAAAAATCCACTCAGCAAGTTTCATGTTTCTACTTTTAAAAATGTGCCTGAAATTGTATCAGAAAATTTCAAGCTGTGAAAGGTGGAAAGAGTTTTTTCGAATACACTCTTAAATGTAACTTTTACGGACAGATGGCAGCACTTAACGAATTCTTCCAGAGATTTTTCGCTACGGTATATTCCGTTTTATAGTACGTTTGATGACTGCAAATACTCGATTTCTGAACACGAGTAACGAAACGAATACTTTCTAACGGGTAGAGAATCCGAAATTAACAATATCATAAGGTTATTCATTTTTTCGTTATTTTTGCAGCACTATTCAGCAGCGAAACACCGAGTAATGTGAAAACTCAACAGAAAATCGCGTTAATGAGTTTCTTAATATTCTCTAAACATATTTTGAATGCGTGATTTATTGAAACAACTTTAAAATTATTCGTCTTAACAACTTTAATGAAATTCAAATTTTACGGTAACATGCATTCAGCCTGCATCCAATGCCTTGAAGTTTGCAATAATTCACCGGCTTAGGAATACTCCGAACTCGCTATATGTGCATTTCAGGTTCAGAAGTACCTGGCAGAGTTTTAATGCATAATTCGAGAGCCTTAGAAATCTGCATTGTTTAGATTCTTTGAACTCTTTTTAAAATCCGCACTTTTATTTTTACTCTGCTATTTATTAAATCTTACTAAATAAATGTTTTTGGGAACGTATGGTAGACTTAAAATTGAAAATGCTTCAGCTGATAACTTAGCATAGGGTTTTTGTAAATTTTCTATTTTTATTATTGCTCTGTAATTCAACTTGATTTTTGAATATAAATATGGAATTTTGCAATCGACTTTTTGCTCACTTCTCCAAATACTAGAATTATAATAATGATATACATGTTGTGCTTTTGCGATGCAACAAAGCAGTATTGAACTTTTTTTTTTTTTTTTTTTTTTTTTTTTTTTACAATATTTTTTGATGATTTAATTATTTTGATAAATATTTTGCAAACAGAAATGTAATTACCAATTTCAGTCACAAATTAATCAGTTACAAATTAAAAATTATCTAAAAATCTAATTTTTATTATATATGTTATTATGAAGGCAAATCTGGATTATCTGGATATTCTGGATCTTAGACACAAATGTAAGTAGTTATTCTGGCTCAATTTTTTTATTCAAAACACTTAATATAATAAGTTAGGATAAACAAGTGATATTTATAAAAGTGCTTATTTAAAAATAACTATTTTTCCTTTTATTTATTATATGTACAGACGATATTCCATAAATATATATTATTTTCTGTCGACTACGTTGTATGTTGCGTATGTTTTCTAAAAACAATATTTTTTAGAATTGTTTTTCTTTTTAAAAAATTCATGTTAACTCGTAGCTACTAAAACGAATATTTTCAGCAGCGAAACATTGAGTAATGTGATAGCTCAACAGAAAAAAGCGTTTAACAAGTAATTTAATATTCTCTAAATATATTTTGAAGCCGTGATTTATTGAACAACTTTAAAATTATTCGTCTTAACAAATTACAACTTAAATGAAATTCAAATTTTACGGTAAGATGCATTCAGCCTGCATCCAATGCCTTGAAGTTTTCAATAATTCACCGGCTTAGCAATACTCCGAACTCGCGATACGTGCACTTTAGATTCAGAAGTTTGTAACAGAAGTTTTGATGCATTATTCAAGAGCCTTTAGAAATCTGTCATTATTTGGATTCTTTGAACTTGTTTTAAAATATTCACTTTGATTTTTACTCTTCCATTTATAAAATATTATTAAAGGAGTGCTTTGAAAAACGTATAGCAGACTTAAACTTGAAAAGATCACTTAGGTGATCACTTAGCATAGAGTTTCTCTAATCCTAATTTTATTAAGCTCTTTAATACAACCTGGGTTTTGGATATAAAATGGGATATTACAATCGATTTTTCTCTCACTTCTCAATATACTAGATTTATAAAAGAAAATATGTACACATGTGTGTTTATGATGACAATAAAATATTGAACTTGTTTTGAAATTTGCACTTTGATTTTAATTCTACCACTCATGAAATGTAATTAAATGAGTGCTTTTGGGAACGTATGACAGATTAAATGTAAAAATTCTTAAAGCGATCCTTAGCATAGAATTCTTATAATCCCTTTATTTTTATTATGCTCTTCAAATCAAAATGGTTTTTGAATATGAAGATGGAATTTTGCAATCGACTTCTGCTGACTTCTCAATATACTAGTATTATAAAAATAATATGTACGCATGTGTCTTTGCGATGACAATACAATATTGAATTTGCCTTAAATATGTACTGTTGAACTGTATTTTCTTTTAAAGTTTTTCTGTACATAAAGAATGGGAAATGATTACTATCCCGGTTAATCTATGCATCTGGAAAAGGCAATGTTGAATTTTGTTCTATTTCTAATGTAAAGTTAATGCTATCACTTAGTTTATTGACTTTCTGAAGAAAAATGTGTAGATCAGGTAAAATGTAAGTCCATAAGATGACTACATCATCCACATATCTTAATCAACATACCCGTTTCTTTTTAAATGAACTGAAAACTCTCTTCTCCAAAGTTCTAAGAGCAAATTTTGCAAATAAAACCGATACAAGTGAGCCCATTGGTGTTCTATGAAGTTTTCTGTAAATAACATCATAAATATGAAAATATTACTGAAAATTTTTGGATTCAGACCTGCTTTCAATGAAGTTTTAATGTCACTAGTTAAACTGAGATTGCAATCTATCAGTGAATAAAATATAACTTTAATTTTATCCATATCTATTGAAGGAAATAATGAAACGACATCCAAGCTTGCCAGAACTATGTGTTAGCATTGAGAGGGTATTTTTTTTTCCTTTTATTCATGAAATCAGTAGTAAGACTCAATAATGTAATGTGAAACTAGAAGGATTAATTTCAAGAAAATCACGAAAGCTTTTTCTAAAAAATAATTTCGAGTAACATAATGAGATACAATGGGTATAAGCGGTATGTTTAATTTACGATCTTTTAACCTTCCAATGAGCATCGGTGTACTTCCTGTATAATTAACTTTAATTTTTAGGCCATTTACCATCACGTACTAATTTTTCCACTTTTCTAAAAATAGTATCATTCAGATCTTTATCGAGTATTTCGCAAACTATGTCTGAGTATAATACACAGATGGGTATTAGGGTGGGCCGAAAAAAACTTTTTTTCGATTTTCGATGATGGCGGGTGCGGAAAAGTGGCCACTGGTGGCACTCAGTTTACACAAAAAATTTGAGATTTTTTTGGGCAATTCCTTACCCTGCCGCAAATGGCTTAAAATTTTGCAAAAATGCCGATTTTTGAAATTTTTTTAGCAAAAAATTTAAAAATGTTAAATTAAGTTTATTTTGGTTGTATTTAGTTGGAAAAGTATATTTAATGTGCCAAATGTTTAAGTAATCTTTAATTATGCATTATTTTAGTGCTATGTTCTTTAAAAATGCATAGCTTTTAGCTTGTTTTGCGTTCGGTACCAAAGCGAAACAACCCGGAACTCACCACGAGGAGATACGCCGAGTTTTACCCGCCCTCCTACTCACAGAATTTTATATTCAAAATACACTGAATCGCATTTATGCTACAAAGCCCTTTTTAGAAATGAAATTTGATGTCATTTCTTGTGCTGCAGTTTTGCTCTAATGAAGGTAGCGCTTCCTTCATTCCCGTATATCTTTAGTGTAGCTTTTGTCACAATTTTAACGTCTAACTGTTTCCACACCCTGGGAGTGACTTGGAAAGCAGACAAATGATTCATCCAATATGGATCCTGAAATTATGTTTTCTCCCATATCTTCTTGTGATAAGGTTTTTGATATAAAAGGTTCGCTTGATTTTCGCTGAGACCCAGTCGATACACTCATAGCGTTCCGTTGCTTTAATGTTTAGCTTTGGAACTTGAAATTCTCGTTGGTTTTTATCTTCCTAAACTGCGGCATACTTTTATTCTTTCCCTTGCCATTCTTATAATATGTTGTCTATTATCGGTTGTCATTGCTATTTGTAAATTCTCGGGATGACCATATAATATCCAATTGTTTGGATGATTGAATGCACTGTCTCCTTTAGGTCATCTGGTGAAAACGTTGAAAGTTTAACTATATGCCACATATTTCTAGGCCCGTCCGCGCAACTGGCCTTTTCCTTACAGATAACCTCACGGGAGCATAAACTCGTATCACGTACTGAGCGAGATATATTTTAACGTTTTATCAAGATTTGAACTTAACGCACGAGCGTAAAATTCTGCAAGCAGTTGTGACCCATCTCAATTTCACAATTGATCCTGGCTTTCTGTTTTCTAGTTCTCGAGGACATTTTCTGGTTGAAACTGTTGCACAAATATCAAAGTACTTTTGATCTGTACTTAGATCTTCAGTATATTCCAATTCTGATATCCATGAAACAGAAATAGGCTCGAACAAAGTGATATGTAGATTTTCACACCCCGCTAGTCTAGCACCGATTGGTTTGGGAAAAGTCTTAGGTCCCGTGGTTCCACCATCAAGTTTAGAGAGTACATGTCGAGTGGGAGTTCGTTCGTATGAAGAATACATATCATCTGTTGCAGCTCTCTTCTTGGTTTTTTTTTTCTTCAAGACGGGCAATGACACCATTGCCTTTTCCTGTATTGATAGCGGTGCCATCACACCCGAGTGCTGACAGTTCAGAAAAGTCTAACTTGTACTGACTTAGAATATTATGTAATGATTTTGTTATTTATTTTCCGTGACCGGAACCAGGTATCAAATAACCCAAGAATTCCTAACCAGGTTCAAACAACACGGTGATGTGTTCTTCCCCTTTCTCTCGACGGTGCCGCTTTTTTTTGTTATTCGATTAAGATAGTTTTATCCTTTCTACCATCAAAAAATATGCTTTTAATTTTTTTTTCAAGAACTTTTTCCACCTGTATATTCTTTTTAAGTTTCTGTTTCTCTCTTCTGACCTTGTTTTTATCGATGACAAGATTCGTATCCTCTGCTGTCAAAATTCCTGCATGTTGAAGCAACCAGTAATAGTGGCTTATGATATTAGCAAAAGTTGGCAATAGCAATTCCTTCAATATGCATGATGCCCCAAAAGGACTACTTTTCACGCTATCATGTGTCTTTACATTACCATAGTCCTTCATGCTAGCCACTTTTAAACTTTTTCGTCGTAATAAAACGCACAAAACTCTATAATGGCACATTAAACGATTTAAAAAGCATTGTATCTCACTAGGAAAAAGGATTCATGTTCACACGGAACAAATCTCATAGGATAACTAAACATGGAAAAATAATAAGAATCCCTTATAGCATTTTTGCCCCTCTTCTATTTCGTCCTTTCACTCTCAATATTACAACGAGTCATTGAGCTTGCTTAGAGTACAGCATCACCCCCTTCTCACCTTCCAGATTTGTTTTTGAAGTATACTGCTGTACGTTGCCCAAATATATGACCTTTGACGAATAGAAAAAATAAAGAACCAAGAAACGTAAATAAAAGGGAAACTAATGAACGATTCAAAGAAATACAGCTTTTGTCTTTTATAATCGAAAAATCTATAAAAATCGGCTAATTTAAAATACATATTGCAATTAAATAATACATTATCAGAATTTATTTAAACATTTGATACACTAAATATGCCTTTTCAAGTAAGTTCAACCAAAATAAATTTAATTTAATATTTAAAAAATTTTTGCTAAAAAAGTTCAAAATTCAGCATTTTTGCAAAGCTTCAAGCCATTTGCGGCAGGGTAAGGGAATTTCCAAAAAATATCAATTTTTTTGTGTGAACTGAGTGCCACCAGTGGCCACTTTTCCGCACCCGCCATCATCGAAAATCGAAAAAAAGTTTTTTTCGGCCCACCCTAATGGGTATTATGTGTACCCACAACCACAAAGAATGCTGCCTTTTTCAAAATACCCTATAATCATCAATATTTTCATAATAATCAAATTATAATGCGATTTTAAGAAATAATATTATAAATACTAAGCATTTTGTTTAAATAACCGTTTTTAGTTTTTTCACTTTTCATATCATGAAAAAGAAAATAAGCAAAATTTGTAATTTTAAAATAAAATTCACCATCTCTCACTTATCATGCACAAAACAAATTGTGAATTTTCCATTATCGGTATGTGTACGAATTTTAAATTTATGTAATGTAGTGGTGTGTATTTGGTGTATTTTTTGTTGTCCGATTATCTACACTAGGGATATAATGTAATGTAGTGAAAAATGATTTGGAAAAATCATAAGTTACAGTCATAAACTTTGATGTTTTTTTTTTTTTTTTTTTTTTTTTTTTTTTTTTTTTTTTTAAGTAAACATTGAATCCTTATAAAAGATACTTTTTTACATTCGTTTATATTCTATTGTTCATCGGCTTGTGCAGAGACAGAAATTCTTTTTTACTCCGATTAGTTGACTGAAGCAGAAATTTAAGATGAAAATCAAAGTATTGAATTAAAATTATTATTGCATTAATATACTGTGTAATATAATGTTGTAAAAAAATATATGGTATACTATATATTTTATTTTAACAAAATTAAAGGATTTTTTTTCAGTGTAAACAGGTTTAAATTTATTCTTTAGAAAAATTTAAGTTTAGATAATCGTTAAAAAATTAAGAGTTTTATAAAATGTATCCATATTTTTGTTCAAAGTCTAATATTTAAATAAGGTAAGATTTTTTTTTATTGTACTTTTTTCTGCAGCACCCAATTTTAAAATAGTTGAGCCAGTAACACAAATATTTACTTAGGAATTTGCCGAGGTTTTATTTACATAGCCTTAATATTAATAAAAGCAAATATTTTTAATTTCATTTTTGCTTATAAAATAAAATTAATAAAAGTCAATATTGGAAATCCCAATTTTACTAAATTCAACATATGTGTTGTTATCTTTATGAATAGCATTGTATTATAATAACAAATTAAATTAAGTTTTAAATGAAAAAAATTAATCTGAATTGTAATAAACAGAAATGTTTATAGTAATTTGAGAAAATGGGAATCTTATTGAAATCATAATCGGAAAATAACAATATTTAGATTATTTGAATTTAGAACGGAATTTAGATGTATGCAATCAGATTCTTGAATTCAAATATTGAAGATTTGTGAGCTATTTTGACGCGGTTCCAACAGTATCGGATAATTGTGTCCTTACATTAATATCACTGGTATTTTGTATATGTTGCAGGCCAAACTAGTCTATCCTAACGCCCATCGGATAAACTAGTTTCTCCTAGGCCAAACTAGTCTATCCGAACTCCCATCGGATAAACTAGTTTTTCCTAGGCCAAATTAGTCTATCCGAACGCCCATCGGATAGACTAGATTTTCCTTGGCCGAACGGTCATTAGGATAAACTAGTTTAACCTGCTATTCATTGGTTTGAACTAGTTTATCCTAGGCCCATCTAGATTGTCCTAGGCCAATTCAATTTGGCGTGGTTTTATTGAATGTAAAAAGAGCCACGGCGCTAACTTTCTAAATTTGATCTCATTTATCCTAGGCTGATGCAATTAAACGTGATTTTAGCTCGCAGACTATCAAAGTCTGCGAACTAATATGCTCGCAGATTCTGTGTGTGTATATGCAACCATGTACGTATGTATGTACGTATGTACGTACGTATGTACGTAATGCAATAATTCCTGATAAAAATATCCAATTTGCTTCAAATTTTTGACAACGATTTATCTTCATAACGAACTTCCTTGATTAGTTTCAGGCGTTCATAGAATAAGAATAAAAGGAAAGGAACAAAAGGCTGATTCGCATACCCCCCCCCCTCCTTAATTTAGTTAATTCAATTTTTCATGCAAAATGATCAGTTTTCATTAAAATTTTAGCTATAAAATCATTTTGATAAGGCACCTCCACGATTAGTTGTGGGTGTTCATGTTTACATATAGAGAAAAGGAATGGGAGGTAATCCCCTTAATTTATGTAAATATGTAATATGTATAAGGGAAAGAGAGGCGAACAAAATTAGGAAATATAACGGAAATTCTAGTTTGATGTATTAGGAACCTTATGACACATGATATAAATTTATAAAAATATATCCCGCATTAAATGCCACTATTTACGGATAAAGATTTTTGCGAAAATCTTAAATTTTTGTTTTGAAGCGACGCGACATCGAGCAACATTTCCACTGATAGATTCTTTAAAGGAGTTATCTTCAGATACAGTTTTGTTGATAATAGGGTGCGTTCCCTTTCGTAATGGAACTTTTTTATAATTTTTTATCATGTGTCATAAGCTATCACAAAGTTTCAAACAGTTCCAACGAGAATTTAACATTTTTACAAAAATTACTAAAAGAAAATAGTAGCATTTAACTCGGCATCCTTTTTCTTAAATATTTAACATCATTTTTTATTATGTTTCTAAAAGTTTCAAATAATGTTAATATTTAATTAACAACTAAAACGTTAAAATGCACTGAGCTTTTAAAAAAAATTCTAGCGTCCACTTACTCTACCCTCCCCTCTTCCCCATCCTAAATTTCAAATTTGATGCTTCATTTTTTACTTTTTCTTATTCTGAAAAGGGGTCTGATATTTAGATTTTTAATATGAACAATTTCACGTGAAGTCATGTGTGCGAAAACCAATATCTGTTACGAATCAAAAATCTTTTTATAAAACCAAAAGTTTTTAACCGATTGAAAAAATTATCCGTCCTCCCTTTATATTTAACCTCAGAACCCCCAAAAATTAATCAGGTAAATGCCTTATCAGAAGGAACTTACATCCAAAATTTGAAACAAATCGGTAAATTCTCCTTGAAAAACCTATCTACATAAATTAAAGGGTTACCCCCACATTCCTCCTCTCTTTATACGTAAACAAAGAACCCCCACAACTAATCATTGAGGAGTCATATCAAAATGATCTTATACCTAAAATTTAAATAAAATCTGATACTTTTGCATGAAAAACTGACTTAATTAGTTAAAGGATGGGGAGGGAGAGCGGATTACCCTTTTGTTCCTTTTCCCTTGTTCTTATCCAATGAACACCTGAAACTAATCAGGGAAGTTCGTTATCAGGATAAATCTATGTCCAAATTTTGAAGCGAATTAGATATTTCTATCAGAAGTTATTGCATTACGTACATACGTACATACATGTGTACATGGTTACACACACACAGAGTCTGCGAGCACATTAGTTCTCAGGCTTTGATTGTCTGTGAGCTAAAATCGCGTGAAATTGCATTGGCCTAGGATAAATTAGATCAAAACTAGAAAGTTAGCGCCGTGGCGGTCTTTAGATTCAATGAAATCACGCCAAATTGACTTGGCCTAGGACAATATAGATCGGCCTAGGATAAACTAGTTCAAACCAATAAAAAACAGGCTAAACTAGTTTATCCTAATGACCGTTCGGCCAAACTAGTTTTCCCTAGAAAAATCTAGTTTATCCGATGGGCATTCGGATAGACTGGTTTGGCCTAGGAAAAACTAGTTTATCCGATGGGCGCTCGGATATACTAGTTTGGCCTACGAAAAACTAGTTTATCCGATGGGCGTTAGGATAGACTAGTTTGGCCTAGGAAAAACTAGTTTATCCGATGAGCGTCAGGATAGACTAGTTTGGCCTAGGCCAATCTAGTTTGGCCTGTAACACATACATAAAGTTACAGTTTTCGAAAAGATCAACAATATTCACTGAAATAATTTATGTTTATTTTATTCTTGGTGTTTATTTATATTCTTGTTTTAGAAGTCATTAATAAAACTGTTTAAAAATAATGTAGCATTAGAAGATCAAAATTTCACCTATTAAACATGTTTGTTGAAATGACTTAAAATTTGGAGCATAACTTTAAAAGCATAGGGTTTGCTTTATCTGACGAAACCCTATTCGTATCACTCCTATATCTGGCTGTTCGTCAGGTACACAAAAACTGCACAAGTCAGAAACTTCAAATTTTGTCTACTTACAGCGCGTGACATGCGATAAATCATAAAAATTTGAGATTTTGGTTAAATTAATTTTCTTGATGTCATCTGCTTATTTTTGCAGACTAAATTACAAAAGAGAACCTTAATTTCAACGTTTTTCGTGTGCACATTAGCTGAGAGGTAAAGCATCTCACTAGTAAATAGAAAATTCATACTTCAAACGGTGGTATTGGAAGTTGAAATTTTTACATTAAGACGGATTTAATTACATAAAATTTCGTATTTTTTTCCAATTTAAGGTATTATATCATTTTTATTATTATTTAAATAAATTACTTAAATAATAAATTTATTTTGTTTTTAAAACTATTTTTACCAATTTATACTTCCATATTTTTAAAAAATATTTCTCATTTGGCTCTAATAATTGAAAGAGGAATTCCAAATTAATTTTAATTATTAACAAAAAAATGATTAGAATGTGGTTTTGGAGTATATTTAAGTTATATTTTAAAATAAACTAGCGCTTTTAACTTTTTTTGCGGCCATTAATTGGGGAAACATATAACGTATAGAAACGTTATATGTAAAGAGACATTGTTTGATTAAATACAGTGTAATGGTGGTGTCATTTATGTAAGATTTTAATAATAATAAACTTGTAATTTTGATTTATTAATTTAAGGATAAAGTTTTTTAAAAGACATATTAAATGAAACCATCAGTGCAATCTGCGATCATACTTACCAACTTGTTTCATGTCAGGTTTAGGTAACTTGAAATAATTGAAATGAGCAAAACTGTTATGAAAGTCACACTAATCTATAGTTGAAATAAATTTAAAATTGCTGTATGCAGACGTTTCTCCAGGCTTTTGTTTCAGACATAGTGAATATTATTTCCAAGCGATTTGTACCTAAATTATTCATGTTTTGAGATAATCTTTTCAAATGTTGTGAATTCTAAGGTAGAGCAAATAATATATCCTTCTTAACACTAAAAGTATTTTCACCTGAATATTGAAAAGAGAAAGAAATTGGTAAAACTTGCGTCAAATTTATAACGATGCATTTAAAACAAATTTGTTATACCGTTGATAAAAATGATCGGGAGGCAAAGACTTTGTTTACATAATACAAGTTACATTTGCTTATTTTATATTTTTAGCTTTAAAGAAAAATGTCGAAACCAATCATTGCATTTTTTAACAGCAGTTTATTTAGCCTTAAAAATCCCCAATCATACGAAAATGAATGGAAAACTGTTTACAGGGAAATTGCCACTGGCTTTTAAAATTACGAGGTCAACGAGGACGACACTTTTATAACAGACGATACTTTTAAAATAGTACACACATTTTATTTTTTATTTTTATTATTATTTTTTTTTTACTTTTAAAAGAAAATGGAGTGTTTCTGTTGCCCGTCCAAATTCAACAAAAGAAAATCTTCAAGTAATAACTGGTTCGTTGATTTATAATAAATCTACATAATTAGTTACAGTAAAAAATACATTATATATCGTTCAGTCTAACTCTCAAACAAATATTATTTTAAGCTAAAATTAACAAAATACTATAAAACCCATTTATCCAAAATATTAAACAAAATAAAACCGAATTCACCGGATTTTATAACAGACGATACTTTTAAAACAGTACACACATTTTTATTTTTATTTATTACTAGCTGTTCTGCCCGGCGTTGCCCGGGTTCATCAAAAAATAGCAAGAATTGCGAAAAAACTTTAAAAATCATAATAAAAACCTCGAAAAAATTTTAAAATGCTGCACGAATTTCGTCTAAACTTCGTTGAAAAGAGATGGGCTAGAAAATTGAAGTTTGATTATTTTTACTAATGTGGAAAAATCTTACAAATCGCAAAAAACATTAAAAATCTCATAAAAATATAAAACAAAATTCAAAAATTGTGTTTCAAAATTCGAATAAAGTTTGAAGAAAACAGATCAGAATTTAATAAATTCGGTCAAAAATTGAACCTCTAAAAAATCGAAGCGGGTCGCGAAGAAACGTAAACATCGCTTTAAAAATGGCAAAATTTTCAAAAATCACAGAACTCAAAATTTACTCTACTTGGATAAATGTTTTGAATCTAATTAATTTGATAATGTAAAAAGCATTGAAATAGGAAAAAAACTGCTAAAAAATCGCAATAAAAATCTTTAATCGCACAGGAGAAAATGTATCATATTAGCGAAGAAATCAAAAACCGAATTCCTTTTCTGTATCTGAAAAAAATCGCCCTGAACTCAAAAAAAAAAAAAAAGCATACTGCATTAAAAATTGCTGTAGATCAAAATAAGAGAGCAAAACAAATACTGTAAAGGATAAAAGTTTGAAACCAAACTCTTATTAGTCTAGAAATTTAAAATCGAATTCCTTTGAAAAATGTTTAAAAAAAAAAAAAAAAAAAAAAAAAAAAAAGACTGAGAAAGCCCAAAATTTGCATTGAAAATTGTAATGAAAGTCGTAAAACATTAAAAAATCCCTAGGGTAAAAATTCACTGTTTTAATATAAAATATTATAATCAAGAAATTGACCATATTAACCAAAAAGTTTGAAATCGGAATCGATTTCCGGATATAAAAAAAATCGCCACCGAACTTGAAGAATGGCTAAAAATTACATTGAAAATTGCATTAAAAATAGCTAAATATTTGGAAGTCAATGCTTAAAAAATAATATTAAGGCAGGGCGGGGGGGGGGGGGGGTTATGATCGAAATTATTCATAAATTACAAAATGTAGGCATGGAACGCCAAAATCATATTAAGCGATAAAACATTGCATTCGAAACATAACTACATTAAACAAAATGTTTAATATGAAAATTGGTTTCTGAATGGCAGAAAATCACCAAAGATCTTAAAAAAATGGCTAAAAATCGTATCGAAAACTATATTAAAAATCTCTGAATATTTAAAAGTCATAGCTGTAAAAATTTAATATTCAGTCGAAAATATTGTAATCGGAAATCGTTCATGAATAAGGAAAAGTCAACACGGAACACCTAAAATCCCCCAAACTAACTAAAAATTACACTGAATATCGCATTAGAAATTGGCAAAATTCATAAAAGCGTGGATAACAAATTGTACTATTTATGCTAAAAGTTAGAAACCGAAATTCTTTTACCGATGTCAACAACTGTCACAGAACTTGAAAAATCACTATAAAACAGATTAAAAATCAGTAACATTCAAAAATCCGGACAAAATTTGCCATAGTAAGATAAACATTTATATTAAATTCCTGCGGACATAATTTACCATAATGGGACAAAATATTGAAATCTGAACTCTTTCATTAGTTAAAAAATATCGACACAAATCTTGCTAAACATTTTATGAAAATACACAAAAAATCTGAATCATTGATGTCAAAATTTTCTACATTAAGCTACAAATTATTTAAAAATTTCTTTTCCAATTGTGATAAAATCATCGTGGACTCAAAAACATCTAAAAATTGTATTAAAAAATTCATTACAAATCGTTTCAAATTTAAAAATAGCGGGGGACAACATTTACATTAATAGAGTAAAATAGTGTAATCTGAATTATTTCTTAAATACGAATGAAAAAATCGGCGCAAAGCGTAAGAAATAATGAAAACATTGCTAAAGATTGCATTAAAAATCACTAAATTTCAAAATTCGTAAATGAAGTGTAAATGTTTAAAATTAATTTCCTTTCCGAAATTTTAAAAAAATAGCCGTGAGATTCAAAAAACCAATACAAAACCATTGAAAAATTCATTGAAAAATTCATTAAAAATCGCTAAATGTAAATACATCCCGTGAATAAAAAAATATTCTAATCGTGTAAAACGTAGCAACCATTCTTTTTTCCATTAATTACAAAAAAATCGACGCAGAACACAAAATATATCAAAAATCACATTGAAAATCGACAAATTAAATAAGGTAAATAGTGAAATTTACTATATTAAGCTAAAAGTTTGAAACCAAAATAATTTTTTAATTGTTAAAACACCACTGTGGGTGAGGATCGAAAAAAATAGTACTAAATCGCATAAAAGTTCATTAAAAACGCATTGAAAAATGCACTAAATATAGCTAGTTATTTTTTAAATCGCAGTAATCAGAATTTCATCAAACGGATAAAACATTTTAATAGGAAATCTGAATTATTTGATTATCCGGTTGACCAAGAAACTATCTGGGTCAAACCATAAGATTAAACTACAATAATGACGCTGACGGATCGTAAATTCCATATTCACTTGACATTAAACATGTTACATATGTTTGTTACGTCATCAAGTGGTTTTTACTTCCTATTTTTATATGTATTTGTATTAATGTTTTTCTAAATTATCTCTTCTTTCATTATTTAACTTAAAAATTACATCTATTTGCATATTTTGGCTTGTTTCACGATTGATATAATTTGGCGAAATTGGTCGACAGGATAATCACGTAGTAAAAGGAAATCCTTTATAGATAATAAAAAATCGACACAGAACACAACAATTCTTGAAAAATCGCGTTAAAAATCTCTAAAATTATATTAGATTAAAAGTTTGATATCAATTTTTACTTCCGAATATCAAAAAATGACCATAAAACTCGAAAAATTTCTAAAAATTGCATTGAAAAGTGCATTAAAAATCACTAATATTAAAAAATCACAGGGGTCAAAATTTACTCTAATAGGGTAAAACGTTGTAATTAGAAATATCTCATGAATGACAAAAATCCGACATCAAACGCAAAAAATCTCGAGAAATCGCATTAAAATTAGCTGAAATTCATAAATCTTAACAGCTAAAATTTAATACATCAGCCTGAAAGTTTTAAGCAAAATTCCTTTTACTAATGTCGAATAATAGTGGCAAAATTTACATTAAATAATTCACTAAAAATCCAAACATCGTTGCACGAAATCCAAATAAATTATATTGAAAAGAGAACAAAATTCACTAATTTAGGTCGAAAGAATGAAACCGCTTTCCTTTTCGCTAATGTGGAAAAATCGCCTCGAAACCCACTAAAATTCGCATATGAATTAAATTAAAAAAACTCAAAATCGGTCTTCAAGGTGTAAAATTTCATACATAACTTCGTGCAGCGGTCTCTCCAGAGCATCGCCAGTACTTTAAAAATTTTAACATGCGTTATAAACTACCTTAAAGTGTAAAACAGATCTCCTTATTACATTTCCTAATTTTGTTCGCGCCCCTCCTTTCACGCACCCTGAAAAGTGTCACACCATTCTTCGTTTACATTTTTATCATGTATTATAAACCATTTTAAAATGTAAAATAAATCACATTGTTATATTTCCAAATTTTAACAAAATCGCGTTCTGTTAGTTCCATTTTTCACCAGCAGCTAGCGCACTCTATTCTTCAAAAACTTTATCAAAACGATACTCTGTTAAACAACCTATCAGGAGATATATTACTCGAGAGGGTAGCGGTCTTAAGCAAGAATTTAAGATATTTTATGAAATTGCTATTCGAAAATAGTGGTAACTAAATTTTTGACATTTTAGGTAACTTTCGCACAAAAAATACTACTTATTGCATTCTCAACAGCTTAAGATTTTGATAGAACAACTATGAAAAAAAAATAGATACTAAACGCAAAAAATCTTGAAAAAGCGTTAAAAATCACATTGAAAATCGCATTAAAAATGGTTAAAATTTAAAATTCGCAACAAACACAAAATTTAGGGCTAAAAGTTTGAAACGGTTTTCTTTTTATCAATCTCAAAAAAAAAAAAAAAAAAAAAAAAAAAAAAAAAACGCAAACAGAAAAAACACTAAAAATCGCATTAAAAATTCGTTAAAAATTCAAAAATCGCTGTACAATTCCGAATAAATTTTGCTGAAAAGAGAAAAAAAATGCTATAATTGGTTAAAAGAATGAAACCGTATTTCTTTTACTAATGGGATAAAACTGCAAAAAGAACGCTAAAAATCACCTAAAAAATTATCAAAAAAATCTAATCAAAAATTGAAAATCGGGCTTCGAGGTGCAAAACTACATGTATAAAAGTACCTCCCCCCCACATTTTGTAACTCTACGTACAGGAGACTCTTCAGAACAGTGCTGACACACACACAAACTTGTCTCTTTATTATTATAGATTTAAAAAAAATAGCGTTCTATTAGTTCCATTTTCCACCACCAGGTAGAGCACTCTATTCTTCAAAAACTTTATCAAAACCATACTCTGTTAAATACCTATCAAGTGATATATAACTCGAGGGGGTAGCGGTCTTAAGCAAGAATTTAAGATAGTTTATGAAACTGCTATTCGAAAATAGTGGTACCTAAATTTTTGACATTTTTGACATTTTAGGTAGATTTCACAAAAAAAATATTACTTATTGCATTCTCAACAGCTCAAGTTTTTGATAGAACAACTATGAAAAAAATAGATGCTAAACGCAAAAATCTTTAAAAACGTTAAAAATCGCTTTGAAAATCGCATTAAAAATCGTTAAAATCTAAAAATCGTGACAAACACAAAATTTAGGGCATTAGGCTAAAAGTTTAAAACGATTTTCTTTTTTTCAATTTCAAAAAATAGCTGCAAATTAAGAAAAAACACTAAAAATCGCATTAAAAATTCGTTAAAAATTCAAAAATCACTGTACAAATTCCAAATAAACTTTGTTGAAAAGAGGAAAAAAATTGCTATTTTGGGTTAAAAGAATGAAACCGTATTCCTTTCACTAATGGAATAAAACCGCAAAAATAACGCTAAAAATCGCCTAAAAAATTATTTAAAAAAATCTAAACAAAAAATCGAAAAGCGGGCTTCGAGGTGCAAAACTACATGTAAAAAAGTACCTTCCCTCCAAATTTTGTAACTCTACGTGCAGCAGTCTCTTCAGAACAGCGCTCACAGACAAACATCCTTCTTTCTTTATTATTATAGATTATTATTATTATTATTATTATTATTATTTTACTTTAAAAGAAAATGGAGTGTTTCTGTTGCCACAATTGCAAAATTGGTACTAAAAATTAAAAAATAATAATAATATCTCAAAAATAAATTGAGATACAGCTTAGAAACAAATTACATTTAAAAATATTTTTTTCCCCTATACGACGGTGCAAAAATCTAAAATATACGTTGTTAGAAGTTTAAAATTTTCAGTACCGAAAATCACAAAACCGAAATTGCATGAGAAAGTGTTGCGCATTTTAATTTCTATTTTTTTTTTTTTTTTTTTCAATTTTAAAAGAAAATGGTGTGGTTCTGTTGCCACAATGACAAAATTGCTACTAAAAACTATAAAAAAAATTAATATCTCAAAAATAAATTGAGATACAGCTTTCAAACAAATTGCATTTAAAAGTACATTTTTTTCTCTACATGACGGTGTTAAAATTGTAAATGTGCGATATTTAAAAGTACAAAATTTGCAGTACCGAAAAGTGCAAAACCGAATTGCATGGGAAAGTGTTGCCATTCGCAAAATGACGTATGCACAGATTACGCACAGATACGTTTGGCCTATATAACATAGATAATTCAGCTCTTTTAAAGCTGATCAAATAAGCCTGCTTTTAGAATCTGGAATGTCTAAACGGGGGTTGGAGAAGGCAACTCGTAGGGGGCAGAGCTCCATAGTCTTAAAAAGAATTCTCATATTCATAATTTACAGCTTTTATAAACTTTTATTATAAGAAACACCGAATTCAATTCCATTAAACTCTTTTCAAATAGCTGCAAACTTCCTACTTGAAAATGTTTTTAAACTCCTGACTATGCGCTTTAGAATCGCAGTTTTGCCACGAAACATTCATGCATTATTCAAGAACTTTGGAAATGCAACATTATTTAGAACCCATGAGATCCTTTTAAAGTACATTCTACCATCTTTATAAAACATTTTCTTTCCCTTTTTTCCTCTTTGAGATAAAAGAAATACCTTAACACACTCAAACATATGGAGAATGAAAGTGTGTCGTTTCCGCCGCTCACGAATTAGCAATAATTCTGCCAAAGGTTTTGATATAGTAGTAAAAAGTTTTCTTTTATAACTTTTACAGAAAACAATTTCAGCTATTGTAAGTGAATATAAATCCCCGTATCACAAGCATGAGGCAATATAATATATATGCATATATATATCTTTGTATTTGATTTTCTATTTATTATAGCACATGGGATTTCATTTTGACTGTACATAGAAATCAGAAAGAGAAAACCATGTGTCAAGCATAGATTATGAAGCACTTTCCAACACATTCAGAATAACGAAAAAAACAACACCGTTTAAAAATTTAAAATATTACGTCTCATTTCACCATATGGAAATGTAGAACGTAGTTCAAAACCAATTTCAACTGTTCCCATCTACAATCAGAAAACTATCCGAATTTTGTAGCAACCTTATATATGATATAGAGTTTTTATCTATTAATTACATGCATTCCAAAATTTATTTGATTTAAGAGACATATACAGCGTGTCCCTAAACTCATTGTATATACGCTAGGGGGTGATAGAACACATCAAGACGAGGAATAGTAAATAAGAAACCAAAGGCCCCAAACGTTTTCCAAAGGAGATAGCCGCCATTAAAGTTTGGGGTCTAAAATTTCAAATACACATAAAAAACGGAAAAATTGGTCGATTGATTTGAGGTTTTCACTAAAACTATTATTTATGTTGGTATTTTCTTGAAAATAAATTATAAAGATAAATGTCGAAAAATGCTGATAGAGGGCGCTTTAGACTTTGAAGTAATGAAAAACTATTTTTTGCCGTGATTTTTTGCATCTCATTAAATGATTTCGTAAGTTTAGACTTAAATTTTGAGCACAAAATCTGAGCAGTTGGGAGTGGTTAAGAAGCACAAACTTAACTGTGTTCAGAGGGTTTAAATTTCAAATGATTATAAAAAACGGAAAAATTGGTCGATTGATTTGCGGTTTTCATTCTAAAGCTATTCTTTATGCCGGTATTTTATTGAAAAGGAATTATAAAGATAAATTTCAAAAAATGCCGATAGAGGACGTTTTAGACTTTGGAGTAACGAACAACTATTTTTTACGTTATTTTTTGCATCTTATTAAATGTTTTCGTAAACTTAGACTTAAACTTAAATTTTGAGCTCAAAATCTGAATATTTGGGAGTCATTAAGTAGCACAAACTAAACTGTGTTCAGAGGGTTCAAATTTCAAACGATTATAAAAAACAGAAAAATTAGTCGATTCGTTTGAGGTTTAAAATAAAACTATTCTTTAAGTCAGTATCTTCTTAAAAATACATTTTAAAGATAAATTTTAAAAAATTCCGTTAGAGGGCGCCTTAAACTTCAGAGTAACCAACAACTAATTTTAACTGTTATTTTTTGTATCTAATTAAATGCTTTCCAAAACTCATTAAATGTCTTCGAAATCTTAGATTTAAACTTAAATTTTGAACTCAAATTCTGAATTGTTGGGAGGTGTTAAGAAGCGCAAACTGAAGTGGGTTCAGGAGTTGAAATTTAATCTCCCCCCCCCCCCCCCCCCCATCGAACACTGTTCACTTTTGCGCTACATAACACTCGCAATGATTCAGAATTTGATCTAAAGATTTAAATCTAAACATTTGAAAGCCTTTAATGAGATTTAAAAAACATAACGGTTAAAAATAGTTGTATGCTACTCCAATGTGAAATTTATGAGTGTTTCAAGAAAACACTCATTTAAAGAGTAGTTTTGGCAAAAACCGCAAACGAATCGACTAGTTTATCCGTTTTTTATAATCGTTTGAAATTTAAACCCTCTGAACACAGCTCAGTTTGTGCTACTTAACGACTTCCAACTATTCAGATTTTGAGCTCAAAATTTAAGTTTAAATCTAAGTTTACGAAAACATTTAATCAGATGAAAAATTAACGTAAAAAATAGTTGTTCGTTACTCCAAAGTCTAAAGAGCCCTCTATCGGCATTTTTTGAAATTTATCTTTATAATTCATTTTCAATAAAATACCGACATAAAGAATAGTTTTAGTAAAAACCGCAAATCAATCGACCAATTTTTCCGTTTTTTATAATCATTTGAAATTTAAACCCTCTTAACCCAGTTACACTGAAAAAAAAATATATACCGCCTTCAACTAGAACGAATAAGTAGTCACTTTCTAAATCCCTGAACTAGAAATATAGATATCGGAGTTATGCGTATAAGCTGCAGAAATAAACCAAATCGAGAAAATGTCCGAGAATTTCTAATCTAAGATTTTCTTGATGATTAAACGGTATTTTACTATAATTAATCGTTTGAATTGCGAGAAATTATAACTTGATTTTTCGATTAGATTTACAGAATAGACTATAGTTATTGAAACTGAATTCTCGTGTTCGCATTTATTTGCACAGATTTTTAAATAAATTTCACACCGAAATTATGGGAAAGCGCTCTAGAAAATGAGGGGAATACAGCGACCTGTTACGAGAATATATTTTTCGGTTTGGTTCCTTCCTCCGGAAAAATGAACGTCCAACTCAACTCAATTGCGTAAACAAATGGCGGGCGAGGCGAATGCCGAAGAAAGAAGGAAGATATTTGTTGTTCTTTATCAAATAGCTAACTTATAATTGAGAAACTTCAAGGTATGTGCAAGTTTTGCATGAATAATTGTTTAGCAAGCAAATTGATATTTTGCTTCTTCTTAGTATTCATTTTTTAAATAAAATTTCTAAGTTCGTTATATTTTCGTGTTCTATTGTGGAATTTATTCTCACTAATTACAGCGTGTATTTTTAATTTAATGATCAAAGTTAAGTCATTTTCAATTATATTATCACATTTTTTAACAGAAACAAATTTATATGAAATAAATCTCGTTAAAATATTTTCATTTGTGATAAAGTTGTAAATAAAAAATTTAGTTCTAGCTTGTTTCTCATGCAATATATTTAAATGAATTGCGATATTGTTTCTTGTTAAAATTCCTTTTGCCTTGGTCATATTATTCTGATATAAATTATCCTACAAGTTTGTTGTAGGATTTTAGGAACAACCTGAATATTTACAATCTAATCTCCGAAAAAGATCGAAAACTTCCACTGTTGTAGGATGCATTAAAAACTTCCTTGCTAAATCAAAAGTTGAAAAGTTATTCTTATTGACTTGTCAACAATTGACTTTACTTTAGTCTCTCCCTGACAAATAAACAATAGGATCATTCCATAATAACTTACGTTACATTTTGAACAACTCTCAGTAATTTTAGAGATATAATCACACAAAAAATTTTCTCAAAATGCAAATTTGATGTGGTTTGCTAATTAAACTTATCCAAAACCTAATCTAGATTAAAATTAGCTCATTTTAGTATTATTTCTTATATTTTGGTTGTTTTATTTACTATGGTAATTGCCATTACTGAAAAAGAAATGTAAGTTATCATATAAACATAAAGTGTAATTTTCACTATCATTTTTTAGGTAATCTTCATCCAAATTGGTTCTTCTCTCCTTCATTCTTAAAGTTTACATATTTTTTTGCCATTAGTCACTTATTTGTTTTTTAGTTAGTATGTTTACTAAAGCAAAATTTAATTTTTGGAATAAACTCAAGGTGTATTATTACATCTTGATCAATTTGTCTAAAAGGATTTTGGCAATAAAAATTAATTTACAGAACGAACTTTTTGGTAATTTGGCAAACATTGTGCTTTTGAGGAGGGGGGGGGGTAGTAAGCAGGGTTGGATTTTTGACATGACAAAGGTTTAAACCGGTTGAAACCGTCAAAAACCCAGAGTCACAATCTGCTGCGGTGCATTAGAGTTTGTTTAGGAAACAAATTTTAAAACTAGTAACAGTTGCCATACATTATGTTGAAATTTAATTATATTATAGTTAATTAGCAGGTCTTAAAATATTTTTAATTAAATTAAAAAATTAAGGTAAAAATGACAATTTCAAATCTCAGAAATTTTATCTCAAAATGGAGATGCAGAAATATTTACCCAAAAATTATGTTAAAATATCTTGTCTATTTATTATTATTATTATTTTAATACTTTAAAAAATGTAAAGTTATTTAGTGTGCATTTTGACATAGTTAATATTTATAAGGAAGAAGTTAAGTGTTACAAATACAGAATTTTCAAAAGTGTCGAACTTGATAGTGACACTTAGTGTACAAGTGTTTAATACATAGATACATAGTGTTTAATATATATGTTTTTTAATGCTATACACATTATATACATAGTATCCAGTTTCCAGTAGATTAATTTTAATTTAAATATAATGCATATTTATATTTATTATTATTACGTATCATTATAAACCATTTTTATCTCTAACCCCCTCCCCTCCCTAACACACATATTAATAGTACTACAAATACAAATGTCTACTTTGAAAGCAAGATAAGACAAGAAGTAATTTTTCAACAACTGAATACTTAAGTTATTTAAAAAAAATTTATAGTATTCAGTAAGAAAAAAAAAAAAAATTCATATAACTATTTGTATAAGCTTATTTTTCAGCGTAGTAAATAAATAGGCTGAATATTGTAAATAGATATTCAGATATTATAGAAAAGAGTTAATTTTTTATTATCTTTATGTTAGTTAAAAATTCCAAAAATGACTGACGATTTAAAATTTACCGATTTTTCTGAAAAACTAACTAACAATTGCAAAAGTCAAAACAGAAAAAATATTACACTGATCTATGAAATACTTCTATAGCACAAAATATTATGTAGTTTTTTTTTAATTATTATCTAATTAAATACACAATTAAAAAAACATTCATTAAATATTTCCAATTAATTTGATAACATAATCAAAATCAATCCAAATGAAAGTTATCAAAGTAGAAATTTAGTTCAATAATCAAATTCATTTGCCCACGTAGCATACGGTAGCACATAACCAGTTTTGAACATTTTTCTGTTCCTTACCAATAATAGAGTTTTGAATGAATTAGTCCAAAATTGGAAAACATTTGTTCTATTGCAGCAGAACTGGCAGGGCATGATAAAAATTGTTCGGCTAATTCTACTAAATCAGAAATTAGACCAGACTAGAAAAATTTGCATTTGTTTATAACCTTCTAATATTTTGTTTACTATTCAAAATGCTTCTTCAAAAATTTTAATTTATTTTTTCTAGGTCATATTTAGAAACATTTTCTTTATTAAAAGCAAATAAATTTTACTTAATATATGTAGATATACATATGTAAATAAATATTTTTATTTACAATATAAATATAGGTTTTTGACAGTTTTTGACATGACGGTTTAAACCATGGTTAAAACCATCCAAAACTGTTGCATGTCAAAAACTTGCCAACCCTGGTAGTAAGGCATTATGCTAATATTCTTCATTCCACAGTGATTTTGATTTGCGAATCTTTTTACATCCATGAAGTCAAAATATCCGCCGAAAATCGCACCATCAAAACACAAAACAAAAAACAATGTGATTTCCAGCCTTTTTTTTTATACATACTTAGTATAAATTTGAAATAAAATGATTTATCGGCCAAGAACGTAAATAAACACTTTAATCATTAACTATTATTGAATGTTTCAATTTCATATATATGAAACATCTCTACAATTAAGCCTAAGATTGCCGGCAATAACATTGCAAAGTTTGAAGGAGGGAATAGCGTTTAACATGAAAAAAGAATACAGATGGAAATAAAATAACTTATGTAAAGTGGAAAAAACAATGTATTTCGATCATTATAAGATGAGTAAAGAAAAAAAATATAATTATTATAGCATTGCATTAAACAGTGTCAGCAAAAATGCAGTCTTATTCTTATCCCATATTTACAAACTCGCTTTGCAAATGCTTTTACAGGCAGTAACTACACTCTCCTCCAGTTGGTTCGGAGCGATTTCAGCGCAAGCACGTATGCGTAAAGACCATTTTAAGTATGCTGACTTTTTTTGGCTACTGCTTTAATTAATATATATGATAAGTAAAATCCAGGGGTGCAAAAATTGTTTCTACTCCCAACATTTCTCCCAATCCACATGAAAATTTTATAGTATATTTATAGGAAAATTCTGTATTACGTAGGTGTAAAAAAAAATTTCATATATTTCTCATATATTCCGTGACCTTTTGATGACATTTGTATTTTTTATTTGTGACTTTTGGGGAAATTTTTGTAATCTTTCAATGAAATTTGGGGGGGAGGGGTTCTGCCCCTATTGACAGAATGTTTGTTTTGCAATCTTTAGGTGAAATTTGTGGTTGTTTTGCAATCTTTTGATAAAATTTGAGTTTTTTGCAACCTTTTGAAGAAATTTGCAGTTTTTTCATTATTTTGTGACTTAATGTGTGTTTATTTTGCAATCTTTTGACAAAATTTGCATTCATATCATGATTTTTTTGATCAAAGTTTAGGTTTTCTAATATTTTTTGGGTTAAAAAAATAAATAAATAAATAAAATAAAATAAGAATTGGAAGTTTTAAATCTTAATAAAATTCAGAGCAGAATCGCCCTTGAATAAATGATACACATTAATCTGAGATTGATTTTGTGAAAGTCGCCATATGGATCTTTTTATTTGTAGTGAAATTTATGTAAGTAAGGGAATTATGACAGAATTCATTGTTAAAATCAAAATCATTTGTATATATTTCTATAAAATTCCTCCTGATCGTAGATCGCTGGATTGGACATATTCTGTACTAAAAAGCACCTTAACACTTCACAAATGAATTACCTCTGCTCAATATTCATTACTAGATTTTATCTTTTTCCTTTCCAAAATACTTTATTGATGTGAATACATTCTATATTTATTTACACAATAGATCACAATTCTAAATTTTATCATTCTGAGGTGTTAAAATTATCTTTGCTTGGTATTTACGTATTAAGGCCTCTGCAGTTACAGATTTGGCGACTTTTAATCTACACCTAAATTTTTTGCGACAAATCATAAAATAAAACACTTTCGAAATTCAAAACACTATATTTAAAAACAAAGTAGGGATGTACCGAATATTCGGTATCTAAGTGGTATTCAGCCATGTTGCCGAATATTCGGTTTGGCCGAATATCAAAGTATTCGGCCGAACCAAATACTTAATAAAGCCTTTTAAAATACATTTAAAAAAAACTTTTCACAATTTCTACTTTTAACTGTCAAATTATTAATATATTTAAAATAATTAGAAATAAAATAATATTTAAATAATATAGAATGTTTTTACAATATTTATTTGCTGTTTGTAAAGTTTAACTTAAGAAAATTAACCATGAGAAGGATTAAAATTAGAATTCTCCTTAGGAATAAATGATGCGAGTGCAGATGCAAGTTCCTAAATTCTATTTAGTAAATAATCTGTTTCTTGCTTTTCCCAAAAGTCCTTAAACAAGAAAGGAAAACTTTTGAGATTAGTAATAACTATCAAGGCAGACAATTTTTTGATTATGAAATCATAATCATAATCAACTTATTGAATCATAAATACATTGTACTTCATCTCACTCTAGATCAAACTTGTGTTTTTGTTTGTTGCATTAACAATAAATAAGATGCCATAACTGTATTTTCATATTTTCAACTCACATGTTTTGATTTCTATAAAATATGATACGATGGGAAGGATGGAAAATGCCACTATTCATAAGAAAAGAACTATGAGCTAGACATTCCTTTATTCAGAATTAAGTTGGAAGTATTTATACTTTATATTGAAAAAAATCTGCCTTGAGTTATTTAAAAAGAATAAATATGAGACTGTACAGTTTTTCTTCAACTTTTTTTTCATTATTTATCTTTGATTTCAAAATGTTTGTTTCAATTCGTAGAAGAAATGAAATTTAAAATTTTACTAATTGAAAAAGTCTCATAATTATGCTTCTTAAATAAAAAAAAGACAGATTTTTTTCAATACCGAATTTCTTATAAAAAGCTCTTATTTATCAAAATATAAGTTTCTCTTATTAAATATCATGTAAAATTGTTTTAAAAAGTAGTAACATTTTAATACTTTTAAACTTTGAAATATAAAAAGTATTTGGAAAGCCGAATATTCGGTATACTGCCGAATAGTTACTAATCGGCTGGTCAAATATTCGGCATTCGGCCCAACAATTACTATTCGGCTAGCCGAATGTTCGGTATTCGGTTTAGCTGTTGGCTGAATATTCAGTATTCAGGCAACATCACTATTCGGTGCATCCCTAAAACAAAGTAACATATCAGATTTTGGTGGAAAATGGGTCGATATAGAGTCACTTCTGCTGCGGTGGCGTTAATACTCGAGTACCTTTGTTTTTTACCAATTACTTGCAATAAAATAACTATCTATAATCGATTGACAGAAACTTAATGCTATGAAATCCTAGCTGATATTGTGCATATCACCATATGTACTTATCATTAAAAAATTATATGTAGTTATATATTAGTTTTATAGGCTAATGAAATTTAAACAATTTGAAAATTGTTCTGTTGTAATCAATACTTCATATATGATTGATTATTTTATCTATTTTTTAGGTGAACTTGAGTCTACTGTGGCAGTTTTCAGGTTTCAGCACATGGCTCGTTTTGGTTCAGTCATCGAATTCGACAAATTCTTTCATATTTCTCCTTATGTGGTTTAGTCACAGTAGAAAGCAGAGAAATGAACAATGGATCAGGGGATAAGGAGTTTGATCCTACCGGAAGGAAAAATTTCTCTTTTGCAGGATACCAGTCCCCTTACTGTAAATGTCATTAGAGATAGAAAATACTACATCGCCACAATAAAAAGGCTTACAGTAGCCGACAGTTGTATGTTGATGTAGTTTAGTTAACGTCCACAACATGGATGATGATTGGAACTTCCAACTTTGTTTTAACTATAATAATAATTTTATTTAAAAGAGTTACTTCATTTTAACATTTTTTAACACTAGAATTGAAGGCTTTGTTTTTATGTATGTTTTTGGAATGTTAATAAATTTAATATTTTACTCTGTATATCATTTTTTAAAAAAATTCTTTATTTTATTTACATGTTTATACTTTTTATTTTTAGCATTTTCCAACAAAGTTGAAAAGTACTTATGCACTTGGTTTGTCTGTCTCAGTCGTCTGTCCGCACTCTAACTCTTGTAAATACACTCTGATTGTCATAAATTCTTTGGACGTTAATGGTGTTTATCTAAGCACGAATCCTATTGAAAATTAAGGTTCTGCCATGATTAGTTTATTTACAGGGATAGTAAAAAATTTTTAATTGCATTATGTCCTATAGGGGAAAATCGTTTCAAATGAATTTTAACGATGTTACACCCTGTCAAACATCTTCAAATTTATATGTATCTACAAAGTGCACTAAAATGTGCATTTTATAAAATAAACAATAAAAAGAATAGTTATTATTCATTTACAGGGCCACACAAAAGAATACCAATACATAATAATAAGAGAATTATTTGAGACATATTTTTTATGGTAAACGATTTCATATATAATCAAATTGATATACATTGCTGAGGATTAAAATGAGTTATTTCATGCATAATACTAGTGCATAGCATTTATAGGGACACACAAAAGATTTCGAATAGTATATTCTACCCGAAGTCCTGATGGAAGATGGCTGTTGGATGGATGAAATGCATTTTAATTATGATATATGCTTTTAAGTTTCACTTAGATGTATGCATATTATATGGTTTATATAAATGCTAATTGTTACACAATTCAGATACAGAGTTACACAAAAGTTCTTGGAAAAGTATTGAATATGTGTGTAATTTACTTAAAGGTGGTTTTTAAATATGTTATGCCTTTTTACGATGAACTGCATTTAGTTTACTAAGAAATTTATCGATAAAATGATATACAGCATCCTGCAAAGAACTGGATACATGGTCATCTTTGGATGATAATTTTTAGAAATTTGATTTTAGTAGTTTAAAGAAAACATATTTTACAGGCTAAACAAAAGTATTCAAGTATGTTTCCATCTATTGATATAAACTGCTGAAAGGAAAATTTCAACCAATTAGGCGTTTTCTTGTTAAACTAAATTTTACCATTATATAGTCTATATATTAAAAGACAGATCAAATACAATACTTTTCAAAAATATTGGAATCGATACTTGGATATGAACAATCATTACAGTTTAAAGATTATACGGGGGGGGGGGGAGAATTACATACTTTTTTTAAACTGAATATTTATATACGTATGAGTAAATAAAATTTAATAAATATTAATGTTATTTGCTGAGAATTTTATAAAAACATATATTTATAAAAATTCATTCGCTTAATTATTCCGGAGTCTGTTCCAAGATATATGTATAAGGAAATGAGTCATCTTTCAGTAAGGTACATTTTGAATTTCACATTGCAATTTTTTTTCAAATAAAATTTTCGGTTAGTAGCATTTCCGTCTTGGATCAGACTCCAGAATAATTAAGAGATGTTGGCATCTATGCAATATTATATATTTAAAATTTATTGTATCCTTCAGTGAAGTACGTACTCAAGCTACTGATGCTATGCAAAATCATGCATAAATGTTGCCCTCTTAATTTAGGAATCCTTCCATTTGATAAATTTTTACCATTTGTTCTGTCTCCAATATTTTCGAATTACTTACAAATTTTAATTTGAAGATTTATATTTCAGTGGAGAATGTTTCATATAAACAATTTTTGTAATAGGTATCCAGGCAGTATTGGTTGTGATCTTATTTTATCTTTTAGGAAACAATATTTTGTAATAAAAGTTTTTTTTTTTTTTCTAAAATTTACTTTTGAATGACATGGTAGGAAATTCTGGTTTAATAAATCAGAACTTCCTATTCCCTGCTAATTTGGTTTAGTAAACCACAACTTACAGTTATGCAGTTCGGGCCTTTTTCAAAATCTCGCTTCAACCCCCCGCCCCGTTTTTTTTTTTTTTTTTTTTTTTTTTTTTTTTTTTTTTTCCCTTGTTTAAGAAACCAGAACTCAGCAATGAAACTTAGGTCATTATAAAAATCTAGCCTAAAAACTATTTTTTTAATTCAGTAAACTCGAATTTACAATTTTGTTAAGATCTTTTTATAAATCTAGCCTAAAGCCTATTTTTTTCTATTTTTAGTCCTAGCCTATTTTTAGTTTGTAAAACCAGAATTTTCAGTTATGACATTGCTTTCTGCTTCAGGAAACAATATTTTGTAATCAAGAGGTCTTAAAATTCCAGTTCTAATATCTATCTTTGAAAGTCAGGGAGCTAGAAATTCTGATCCATGAAACTAGAACTTAGTTGTGCCATTTTGAAAATCTAGCTCGAAAGCCGTTTTTTCTGGTTCTGGGAACGAGAAAATTCTGGTTTACTCAATCAGAATATTAACTAGAACACGCTAGCGAAGGGAACTAGAATTTATAGGGATGACATGGAACTATTTTTTCTAGAGCTACAATTTATTTTCTAGATACCAGTGGCATATTTTTTTTTCAGTGTAAGTTTGTGCTATTTAACTACTCCCAACTATTCAGATTTTGAGCTCAAAATTTAAGTTTAAGTCTAAGCCTTCGAAACCATTTAATGAGATGCGAAAAATCACGGCAAAAAATAGTTTTTCATTACTTCAAAGTCTAAAGCGCCCTCTATCGGCATTTTTCGAAATTTATCTTTATAATTTATTTTCAAGAAAATACCAACATAAAGAATAGTTTTAGTAAAAACCGCAAATCAATCGACCAATTTTTCCGTTTTTTATATGTATTTGAAACTTTGGACATAAACTTTAATGGCGGCTATCTTCTTTGGAAAACGTTTGGGACCCTTGGTTTCCTATTTACTATTACTCGTCTTGATGTGTTCTATCACCCCCTAGCGTATATACCATGAGTTTAGAAACACCCTGTGTATTTCAGTTAAAAATTCCACTTCAGCAATTTCCTCTAATAAGGAGAATAGTATGCTTCATACTTTTGTGTGCCCAGTATGTGAAGTATCGATTATATATGAGGATCCCAGAAGCCAAGGGGTATAAGTGACAAAATTGAAAAAAATAAACTAAATACACAGACGACCTAAAAATATGCTTTTTTCATTACAAGTAAAGAAATTTTCTTATTATTTGCTGAGTTATAGAGGCAAACCACTTTTTTCGAAAAACAAACAATATTGATTAATTATACATTTAAAGAAAATTGTACTTTATTTTTTAACATTTATTGAAATAAGAGTTCAAAGACCAGAATGCAACAAGCAGAAATTTCCTATTTCAATTCACTCAATTGTTATTGATGTATTTAACATCAATTATCTTTAAACTCAATTTACTCCAAATCGAAATTTTGTCACTTGTATCCCTTGGCTTCTGAGGTCGTCATATATAAACAGTAAAACTAATTAAAGTTCTAACGCATTCTCCAGCAATTATGACGCACAATAAAACATTCAAACGCTGAATGTTTTTCTTAATTTTCGTTGCATTTAAAAGGTATAGCCAGGTCGAAGCAAACTACAAAGTTTTATAAATTCAGGATGAATAACATGATTAAATGGTGTATTTGTAGCAAAAAAGTAACGCGCAATTTGTTCATCAATAGCTTGAGCATATACTGTTGAAGTGCAAACCACATCAGAATCTTTAGACAATGAAACTGTTGTTGTTTTGTATCTTGTTGCTGCAGAAGCTTTTTTCTGTTTCTTGCATGGTTGTTCTGATAAGATACAATTGTCTAAATCAACACTTCTTTTAGGATCATCATCATCTGTAATAAGAAAAAAAAAATGCATCAGAATGACCTGTGGAATGAAATATTTAATATTTAAGAAATATAAAATTCAGGACTGCCAATAAGTTCTAATCTATAATTTCAAAGTAGCATATGTAAGTGTAATTACTAAAAACATATGAAAACATTCTAAACAAATTAATAAATCTCTTGTTAATATTAAAACTTTTTAACGCAGCAAAGTCTTTTTAAAAATAGAATAAATATTAAAATTTTACTAAGCACAAAAAGAAATTTTACAAATAAAAATATATTTAGTTATTTTAATATTATCTTGTTTATGAAAAAGCATTTGAAGTTTAAAATTGAATTGAAGAATTGTGTGCATTTTTTATTCAACATTATCACATTACAAGATAAAAGTTTGGTCAAAATATCAATTAGATATACAGTAGACTCCCTTAAATCCACACTCCTAAAATCCGCAACTCTCTAAAATCCGCACATATTTTACGGATGTAAACAATGAAACATTCAATTCAGATGTAGGTGCAAAATTTGACTTTTTTAGATTTTTATCAATTCTATATATTTTTTAATTTGTAATTTTTTTTAAGGTTATTGAATTCATGTTTTTTCATAAAGAAAGAATAATTTATTTCTGAAAAAATAAATATATTGCTGATATCATTTCTAATCACAATATTACCAAGTATATTTATGTATTAATCAAGCTTTTTTAGTTGTTAAGTCTGGCTAAACCTGAAATAAAACTTCATTATTTTATGATCTTGATGTAAATTAGTAATGTACATTTATGAGGCAAGTTTTTATTGAATAATTTAGGAAAAACACGTTTCATCTTTATAATGAATATTTAATTGTACATTACTCCTCATTAATTTGACCTTTGCTTTTAGTACTTTTATCATTTCAAAAACTATCTAAATTTTTATTATTTTAGTTTATTACTTATTTTAGTATTTTAGCATATAGTAAGCATTCATTATACTTTTGATTTCATTATTAATTACATTCAAATTACTTTTTAAACTAGTTGGATGTGCCAATCCCAAAACTTTCTTCTATCTCATACGTACATTTTAATATTAAAAAAATAATAATTACTCATTTTAATGCTTTAATAATTTTAATTCAATACCATACCAACTTTGATTTTCATCTTAAATTTCTGCTTCAATCAATTAATCGGAGTAAAAACGAATTTACGTCTGCACGAGCCGATAGACAATAGAATGATAGGCAGATTTTTTTTTTCAAATTCAGGGAGGACCTACTTGCCTTACCAAGAAATAATTATATACAAAAAATTTACTTCAGTTCTAGAACTAACTTCATACACTTTTATGTGGTGCAATATTGAAAATGTCATAAAATTCGCTATTGCAACGCCTCCTTCCGGCGGATTTTTTTCAGATTCAGGGCGATCCAACTAGCCCTAAACATACACTTACACAAAAAATTTCGTTCAATTCGATGCATAACTTCATGTACTTTTGGTCGGTACAATATTGAAAATGGCACAAAAAACGCGATTGTAGCGCCCCCTTCCGACGGATTTTTTTCAAATTCAGGGAGGACCAACTAGCCATAGTCATACACTTACACAAAAAAGTTGGTTAAATTCGGTGCATAACTTCATATACTTTTGATCGGTACAATATTGAAAATGGCACAAAATTCGCGATTGCAGCGCCTCCTTCTTTCCGGATTATTTTCAAATTCAGGGGAGACTAACTAGCCATAGTCATACACATACACAAAAAATCTCGTTCAATTCGATGCATAACTTCATATACTTTTGCTCGGTACAATATTGAAAATGGCACAAAAATCGTGATTGCAGCGCCCCCTTCCGGCGAAATATTTCAAAAGTGAAGGAGGACCTGCTTGCCACAGCCAAAAACATTTACAAAAAATTTGGTTCAATTCTATCCATAACTTCATACACTTTTTGATGGTAGAATGGCGACATACACACAGACACACACAGACACACGGACAGACAGACATTTTGTAAAAACATGTTTTTTGGAATCTCTGACCCCTAAAACGTGTAAATCAGTCGAAAACCGGAAGTCGAAAAAAATTTCGATTACAATACTTTCTTCTATTGAAGATAGAAGAAAGTAAAAATGTAAACAAAGCAATGACCAGAAATCCGCAAAATTCTAAAATCCGCAAAACCCCAAGCTGTGCGGATTTGAGGGAGTCTACTGTATATATTTTTTTAATATTTCATGATACTAAACCATTTTAAGTCATAATAAAACTTAATAGAAATCTTATGTATTTAAAAAAAAAAAAGTCTTAACTTTTAGAGCATTTAAATTGTGATATAAGAATTCAAAAATATAATCTAAAATTGGTAATGAGAGTACTGTGTAATAAAATCTTATCCGTATTTTTAATGTAGAGATGTAAAGTTAACTCTAAAATGTGTAACTGTTGGCAGCCTTAAAGATTGAATAACCATATTTTAAAGAAAATATTAAAATATAAAACAGAAAAATGTGTAATTATCTGTATTATCAATCTGAGCAGAAGAACACAATTCATAATGCTTCGCCATCCTTTTTGGAATTCCTTGCATTTCTTTATCACACATCTTACATATGGCCCATTTGCCACTATTTCCTTCTTTAATTTTACATGTGAAATGATTCCATATAGGATCTTTTATTCTTGGCATAGTGATTGCAATAAAAACTTTAATAAAATTTTTAAGCTTTATATCATTTAAATATAATATCAACAAGAACAAAATAATGACAGCACAGCAAAGACTTGCAACATATGTAAAATTTTGTTCTTAAAACATGTCTATTCTATGCCTACACATTACACTGCCTGATTGACTATTGAGCAATTCAGATTAGCCAATCATCACCCCTTTTTCCAATTCTAGCAGGTGCAATCTAAAAATAGTTTTTGGAGGTGGGGGATATTTTGTAAGCATGTTTTTAATATTTTAGTTATTTACAGATGGGTTAATTTTTAATAACAATTGAAGAGCTCATTTAGACTTTGAATAAAAATATTTTGAAAATAAAAATTAAATATATGAAAATATCAAGAATCATAATATTTTGAAAATAAATATCAAATATGAAAATATCGAAAATATCAAAAAGCTTGATATTTTGAAAATAAATATCGGATATATATCATGATATATATCATGATATATATCCATTGATATATATCACCGAACCCTGAATATGATGGCAGCTATTGCTTTAATTTAGTTGCCTTCATTCGGCCCAAACAAGACAAGCACATGAAATAGGAAGAACAGTTACTGCATCTTACGTGCATCAAGTATTAACCGCATATATTCTCATTTTTAATCGAAATGTTAATTATACCTGCGGTAAACACGCAGATAATGAATAAAAATTTACAACTATAAAAACAAAAGCAAAAAAAAATGTTTCACAGGACAGTCGCGTTAAAGTACGTGGTTATGTTTGGGCCGAATGTAACGGATTTTAGGATTAAAATTTTGGCCTCAGCCACATTTAATCAATATTCTTTCTTTTTACTCTATATGCAAGATCCCTTTAACAAAGAATGCCACTTGATAAATAAAATTTTATTTCGCTCTGAATAATTAATGAAACAATAATTTCTTTCAATTGCTTGAAATTAGTGATTTAAAATAGAAAAATAATCTTAATTTTTACTTTGTACCTATAAAATAAAATAGTAACAATGTAGAAAGCAATATAAAATGGTTTATTAGACGAAATTTAACGGTACAACTAACTTTTGGCACACCTCCGAAAATGTGTCAGAAAGTTTTGCAGTGTATATATGTATACATTTTTTTAGAACATCCTTATACATTATGTACCATTAAAAAAAGGTCTATTCAAATTGCTTATTTTTCAGAAAAAATGCGTACCATAAAATCTTATTCCCGTTAAACGTTTACATTATAACAATTCAAGCATTATAGAATTTTTAGAGGCTTAGGACTCTTATAGCTTTTAAAATATTGGAATTTTTATCTTTTAGATGAAACTTCCATCTTTTCTGAAAATTATATATATATATATATATATATATATATATATATATATATATATATATATATATATATATATATATATATATATACATATATATATATATATATATATATATATATATATATATATATATATTTATATATATATATATATTAATTCTCTTTAAAACAGAAGTTATAGTTTTAGGTAGATTTCGTAACAAAAAATAAAAAGCTACCTACTGCAGTGGTCCGGAGGAAAGCATTTCTAGAAAATTTTGGCATATTTTTTCCGATCATGACCCTCAAACCCCAAAACCAATCTCCACCCAAATGTTATTTAAAATTTTATTTGAAATTTTGTAAGAAATATTTATAATAATTCAAAATAATTCACATATAAGCCAAATTAACAAAGAACTTTTTCTGTACAAAATAGTGACTAAAGTAATGAAATCGGGCAAGTAGTTTAGTAGTTACGTCGAAAATTAAATTAATTTAAATTAAGTTCTCTTAAAACAGAAGCTCAAAGTTTTCAAAAACTTTTTATTTTTAAAATAATATTTATAGAAATGTATATTTCATGAAAAAAGATCATAAAAAAACTCCTATAAATAAATAATAAAAAGGAAAATTAATCCTGATCCTGTTAAAAGCACGAAAGTATAAACATATTGATTAAGTACTCTTTATAGAAACAATCCCATTAAATAAGATACTACTTCATTATCCCATCGACCACTTTCCCCAGAATATACAATTCACCAAACTACTCACCGAATTATACAAATGGAAGCATATTGCCATTCCAGAATTTTAAAATAGGAAAAATTAAAGAATCCAAATTTAAAAAAAAAATCTTCAAAGAGTAAAGTTTTTTTAATGATGACATTCACTTACGGCGTATCAACATACTAAGTATAAAATTTTATTTATTTAGATGATTTCTGGCAAAATAATGATAACAGCTTATTTAATTAAATGCAGAATTATTAAATTAAGCAATAAACAAACAGATATTTTTAAGATATTATATTTGTATAAAAATTGTATGTACTTTAAATGTAATAATCAAATTTATTAATCGACACAATAAATATTGTATTGTTATCGATATTTATATCAATAACAATGCAAAATTGCAAGAAACCTAATGCTCTTTATCCTTCTATAGTAAAAAAAAACTAGCCTTAAAAGGAATGACTCCTGGAATGATGCTGATGTGGAAGATTTCCGGAACTAACGAATCCGGGTTGTCCACTCCTTCCATGAGTCGAATAGACCAATCAGGAAAGGGCTCCGTCTATGCATCGCCGTATGGGTTACCATAAAGAGAGGAAAGGTTACCATCGCCAACAATCGCCAAGTTTGTCGCCAATTTGGCGATATATCGCCAAATTTGGCGACCAAAATTTGTTGTCAAAAGTGACGCCAACTTGGCGATAACTGTAATATTTCGCCAAATTTTTAATTTCTTTACAACACCAGTCGTTTGATACATCATTTGAGAGGTTTGCAACTGCTTATTCATATAATGGATGTCTTGTGTGTTATCCCCACACTCTGCTCTTCCCAGGGGGGGTCACATTTTTAATTTCTGTACAACACCAGTTGTGTGACACATCATTTGAAAGGTCTGAAACTGCTTATTCATATTATGGATGTGTTGTGTGTCATCCCCCACTCTGCCCCTCAGGGGACACATTTTTAATTTCTTTACAACACCAATTGTGTGACACATCATTTGAGAGGTCTGCAACTGCTTATTCATATTATGGATATCTTGTGTGTAACCCCCCCCCTCTGCTCCCAGAGGGGGCGCATTTTGTATTTTCTTTACAACACCAATTGTGTGACACATCATTTGAAAGGTCTGCAACTGTTTATTCATTTTATGGATGTCTTGTGTGTCACCCCCACTCTGCCCCCCAGAGGGGCACATTTTTAATTTCTTAACAACACCAGTCGTGTGACATATCATTTGAGAGGTCTGCAGCTGCTTATTCATATTATGGATGTCTTTTGTGTCGCCTCCCACTCTGCTCCCCAGGGGGGCACATTTTTAATTTCTTTACAACACCAATCGTGTGACACATCATTTGAAAGGTCTGCAACTGCTTATTCATAACATGGGGTATTGGCGAGCGCAGCAAGCAGGGGGTAGCCAATAATTTGGAATCGCGAAGCGATTACGCGGGGGGTTGGCGAGCATAGCGAGCAGGGGGGCGGGGCCCCCCTAGTTTAGTCAAAAAAAAAAACCGTAGCGATAACCTCATAGCATGCATGGTCACAGTGACGGCACAATGACGTCACTGTGAGTCACTTTGGTCACATCACATCTGTGACCAAAATGCCACCACTCAGTGACGTCACATCTCAGTGACTGAGATGTGACTTTCTTAAAAATTTTAGAAAATCGTCACAATGTTAATGTTAAAGTAGGCACAAATGACACACTTTTCACAAATTGGTCACAATGTGACGTCACAAAAAAGCTCTTAAACGGCTATAACGACTTCACATTTTAGTCACTGTGACTTCACATTGACGTCACGTGATGTCACATCGATCAACAATCGATGGTCACAAAGTCACAATGTGACTTCACAACGACGTTGCAGTGACGTCACCATGTCTTACGGGTAATAACTATGAAATGCATGTAAACTTTAAATGCAAGCTTCAACCCAAAATGAAAAACAGATGACAATTTGCAGTAATTTTCAATAAGTAAGACCAACTAGTTAAAAAATTAATAAAAATAGAAATAAAACGTGGAATTAAACAGACTAAATGACATAACAAACATGTGTTTTACGTTTAAGAGCCCACAATAGTCACAGAAAAAGTACTCAAAAAGACCCGGATGATAATGTAAAGTCTATGGGAGCGTTCTTTTCTAATATCTCGATCAAATTTTAATATTTTTGCATGATTTTTTTGCACAAGATAGCTGAGGGCGATCCACAACCGGCCTAGTTTTTACTTTTTCGATTTTGCTTATATATTTTTTATATTACGATAGTTTCAATTTCAGAACCGGTTTAAACCGGTTCCGAAAGTTTAAGTAATTGTTTAAAGAAAATCTGAAACGAAAACTGAAAAAGTAAAAACTAGGCCGGTTGTGGATCGTCCTCAGCTATCTTGTGCAAAAAAATCATGTAAAAATATTAAAATTTCAGCGAGATATTCGAAAAGAACGCCCCCATAGACTTTACATTAGCGCTCGGCTTTTACCGCGTGACTAGTGTGTGCTCTTAAGAGCCCACAATAGTCACAGGAAAAGTACACAAAAAGACCCGGATGATCATGTAAAGTCTATGGGAGCGTTCTTTTCTAATATCTCGTTCAAATTTTAATATTTTGACATGATTTTTTTTTGCATAAAATAGTTCAAGACGATCCACAACCGGGCTAGTTTTTATTTTTTCAATTTTGGTTTTAGATTTTTAAAAAAAAAAATTACTTTAATTTTCAAAACCGGTTTAAACCGGTTCTGAAACTGAAACTATCATAATATAAAAAATATATAACCAAAATCGAAAAAGTAAAAACTAGCCCGGTTGTGGATCGTCTTGAACTATTTTATGCAAAAAAAATCGTGTCAAAATATTAAAATTTGAACGAGATTGTAATATCTCGCTCAAATTTTAATGTTTTTACATGATTTTTTTTTTGCATAGGCTAGCTTAGGACGATCTACAACCGGGCTAGTTTTTACTTTTTTGATTTTGATTTCAGATTATTTTTAAAAAAATATTTTAACTTTAAAAACCGGTTTAAACCGGTTCTGAAATTGAAACTATCATGATATAAAAAATATATGAGCAAAATCGAAAAAGTAAAAACTAGCCTACTTTTTCTGTGACTATTGTGGGCTCTTAAGAGCCCACAATAGTCACAGAAAAATTACTCAAAAAGACCCGGATGACTATGTAAAGTCTATGGGAGCGTTCTTTTCTAATATCTCGCTCAAATTTTAATATTTTTGCATGATTTTTTTGCACAAGATAGCTAAGGGCGATCCACAACCGGGCTAGTTTTTACTTTTTCGATTTTGGTTATATATTTTTTATATTACGATAGTTTCAGTTTCAGAACCGGTTTAAACCGGTTTCGAAAGTTAAAGTAATTTTTTAAAGAAAATCTGAAACAAAAATTGAAAAAGTAAAAACTACCCCCGTTGTGGATTGCTTTCAGCTATCTTGTGCAAAAAAATCATGCAAAAATATTAAAATTTGAGCGAGATATTAGAAAAGAACGCTCCCATAGACTTTACATGGTCATCCGGGTCTTTTTGAGTAATTTTTCTGTGACTATTGTGGGTTCTTAATGTTAAGAGCCCACAATAGTTACAGAAAAAGTACGCAAAAAGACCCGGATGATTATGTAAAGTCTATGGGAGCGTTCTTTTCTAATATCTCGCTCAAATTTTAATATTTTTACATGATTTGTTTTGCGTAGGCTAGCTTAGGACGATCTACAACCGGGCTAGTTTTTACTTTTCCAGTTTTGGTTTCAGATAAAAAAAAAAATTAACTTTCAAAACCGGTTTAAACCGGTTCTAAAATTGAAACTATCATAATATAAAAAATATATGAGCAAAATCGAAAAAGTAAAAACTAGCCCGGTTGTAGATCGTCCTAAGCTAGCCTATGCAAAAAAAATCATGTAAAATTATTAAAATTTGAGCGAAATATTAGAAAAGAACGCTCCCATAGACTTTACATAATCATCCGAGTCTTTTTGCGTGCTTTTTCTGTGACTATTGTGGGCTCTTAAGAGCCCACAATAGTCACAGGAAAAGTACACAAAAAGACCCGGATGACCATGTAAAGTCTATGGGAGCGTTCTTTTCTAATATCTCGTTCGAATTTTAATATTTTGACATGATTTTTTTTGCATAAAATAGTTCAGGACGATCCACAACCGGGCTAGTTTTTACTTTTTCGATTTTGGTTATATATTTTTTATATTATGATAGTTTCAGTTTCAGAACCGGTTTAAACCGGTTTTGAAAATTAAAGTAATTTTTTTAAAAAAATCTAAAACCAAAATCGAAAAAGTAAAAACTAGCCCGGTTGTGGAACGTCCTGAACTATTTTATGCAAAAAAAATTATGTCAAAATATTAAAATTTGAACGAGATATTAGAAAAGAACGCTCCCATAGAGTTTACATGGTCATCCGGGTCTTTTTGTGTACTTTTCCTGTGACTATTGTGGGCTCTTAAGAGCGTACACTAGTCACGCGGTAAAAGCCGATCGCTAATGTAAAGTCTATGGGGGCGTTCTTTTCTAATATCTCGTTCAAATTTTAATATTTTTACATGATTTTTTTTGCATAGGATAGCTTAGGACGATCTACAACCGGCCTAGTTTTTACTTTTTCGATTTTGCTCATATATTTTTTATATTATGATAGTTTCAATTTCAGAACCGGTTTAAACCGGTTTTGAAAGTTAAAATATTTTTTTTAAAAAAATCTGAAACCAAAATTGAAAAAGTAAAAACTAGGCCGGTTGTGGATCGTCCTCAGCTAGCCTATGCAAAAAAAAATCATGTAAAAATATTAAAATTTGAGCGAGATATTAGAAAAGAACGCTCCCATAGACTTTACATTATCATCCGGGTCTTTTTGAGTAATTTTTCTGTGTCTATTGTGGGCTCTTAAGAAAATATGACATTTACGATCATGCATTATTGACGTTTAACCTTACGATTTGGCGACAATTTTGTGATCGACGGGATAATCAATTAGTACTTAAAATGACTCGTAAATGAGACCTTTCAAGATCAGCAAGATAGAATTCCAAAAGCTTTATATTACACGCATTTTACTTAGAGATCATACATAGTACAGGGTATGTATTGAAATCTTTTTAAAAATCGAAAAAAATGACGGATTTACACATTTCCGAAACTAGAGATTCCGAAAAACATATTTTTAGAAAATAAAAAATTGCCGTCCGTTTGTCTGACCGTCTTTCTGCAAACGCTCTACCCCCCCGAACAAATTGAGATAGAGAATTAAAATTTGATGTGTAATTAGTATTAGTATGTAATAATGGCAAGAAGCCTATTGAATATTAGTAACCTTGATTATCAGGTACTATTTTTTCTGACTCATTAAATATTCGTTCTGATGAAAGGTATATAAAGTTTTTCGATTTTTTTTTTAAGTAGTGGTTGTAAAAGACAATAAAAAATATAAAATTTGCATAAAGAATGAAATCTCATGATCTTTCACGATTTTTTATGATCCTGTATTTCGCTCAAATTTCAATTCAAATATATATTTTAATTCAAAATGAGACACTTCATCCGAGTCAGTAAACTGTTAGTTAATACGTTTATTATTTTTGGATGTTTATTTTTCTACTTGATTAAAACGTCGCCCAAAAAACTGTCGCCAAACTGTAAGATTGAATGCCAACAATGGCTTATTGTATATGTCACATGCACTTGATATTAAATACATTACATGTGTTTGTATATCATAATTTATTTTTAATTTGACGTTTTATTTGTATTTTTATCAATATTTTACTAATTTATTTGTTATTTCGTTATTTAAAATAAAAATTATGCCTTTTATAATTTACGAGTAGTTTGGCGATTTATATAATTTGTCGAGATGAGTCTATGAGATTCTCAAGTAATTCCCCTCAATTCAGTAATAGATAATTACTATGTATTAAAAATATTTAAAAATACGTTTAAATTTTATTTTGGAATTGGATATTAATTTTATAAATAGTTTACATGTGTCTTATTTTCATATATTATAGTCTGCATATCCATGATGAGTAAGTATTACGGTGGCTCCCAAAGACTAATTTCATATCATATTCATTATAGGTAAGAATTTGCGTTAGAGTTTTGATTTCGGATACAAAATTTTAAAACTAATAATAAAAAAACATATTTACTTAAAATCGTTTCGTATATTTTACTGCGTAATGAAAAACATACTTTTACTTTGAAATTTAGAATCTTTCTTCATGACAACGCTTTTCTTTTCCCTTGAGTTATTTTTTTTCCGTACCAATGATTTATGCTTGGCCGTAAATATCATCAGCGACATCTTTCAAAGAAAGCATCAAAATAATTTTTCTAAACTTTTATTTAATGGTGAGTCGTTATACTTGAAAATGGAAGCCGCTGCATAATGAACTTTTTTAATGAGTCTTAGATATATTTTAAAGTTGCTTTAAAATTAGTTTTTTTTTTCCTGACTCGAGAGACGCAGCTGCTTTATCTTTCTACGTGACTTTGGCAGGATTTATGAAACTTTGATGCATGTTAAGCAATTTTACTCTTTCTGAGTGCAATAAAGTAGTGAATTTTTATCACTGTACTGTAAAATTTTAGCAAAGAGTATAAATGTAGACAGAGAGTTGATTCATAGCATTAAACAAATCTTTAAAAAATATTTATTCAGGCTCTTAAAGTGTTTAGTGCATTAAAAAATGAAAATTCATTTGAATATTTTATTATTTTTGAAACCGCGAATGATAATCAAGTTATTTTGCAGCTTTTAGTGCATCATTAAAATCTCCCTATAGAAATAAAGAAGAAACACCCTTGTAATTTTTCGTACATAAATTGAGATTGCAATAAAAATTCGTCATTCAAGAAATATGTAAATAAAACATATTTGGTTAAATTTGAATTTTTTAATAAAATATATACATGTAATTCATTTTGCTTTCAAACTGACTTTTACAAAACTATAGAACATTTTGAAAAGCTTAAACTATATTTTTATTTCATAAGCAGTAAGTTTTTTTCTATTTACAATTTGTGATTAAATACAGTTATTTTCGTTTTGAGCCTAATTCCAAAGACTGATGAAAAAAAATCAAGCCCGTCTTATCTTTAATAGTCAAAATTTCCATAATACTAGGTTAGCCATTTAACTCTTTCCGGCGCAGTGTTACCGGACTGGACACACCTAATTTTAATTCCAAACTTGCAACTAGCACCAGTAATATTTTAGTAAAATCTTTCTTTTAGAATAAGAGCTTAAATTAAGGCGTTCTTGATTTCTTAAAAAGTCGTTTGTGAATTCCGGTGTCAGTCGATTATTTCCCATTTTACTAACATTATTTGTCTGCGCCGGAAAGGGTTAAGAGTTAATTTATGCGTGCGTATGTACAATATATATACGAATACCAGGCGTATTGTTTTAAGTAAATAAACTATTGATATTAAAATGACGCAGGGTTTTTTTTAATTCTTTTACATCAAAGCCTGGACCTTAATCTTCTTTTAAATGTAATATCCGCCTTTGTTAACCTCTTATTCGTTATGCCAGATACGTCCACGAGACGTCCGTTGCGAACGAATTTTGCCGCTCCCGTGACCTTACGGGCTGAATTCCTCATGACTTAGTTAGTTAATATAAGGTAAAGAGCCCTATTATCGTCCTCCAGTTACTTTTAGGCCCCTGGAAGCTTTAATTTTCAATGAAAACCTACCAAATTTGGATTTTGTATAGACTAACTATTCACACATATGGAAATATAGGCAAATATTGTACAAGAAACTTTAATAAAACGAAAAATTGTTTTTTCAAAAGTATCTCAATAAGGAAAAAAATTAAAAAATATCCCAATTTCGTCCCTTTGAAAAAAAATCCAAAAGGCTAAGGATTAACTTATAACTAAATCAAAATTTATTTCAGAATAAATAATTAATTTAATTTACCTTAACTTAAGGTCCAAAGAAATGTGCTATTAATCCTAATAGTAAATAATAGCATTAATTATTCCATAAAAAAACATTAACCATCCAAGCATGAGGAACATATGAATTGTGTATTGTGTTTGGCTCCTGAGCATGTTTCGTGTGACTATGTGCAGCACTGAAGGCACTGAACCCATTGTTCTCCATGTTTATCTTGATAAAAACGCTTCAAGCAAGTAGGGCACTCTGCATTATTGTCTTCATCATCGCTTACATTATCATCATGAGGAATTTCAACAGAAGAATAACTTTCGTCATCAATGATGTTAGGTATGTCATGTTTGGTCTTTTTACGCGGTGGATTTTTTCCCTTACCCCTAAGAGAGGTAGTTGTCAGAAGATTTTTTTTTCAGCTGAGTGCTTTTTCTTCGCCTGGGAATTTTTCACTTTGTTTTTATGCGGAGATCCAGTGATCAATGTTGCTGAACCTCCTCGGACAGAATTTGCTGGTGTGATCAGTGTAACTTTCCTGTCTCTTATTACAATGAACTTATTTACAAAATTTGAAGCAAATCCTCAAGATTAAGTCTATACATACCTACATACAAAATTGCAGGCACATTATTTACCAGGATTTGACAGCGCTGAAAAGCATTCCTAATGTCGTCCTTGGTACGAAAATAAGAACTGAAAGGGGGACGAAACTGGATCAACGCTGCTTCCCAATATGGCAATGCTTCAGTTCTTGTAAAATAAACTGAACATTGTAAAACTCACTATATTGTACTGTTAACATCTTACCTATATAGAATACATGCAATGAATAGGAAATAAATGTTTATGGTAAAGTAGCATCGTTCTACAAATGACGTAGCAAGAACTTAGATCTTCTAAAAATAGAAAATCTGACATTAATACAACACGGATTCGTATTGGCGAGTGAAATTTTCACTTTCGAATCCTTTTGTCTTCCGTTCGTTTTGCCTTGCGTGATCAGTGGTGTCACTTTCAGAGAAGCAGAGATATAAATGGGGACGAAATTAAGGAAAGGGACGAAATATGGGCAATTTACCTTAGTTTAGTTTCTTTTTGATTTTATCGCTATAAAAGTTTTTTTTTTTAAACCCTCTCAGCGTTTGGTCCGTAATATTCCGTACACTAAGCTCCAGGTTTCACTGCAATATAAGCAATGTTTAAGATATAATTCTATAAATTTAATGAATTTTCGGAGCATTGAAGAATGATTAAGACTCTCAAGGATTACATTTATATTCCTAAATAAGATTTTTAATGTAATATTAAAAGAATCATATTTTATTAGCATTTAAAACAAAATGCAGAGAAAAAAACATTACAATTTTACCCATTTGCAAGACGCTTGGAGGGCTAATGGTTAGGTGCTCAATAGGTGGGAGTACTGAATTGACAAATTTGATTCTAAGATCGGGATGCTTAGCTTAAAAAAAAGTAAGAATTGTAAATTGTGTTTGAATAAGAACAGAAAACGAAAATTTTTGAATTATCTTACCGAAAATTATGCAAAAATTACGTGAGTAACATATATCTTTGTGTTGTACTATAAGCTTTTATATTAAATTCTCATGGAAATCTATTACATTCTCATGGGCTACCAGCTGTGTTAACCACTGCACCACCGTTGTTTTGAAGATGTAGTCGTAGTTTTCCTGTTCACTACATCAGGGCCTGCTCCCTACATCAGGTACGGAAAGTGGAAAAGTTGTTTCAATATCATTGTGTTGTATGACGCAATATCTTGCTTTCATAGCACTAAGTGTCTGCAAAACTAATTGTTCCTGTACTTAAATAAGCAACTCCATTATCAACAACGATTATGACTATATCAAAACAGCTTGAATGTAGTGTTTAATATAGCAGGCATTATATTTGTATAAAGTTGAAGCCAAAGCTATTTGCACAATACAATGAGTGCTTTGACCGCTTCCCTTATTTGCCAGTACATCATGCGGGCAGTAGGTTTTTACTAATCATGATTTTCCCGTATCACGTATGGGCATCTATATTCCAATCATAATTTATTATTATCACCAGTGTTTTTTTTTTTTCTTTTTGTAAGTTTTATATTATTTGATTCGAGCATTTTTCTGCTGTTATTAGACAAAAATTCTGTTTTGAAGAACCGGTGATAAAAGGTTAAAAATTCTGTAAAGGACATGAAAAAAAAAAAAAAGAGACATTATTTGGGAGGTTTTTTTTTTTTTTTTTTTTTTTTTTTTTTTTTTTTTTCAAAATATTGATCAGTTAAGTAGTTATTATAGGCAGAAATAATGTTGAAAATTAGATTAAGGTTCAAGCTTTCATGTAAAAATAAAATTGTTAAAACAAATGGTCTTTTGTTTTTAATATCAAATGGCACTTACATAAAAATAATACTCTTCGTATTTAATGAAAAATGTCTTATAAGGACGTGTTCATAACAAAATATGCCTAAAAATATTCACCACTCATCTTTAGTTAACGACGTTGATTTAAAAGCTCTAGTATGCTTGTTACTGGTGAACGAAATGTTAGTATAAACAACTTTTTAAAAAAATTATTTAATTTCATACAAACAAAAAACAAGGAAGCAATTTAACTTTAGAAGTAATTTGTAAAAATTGCTATACATAATTATTTTTGTTAAATGTATTATCATTTTTATTATTATTGCTATTATTTATTGTAACTATCACCTTTATTCGTTTCTTTTTTTTTTTCTTATCGTTTCTCTTTTATTCTGTTCATAACTGAAATGCTATTTCTAATAGCGTAATATTCTTAAAATGCAAAAACATCATAATAAGTTGAAAATTTCTATCTTTTTAAACAAATAATGAAATTTGAAATTTAAATTTCCTAAACTTAATGAAAACAAATTCATGGAGCAACTGATTAAAATGTTTTTCCTGAAAACTTAATCAAGAAAACAAAAGACTTGGAATTAAATTAACTTCAGAGCTCGTTAACGAAAATTTCTGGTCTGTTATAAAATCAAAATTGATTAAAAGCTTTAATTTAAAAGGCACTTAAACATAATTAAATAAACGGGAACAAAATTGCCGAAACAAAGTTTTTCTTAAAAATTTAGATGTGCAGCAGCACGAGACAAATGAATATTTTCTAAAGAAATAATTTGAGTATTTTCGGAACAACAGAGTTTTGTTTAGCGAGATATTTATTTATGTCGTAAAATAACAAACTTTCCGATTAATTTACTCGAAGTTTTTCAGAATATGAATGCATAACATTATTTAATAAAGTGGAAAATTCAAATCAGATATTACAAATTGGAATTTACATAGAAGGTATTTGCGAAAAAAATAGATAAAACTTTTCTTTTAAATCGCATTAAATATTTTTTTTAAACGTAATTGAAGATTAAAGTCATTGTAATAATTTTAGTGTAGGAAAAAATTATGTTTTGCAATAAGAATTCTCTTTTAAATTATATTTTCACTGTGTAAATAAAAAATAAATATAAGTAAATTAAAAAAATAAATGCATAGATACTATTACACTCTTCCTTCATTAGCCCACACAACTTTAAATACAGTTTTTTTTTTTTTTTTTTTTTTTTTTTTAAATATGCTGTTACCACCAATATAATTAAGTGATATTGGGCACTTAGTGAGAAGGATTGTCAACAAGAATAGTACATGAATACTACATAATAAAAATTAACTAACTATTTATATATTATTTAGATACAACAAAACAATATTTACAATTACATTTAGATGATCCGGTCCGACATTAAGTTAAATACAGCAAATAGTTCTGCGCACTATATTAGTTATTAAATATGTATATCCCTCCTACACTAGGTTTGTTAAACCCAATAGGAGTTCCCTCTCTGGATCTTCTATTTCTACTAAACTCCACGCAGCACACAATGCCCACGAGAGAACGCCCCCCCCTCCCTCCAAAAAACGGGCTTACCTCTCTGACCTACTATCTCTTCTTCACCTCCAAGTGTCACCGTGACGTCCATTATCGCACTAGAGCTAATGGGGTTATTTTGTCTGCATTGTCTCAGGTATGCATTTTGAATGGCAAGAGGAATTTAAATCTATTGGTACCACACATTTCTTTTATACTGTACTATTTAACTAAAAATAGCTCGGATTAATTTCCAGAGAAGAAAAGAATGTTACATTGTAAAAATCTTGTAATAGTTTGAACCAAATTTTGGTGCTCAATAGCTGCCACTGTAAGATGGTGAAATCTTGAACCAATATTCGGAACTCCTGTTGAAGCGTAGCTCCAATAGTTGGAACGAGATTGAAATAGAAAGCTCCAAATGTTGGTATGAGATTTCAACATCTTACGATAGTAGCTATTGAGCACCAAAGTTTGGTTCAAACTAAAGCAAAATTCTCAACAGTGTACCTGTAAACGCCAATTTACACAGAAGATGACATGAATGCAATATATAAATAAAAAGATACTATATAACCGTAATTTTAAATAGTATACGTTCATGAGAACCTGACAGGTACTAAAATTTTCCTAGAAACTCGGATTCCTAGAACTTTTTAGGTAATAGAAACAACAAAAATTCATGTAAGCGGTACACGTTTGTACAGTAAATAAAAAGAAAACTGTAAGATTACTAAGAATGTTTTAAAAATTGGAATGCCTGGAACTTTTTATGTAACTGCAACCTAGATTACACATAAAATTTTAATAAGATTACTGTGGTTTTAATAGATTCTTTTGTATAGTTACAAATTTCTATAGTTTTACAGAAATCAGATTTGTAAACTCACTTTATTCTACCTTCAATAGAAAAAGTATTATAATCGAAATTTTTTTCGACTTCCCTTTTTTTGAAGGATTTACACGTTTTAGAGGCCAGAGATTCCAAAAAACATGTTTTTACAAAATGTCTGTTTGTCCGAATGTATGTCTGTGTGAATGTCCGTATGTCGCCATGGTAACATCGAAAAGTGTATGAAGATATGCATAGAATTGAACCAAATTTTATGTGTATGTTTTCGGCTATATCCAGCAGATCTTCCTTGAATTTGGAAATATTTCATAGGAAAAGAGCATTTTGATAGAGTTTCCTACATCATTTTTTCCATTCTCTATCGTTCTATCGTCCATCGGCTCGTACAGAGACGGGAACACGCGTCCTGCTAAGCCAGTTATTTTCGCACAGCTGATGATAACAGAATAAGGGAAAATTATACATTTTAATAAGTGTCATGATCCACGTTATCTCGCTTTTACTCAGATTAATTGACTGAAGCAGAAATTTAAAATGAAAATCAAAGTTAGTGTAGTATTGAATTCAAAATATTGTAGTATTAACATGTTTACCTACTGTTTTAAATATTAAGATATATGAATGAGATAGAAGAGAGCTTTGGGATTAGCACATACAACTAGTTTTGTAGAGTACACAGATATAATTTTAGTAAGCACACAGATTCCTGCAACTTTACATCTGTAGAATTGTAGATTTTTTTTACAGTGCAATTAATTTGAGCGTATTTGAAGATAAAAATAATTTAATATATTTAGTTCAAAAAATGATATTAATTTAATTAATATAGATTTATTTTTAATTTTCAGAGGAGCATGCAGATGAAGCTCTTGAACTGTAAATACATGGAAAACTGGCAGTAGAATAGTTAAGCAATTTTGAAACGTCATGCAGAAAAAAAAAAACCCGAAGTTTACTTAAAGTTTTATAAACTTTTTAACTATTAAATTGCATGTTCAAATCTATTAAAATTTAACTGCACTTTAGAGGTTTAATTAGTTTTTTAAAACATCTCATTTGCATTTCAGTATTCTTAACGGATTTCTTTTCATCTGATAGCTGAGATCAATCTCTACAATGTTTACTTTTTACTTTTTTGATTTGTTGTTGTTGTTGTTTTTATGGGGATGCTTTTAGTTTCAAAACCGGTTCTGAAAGTGAAAGCATACCAACTGAAAAAAAAAAAACCGTTAAACAAATTCGAAAAAGGAAAAAATGATATTTGTATAAAGGAAATAGGAAATATTTCTGTAAAAAATAACTAAAAAATATTTTTAAATTCATTAACTCATGCTTTAAATTTAGGTATATTAAATAAACATAATTTTAACATTATTATTTTATTAAAAATGTGAATTTAATGTTTTTTAGCTAAAGTCTTTCTTCAACACTATATTAATAAACACAACTAAATTAACCATTTTATTAAACGTAATTAAAGATAAAAATAAGCATATTTTTTTCACTTCCAATATTGATATTTGATATTAATTAAATACTTATAGGTAAAATTTCTTCTTTAATTCATATTAAATATTTCATTATGTGCAATTAAAGTTCAATATATATCATAAAGTTCAATATATTAATAATTTCATTTTCGAAAAATATGTATGCTGCTTTTACATTTCTAATTACTTTACTAAAATACATATGTAACACACATTTTAAACGCTTAATTAAAAAATCAAAAATATTTTATTTAGTCATCAGTTTAGCTCTTGGCAAAAGCGAACTTAGTACAAGATAATTTGAGGGATACTTCTCTTTTAAACTAATAAATATCCCCTCCCCACTTCTCCTACCAAAAAACTAATAATGTTTCAAAAAATAAAAAATAAAGATGCATGACATACGCATAAGAACGAATCACCCACGTATTTCCACGAAATTTAGCAGTGGCTTTCATCTCAATATTTATCTTCTTTAATATCTGGAGTTATGCTGGAATTTTTAAATTATAGTAATGTGAAATTTAGATATGTTTTTTCATTAAAACTGGCTAAATATATCAGTAATTATAGCCTTTTCTTGTAAAATATTTACAAAAATAATCAGATTAATTAACCAAAAATACCCTTACATAATATCACAAATCTTTTACGAGCAATGTATTTAAATGTTCCCCTATATTATGATCCTCTATATAAAATAAAAGGCTTTTGTATTTGAAAATGTTCCATACAATTTTTTTTAATTATATTTATGAAAATGTTTAAAAATATTATCGTTTTATGAAAACATTTAGTTTCTATTGTTTCTTTGAGCTATTTAAATTTGATCGAGAAGAGTTCATTACGTGAAAAAAAAAAAAAAAAAAAAACTTTCATTAATAGACTGCGTAAACAAATTTTATGTTACGTTTTCTTCAATGGTTCTTAAAAACACCGTCAGTACATAAAGGGTTAAGTAAGTAGTCCTCTGCGACCACGCTTGTCACATACGCTCAAAGATAACTCTCAATCAAGATTAATCAGTAAATAAGTCTCAAATTTGTATATCAAAATTTTAAATGCTATTGTGAAAACAAGATTTTCTAAATATTATCTCATTCATAATAAAGCATTTTTTCCCCTCCGAAGTAAAAGAAAATTTTACAGATTAACGTTATATTTTACAAAAAGAAAAAACTGAAAACATTATTTAGTAGGCATTATTTCATTCATATTTCATTATCATTATCATTCGTTATATATTGCATTATCATTTTTTATTTCCTTCATTTCAAAAACATATAATTAATTTCTTAAATCAAAAACAAACGGTACCCATTACCCCTCTGACCATTTTCAAAGCGGATAAGGTGTTCGGTCACGGTTATTGGCCGAAAATCTTCAGCATGTAACCAGAATGATGCAACAACTACAATATTTTGGCGCTAAAAAATATTATTTGGCGACACTTTTTTCTTTTTTTTTTCCTTATAGAAAATTATCAGGCTAAATCACACGTAACAAATAAATATACACAATAATCGCTAAAAAGGTAAAAACTTCCTATTTAATCCAATCATGTAATAGAAATTTGTAAACAATTTATGAAAAATCAAAATCGTAAACTGACTATAACCCATATATTTTTTGAAAAAAAAAATATTGTATGTATGGAGAAAAGAAAAACCTTGGTGCCCAAGGTTATGCTAATGCATTCTGCACTATAATGTATAATGTATGTTTTTCATAATTTAAGACTTTCTCCAGATTTATTTTATCAGGATGCAATTAGTTCATTTTTTCGCTTCCCTCCATTGATTATTCGTGTAGGAAACAGAAATAAAAAAGTAATTATTCATGCATGATGTTGATGGATTTATTTAAAGAAGAAACTTCGAGTATTTTATTGCCATACTATTTTAGCGTAAAGAGAAGCCGGACAAGAAATATCACTTTCTCTTTCGAGGTTTATTTTTACATCGCCATATTAACTGAAGCCTATAAAATAAAATCTCATTTACAAAACACAGGTGGTATAAACATTAAATAAGATCTATTGATTTTCTTTCCTTTTTTCCGAAAACTAACGTACTTTAGATGTTTATGATAAAATCTTTTGAATAACCTAGCGGTAGATAGAGATAATACAAATAAATTTAAAACTGGAAAACAAATATATTTAGAAAAGTAATTGAAATTTTTCTAAAGGAAAATATGAAAGTTAATAAAAAAGTTTAAATAAATTTTCCTTTTTTTCTTGTAATATGAAGAAGAGATAAAATACTAGGACTTCCCTCAGAGGGATTAGTCTGAGCGATATTGCTGAGAATACACATTTAATAACTTGCGATAAGTAAAGAAAATGAGATGTTACCTTTAATTGGTTATTCATTGTGATAAAATATGATGAAAATAAGCATATTGAATCATAGAATTACAAAATCTTATATATAAAATTGCATATACTATTTTTATAAACGAAAAGCAAACCATGCGTGGATATACAATTGGAAATATGCAAAATGTTAATAGTAATACAGAAAATAAAACACCAAATTTTCCTATATTGGAAATATAACTCTTTGAAATGATGTCATGAGCATAAACAGAAGCTTCGCACCGTTTTGAGAAACTATAAATAACATAAACTATTATGTTTGAAGAGAATGGAGTGTGTTTTATATGGTGTGAAATCCGTCCGAATCCTTACTATTATTATAAATCGGAAAGTGAGTTTGTTTGTTTGTTTGTTTGTTTGTTCCGCTTTCACGCCGTAACTACTGAACCGATTGCTTTGAAATTTTGCAGACGTAAAGTTAGAAGTCCGGATTAAATAATAGGGTAATTTTTATTTATTTTATTCAAATATTTTCCTTAATAATTCAAAATTTAATTATCTTTCATACAAAATCAATAGGCATTTTTCAGATAAAATTTAACCATTTTCCTTTCCTTTTGCCAAGAAAATAAAAAATTGGAATAATACTTTTTCAGCGGCAATGAATTTTTAATAGAAAACTTCCACGCGAAAAACTATAATAAAATAATTTAAAAGAAAATAAATATGACGTCATGTTTGAAATAAAAATAAAAGGTGTATTTTTTATAATACATTTAACAAGGATATTTGTTTAGTTAATGGGAATTTTTGTGTAAAATATGGTGACATAAATTAAAAGTAAAAAGAATGAAAAAGAATTATATTTTTAATAAAATGGTTCACTCATGAAAATGTGACGTCATAGTTGAAATAAAACAGGTACTTTATAGCAGTCGTTAAAAATACAAGGGGTATGAATATCAGTAGCTAATGGAGCGAGATAAATAATGACGTCATATTTAAAATGAATCAGAAATATTTTTTATTTATACTAATTAATAAGTTATAAGTTACATACAAATGAATATTTTTATTCAAAACTCATAATTATCAATGGAAGAAATTTTTTGTGGGGAAAAGGTGGAAAACAAAATCACTGATTAATATATTTTTGGCTCGATTTTTTAACACTTTCGAACAAAGTTGAAAAGTTATTATGCTTTCGGTTTGTCTGTCTGTCTGTCTGGTCGCTTTCTAACTTTCGTAAATATACTCCGATTTCCATGAAATTTTTAGACGTTCTTAACGTTTACCTAGCACGAATACCTATTGAAAATAAAGTTTCTACCATGATTAGTTTATTTACAGGGATAGTCAAAAAATTTCCTTACATTACGGCATTATGGGAAAAAATCGTTTTAATTAAATTTAACGATGTTACAGCCTGTAGAACATATTCAAATTTATATGCATTTACAAAGTGCACTAAAATATGCATTTTGTAAAGTATGTAGTGAAAAGGGCTTTTACTATTCATTTACAGGGTCAGACAGAAGAATTCCATTGCATAGGAATAAAGGGAGGAACAGTTTCCGACATACTTTAATTATGGTAAACGATTTCATGTATAATCAAATTGATATCTGTTGCTGAGGCTTAATGTAAGTTATTTCATGCATAATACGAAGTGCATAGCATTTACAGGGACACACAAAAGATTTCAAATATTATATATTCTATTCGAAGTACTGTATATGATGGATGATGACTGTTGCATGGATGAAATGCATTTTGAATTATGATATGTGCTTTTAAGTTTCGCTAAATGTATGCATATTAAATTGAGAGTATAAATAGTTAAATTTAGATATACAGGGTTACACAAAAGATCTCGGAAAGGTTACTGAATATGAGCGTAATTTACTTAAAGGTGGTTTTTAAATAAAATATGCATTTTTATTTTGAACTGCATTTAGTAAACTAAAAATGTTTGTAGTATATATGTAAAATGATAAACAGGGTCCCGCAAAGAACTGGATACAAGGTTGTCTTCGGATGATAATTTCTGAAAATGTAATTTAGGCAGTAATAAGAAATATTTTTGTTTGAAATAAATTTTAGAAAGATACTTTCGTGTATTAAAGGCACTTGGAAAACTACAGGGCTGAACAAAAGAATTCAAGAATGTTTCTATCTATTAGTATTAATCGCTGAAAGGAAAATTTTGACCAGCAAACAAATTAGCAAATAGGGATTATCAAAAGTTTTTTTTACCATAAATTCGCGATAAAAAGTTAATTACAGATGCTTTTCATCATCGAAATTTTTTGCTTGATTGATCAATTATTTCTTCTTTAAATGTTATGTGAACGAAGTCACGGGTAACTGCTAGTAGTTTATAATGTTGAATATCTGTTTTCCACGGATGCAATGAGGTTGTCGATAAGAGTTAAGGAATCCTTTTTTAAAAATTTGTCCTAAACGAGCATTTACATCTTATAAGTTACTGTAATGCCAAAATTATAGTTTCTGACCCCAACAGTATCCTAGAATTTGCAATATTCCCAATAAATTGGGTTTAAAACTTTTTCTAGAAAAAAAAATGTTTAATTTATGAAATTAAACTGTCGAATGTTTTAGAAATCGTTCATAACGAGAATATTATATCTTAAAAGTTGCCACAAAAAAAAAAAAAAAAAAAAAAAAAAAAATTTTCAATTTTAGAACTTTTTTTGCTCGTGCATTGATGGTGATTATTGTTCCTACGCAAAATATAGTATATTTTTCAGTAAAGATTGTTACCAACATTTTTTGCCCACATTATTTTTTTAAATCGGCTAGGTACTCCCAATGATAACGAAAAACACACAAACGTTAATGCATTATAGCATAGAAATACAGAATCAAAAGCTATTTATCTCCTATTATGTACACATAGATAAATTATCTAATTAGTGGTAGCAGATGCATTTTTAAATATACATAGATCAATATAATGCTTCATTTTTTTTATTAGTATTTCTTAGTATTCATTTTTCATTTATTTGTATTATTCAGTAAAAAACTCACTTTCTTAAGCCCGAATTACGTCAAACTTTTTATAAAAGCGCCTAAGTCCATATAACAGCAAAGTATTGTGAAGAGTATTAAATACAAGGTAGTAAGACACTTAGCCAAGGGCAGCTAATAAATCGCCAAATATTGTTCTTTTCGCCCTCTCTCGAAATGCATTTTTTCCGTACATTTAAAAAACACGATTTTGAGTGATCTTATTTAAAATTCAAATAAATAAATAAGAGGAAGCAATAATAGCATAAGTCAAAACATTTTATTTTAGCATCAAGGAATTGTATGGTAGTTACACATGTGGAAAAAAGCTGCTTTTGGCCAAAAAACGTTGTCTTCACTAAATTTGAATCCGATTAAAAAAAGTACCGTGATTAATTAAAATGTTATAGGCAGAGCTGCCAAATCTCCGGCATTTTGGATACCGGTATTTTAATACAGAAAATGTTTTATTAAATTGGAAGATTCTGCGGATTTTAAAAAATAACTTTTCTTATAAGAAAATTCTGCTGTGCAATAAGCGGGGGCTTGGCATCTCTGTATAGGAATATTTCGTAATCTACTTTTTAACCTTAAAAAAAAGCAACGACCATTTTTCGGGTACAAAAGGTATTGCTAATTGTTCAATTTTGCATACAAAGTACTGATTGTAATATTGATAGATCTATGGGGATAAATTTCCAATAATTTTTCAAATCCCATTTATTTCATTAAAAATATAAATCTTTTATTCATTTAGTTTAAAATAAATGTTTTTTAACTAATTTCATAATACTTTTGAAACATCACTTTTCATTGGCCATTTTTTTAAAGCATTTAGAAAATGGTTGTTGTTTTCAGTCAAATATAGACTTTGGTCTGTACGCATTTTATTTTATTATTATTATTATTTATAAATGGTGGAGAAATATTCATACTTAATCCATAACGTACATAATATATGACTCTGTTATTACATAAGTCACCTTTTTATTATCATGAAAATTATGTTTTTACTGATTTTTATTAATTCAATAGGAAAAGTTTTGTGTTTTGAGCAATAGATGTCCGCATTTCATTTATTTATTTATTTTAACAAAATTATTTGTATTTAGAAGAATTTTTATTTAAATAGGAAATCCAAATGTCGCTGTTAATAAAGAAGAAAGTTTCAAAAAAAGTTACAAAACGAGTAGACGCATGCTATCAAATATGGAAAAACGAGGAATCCAAAAAAGACGTCGTATGAAATATCATCTTTTAAAGCAAAAAAAAGAGGCCTGATTATCGAGCCTACTGATTACGAAATGTGCATTACATTAAAAAAAAAAAAAAAAAAAAAAAAAAAAAAAAAAACTGCAAATATTGATTTTTTTTTCTTTTGTGCAGTTTTGGCTTCGAAAGGTGCGCTATGTTGCAAAACGATATAAGCGATTATGAAAACATACTTGGTAAACGTTCTTGCTCAGTTTGACAAATAAATATGGCACATATATGCCCTATACACACCGAGGTACCTAATTGGTGCCAAAATAGCGTTCAGTTGCCTAACAGGCTGGTTATCATATAAATGTTATAATAAATTGTTTGTTCTAAAAATATTATCATTTATTGATTGTTATTTCTTTTTTTTAATAACAAAAAATGTTTCGTTTATTCCTTTTTTTTTCATTTTGAAATAAAGAAATAACGTGTTATTATAGCATGCTATATGTATCTAGTAATCAAAACGATGTTTTCGCCTGATTGGCATAAAAAATCTCGCCAAACCCGTGCTTATATCTCTAGTATATTATCTCAAGTATTTTATTTATTCTATACTATAATTGTTTTTACATACCACTTACTTCTTCTTGTATATAAAAATAGGTAAGTGGCTATAAATTGTATAAATCTTTAAAAAAATAGCCCCTCTTGCCCCTTTTTGGATCGAATTAAAAAAAAAAATCAATGTCTAATTCCAGTATTGCTCCCAGGTATGCATACATATTCCAAATTTCAAAGTTGTATGCCAACAGGAAATGGATAAAAGAAAAGATGAGAAAAGATGTCACATATGCACCAGGGTACATAATTGGCGTCAAAATGGCATTATTTTACCTGAGATGGTAACCCGGCTTTATTTATTTATTATTTGTTTATTTACTCATAAAATGTTTATTGACTTTCATTTCCTTTTTTTAATTATATAAAATATTTCTTTTTATAGTTATTAATTTTTAATATTATTTTATTTACTGTAAGTTCTTTTTGAAAATAGAAAGTAATTTAAAAATGTGTATGTAAGCGTTATTTGAAAACGGAGTTTTCATCAAATGGGCTTTGAAAAAAATTGCGCCAAATCTGATGCGCTTGTGGTATCCGTGCCGAAAAATTAGTGACCAGAATTGACTTCCACACACAAATAAAATATAAGTTAAAAGAAAACATGCAATAAAAATAAAGGGAAAATGATGTCATAAAAGAAACTTTTTACTTAAACACGTAATTGTTTCTAATTTTCACACGCGAAATATATAAAACATTCTTTTAGCGATCAAAAAATGCTATTAAGAGATTATCACAAAATATCAAAATCAAAGTTTTTATGACATTTTTTTTAAATATAAAAAATAGCAGTTTTATTTTCCTGCATGATTAAATTTTTAAATGTTTTATTGCATTCAATATTTCTGAGTGCGTAAATGATTACTATTTACTCCATGTACTGATTCGGTTATCTACGAAAATATCCAGCCGGTGAAAATCACGCGCACAAAATTTCTGTGACGTATGCAAATAAATTGTGCTTTTTTATCAGTTTTTTTAATATAACTTTTAAACTATTTGGAATTAATTTTTAAAAGTAGGTGCATTCACCAGATTACCTTCATAGGTACCTTCTGGTACAAACAGAATCGAAATCCGACAAGTACTTTTTGAGATTTGCTTGACGAAAGAATTTTTTTGACTTTTAATATCGTTACGTATCTCTGAGTATAAAGACTTCGCTACGCTCAGACAATTATCTATTTTACTTTCTCGTAATTGGACCGTAATTGTATTTCAAATTTCTGAAACTTACTTCTGTAGTTCTCTGTTTTATAGAAATTAAGCATGCTGCTTATATATTTAGATTTAGATTATATCTCAGTTGTTATATTTTGTCAAGAAAAAAGAGAAAAAACAGTTAAAAATAATGTTGTTTTTTACAACAATCTATTTTTTTTAAAATTATTTTATCCAAGGAATTGTTTTTGAAAAATGTGAAGGGTGTTCTTGATAGTAATGGAAATTTTCTATATTTAAGGTTTTATTATGTTGCTTTTTTCGTTCAATCATATTATATTATCTATGCTATTTTAGCCCCACCAGTGGCAGAGAGGTTCTGACCCCTCAACTGTTAGACGGCAGGTGCGGGGTTCGAACACAATCGCAGCCATCGGCCTAACCGTTCGGAGTTTTCCGTGGTTTTTTTTTCGAACCTTGGATTTCCTTGCGTAAATACGGGCTAGGTTCCCTTAGAAAGACCCCCACGGCGGGCATCCCACCCCTTTAGAGCCTATATCCCAAGTGTAGATAATCGGCCGATATAAAATAAACCAAACCAAATCATGCTATTTTATTTCTGGTGCGATTCTTATACTTCTTGGTAAATTTATGCTTTTCGAAAATACGTTTTTAAAATCCTCGTCCTCTCTCAAACATTGAAATTCCATTATGCCCACCTGCATCCCACAAAAACAAAAATCTTTATTTTTACTTCCTTCTATCTTCAATAGAAGAAAGTATTGTAATGGAAATTTTTTTACTTTCTTCTATCTTCAGTAGAAAAAAGTATTGTAATCGAAAAAATTTTCGACTTCCGGTTTTCGACGGATTTACACGTTTTAGGGATCAGAGATTCCAAAAAACATGTTTTTACAAAATGTCTGTCTGTGTGTGTGTATGCATGTCGCCATTCTACCATCAAAAAGTGTATGAAGATATACATAGAATTGAACCAAATTTTTTGTGAATGTTTTTGGCTGTATCAAGCAGGTCCTCCTTCAATTTTGAAATATTCTGCCGGAAGGGGGTGCTGCAATCGCGATTTTTGTGCTATTTTCAATATTTTACCGACCAAAAGTGTATGAAGTTATGCATCGAATTGAATCAAATTTTTTGTGTAAGTGTATGGCTATGGCTAGTTGGTCCTCCCTGAATTTGAAAAAAATCTGCCGAAGGGGGTGCTGCAATCGCGATTTTTGTTCCATTTTCAATATTGTACCGACCAAAGTGTATGAAGTTATGCATCGAATTGAACCAAATTTTTTGTGTAAATGTTTGGCTATTGTTACTTGGTCTTCCCTGAATTAAAAAAAAATCTGCCAAGAGGGGGCACTGCAATAGCGATTTTTGTGCCATTTTCAATATTGCACCACCTAAAAATGTATGAAGTTATGCCTAAACTGAACTAAAATTTTTGTGTATGATTTTTTTTTGGTATGGCAAGTAGGTCCTCCCTGAATTTGAAAAAAAAAAACCGGCCTATCATTCTGTTGTCCATCGGCTCGTGCAGAGACGGAAACTCGTTTTTACTCCGATTAATTGACTAAAGCAGAAATTTAAGGAAAATAAAAGTTGGTATAGTATTGAATTAAAATTATTAAAGAATTAACATGATTAATTATATTTTTAAATATTAAAATGTACGTATGAGATAAAAGAAAGTTTTAGGATTGGCACATCCAACTAGTTTTCAATTTCTTTCAGACTTTTTCAAACTCATTCAGATTTTTTTTTTTTTTTTTTAACATTGGGTATTTTTTGTAACAACATCAATCACACTGAATACGAAGAGATTAAATTCTATAAAATTCTTCACCTTCTAAATTTTCTCCCTTATTACTCCGAAATAACAATAAATATTAATAACGTATCATCTAAATAACTTTATCTCGCAAAAATATACACTTCCCTCCTTTTTTTGCTTCCAGCTCTCAAATATTAAAAATTTTAAGGCATTTAACTTTTTAACCTTTTCTAAGTGCATTTGATGTTTTCTTGTAACAATAAATTATCAATGATATAATTTTTTGCTTTTTACCCTTTTTGACCTCCCTGAGCAAAAAAAAAAAGCTTATAATCTTCAAAGAGCGCTTTCCCCCTATTTGTTACGTTTTTACAAACGGGAGATGGTCACTCCGGCTCCCCATTGTTTATTGACAAGCATTGTCATGTCCCCTAATCCCTTCTTAAGCTGGCCTGGGGAACTGGACTCCTACATTTTTTAGAGAACTTTTTTTTTATATTTTGTTTCTTCAGAAAAAGTATAATTTGGCAACCTTTTCTTGGCGATTTTCTCCTTTTTTGGCAAAGAAATCTCCGGCTTCTTTGCAAGTGCATCGTCAAAGGGCTCATATGCAATAGTCGAGAAAACAGTACATTGGGATAGCGTAAAACTTAAAATAGTGCATCGTCAAATATGAACCGGAATATGTGATAAGTAAATATTTTAATCAATGGATCAGATATCGATCAAAATGTTACTCTAAAGCATCTTACTTATTTATGCGTTATAAACCACCAAAGAAAAGAGGAAATGAAATAAGATCATATTGGCTTTGATGAAAATTTATTTGAGTCATTTAGCCGTTTTTTGAATAAATAAAAGTTAGACATGATGCACTGTTTTTCTCTATGTATAGTAAGAAAGAAAAGAAATTGTGTACCAATAATTAATAATATTTTATGAGTTGCGATTATTAAATTAAAAAATAAGCAAATAAATAATTATTTATATAAATAGCAATTAGATTCACAAAAGGAAAAAAAAAAGAGTGTGTGTGTCTGGGGGTGGGGGGCTCTTTTAAAAATACAACTAACGTTAATATATAAACACTTTTATAAATACATCCAAAGTTATTCAGACAATACCATTAAATAAACCAATGAAATCAGTATTTTTACAATCATATTATTAAAAACAGTTGAAGTTTGAAGAGAAATAGAAGGCAGATTACCAAATTACTAAGAAATATATGAATATAAATGGACATTATATAACCAGAGTAATTCACATATTACCATACAATAAACCAATGAAACCAGTATTTTTACAATCATCTTATTGAAAACAGTTGAAGTTTGAAGTGAAATAGAAGGCAGATTACCAAAATAATAAAAGATAAATGGATAAAAAGACATTAGAAGGCTTTTCTATTAAACTACTTCTTCAGGGGTGTATAGTTTAACAAAAAAGCAAAAACATCCAACCAGTTTCTGTTATGAGCCGTGCTGAAAGCTAAGAATTCGACTCGCAATACACCCGACTTGTAATATTTTTTAACAAAAGAAAAAAAAATCAGACTAGGTAAAATTATGCCTATGTTATTATCAGTTATGAAACAAATATACACAATGCTTGGTCCGAAACTAGGGAAGGACAGAGGGGGCAAGTATTCGAGTGCCAAAACAAAAGGTGAAGGGGGCATCAAAAGAAGATTTTGTTTGTAGTTTGCTACAATATATATATATACATAAAACTTAAAAAAAAAAAATCTTGCATCTCGAAAGCTTACACACAAAACTGAAAGTAGAAGTAACATTTAAAATTATTAAAATGCAAGAGAGAATTTTCAAAAAGAACGCTCCCATACATTTAACATTAATGCTCCAATTTCTTTGCGTGACATGTGTAGTAATTTTAATATTATTTTTTTTAAATTCTCCTTCTAGATTTATGTGTACTAAATATATAATTCAATCATCTTATTGAAATATAATTTGATTAACAAATTAATACTTCATTAAATTAATATGAAATATTTATTAAAATATTATATTTTAAATTTAATAGTAATAGCATTAAATTTTAGAAGCATAAAATGTTAAGGTTATGTCTGCGAATGCTCAAAAGAAAAGAGTACATAATGTCATTTCTGCATTATTGAAATCATTTTCTTATTAAAATTTAAAAGAAAACTAAAAGACAATTTTATTTCTCTTTGCAGTAATTTATGCTACTATTATTGCAGATATCAAAATAGTTCCAAAAGGAAATTTAATAATTTTTATAATTCCTAAATGCAAAATATTAAAAATGTAATATTATTGAAAGATTAATTTATTTAAGATTTTATTGTCATTTATATTCATTTATATTACATTCGTAATCTTCCATTCGGTTCCAGGCTATAAAAACTGCAATTGAACTTATCGTACACAGATGATTACAGAAATTTATACACTTAATACATAAAATTATTACACTTAAAAGAATATATGTAGTTTCGCATTTATTTCCAGCTAATAACTAATAAAGAAATAGACCCTATTCTTCATTTTGGTTCAAGGCTTTAATAATAGCCATTTTACCAATTGTGACATCACAGGAAATTTTTGAAGAAATCGCAGTCAAACAAAATCAATCATTTAATCAGTTGTTTCATTAAATCGTTTCATTAGGATTTTATATATATAGGGTAAATATGAAACAAAAGCAAACTTATCTATTTTTTCATTACTCAAAGTTTAAACTGAGAAAGGTGAAAAAAAATTATTATACTGAAGCAATAATTCCTTATGTAAGTTAGACAGTTATTTTCCCAATGACTATTCTAATTAAATATTATCACCACAATATTATTGGTTGTACACTTAAATATCCAAGGTCAAATTGTAAAGCTGGAAATATATTATTTTTTATTATTATTATTCTTATTATTTTACCTTTATTTATTTATTTCATTTTTTTAAACGGGGGGGGGGAGGGGGAGGGGTGTTAAGAGAGGCTACTGTTAGAGCAAAAGTTCTGTGTCTACAGAGTAACACAGTCAATAGTTAAAAAAGAATATTTTACTTCTTTTATTTGAAAATATCAAAAGTATCATACACAATATACTGAAAATAAATATCAAACTTCGTTTTATTTTTAAAATAAATATCGGATATTTTTTATGATGCATCAAAATATATATTCATCGATATATATCACCGAATCCAGTGTTAAAAGTACAGGAGCACACTTTTTAGAATCCTCCCTTGAATTTTAATACTATTAGGTAGCTTTCGTTACAAAAAGTAAAAAGCTACCTATTGCAGCCTCTGGAGGAAAGCACTTCCAAAAAATTTTGGTATATTTTCTCCGATCATGACCCCCAGACCCCAAAACCACCCTCAACAATATATAAGATACCCTGGGGTAATAACGCCATGCAAATAAAACTATGAAATAAGATGGAATAATTGCATGTAGACTGCCCAATTCTAAAAATACAAACTCTACCAACTTAGAAATTGACAAATTGCATTCTAAGCTATTGAAAATGTTCAATTTTTTGTGAAAGTGTAAGAAAAATAAAGGTGTGTGTGTGTGTGTGGGGGGGAGGTATGTACATAGTACATACAAATGTTTTGACCGAGTTGGTTGGCCAGCATCATACGCCGTCTTGTTACAAAATGGCGGTCATTTAATTTTTTTTAAAACAATAAAATTTAAAATTAAATGCGAGAAGATTACAAGTTGAAAAATATTTTTCTTTTACGTGTTAGAACTTAAAACAACGATTCCAGAACACTTTTTTTTCGTCTATATCTTAAGAAATGACTAAGTTATAGCACTTTGAATTTCTAGTATGCCTCATTTTGAAACGATCTGATTTTTGTCACGTTATAACATGCGGATTTATGAATCAATTTGGATGTAACTTTGCGTGTACATAATAAGTGAAAGTAATTTGTAAGAGAAAATGGCATCCTTTATTTCGTATTGTAGTATAGAAATGGGCCAGAGTAACAACAGCAGCAGAGTAGCTAAATTTTCCCATTTTCCATCGCCATCATTTCGTTAACATTTTTTTTTTTTTTTTTTTTTTTTATATAAAGAATAACTGTAAATTAATGAAGAAAGATTTACACCGGATCAATTTTTTAAAGTCATTTTTCGTTTTTGAGGCATAACACAAACTCATAGAGAATTTGAAGATATCTCTCAAGCAGCAAATAACAAAGATTTTTAATAAAGCTTCCTTTAATTTGGAATTTTATTCTTAAAGTGTTAGCAATAGGAAACTTTCAAAAGGGTGCCAAAAAGATTTCAGAGGGCGCAATGGCCTCCTCGGGCGCCGCATTGGACTGTCCTGAATTAGACAGTTTATCTTTCAATGGCCGATCTAACAGGGTTCGGTATATATATACATACACACACACACACACACACACACACACACACATATATATATATATATATATATATATATATATGTGCTATATATATATACATATATATAGCATACGCATATGTATATATATATACATATGCATATATATATTTACCATAATATATACCATGATGTATATCCAAATTTTATTTTCAAAATATCAAGAAGTTTGATATTTTTGATATAATTTAATTTATATTCAAAATATTCTGTCTAATACTTTTTACTTACCCATCATACGTAGTATGATGGGTAAGTAAATGTTACGGTACCCTATGTTACGGTAAATATGACTTACCGTAACATAGGGTAAATATTGCAATCGTTTTGAAAATCGAAAAAAAAATTTTGACGGATTTACACGTTTTAGATAGTGGAGATTCCGAAAAACATTTTTAGAAAAAAAATTTTGCCGTCCGTCTGTCTGTCTGTCTGTCAGTCTGTCTGTCTGTAAACGCTCTATCTCCCGAACAAATTGAGATAGAGACTTGAAATTTTGTATGTAGTTAGTATGTAAGAATGGAACGAACCCTATTTAATATCAGCAACCTCGATTATCCGGAACTATTTTTTTCGGACCCTCGAAAAATTCGTTCTGATGAAAGGTATATAAAAATTTTCGAATTTTTTTGTTCTAAGGAATGGATGTAAAAGGCAATAAAATAACACACATTTTGCATATAGAACGAAGTCGATCGGATTATTAGTTGCCGAGATATTTGTAATCTTGTTTTCCACATTCTTCGATTTTTCATGACCCTGTATTTCATTCAAATTTCAATTCAGAGGTATATTTTAATTGGAAATGAGACGCTTAATCCGACGCAGTTAATTGTTAGTTAATAGAATTATTATTTTTGGAGTTATAAGGATGTTTCTTTTACGCAGTTCGGTACTACTTGAGTAGTTTGGCGTTTTATATAATTTGTCGAAATTGGTACATCAGCAGTTCTTCAATAGAGCATTACTATGTATATTAACAATATTTAAATTTTGTTTATGAATTGCAATGCATTGTATAAATAGTTTCACATGTTTTATTTTCATATACATATCCATGATGGGTAAGTATTACGGTGGCCCCCAACGACTAGTTTATATTTTTAATCAAAACAAATGTAAATTTTTTAAAATCATTATTAATTGTATCATTCTGTAGATAAAAAGCTTTTGCTACGGAAATGGTCTCCCCCCCCCCCCCCCCCAACCAACAAAAAAAAGTTACGTTTTACTTCTAAAGCTGAATTCTTAAATGTAGAATGAATAATAATGTGGGGATGCAATATTTACTTAGAAAAAGTATTGAAAGATGAACTGTCTAATTAGATAAGTTATTTAAATATTCATAAGAAATAATCTTTACTGGTTTTGGTTTTGTTCAATTTAAATTGCACAACAAATTAAAAAATGGAAAAAAAAAAAAAAAAAAAAAAAAAAAAAAACACGCTTACATTTTTTTTATGTTTTTCAATTTGTATTTCAAATTTTGTTGCATAAAACATAACATTTTCTTAAAACTTCATACTAAATCCTAATTTTTTTTAAAGCAAATTGTGACAGTTTTCAACTAATTTTCTTACATAAGTAATAAAAAAAAAAAAAAAGTCGTTTAGAAGATCGCTTTGTTAAGTTTTCATGCTAAATTTATTTATTTATTTATTTTTTGTTTCTAATTTAAATTAGGTCTGAAAATATTTTTAATGTTTAATATGTTTACTACTTTTAAACTATCAAATATGTACCAAAAATATCGGATATTTTTTTATATTTTTAAAAATATATTTACTAAACCTGAAATTAATATTGCTATCACAAAATTATAGGTTCTCTATTGAAAAATTCAGTATCAATCATGTAAAAAAAGAAAAAAAAAATTCTTAAGCTATAAAAGCATTCCCAGAATTAAAAATATTCTTTGTCCACTGAATGACACAGTCAATAAAAATTGAAAAATATAAATACACATATTTTGACTGGAAATATTTAATTTATTTGTCTCTAAATTTCATGGTATGTCCTGGGAGGTCATTTGATTTTTCAGAATATCGTGAGTATTAAATGCATTTACGAATGAACGTGATACTTCATAAATGTAAGAAAATTTAGCGATTTTGTTTTTAGATCAAATAAGAAAAAAATCACTAAAATATTAAAAAGATTTTAGTATTTTGTTATGATTTAAACCTTTTTATTTTTAAAACTTTTCAAACATATATTAGAGTTAAAATTCTTAAAAAAAAAAAAATTCCCCTTTAAATAACATATTCCACGAAACATACGCAGAGGTTTTCTCCGAGATATTAAAATTTTCAGATTTCATTATAATCTATACAGATATTTGTGATTTACAACAAAATAATTTATCTTTATTTGCAATTTTGTATTTAAAAGTATAATGTGAAATTTTCAGAAGTTCTAAAATAAAAGAAAAAACTCTAATTTATACACCATTTCTTTTAATTTTACTCTTAATCCTGCCAATTTTATCGTTAACATTGAGGGTAATTTCATTTCATTAAAAATAATGTAGAAATCCCAGACTAAATGTAGTTCCTCATCTTTATTTAACTGGTACTTTTTAAAGTTAATATATATATATACATATTCTTTTTTCATGGGGGAAAATTTTTCTAAAATAAAAGTACTTGACAAGTACAATTTTGTTTTAAACAATAAGATATTGGATTGTACGAAAATTATTTAAATCCTCTTAAAGCTTAATGAATGATGTTAAATGTGCATTTCTAAATTTATACTCAGATTGAGTTGGAACTAGTTTATAGCAATTATTTTGAAAATTTTCATTGTTTGAAGAGATACGAATCGCGCTCCATTTCGTAAAGAATAAACTGCTTAAAAAAAGTGGATTTTTTTAGCATCGTGACACCTATTCCAATATCATAATAATAATTTTTATTATTATTTGTTTGTTTGCAATAAATTCGTTTTCTCATGCATAATAGTCTTTTTACAATTTCGTTTTTATGCATTGATGAAATATATTTAAGTTTAAAGTTTTAGTTTTCACAAAGAAAAAAAAAGAAAACTTTTTCTGTTTAATTGCATGTAAAACTTTTAATATTTAGATGTTTACATAATATATTAATTTCTTCCAGTGATTTTTGTTTTATTGGAGAATTCTTCACACCTCTTTAAAGAAAATGTCGCCAAATAGTAAGATAAAGTAGCAAAATGTAGTTAGGATTTTTCCTTGGATAACTTATACATTTCACCCCTTTTTTTAATCCTTTACACAAAAGAGGTAGGAGAAATCCTTATCTTCCTTTACTTGTCAATCTTTAAGATGAGTCCTATTCATCATAACTAAATGGGCGTAGCCAGGAGCCGCAGTGTCATGCAACCTTTTACAAACAGCACATAATCAGACATCTGAATAAAGTCTTGAATACCAAGTAATTTTTTCCTCTTTTTAGAGGTGCAACAATGTTCATTTTAGCTGGGATGTGATAAAAAAAGAAAAAAAAAGATTTTTTTTAAATCAAAGTAATCAAAATTTTTAAATTAAAATCAGATATTTTTAAATTTAAATCAGATTTTTTTTAATATATTGAAAACTAGAGGGGAGTATTCTAAAACAATTTGTCTTTTCTCATAAAATGTTGCTAAAATAAGCCATACTTTTTCGAAAAAGTAATGCAATGGATTTAAGAAAAAGTACATTTAAAATAAAACTGAATGATGAAGACAAATTCAGCAACATGGTTAATTTTTGTGTGTAAGTAGTTTAGTGTCACACAGATCATTTCAAAGAAAACTAAGCGCTAAGATGATATTTTGATCAATATTAGTTTAGAAAAGCAGAAAATATTAACTTCTAAAAGCAATTATCCCTGCTTTACACAGAAATGACGATTTTCATCAAAAACCTAATTGCATAGGTAGTTACTTCGAAACCTAATCAAAACTAATCGGAAAATCAGAAAAACATATGTGCAAAACCAAATATCCGTGCAATTGGCGCCATCTATGATCGAAGTTTGTAACTATTTTTTTATTTACATGAAGAAAACTTTTTATCCTCAGAAGCATTTTAATCCAAACGTACTATTGTATGACAATAACTTGATTTTATATTGAATTTTAATTTTTTGAATTTGCAATTTTTCACTTTAAAAATAGATTTGAACTTTGATATTAATAAAAAAATTAAACGAAACCCCAACTCTTTTTTCGGAGTGTAAGAAAGAATAAAAGGAAAAAGCAAGTTTTCTAATAGTTGAAATTATTTGTTTAAAAATCTCGAATAATTTTCTGCATAACGAGAGTTTTTTCTGGCAGTTTTTCCTACTATGCTTTAGCTAATGCTGAAAAAAAAAAAAAAAAAAAAAAAAAAAAAAAAATTAGCTTGAACTGGGAATTTAAATGAGTCATTCTTTGGCACTGGTTATTGTTTACTGTTTTGATTTATTTTATCCTAAAATTGTGAAATTTTTAAATTCCATTACATTCTAAATCTAAATGAAAAGAATAAAAATTTAATATTTATTTAAATCAAGCATTGAAAACTCAGAAAAAATCAGGAATATTTAAATCTTTATTTTAATCATGATTTATTTTACTCATGATTTATTTCAACCTGATTTGAATCGGCGAAAGCTGGTTTTAGCTTCAGCCATATCCACAACAAGTATTGTGCGTGCAGTGTCTAAACAACATATAAAAGCCTAATTGAAAATTTGTATTGAAGAATGATTTTAATTAAACGATTTTACGACAAATCTATTTTGATATATTTTTTATTACTATTATTTGTTTCTTTTGGCAAAAATTTGTTTTTGTTGATTAACCAAAGTCCAAAAATAGGTCATTAACAGCGGGAGTTCTTCCTCTATTATATGCTCCTGTATCGGAACCAGAAAATTCATTGCAAGAAATAGCGATCAAAAATCGTTTTGTTTGAAAAAGGCACTTGTAGCAGTTGTTTACTGATAATTATTGTATGTTTATTTGAAGACGAACGACTTGGTTTGAATTTTCAAAGTGAGCAAATATTTTTTTAATGAAAACAAGTTTATTCATAAGGTATTGTGTCCTTAAATTGTTTAATTATGCATAAAATCTCTTCCTTTTATAAACAGTAACTTGTAATCTTTAATCCAATTTCTTTATGTTTTAACATTTGCAAATTTCCTGGAAGTTTAGATACCAAATGTATAGAAAATAAGGAATGTATATGTTTCTTGGATGATTTTTATAACAGCAGTAATAACAGAAGGGAAGAATCAATGTTGTAAAGGATAAACGTATCTATGCGTAACGCTGATGCTCTTTTGCAAATGGCAAAAGCGGATGATCAAATTTAAGTTTTACTTACTTTTACTACGAATTTTTAAAATTTCTAAGTATTGCACATTTTAGTCACATTGCCTTTTTCGATTGATCCTTAGTCATCAAACAACAGAATTAGCGATTTATCGTTTGCACTTGGTGGACATGAAAATGCTTTAAAATTATTTATAATTAATTTTTAAAAATATTAAAATGTTGTATTACCATACAAAATGCAAAGTGTGGTTATAATTAAATAAACCCTATCGAAATTTGGGCTAAAAATCCGTTACAAAATTCCGTTTTTCACACACAAAAACCAAGTTAAGCTAAACAAAAGAGTGTAATGAAGCATAAAATTTGAATGTAATTTCTTTAAAATTACATGCACATGGCAACTGAAATCTCTCAGGTTTTTCTTTTAAAAAAATAAGCTTCCCTTATTCCTTTCATTTTCTTGTACGTTTCTAAGAAGCGAATAATCAATTTAAAAAATATATAAAAAGTCCACTCTAACATAACTCTTGTATTTCCCTTCAGATCGAAAGGAATATCTATCCGTTTTGTAACTTTACCTCTTTCGTAATATCTAGCTAACCATAAAATTTCCTCTCCGTTTGGAAGTTGATCGAGAAGCAGAAAAAAGTACAAGTACTTGACACTCCCAAATATTTTTGAAGACTCTGAACTGAAGATAAACTTTAGAATATTCTTACCAAACTTTATAAGTTAAGACTCTTTTTCCATTTTCTTTTCTCACTTCAGCATGTTGATATTTTCCTGGGTTGATAAACTGCATTTTACTACCCTAGAACCTCGATAACTCAATATTACACAGGAATAAACATAAAATGGGAATTTTGCCAAAATTCGGTTTCGGTTTAAAAAAAACTTTTTTGGACAATACTTAGTTGTAACTTGTAATACTATAGGATTGACGATTTATCGCCTACCTCTGGCGGACAAAAAATGCTTTTAAATTAATTAAATTATTTATAATTAATTTCTAAGAACAGTAAAATGTTTTAATACCATAGAAAATACAAAGTGTGCTTATAATTAATGATATCGATATCGAAATAAAGGTCAAATATCGGTTACAAGATTTCGTTTTTCACACACAATAAAATAAGCTTTTTTTCAAAATATCAACCGACTTCAAAAAAGCGCTAAAAAGAACTAAATAAGTCTTTAAAATTCTCTAATGACAAAACGTTATTTAAAAATCAGATATCGAATATCAGGTATCGGCATAAAAACGGTTAAATTTAATTTATATAATTTAATATCCACCAAACATGGATTTTAGAGAGAATATTTTTTACAGGAGATGAATTTGCATATTTATGATTTAATTTATGAATATATACATATAAAATAGTAAATTACTTTGCCAAACAATCACAATCGACAATGATCATCACCATTTTAGTTATGGTACTAGGGGCAATATATTCACAATTTTTATTATACTTAAGATAGTTTGGCACCAACTTCAAAAAATAATTCACTATTTTATATGTATATATTCATAAATTAAATCATAAATATGCAAATTCATCTCTTGTAAAAAATATTCTCTCTAAAATCCGTGTTTGGTGGCTATTAAATTATATAAATTAAATTTAACCGTTTTTATGCCGGTACCTGATATTCGATGTCTGATTTTTAAATAACGTTTTTTCATTAGAGAATTTTAAAGAATTATTTAATTCTTTTTAGCGCTTTTTTGAAGTAGGTTGATATTTTTTTTTAAAAAGCTTATTTTATTTCCTACCTTTTTGTTATTCATACAGTAATACTCAATTATGTGTACTGATATGTGATGTCTCTTTACAATTCATTGACTAACTGATGTACTTTGTTGGGCTTTGAAGTATTAAATTTGCTGGTCAGTTTGCTATTTCATTTTCAGCTATTCGAAAGCAACTTATAATGTCTGTTAGTATCGTGTTTAGATAAGATCTCACTCTTCGAAAAGTTGTCGCATTCATCAAACTTTAAGGTCCACATCGATTCTTAAGGATCTCAGAAATGAGTATCGACGGACACGGTTTTCCAAACTACAAAAAAAGTAGGAATTCGAAACTTTCAAAACTTGACGATAGTCGCCTAACGAGTACGATTATATTTATTTATTTATTTGAATAATATACATCCGACTTGTGGGGCCTCCGTGGTTGAGTGGTTAAGACACAACGCCGCTAATCGTGAGGTTGTGGGTTCGAATCCCACTGGCTCCATTGCACGCACTCTTTGTGTGGAGCTCCTGGTTGTACTTCTCCTGTGTTGTAAAATTTCCTTGTGTGCTATCTCGTCCCTGTATATTGACGATAGCTTATAAGCAGGCTTCATGTCGAGCACACAAGTCAGATGTATGTTATTCAATAAACAAACAAACAAACAATCCGTCTTGTGTGCTCGACATGAAAGTCTGCTTATAAGTCATCGTCAATATACAAGGACGAGAAAGTAGCATATTCACAGTATCGTCAAAAAAACTCTTCGAGAGGGTTGAATTCTGATAGGGATTGGCCGACGCGTTTTCACATAACTTTGCGATAATTATACTTGGCGAGCGATAGATGCTTCTGTCGAGGAGTTTTACTTCCTTCCGAACCGAGTACAAAGTAATTTTTCTCTTGCAGCATTTCATTGGATGGAACGTGTCTTACTGAAAGCTGTACTCTTTAAAAGTTTTTAAACACAAATTTTTACTTTGTACTCGGCTCCGAAGAAAATCAAACTCGACGGAAGCGTCTATCGCTAAGCCAAGTATAATTATCGCCAAGTTACGTGAAAACGCGTCGGCCAATCCCTATCAGAATTCAACCCTCCCGAAGAGTTTCTTTGCGGATACTGTGAATATGCGAGATTGCACAAGGAAATTTACAACACATGAGAAATACAACCAGGAGCTCCACACCAAGTGTGTGTGCAATGGAGCCAGTGGGAATCGAACCCACAACCTCCATACGATTATACGAGTGCAAGGACAACTTACATCATCTGACTTGTGTGCTCGATATGAAAACCTGCTCATCGTCAATATACACTATTAAAATTTTGAAACATTTCCTGCATCGTCACTCCACTGCCTTTACAGAAAACGATTACTCTTTTATAGAATATTCTCATTGGTCAAAATAGAGATATTCTATAAAAACGGTGCAGTGACGATACAGTTAAAGTTTCAAAATTTTTAAAGTGTACAGGGACGAAATAGCGCAAGGAAATTTTTATAACACGAAGAAGTCAGCCAAGAGCTCCACGCAAAAAGTGTGTGCAATGGAACCAGCATGATTCGAGCCCACAACCTCCTACGCTGGCAAAGTGCGTGCAAAGTGGTGTGGTGTCTTGACCACTCAGCGACGGAGGCTTCGAGTGATAGAAGTTAACTGGCTTCACATTAATGGCAAAGGCATCATAATGTTTTCCCATTTTCTTTTGTCTATATTCGTCTCAACCTATCAAATATAACCGTATATTATCACTTTGATATCGAGAAATTCTGTCAGAAGAAATTCTGAAAGCATCTCGATATTTAACTCGATAACTGAATCTGAATCTCTAGACAGTATGGATACACATAGCAATGTACTTTAATTTATTTGTGCATCCGGCATAAAAAGCACCCTGATACACAGATACTTGTGCTCTGACACATAAAGGTACTTTAAAAGTTTAATTTTTAGCTTTTTGACATCTATTTCTGATGTCGGCAAGCATCGATGCAGGCCTTCAATTTTGACGTACACTGTAAAAAATTTGACCCTTTTGCTGAATCGTCACTCCCCCGCTTTTATAGAATATCTCTCTTTTGACCCATGAGAATGCTCCATAATAGGGGGAAGTAATCGTTTTCTATAAAAGCGGTGGAGTGATGATGCAGCAAAAGGGTCAAATTTTTTACAATGTAAAATTTGACCCTTTTGCTGCATCGTCACTCCATCGCTTTTATAGAAAACGATTACTTCAGCCCATCATGGAGCATTCTCATGTGTCAAAAGAGAGATATTCTATAAAAGCGGGGGAGTGACGATGCAGCAAAAAAGGTCAAATTTTTTACAGTGTATGCATTAATTGATCTAGTTAAGATTTCACATTTTGCAAAGGACTCGCATCTCTGCAACAGTGGCTACGATCCCTATGTATATTTTCCCCACTATTTAGACTGATAATCAGAAGCCTGCCTTTTTCCAAACTTTTCACTGTTAAAGCAAATAGTGAAGTAATAAATAAAGCGACCTAAAATAATAAATTAAAAGAAAGCGACCGCCCCCTTCACCCCCCCCCCCTTTCGCACGGCGTTGGCTGCGATCCGGAAAATTTTGCGCTATTAACAAAACCAGATTGACCAATTAGAAGCCTGCATTTTTTGCGAAATTGTGGCTGCTTAAAGTATTATTTATCTTATTGGTTAATCTCATTTCGCAGTAGCGTAAAATCTATCTGAATCCGGTCCAGTCAAAATCTCGCAAGATCATGTATCTGCGTAAGAGTAACAGCATGAAAAACGAACGCTTCTAATTGAAAGACTGCTTGTAAAATAATCTGAATTAAAATTTTTATTTTTAAAAAGTTCTAATCAACAGATGGATGGAGCATTTTCAGTGGTCAAAATAGTGATCTACACAAACGGTGGAGTCATTATGCAGCTACAGATGAAGACAGTTGAAATTTTCACATTGATCGGTCTTATTTCGCTGACAGAACTGTAAAAACCCTGCAAAATGACCCTTTTGCTTCATCGTCACTCCCCCGCTTTTATAAAAAACGATTACTTCAGCCTATATGGAACATTCTCATGGGTCAAAATAGAGATATTCTATTAGAGCTGGGGAGTGACGATGCAGCAAAAGGATCAAATTTTTTACAGTGAGTGCAAAATCTATTTAGATCTCGGCCGTTGTCAGTCAAGATTTCGCAATTTGTAGAAAAAATATCTCGTATTGGTGTTAGAGTGACAGCCTGAAATTTTATTTATTTATTGTACACACACACATCTGACTTGTGTGCTTGACATGAAAGCCTGCGAATACCTGAAAAATGAACGCTTATAATTGGATGACTGCTTCAAATAAAATTGGAATTTTAACGTTTTTATTTTTAAAAAGTTCTAATGACTAGAATTTGATGAATTTGAAATGGGACCACACGGGCATCTTACACTTTCAAACAAAAAAGAAATTATCTAAATCGGTTCACATTTAAAGAAGTTATGAGTGAACAGCAAATACATACAGGCCGAAATCATAACCTCTACTTTGAAGTCGGTTAATTACGCTTTCAAACAAAAAAGAAATTATCTAAATCGGTTCACATTTAAAGAAGTTATGAGTGAACAACAAATACATACAGGCCGAAATCATAACCTCTTCTTTCAAGTCGGTTAAAAATCATTTTAATCTCAATAAAAGTATGTAATGAAGCATAAAATTTAAATGCTTTTATATTTCTTTAAAATTACATGCTCATGGCAAGTGAAACCTCCAAGGTTTTTCTTTTTAAAAAGATAAACTTCTCTTATTCCGTTTCACTTCCATTGTACGTTTCTAAGAAGCGATTTCTCCATTTAAAAAATACATAAAAAGTCCACTCTAACATAACTCTTGTATTTTTCTCGAGATCGAAAGGAATATCTATCCGTTTTGTAACTTTACCTCTTTCGTAATATATAGCTAGCCATAAAATTTCCTCTCCATTTTGAAGATGATCGAAAAGCAGAAAAAAGTACAAGCACTTGACATTCCCAGACATTTTTGAAGACTCTGAGCTGAAGGTAACCTTTAGAATTCTCAACAAACTTTATATTCACGCACAAGATTTATTTTCAAAGTTATTATGATTAATTACGTTATTAATGTAATTTTAAAATCATAAATTTTGTAACATAAGTTAGAATGTTAAATTTTATAGTTATTAAAAGTTGAAATACTGTATTTAATAACTGAGTTATAATAACGATAACAAAATATTATTTATTTTATAAAAATAATCGCAAATTGCTCTTGCCTTTTCTTCATGATATAGCAAACACAATGCAATACTGCGTAGCTTCTTTACTTACTCTAAATTCAAGCAAATGTTGAAAAAAATTAGTACAGTTTAGAAGTTGCGACAGCAATATTTTGTTATGGTGAATTTTGTTTAAATTTTGCAGCCATAAAATTGCGTCTTTCAACCAATCAAAAAAAAATCTTCCAACCACACTGTATTAATAATAATAATAACAATAATAATAAATAAATAAATAAATAAAAATTGTAATTCTACAGATGAAAGTTACAGAAATTTTTATTCTTACTAAAATCTTATCTTTATACTCCATAAAAAAAGATCGTGGACAGGAAAATGCTTTTAAATTTATTAATTTATTTAGAATTAATTTCTAAAAGTATTAAAATGTTTTATTACCATCGAAAATAAAAAGTGTGTTTGTAATTAATTATACCCTATCGAAATTTCGACTAAAAATCAGTTACAAAATTTCGTTTTTCACATACAAAAATCAAGTTAAGTTAAAAAACAATGTAATGAAGTTTAAAATTGGAATGCTTTTATATTTCTCTAAAATTGCATGCACATGGCAAGTGAAATCTCTTTAAAAAGGTCTAAGTTTTTCTTTGAAAAAGATAAGTTTCCGTTATTACTTTCACTTTCGTTGTACGTTTCTAAGAAACAACTTCTCAATTTAAAAAAAATATATAAAAAGTCCACTCTAACATAACTCTTGTATTTTCTTCCAGATCGAAAGGAATATCTATCTGTTTTGTAACTTTACCTCTTTCTTAATATATAGCTAGCCATTAAATTTCCTCTCCGTTTTGAAGATGATCGAAAAGCAGAAAAAAAGTACAAGCATTTGACATTCCCAGACATTTTTGAAGACTCTGAACTGAAGATAAACTTTAGAATATTCTTACCAAACTTTATATGTTAAGATTATTTTTCCCTTTTCTTTTCTTATTTCAGCATGTTGATATTTTCCTAGGTTGATAAACTGCATTTTACTACCCTGGAACCTCGATAACTCAATTTATCTCTCAGGAATAAAAACAAAATTTCGGCTTAATCGGCTATCGAGTTTGTGAGATTCTATATAATTTCATGCATGAGATTTATTTCAAAAGTTATTATGATTATTATTTTATTAACAAAATTTTAAAATAATAAAATATGTTACATAAGTAAGACTGTTGAATTTTATATTTATTGAAAGTTGAAAGCCTGCATTTAATAACTGGGTTATAATAATAACACCAAAAATTTAATTATTTTCTAAAAAATATCGAAAAATTTTCTCGCATTTCCTTTATGATATAGCAGAAATACTTCTATACTGTGTAGCTCCTTTATTTACTCTAAGCTCAAGCAAATATTGAAAAATTAGTTCAGTTCAGAAGTTTCGATAGCAGTATTTTGTTATGGTGAAATTTATTAGAAATTGTGCAGCCATAAAATTGTGCTGTCACAAATGTCATGTCATTCAGCAGAATGACACGAATTCTGCTATTTAAAAGTAGAATTTATCTCATTAAACGCAGTATTATTTACACACACAAAATACTTTGCAAAGAAAAAAAAATGGTGTTCAAATAAAACGACCCTTTCCAAACCTGAAATCTTTCAACCTTACTGTCTTAAAAAAAAATAATAATAATAATTCTACAGATGACAGTTGCAGACATTTTTTTCATACTAAAATTATATCATTACACTCCATAAAAAAAGATGTAAAATTACAAAACTAGTTTTTATAAAGTTACATATTTCTATAGCATTACAAAAGAATCTACTAAAGTATCAGTAATCATATAAAGATTTTATCTCTAACCCGGGTTGCAACGAATAAATTTCGAGGCTTTCCTGTTTCCTAAAAAATTCTTAGCAACCTTACATATTTCATAGTTTACAGTACATACGTGTATCTTTGCAGAAATTTTTGTTTTTGTCATTGCATAAAAAATTCTAGGAATCCCAGTTTCGGAGAAAAACTTTTAGTAACTTTACAGATTTTTATCTTTTATTTTTACAGTGCAAGAACCCAGTCGCGTGCATTTCCGCAACCAATGGATAAATTTACGTATTGTTTTGCTCTCTTCTACATGCACAGAAAGCGGATGTAAAAGCTGTAACAAGACCGAAACAAAGAAAAGAACAATGTTACTTGAATACAACAAGAGTAATTTCTGTAAAATAACAACAACGAAAAATCATGCTTCCAGTATAGAATATGTAACACTTTCCAACACATTTAAAATACAGTGTGTTCACTTTTAACAATGGCCAATGGCTAATTTTTAAACCGTTAGTCATAGACATATAGTTAATTCCAGCTGCAAAAATGCTTTAAAAAAGGTAGAATTGTTTTTTAAGTGATAGAGGTAAATATATATATATATTAAAGAAATACGAAAATTAAATTTTATACGGTCCCCCGGTCCTATAAGTGATATTTAGTAAAAATGTTCCAAATGTTCTAAAAAAAGAATCAACAATATTTTTTTTGTTTTGTTTTGTTTATTCATACAAAATTTTTCCATTGACCTCAATATGGGTCAATGCAAACTTTGTTTCAATAAACAAACAAAATATATATATATATATATATATTTTTTTTTTTTTTTTTTTTTTTTGCAATTTTCCGTTTACAATTTTCATCTGAAATGCATACGTAATAATAAAGTCATTATTCCGTCTCAATTTGAAAAGTTTTTATTATCCAACAATTACGTTAATCCATTATAGTTATATAAGTCAATAAAACAAAATTACGTGAGAGAGTTATGGCTACTACTCACCAATGTAAATTTTGCAAAAACAACAAAATATTGTTGGAATTACAAATTGAAAATACAAGACTTTAGTAAGACTCAAATAAAATCGATGAAATTTTGTTAAAATTTTATAAGAGTGTTAACAATATATTTTTGTTTGTTTGTTTGTTTGAGCAACAAAACGATTTTTTACTTTAACTAAAAAATTCGCTTAAAACAACCAAAATGTACTCAACAAAACAGTAGTTTTAATCAATTGTAGTTTTAATCAATTTGTAGTTTTAATGTTTTGTAGTTTTAATCAATTCCTCTTTCTGGGTGTAATTTAAGCCAATTTCAGACAGACAAATTAAGATAAATCTAACCAGTTGGCATAACATTAAAAAAAATTTGACCCATAATTAATTAGTAAATTAATTACTGTTTGTTTTACTATTCTTATCCAGCAGATTATTATTATTTTTTTCTTTTTCAAATTTTATAGCACGAAAGAATACACTGAAATGTAATACTTCAGCTTTTCTTTTCTTTTCTCTATATCAGCACATGCAAATCTACTTTCTAAACATCTGATAAACTCCAGAACATCACTTTTGACATTTAAAGCTGCAAAAAGAATTAGAATTATTTGAAATAGTAAATTCTTATTTCAAATATCGCAGTTGTCAGATGACAGTTTAAAACTAAGAACAGGATATTGTGCATCGGAGAGAGATTAGGAAACGCGTTCAACTAGATGAAAATATTCTTACACTGTACAAAAAATCTGTAAGGTTACTAAGAATTTTCTAGGAAACTGGGATGCCTAGAACTTTTTATGTAACCGCAACAAAAGAAAATCATGTAAAATTACAAAGATTGCTTTAGTAATTGTTAATTATTGAAATTTAATGCTTTCATTTCTCACCTATGCAGACGGGATTAAAACAATTTCCAGCTTTCTGTATTAATAACTAGCTGACCCGCCCGGCGTTACCCGGGTCCGTATTAACAATATTAAACGAACTTGAAATTTGTATGATTTTATCATTAACTCGAAACATGCAGAAATGCATTGTCTGAATTACGTGGCCACTGACTGTGTGAAAAATCGGTTTAAAAAACAGCTAATGTTAAGCTCTAAAAATACTCAAAATGAGCGATGAGAAATGTGGGAGGGAATATGTATCTAACGACTGCGTGATTTTCGTGTTAAAGAGTTGGTATTCATCAAAAATCACTGTTAAGTCACGTAACTAATTATTTTTTTTCATATAGAAATCCCAAGTGAAATATTTTGAATTTCAAACTAATTATATCACTCTTAAATCCGACTATACCATGAATGAAATCGATACTCGCTCGTAGCTAAAGTGTTGGTATGTAGTATTATAATTTCAGAGCCATTTAACAAAAGTAAGTGTTATTTTTAATCAAATCATGCATAATGTCCACTCTATGGATAAATTCCTAACCGTAAACTTTTTTACCGTCACCATAACCTGCCTGTAATCTACCTTTGACTTAAAAGTACCTTACCGTAAATTAAATATAACATAAATGTAACCTAGCCTTCACTTTATTGTAACATATCTTTATTCTAACCATAAAACAAATGCGATTTAACTTTAACTTAACCGTGACCTAACTGTAACCTAACGGGATATTAAATATAATCAAAGACTTACCGTAATGTAATTGCAACCTAAATGTTACCAAACCATATATTGGTTTCATGTCCATGGAAATTATTTTGTCTTGTTCGGATCTGGTTATGATTCATTAGAACATTTTGTCGGGTTCAGATTTTAGGTATTTTTTGATATTGAGTTATAATGTTCAAGTCGTATTCATGTCCATGGAAATTATTTTGCCTTGCTCGGATACAATTATGGTTCTTTGGAATATTTTTGGCGGGAACAGATTTGTTTCAATTCAGATTTCGGCTTTTTCTTCAAATGGAATTTTTGGGTTCCGGTTTTCTTGCGTGTTCATGGAAATTATGCTGCCTTGTTCGAATAAGAACATGCTTCACTGGAATATTTTTTTTTTCAAGTTCAGATTTGGTTCAATTCAGATTTCGTGATTTTTTTCAAAGAATTTTTTTAGGTTCAGATTAAGTTCAGGTGAATGGAAATTTTTTGTCTTATTCAGATCCGGTTACGATTCTTTGGAATATTTTTTATCAGGTTCCGATTTGTTTCGATTAAAATTTCAGGTATTTTTTCAAATAGAATTTTTATGTTCGGATCTCGTTCATGTCCACGGAAATTATTTTGTCATACTCGAATCCAGTTATGATTCTTTCGAATATTTTGGTCGAATTTAGATGTGGTTTGGGTCAAATTTCAGTTTTTTTCAAATCTAATTTTTTAGATTCGTTGTTTTTTAGAGTTGGGTTTATGTCCATAGAAATTATTTCGTCTTGCTTGGATTGGGTTATAGTTCTTTGGAATATTTTTGTCAGGTCCAGATTTGGTTCAATTCAGATTTCGAGTTTTTTTTTCAAATATAACTGTTGAGTTCGGGTCTTCTTGCATGTTCACGGAAATAATTCTGTCTTGTTCGAATAAGGACATGCTTCACTGGACTATTTCTGCCAAGTTCAGATTTCGTTCAGTTCGCGATTTTTTCAAAGAAATTTTTTGGGTTCGGATTGTGTTCATGTCCATGGAAATATTTTGTCTTGTTTGGATCCGGTTGCGTTTGTTTGAAATAGTTTTGTCAGATTCAGATTTGGTTCGATTCAAATTTCAGGTATTTTTTTGAATGGGAGTTTTAGGTTCGTACCGGGTTCATGTCCACGGAAATTATTTTGTCTTACTCGAATCCGGTTATGGCTCTTTCGAATACTTTGGTCAGATTTAGATGTGGTTTGGGTCAATGTTCAGGATTTTTCAAACGAAGTTTTTTAGGTTTGAGTCGGGTTTATGACCATGGAAAGTATTTTGTCTTGCTAGGATCGGGTTATAGTTTTCTGGAATATTTTTATCGGTTTCAGATTTCGTTCGAGTCATATTTCGGGTTTTTTTAAAGAAAATATTTAGGTTCGGGTCAGATTTCATGCCCACGAAAATTATTTTTCCTTGTTTGAATCGGGTTATGCTTCACTTGAACATTTTTGCGGGATTCAGATTTGGTTCGGGTCAGTTATCAAATCCATAGTTTTTCCCAAGCAGAATTTTTAGGTCAGGGTCGGGTTTATACTCGCGGAAATTTTGTATATCACGGATCGGAGTGTGGTCTGTTCTTTTTTTTTTTTTTTTTTTTTTTTTTTTTTTTTTTCTGGTTGGAATCGGGTTATGTTTAAATTAGTCTAAACATTAAGGTTATAATCAGTTTTGCTACTATTCTTTTTATGGCTATTTCTGATAGATAATTTACTTAGATATTTGATAATTTATTATGGTGAATGAATCGTTTGCGGATAGAAACAATTGCACGCCAAACAGCTATTTTATTTTTGTTTTAAAAACAAATTAAAGCCATATTACAATTTTAAATTGAATAAAACACATTTAAATTTAATCAATAATTAAAAAAATAAACTCAAAGAAAAGTGTTGTGTAATGTTTTTTACTGCAACACAGCTAATGACGCATACATTCTAATGTTCGAAATGCCAAAAATATGCGTACAACCATATAGTAAAAAGAAATTAATAGAGTGGCAGTATAATGTCTTGGGGTGACGCAAAAAATGTAACTCTAAAATCCGCGACATTAAGTTCAAATAAGCACCAACAAAACCATGTGCTTTGAAACTCCGATCAATTCAAACTGGTTTAAACCAGTATTTGTTTGTTTTTGTTTTTTACCTTTTAAACTGTTATTGAATAGATGACTAAAATTTCGTTTAAAAAATAACGTTTTGTGCCATTATTGCCTGTAATACACGATCAGAATGCATGAAAGATACAATTAGATAATCATAGGCAAGAATTATTTGATTATTTTTATCATATGACTTTGAAATATCAATATAGAAGCACCATTTAAGACTTTGCTTGAAAAATCAACATTCTTTCGTTAATGTCTTAAAATCGTCTGCACTCTGAAATCTAGATTTTAGATTAATATTATTATTTAAGTGTTCATGCATGATTTTAAAAGAATCTTTTCATCACTATATTTTATATATTGACATGGAATTATAAATATGTTATTAAATCATAAACATTTTTCATCTACGTTATAAAGTATTAAAAATTTCTGAAAAAAAGAGAATACTTTTAGTAATACAATTTTTTACTTCAAATCATATGTTTTCAATATTTTATTAAATTTTGTTTTGACATTTAATTATTTTTAATTTTCCAATTTCAATTATTTTAAAAGCAAACATTTATTTTAATAAATATTATAATAGAAAAAAACATTTAAAAGAACTACGATTTCTTCGTAAAATATGCTTCAGCTGTAATTCATTTCTTCCAATCCGTCTTCTTAATACAAAATTCCTTCCTCGTGCTTTATTTTGAGACATTAAAATTTCAGCGATAAATGGTTTCCTCTTGCAAACCTTTATTTTTTTCTGTTTACTTCGCCACCACCTAACTTTTTCCTCCATGGCTTACAGCAGATGTGATAAAAAAAAAAAAAAAAAAAATCCTCATTTAAACTGACAGTTTGCCAGTCTGTGAATTTTAAAGGTCAGTCTCAGTTTTTAAAATTATTTCTGCGAAAATTTTATGCAACCAACCAACCATAAGAGAATGAAAAGGAAAAAAGCTAAAAAAAAGCTATTTTTTATGAGAGTGAGGTTTGGAATTTAATTAATTACTCAGTTAATAAATAGAATTTTGAAATTCTGAGCGTCAGGTGCATCAGGAGAGATATTGGGCTATTCTCAGAAAAATTTTGAGCTTCGTACGTACCGTAGTTTTCGCTAACTATCGCAGACACACACACACACACACACACACACAGAGCGATTTGTTATTTTATTAATATAGATTTTCCGTAATTAATTCAAACTTCGGCTTTTTTCCATAAGCCATAATGTTCTCAAAATATACACTCTAAATAGTACCTCAGTAAATTTAAAAAAATACATGCACCTAAAAATACCTCGTCTGTTCGGGCTTGAAACTCTTGTTTAGAGATTAGGCAAAACTTTGAAGAAGAATTGAGAAATTTCAACAAAAATATTAAATATCTGCACTCATTTTATTCTGAATTTTAATCTCTACAGCATTTGCATTGACGATGCTCTTAGTATAGTTTTTTTTTTTTAAGATATGTTTATGGTAATTGATAGAAACATGTTTTTCTTTTACAAATTTATACACATTTTCTAACGCTCACCTACTAAGAGGGGGGGGGGATTAATATCTTCATTCACCTAAAGCAAACGGTATTAAACAATTTCCAACTTTCCCCGAATTAATTCTGATTTCGGCATCCCCCCCCCCCTTACGTACCACAGGTATCAGACCAAAATTCCTTTTGCTGTTTAAGTTGAGGAAAAGATGGGGGGAGGAACGTAAAAACGTCAATTTCGGGTGGTAAGAAAAATTTTAATTGATAATTTAATGTGAAAATAAAATAACACACAGAACAGATTTTATTTTATTTTATTTTAAATTAAACATTTTTAAAGAGTTTTTAAACTTTGAATATTGTTGCTGTATGAGGTAAAGGAAATTCGAAAGCAAAATTTCAACGGTGAAAGTCGGGTGAAATTTTAATGTAATGAATTGTTAATTAAATTTAGGATTGATTATTCACTATAAAGTAACACGTAAAGTAGAAAAAATAATAATTTTAAAACATTTTAAACTTTCGCATTGTGGAAGAGGGGGCAAAAAAGGAGCAGTGAAATTTCAGAAAAGAAGGAGGCAAGTTTATTTGTTACATAAAACATTATAAATTTCGCATTTGCAATAAACAAAATCGTAAAGAATAATAATCCGTCTGAATGATAAATAAGTAAATAACAGAAAGTTATAGAAAGATTAGCTTGTTAAATCATGTTACATTTACATTATAAGTAAAACTCAAAGTCCTTCCTGAGTTTTTGATTTTTACTTATTATGAATCATGTAGAACAGAAAATTCCCCCTCAGTCCTGAAACAAATATCATGAAGGACCACGAAAATCATCTTTAAATTTCTATAAAATATCCCAAAGGATGTATCAGTCATTATATATATACTTATAATATGCACGCATTTAAAAAAAAAAGTCTAAAAATAATCTTAACAATTCTAAAAGCATTTAAATTAATTTAAAGGGTATTCATTAGTGTTTCCTGGGTTGCGAAATCAGAACTGAGGAGGTTAAAATTAAATGTAATGCATTAAGAATAAATATTTACTTAACCCTTAACTAGAAATCAATTTCAATAATGAATTCAAAATGGAAACCTTTTACGCCTCTGTGGCTGCTTGAACAATCATTATGTCAGCAATGAAGCATTTTCTGATTGGCTGACAGGTGCTACTAAGATAATTTATGTATTTGTACTATGCAACTGATAAATCTTATACCTTGGACGTAGACAAAATTTTTGTAAACATGCAGATTTCTGTAGTTTTACAAAAACTATTTTTGTAGGTTTACAGATTTTTTTTTTTTTTTTTTTTTTTTTTTTTTTTTTTTTTTTTACAGTGTAGGAAATTTCCTTTTTTCGCAGTAAAATAACTTTCTTTAAACATTTTAAAGCCATTTAATGCAGTTTAAAATATAAAAGTGCCTTTTTGTAAATCCTTATTTATAAATATGATATCTATGTCCCAAAGTTAACCATGTGTATTAAATCGTTTAAATTATGCATTACTGAAACACTATAATAGAACAACATTTTGTTAGACTAAAAAACAGTCACAACAGCTGAAAATACTCGTTTAGGAAATCTCATCCATAGACGGTAATTCTAGTTCTTTTGAATTAACCTGCGTCCATACAATTTATGCCGCCACATAATATAATAGCATTAATTTCTGCTGGAAAACGTGTTTTACAACTAAAAACATATGATTAGCAATATCTGTTTATGAAAGACGATAAATATATAAAGTTTCTTTCCAATGCCTCTGTATATGCATTTGTTTAGTTTTTACAAACCTATCTTATTACACTAAAATATAATTTTGTTTGTAAGAGTATAACATAGTTAAAAAGACATTTCGGACAATGTACGCTTATAGACGGCAACAGTGGCGTAACTATAATTATAGCTTAAGAAATCATTCCTAAAATCAAGCGATAATTTCTCGCTACTGAAACGGTTCAATGTCGTTTCGTCTCCTAGAAAAGAAGAGACTAGAAATGTCATTTCGCCTATTCAGCTTAGTTGTTTACCCTACTCACATAGTTTGGACATCTATATTTCTAGTTTAGGTATTTAGAAAGTGACTAACTATTCGTTCTAGTTGAACGCGGCATGTTTTTTTTTCTCAGTGCAATACCTTTTTTTTTTTTCGAAATGTCCAGTTGAAATGGTCATATACACATTTTCTATAATTAGATGGCGCTCTATCCTGTTGAAACTGCAAGCGGCACCGGGCAGGTGCGGCAACATCAGTAAGCAGGGGCGCGCCTGCAGTATCCGGCGCCTGTGTGCAGAACTTTATTTGGCGCCCTATACCCCCCCCCCCCCCCCCCCCCGCATCTCGCCTCCAAAAATAAAACTTTATTTTAAAAGAAATCTGTGAATATTTGCAAATGTATAGTTGCAATACTTATGTTACCAAGTCAAATATGGTTTTTGGAACCAGAAAATTTATTTAATAAAATATGTCTTGTTCCTATGCAGTTCGTCTTTAATTTCATTTATTAAATAAAATTTCTGGTTACAAACATGCTTAAATTACTTGAAAAAAAAAAAGAAGAAGAATGGCATCTATGTAAATACAACTCGTAACACTGTAAAACCTGTGCAATTCTCTGTATCAGAATCCTGCATAACGGTAAAATTTCATTATCCCAGAGAAATTAATTCAATACGATTTAGATCCCATGTAAAAGAAAAAATAAAGAAAAGAAAAGAAAAGAAAGAAGCTTGTTTTTACTTTGCATATATTCGCGATGGCTAAAAAAAGAAAATCTACCGCACATAGAGATTTGGATAAGGATAGATGATAGGCAGGTGCACATGCGACTCAGATTTTTCATTTTTTGTTAATTAGCCGAAATATTAATTAAAAGCCTTTAATGATCATCACAAAATGACAAGCTTTCATTTTTGAAAGAGTTCATGCTTGTGTATTTCCCCCAGTAGTCCTACCCACTAACCAAAAACTTATAACGTTCGATTTTTTTCGGAGTGCATGGAAAGGCTGCAACTTCAATCTTCGAAAATGTAAAAATGTTTTTACATTTATGGCCAAATTTAGCTTATCTTCATCACCCCTCCTCCTTTTTCAACATCAATCCAGAGTACCAGATATAGATAAAAGGTATTTGCTTTCTCAGAGGTCTATGCTAAGAAAAATAAAACCATAATTTTTGTCCAATACATAATACTTTTCACAGAAATTATAATTTATAGAAATGTTGAACACAAATATTGCTTCGGCCGTCTAAAATAAACTTTACTCAGAGAAATCTCGAAAATCACAGAGTTAAACCTACGGTACGGAATAACGGAATGCGAACAGATTCACAAAAGGCTGATGCTTCATTTTTATCAGTTAAAATTTGTTCCGCAGCTGACGTCAGTATCGCTAATCTAAAATCTGTACATTGAATAGAATACTATTATACAAGGGGCTATACAAATGTAATGAATGTTATGAAATTTATTGCAATTTTGAACATCCCCTTCTTACGATATCATATGTTATCATTCCTCAATTTCCAGCCTAATGATACCGTTTTCAATGTCTATAAATTCTTTAGATTTTTTTTATTTTTTCTTTACAGAGATATACAGATACAATATGGTTATACATTTTTTTATTTGCATGCTTCATAGATTCAAATAAAGGGAAGTCATTAAAATACTACTATTATATATGAAATAATTGTATATGAAAGGAAACTTTTAAAAAAATAGTTACTAGTTAAAAGTATTTAATAACAAATTTTTGTTACACAATGCATTCAATAGTAATAATGCCTTCTTGGAATTGCCTCCACACAAGAAAAATAGAAGATGAGGGGCAGTTTGAACTTTTTATCAACAAACCAGTTAGACGAAATTCTCTTTTCTTTACTGGTAAACACAAATATTATTGCAAACGTACTTTGCACCTGTTTTCTTGAACGCAGATTATAAATGCATACACATAAGAAAGAAGAATAGGAATACCAAATGTTGAGGTATTCGATATTTTGAAATTAAATAATTTTATAATCATTTAATAATAACTTTGTATTTTCATACAAATAGATAACAGACAAAAAAGAAAATCGCACACTATTTTGATGTAAAGAACAAGTTATAGGTAAAAAGAAAAAAAGATTATGTATAAAACAAATTACAAATAGAAAGAGAAAATTTTGGTTGGATCATTCAAAAATGATAAAGATATCAAAGTACAATCCCTCCCCACCCCCTAGAAATATCTTTCGATATGATATTCCAGAAGCCCCTTTAACCCCTAAAGTGATAATGTTATATATGTGGTGCCTTGCCTAGTAACCAAGATTTACTCTGTACCGAAAAGTATGCGCATTTTTCAATAAGGCTTATGAAATTAGACCTCAGCAACCCAACAATAAAATTTTATTTAGAATAGAAAGAAAAGAGATTTTACTGGTTTCATTGGTTTATTTAATGGTATTGTCTGAATAACTTTGGATGTATTTATAAAAGTATTTTTATATATAATATATATATATATACTACCTCTGACAATAAACTTCGGTGAATAGTCCTGTAACATTAATGTAGATGAAATATTAACGAAAGTTACCCTACCATCCTTCGAAATAGTCATCTCTCATAACTATGCATCGCTGAGATCTGCTATACTTGTCCTGGGAAATTTGCAAGAAGTCTTCTTTCGGAATGAAGTTCAAAAGCTACGTCACGTTTCGTTGGATGTCAGCAATATGGTCAAATCTCTTTCAAAGAGAGTTTGAGTCGTGAAAATAGGAATAATTATGGAGGAATGAGATTTGGCGAGTATGGTGGATGTTCAATTTGCACCACCCCCCATAAATTTCTTTCGATGTCTTGTAAAGCTTAAAACCAAACTTTAAACTGATATTTTGTTCATTCATTTTCCTGTTCTCAGTTAAGAACCAACACACTGAACGAGCACTTAGTAAAGCACGTCTTACACAAAATATAAACGACGCTCAACTGAAAAATGGTGGGGGAATATGGTCAACATTTGCCTCTATGCAAGTGCAGCGTTTTGTTTCCCCAGTGTTGCCAGATCGGTTGTTTTGAATTCATTCAGCGAACTTTATTGTCAGAGGTAGTATATTATGTATACATGTAGTTTTTCTGTGAGAATGACAGCAGATGCAATCTGGAGTTAACTGTAGTCATACGAACTAAACAATCATACGGATCGGACCCAGCTAATGTAATAGGCAGATGACGTATGTTAAAATGTTCATCTTTTACTCATATGTAAAACATCCATTTATAAATAGTTTCATCCATGTGTAATAACCTAGAAAGATTAAAGTTTCGCAGTTAAACCGTATGAAGACTCTTAGACATCATTTTGCTAATCAAATTTATCTAAGATTTGTTACTTCGAAACCAAACAAATGTATTCTCCCACGTAATATATGCATAGCCCCCAAGTTATGATTTTACACCATTTCTCTATTCAGGATTCCCAACGCACCCCCCGCGGACTCCATAATTGCGCGCTTAGAAGGTTTTCTTGGCGCCCAGTCGAATGTTTCATCTTAATTAAAAATCCATTTTAAAGGATACATTTTTTAAATTAAAAAATCTTTGAATAGAATTTTTTTTAAAATAGTTATCGGTCACCTTTATTTAGTTTTAATTACACTGGTCAACAGCTGTTTTGGTGCCGGGGTATTTTTAACTGATTTTATATGAATTTGATGTCCTGAATTCAAATATGGCATTAGTTTTTCTCTATCAGCTCAGTTTTTTAAGATAAACAACTTTTTGTGAAATATATGTTTCATTATTTTAAGGTAAATCCATGTATTAAAAAATGTATGTAAAAATAAAATAAATACAGGATTTTTATTTTTTATAATACACAAATGTTAGTTTTTATTATTATGATATACACATATTCAAATAATAATTTTTAAATTATATTATACAAATATTTTTACTCACAAAAATAGAAAAAAACGTCACTGATGAAACTGATACTCATTGAATGCTTCGGAAGCTTCTTTTCCGTGACATTCTGGAATATATTTTAGAACAGTGTCTTTTTAAACTCAAACTGTGATCTGAAACCCTTTGCATATCTCATCTTTTTTGGTAGCGGTCCTCCATAGACTTAATATCGTGGTGAAATCTTTCGGGATGTTTATCACTTGTGCCTTCTTTATTTTCAAGGAAATGCTCTAAGTGGCAATGTAAATAGTGCACTTTAATGCTTCTAGTACACCCAAGAGATTTAAAACTATTATGCTTTTCATTTACCAGTTCTACATAGATTTCCCCTTTGCATTTGCCCGGAATGTTTTTGTGAACTGCCACAAAAGAAGTCCAGGCTTTTTATTCAGCCTCATTCGTTGAATTTACGAAAGCAGGATCCTTAATCAGTTGTCTTATTTGTTGTCCGTTAAACATTCCTGCTTTAATATCTTCATAACTCAATTCGGGGGTTTTTAACTTATGTATGCAAATCATGACCCCTTCTTATGGAGAATTTACACAAACTGCTTCATAGGACAGAGCTTGATATGCAGTGCAGAAAGTATGATTTTCTTCCGCCCAACTAAAGTGTTATTAATGACATTCCTTTCTCCAACATCCATGTTTTCTTTCTTAGGCATCTCTTTTCTAATCTAGTGGTGTGTTTTATCCTTGCTATCCCTGCTAAAATAGAAAAACAATAGTATTTTGTGTAACTTCTTTGGTGTCCAAGGACAATCATCTGAAGAATATTTAGGAAGAACCAATTTTTCTAACAGTCCTCTAAATTCATGACAAAATACAAGATTATTTTTTTAAGAGAAGTAGGGTAGTAGACAATTTTGTCTTGTGTGATAAAATGTAAGTTTGGCTCTTTGTTCTAATAAATTTTTGTCTTTTAATCTTGAAACCAACCAGTAATTCAGAAGCTTCTTTTAAAACATTGAAATTTCTTTTGAAATCATTTAAATCAACCTGGTTGAAAAATTTAGGCATTGATGACGTCTCCTCATAATCACTGTTACCTTCACAGCTATCTAAAAGATGATCAGAAGGACAATATTCATCCTCACTAAGCTCTGGTAGCTAATCAAACGTTGGGATCTGTAGTTTCTCTGAGTGAGGAAGTGGGGGTCTTGAAGAGACTAAATCAGGATAAGTTTTCTTATTACAATTGTTTCAATTAATTCAAATAGTATTCCAGTGCTAGGTAGAAATAACAGTCATAGAAATGGTTTTGGAGATCTCTCCAAACCATTGGTAAGCCGAATTTGAGACTTATTCTCTTCCGTCAGCTCACTGTCATAAATGCTTTGTACAAGTTTTACAGACCTGTTGCGGTGCGCAGATTTTATCCTGATCACAAAGTCTAACCCCAAAGTATACAAGATAAGCTCTCTTTACAAAGTCAGTAACATATTTTCTGTGTTCTTTCAAATTTTATTCTCCGCATATGTAGCAAAACTTATCTGGATGATTTATACAACTTTTTCTACTTGAACTCATTTAAATTCCATTCTACAATGAGAACACAACAATCTACAACACTACGAGTTTTACGTTAAATTGATACAAATTCTACCTTAAACACAAATATCATGGAAGTTCAAAAACTTTAGAAAGTAAAAAAAAACAGTTTTGTTTCCATGGAGCGAACTCTGAAACTAACCTTATCTCTTGGAGGCTTTTACATTTGGCTTTATGGATGAGCGGCGCGAAATCATAAGCATGCGCAGATCCTCAGTTTTGCTTGCACATTTCTTTTTTTTCAAGATCTTGTGATATTTCAACGTCCTTCTAATCGCCTTGAGCGTCGTTACAGGGCTATGTATCATAAGGTCAGTTTAAGTGTTCAAGGTCACTTTAGTTCTAAAAAATCTTTAGTTCGTTTTGCATATCTAAAAAAGTAGAGCTGATAGAGAAAAACTGTTTGCGTATTTGGAATCAGCGTCCCAAAAATATCCAAAATCAGTTGTAAAATCTCAGGCACCAAAAAAAAAATTTTTTTTTTGTTGGCCTGTGTTATTTAATGCTATTAATTTGTTATTCAGTGATTAAGGTTTCCGGCTTCTTCAGCAACAAAGCTTTTGGAGATGAATTGCCTCTCTGAAAATCTAATTTTAAATTTACTATGAATTAAATTATTGCTACAAATTATTTTTAAATAGTTTCTGAATTAGGTACTTACTTATAATTATCACTATGAGATATACGTGCATCATATAGGACGTTTCTAACGTATAAGTCTACCTCTATTCATGGCCTAATTATTGTAGGAGTAACTTTTACCAGTATTTTCGAATAGATATTTTCTTCTTACTTATGACAAATTCTACAGTAAGGCAATAATTTCTATTTAAAAAAACGTGGAATTTAGTCGCTATGGTAATAAAACTATATATCATGCTTTTCCACTACAGTGAGATAATAGTGTTGTATGTTTTCGCCATGTGAATTACGGCGCCTTTCATTGATTACAACTATATGAGGTGCGCCTCTGCTTATAAAGGGTGAACAGGTCTGCGTTAAATAGAATAAAACAAAAGAAACAAAGAATAGAGTATGTATAAATAAATTTGTATAAGGTAAATCCAGAAAAGATAATTCAGATGCCAAGAAAATATAATACATTTTAGTAAAATTAAATTAAGGATTTTTTTTTATTTACTCTTCAATTGAAATCTTTGGCGCTTTTACTACTTCGGCGCCTGTGTGCGCCGCACACTTTGCACACTGGGTCGGCACGCCTCTGTCAGTAAGCCAAACAAGAAATCTGAATTAAGAAAAAGTAGCCTAATGTCAACATGTTAATCTTGAGAGCTCACAAAAGAGTACCACCTATGGATTTTCTCCCATTGCTTTCCTGTGTAATTATGATTCCTAACGATGTTTTCTACCTCCCATTTGGAGCAGCCCCACCAGTGACCGAGAGGTTCGGACCTCTCAACTGGTAGACGGCAGGTGCTGGGTTCGAACCCAATCGCGGCTGTCGGCCTAACCGTTCGGAGTTTTCCGTGGTTTTCTTCGAACCTTGCGTAAATACGGGTTAGGTTCCCTTAGAAAGACCCCCACGGAGGGCACTCCCCCTGGTCCTATATCCCATTAGCGTAGATAATCGGACGGCAAAAAATCAACCAACCAACCAACCATTTGGAGCATCGTAACATCACTAAGATGCACCACAAAAATGCTTTTCACCATCGGCCATAATATAAAGGAATTATTTTGTAAACGAGCTTTAACAGTGCAATATAGGCATGATACAATAATAGGATACATCTTACACTGTAAAAAGAAATCTGTAATCCTACAGATATAAAGTTGCCGAAATCTGTATGCTTATTGACGTTTTATCTGTACACTGTACAAGAAACAATGTAAATCTACAAACTAGTTTTTGTAAAGCTACAGAAATCTGTAACAATACAAACGAATCTATTAAAATTACAGTTACTTTACTAAAATTTTATCTGTAACCTGGTTTGCAATCACATAAAAAATTCTAGGAATCTCATTTCCAAAAAACATTCTTAGTAACCTTACAGATTTTTTGATTTTCAGTACAAACCTATATCTGTTACATGATTTTTGCTGTTGTCGTTACATAAAAAGTTCTAGTAATCCCAGTTTCCAAGAAAACATTTTGTTAATTTTACTGTTTTTTTTTTTTCAGTTTTATAGTAAATCTTAATAATATATATTTTTTGTGGAAATCTAAGTTCATTTACTAGAGTCAGAGCGCGGAAGCCAGAATTATTTTTTAGCCATTAAACCAAGATCATTCATAAACACTTTCAACTATGGCTTAAATGTGCTGATGATACTTTATTAATACTGTCCAACATAGTCAAAAGTGTTTATGAATTTGGCTCATCTGTCTGCTGTCTGCCATGTGACCACTCTTTAACTTCCGCACATACAATTGGATACGTAATTGGTAACAAGAGATTTGCTATAAATCGTTTCATATTCTGTTCAATCACGCGTCTATCCCATTTAAACATTTGGCGATGCAAGCACTCGAAAACGCCATCTGGTGGAGGAAAGATGTATTCAATGGCACTTTAGTATTAGTTAAAGGGACATTAAAGAGTGAATTTTCCTGTGCCGAATCTATCTAAATATTATAAAACGCAGTGTAATGATTCCGACGTGACCTCATCTGTTCAATCACGCCTCTTCGCATTTAAACGTTTAGCGATTCAAACGCTATAATACGCCCTCTGGTGAGAAAAGATATGGACGGTATAGTATTTACTCTTTGTTTACAGTGATGCATGTGTGTTAATGATGTTACATTACCCAAGCATAATTGCGTATTTAACTTATTCAAGAGCAATTTAAATTATTTGCGCCAATCAGGTGTACTAAAACTTGATTTCTATAGATTATGGAACGTGAAGTATCTGTCATCTATTCATTGGTCCGCACAGAATATTTGGTTATAATGTCTAAAAGCAATAATTGTTAAAAGCATGTTTTAACAATTATAAGTAGTATGCACTTTTAAGGTTAATTAAAGTTTAGTTAGTAAAGTATTATATGTCGTGTATAAATTCTATTGATTCAAATAGTGTACACAAAATAATGGTGTACACTGCACAAAAGAATTTATAAGACTTAGCATGCGAGATCGAATTGAATAATGTGAGCTTTTAACTGTGATGCATTTTCAGGCAGAACACTGGTTTTTAATACATTGAGAAATTTTTTTACTGTACAAAATATCAACTTTCAGGATTGAACGAACGTAACTGGATATATTACCACCTATGAATGGAGATTGTCAGAAAAGCGGTATAAGTTATGTTATGAGTTTTATAGCTGAAGTAAACTTTATCATACTGTGTGTTATGTGATAAAACCTATATATCATATACACTATACAGCCATCAATCACAGGATGCTTTCTGTTTTAGACATTTTGTGGAATATTTAAAAATAGACTTGTCGGTTTCTTCTTGAGTTTCAGGTTTATAAAGAATATATTTGACCACATACTTATTTAACGTCGCGACGATAATGTCGCCATATGTCATTAAAATTTTAGCAAACTTGTCAACTTTCTTTCATTTGGCACAAACCATGGATTTTGATAGTGGTAGAAAGTCGATTTTTTCACCCGAATCTCGCCAGTGTCCCCAAAATTCTTTTAAATGCCACCAAATTTGGTAAAATGGTGCCAGCTTCGCGCTTTCCATTAATGTCTACTGTATCGTTTAATGGGAAGGTCAATTAGCTTGATCCTGACACATATTGACAAAAAGTGACTTACTAATCGAATTTTCTGATACATCTAACCTAGTCCAATGGTCTTCTCGCGCCCGAAAGCCTGAGAATACAAAGTTTAGCCAAAATCGCTAGAGTATTTGTTAAGATAAATTGTACATACACAGAAAGACATACCCATACCAGATTTGCTTGTATTATAATATAAGATAGTTTAATATTCATAATTACTTAAAAAGTGCGTTTAAAAGGTATCCGAACACCTTTAAAACGTACTTTTCGATCAAAATATTGATTTTTCATTTATGCAATGACATTAAATTCAACTCTTTTATCTGTCGAATTCTGCTTAAATTGCGTCTATGCCTTTATTGTAGCCAAATTTACAGCCGTTTAAAGTTACAGTTATTACAGATTTTGAATTGTGATTAAAAGTTATTTTTAGCTTTTTCTCAAAATGAAGTTTTTCTGATTTTTACTGTACACAAAACATCCTAAAACAAAAAATTATGCATGAAATGCAACGAAAATTTCTGTACTTCTTTTACAAACGTCTTTTGAGGGAATAGACCACACTCATGATAATATATTAATTAGTTTTATATTTACACTGCTATAAATGACAAACTCGAGACAAAGTTTGCGAATTTTTCATTACATTAGTACTTTAGCTGCCATATCATACGACATAGAAATGCAATTATAATTGTGTAGTCTAAGTCCTAAAGAAAGCTTTTCTGTTTATTATGCAATTTACAAAACGTCAATACATTGTTTTGTGTTGTCACGTTTTGCGGAAATGTCAATTCTTGACATAATTTGAATTTAAATGTCATTATAAAAAATGGATTGAAAATTTCAAAAATTTCAAAAAACAGTTCCCGAGAGTTACATAAAACTAACAAATTGGTCCGAATGAGCCATGCAACCGAGGCGGGATTCACACTTTTAATCCGTATATTTTCAGAGGAAAAAGTATTAAAAAATAAAATATTAAAAATCACACCTTAGATTATTTTTTAAGACCAAAACTGAATTTTTGAAACAATTTCTTTCAAAACTTCTTCCGAAATTCTTTTATTTCTGTTCCGCATTTCATGGTAGTTCTATTCTTTTCCAACAAACAATTTATGGGTTACTGTTCTTGAGAAATCCTACTCCTTTTCTGGATAGAGAGCGAAATATTTATTCGTCTTGTACTCCTTCTTTCGCAAATGAGCGATGACCCGCAGTAAAATTTTCCATCGGTTGCAGAGCAGATCAGGAAGCAAAATGTAGTACAAGAGCCTCACATTTTACGGCTCTTGACATTTTCAAGGAGTAGTTTTAGAAAACTTATTCTTTAAAACTGCCATCTAATTTTCTGCATACTATCTCCGGGATCAAAGGTGATTTTTTTCTTTAACAACTGGTTTTTCTTTTCTTTTCTTTTTTTAAATTAATTTATTTATTACACACCCACCATACGTAGTAACGTACTATCATAGGATAAGTCTTGCAATCGTTTTGAAAATCGAAAAAAATTTACACTTTTCAAACACTGTAAATTAAAAACACAATTAGTAGAAAAACAAGTGCCGTCCGTCTGTCTGCGTGTTTGCAAACGCTTTATCTCTCGAACAAATTGAAATAGAGACTTGAAATTTGGTATGTACTTAGGATGTAAGAATGGAAAAGAGCCTATTTTATAGCAGAAGCCTCGATTATCCTGAACTATTTTTTTTTTTTTTTTTTTTTTTTTTTTTTTGTATTCTCGAAATATTCGTTCTGATGAAACATATAAAAAATCTCGATTATTTTTTTAATTTAACGAGTGGATGTAAAAGACAATAAAAAATATAAATTGTGCATAAAGAATGGATTCGATTGGTAATTAGTTGCCGAGGTATTTTTAATCATATTTTCCCCATTCTCCTATTTTACATGACCTTGTATTTCAAATTGTAAGATTAAATATCAATAATGGCTTATCGTAAATGTCACATTCATTTGAACATTTTACTTTACACGTTACATGTGTTTGTTACGTCATCAAGTGATTTTTAATTTGCTGTTTTACTTGTGGTATTATTATTTTTTACTAATTTATTTGTTATTTCTTTATTTAAAATAAAAATTATGCAAATTTGTATATTTATTAATAATTTGAGATTTATATTGTATGTCGAAACTGGTCGATCGGATAATCAAGTAGTAAAAATAAAATTTTCTTTTTCTTCTATACAAAAATCGTTTAAATTTTCTTTTGGAATTGCGATGTTGTTTATAAATAGCTTAAACATGTTTTATTTTCATATTTTATGGCATGCATATCCATGATGGGTAAGTATAACGGTGACCCTTAGCGACAAGTGTTTTATTTTTTGTTAAACATATACAGACAAAAGAGGAATATTTCGGGTCCAGAATTCAAAGTTTTTTTTAAGGCCTTTTTTAAAGATTTTTTAAACTGAAATGTACTTTTCTATATAGATTAGTTTTCAGACATATATTTTTTTAAATCTTTAAAAGATTGTTTTAAAGAGATTTAAAATTTAATGTTATATTTAAAATTTATAATCATATATAAATTTGTAAAAATTTTAAATTTATTATAATTTAATTTTTTTATATGACCCACTAACTTCTTGCCCGATTTCAATACTTTTCTACTATTATGTACAGAAAATATTTATTGTTATTTTGTCTTCAGAGTGTATAAATTTAAAAGTATGAAAAAATAGATTTTTTTTACAATGATTTTTACTTTCTTCTCTCTTAACCTTTTACAGGCCAAATTTAGATCCAAGCATATTTTAAATTATTTTTTTGCACATTATGCCTTCTAATGCTTTAGTTAAGGGATATTAGTCATTTAATATGATGCAAATTTTTTTTATATGTAATTTTCAGAATCTTCCCAATTGGGAACATTGGTCACTTCCGGTGGTCATTTTCCAGTGTTCATTGGTCATTTTTATGATTTTCCGTACATTTCCCCATAAATGATAGGAATATAACTTCTGTTTAAAAAAATCTTGTTATCTAATTTGAAAAATCTGTTTCAAAAAATCATTCTTATGACTGATTATTTTATAGTGGGCATTGGTCATTTTTTATGATTTTTTGTACATTTCCCCATTAATGATAAGAATGTAACTTCTATTTAAAAAAATCAAGGCTTCTTTATACTCTTTCGGCTAATTTTTTCGAGTCAAGTTTGATTAAATTTAATTTGTAATAAATTTTTAAACTTATGTTCCCAATTGGGAACATTGGCCTGTAAAAGGTTAAAAAGAAGAAAATATTGTAATCGAATTCTATTCGACTTCCGGTTTGCGACGAATTTACATGTTTAAAGGGTCAGAGATCATCCAAAAACATGTTTATACAAAATGCGTATCTGTCCATATGGCCGTCTGGCCATGTGAAACTATTCTTAGAATTGAACTTTTTTTATTGTTTTAGCTATGGTCAGTAGACTTTCCTATAATTTGGAAAAGTTCCGCCAAAAAAGAGCTCTGTAATAGCGATTGTTGTGGTATTTTCTTTATTATAACATGGGAAAGTGTATGAAGTTATGTATAGAAGTGATCCAATTTTTTTTTGTGTATGATTTTTCCTATGGCCAGTATATTTAGTCCTAAATTTAAAAAAATTCCGTTAGAAGGTGATACACTAATAATGATTTTTGCGTTATTTTCATACATGTAGCATCGAAAAATGCATGAAGTTATGCATAGACAAGAAACAAATTTTTAAAGTAAGATTTTGGTTATGGTCAGCGGGTCTTCTTCGCATTTGGAAATATTCTGCCGGAAATGAGCCCTGTTTTAATGATTTTCGTGCCATTTTCATTATTGTACCATCTAAACGGGTTAGTCTAGTAAAAACGAGTTAATCTCGACCATGATATTTATTAAAGGCAATAGTTTCTCCTGATTCTGTATAGTCATCGGTTATTTGTGAATAGCCGGTTTACCATAACATGCTTTCCTGATGGACGATAGAACTACAAAAATTAGAGAAAAATCGCCATCACACACCTATTTCTCGCAGAATATTTCCAAATTCAAGGAGAGACTGCTGGCCATAACCAAAACAATTAAAAGAATTTGATCAGTTCTATCCAGAACTTCATACAGTTTTCAATGATACAATAAAAATAATAACACAAAAATTGCTATCACAGTAATCCCTCTTGACGGAATATTTTCAGATTACAGGAGAAAATGCTGGCCATAGAAAAAAATTGGCTCAGTTCGATGCATAACTTTATACACTTTCCGACGGACAATAATTAAAATGGCTCAGACATCGCTAATACCTGCCTCTTCCGGCAGATTTTTTTTAATTAAAAAGGACCTCTTTGCCATAGCTGAAAACATGCAAAAACTAGAAAGAAAAATCATGGGTCAAGCACAGATTATGAAGCACTTTTCAACACTTTCTGAAATCTTTAACAAAACTTCGTTATTTGGAGAAATAAAATAAGTAAGTAATCATTTAAAAAAAAACAGATAAAACATTTAAAAAGTTGATTTCAGCAATTACTGTCCATAGCCAAATATGTATTCCAATTCCTTTCAACAGCTCTGTATTTGATTTTAGGTTGACATGCACACTATATAATGCGAAAATTTTGTTTAAAAAGAAAACGCATAACAGGTTGATGTTTCTCTTTCAACAATTTTTGCTAATAGATGGAAACATACTTGGATACTTTTGTTCATTCAGCTAGAAAATGTTTGCACTTTTTTTCAAAACAATATAGATTGTACACAATTTGTACATAAAAAGTGAATATTTCTAAATACACTTTGAAGTATGTAAGTAAGATACCACACCCAAAATCTCTTTCACAAATTTTTGATGGTTGAACGGACTCTGAGTTCTCTTCAAATCAAATAACGCCTATTATCACTTTGGAGACTAAACCGAAATTCGTTCATGAAGAGAACACGTTTGTACTGATCAGCAGTCTAGTGGAAATGCCCACCTTAACTGTTCTCTCTGGTGATGTCAGGGCCGTAGCAAGGTGTTTTGAGCTTCCCTCCTCCCACATTCAACTGAGTTTTTTGAGAAATATTTACTATTATTAAGTAGTTAATAACTGCTTAATTGGGCTCTTTTCTCATTTCACCTCTGCTTTTCGAACCCCATGCCCCTTCCCCCTACCCTGAATGTAACAGTTACATTACAGGCGTATTAACATTTTAATAGCTCACATTTATTTTTATATTTCTGTAATCGAAGAAAAAATGCATTCAATAGTTTCTTAAAGTTATCTTTTTGTGCTATTCTGTATACAAATGCGAATAGTACTTGGTACGAAATTTACGTATACAGACAATTAGCATAAAGTTTAGTTTTAGACACTTAAGTATAATTCAAGAAAATATCCAAAACGTAGAAGGGGCACCTCCCAGAATTACGTTTGCCTCAGGGCCCCTCACAATCTAAGTTGGGCCCTGCAGGGCCCAACTTAGATTGCAACCATGGTTGCAATCAAATTTGAATCATTTGTTTTTTAATGATATAATTTGTTTTCTGCTTATGTGGAGGGAATGCTGGAAGTAGAGAGGAAAAGGGGGACCACATTTCCTTCCTAAATGTTTGAAAACATATGAATTTTAGTCACTTTTGGCACACTTTAAGCATTTGACACTTTTTAAGGTAAACCTTGATTATTGGGGGGGGGGGGGGCACCTTAAAAAGAGGTACCTGAGGGAACTGACTGCATGCCCCTGGATAAGAAAAGGAGAATTAAAAAAATATATAAACATTATTTAAAAGACGTATTTTCTTACATTTTCAAAGCAAATAAACTTCGGTAACAAGGTCGAGAGGATCGATTTGGGGACCCCTGGCTTCGTCGCCCCCCCCCCTCAAAATGGGGGTATGGGGGGCGGTTGCTACGGCCTTGGGTGATGTGAAGTGACAAATGACTGGGAGCTTGAGTAAAGACATGGAGTTAAGATATGTCTTCTTAGCTCCATAAGTGAAGACCATCTTCATAAAGTCTTCTACGTACAGTAGACATCGAGACTATCTTTCTAGATGTTGCAGCAAAGGAGGCTCTAAGATGAGAAGGAATTGCTATTCTATTCCTTCGTACACATAGCCGCAAATATCGGTCACTTGGTGCTTGTCATAGCTCTTGCCCACCTTTGGCTGATCCAGTGGTCCTGAAGGCTGATCCAGTGGTTTGAAATTGTTTCCTAAATCTGTGAACAACAGGACTCATATTTAGAAACCTGGCCACCTCTGTTTATGACAATGACTACACATAGCCGCAAATATCGGTCACTTGGTGCTTGTCATAGCTCTTGCCCACCTTTAGCTGATCCAGTGGTCCTGAAGGCTGATCCAGTGGTTTGAAATTGTTTCCTAAATCTGTGAACAACAGAAGGACTCATATTTAGAAACCTGGCCACCTCTGTCTATGACAAATTATACCTGAGGTGATGCTAATAAATTATCTATCTCAGTTGTCTTACCTCATAATCAGAGAGACATCCGTAGCGGTATACTCTAGCATGCATATTTATGCTCCTGACAGATGACGCAATCCTATTACTGTGGCACTTAAATTTGCATTACATGCATTAAAATAATGCTCATTTATTTTGAAAAATAAGAAAAAATATAGTTTTAATAGAAAAACAAATGCATTTTTAATGTAACCCAGAATGTATCCAGAATCATTAAAAACTTCATTTCACGGTGCCTCCTTTTTTATTTTTTGAGACTCCTCTCATCTTCTAAAACAACAATGCACACTCATTAACGAAGTTTCAGATAAAAATAATTTTGTTGTAAATCTCGCGAAGATGTCATTTCTCATAAAGACAAAAATAAATCATTTATAAAAGTTGAAAAATTATGTTAAGAAAAAGAAAAGACGCTGTTGTTAAGCGAACTTATAATGAAGAACAAGACGCCTTACTTTAAAATATGACAATACATTTATAACATATCTTTCTCATTTTCTTTCTTTATAATAAGAAGATGCACAATTGTATTTATGACACAAGCATTCATTCAAGAACAATTTAATACTGATAACTTGCATTACTATAATATTACTACAAGGTAGCACCTAGATTATAACACAAAATAAGGTAATTTTCATTACATTAAACTTGACTCAGTTTTCAATACAGTTTCGTCACATTATAATACTCAAATGTGGAAATTATCCGTATGCCAACATATCTTTAATATTAAAACAAAATCAATTTACTGAAATATGCTTAAGGGGGGCTGATCACCCAGCTTTGATATTCTCCTCCTTAATGTTAAGTCAATGGACGTTTGACGCATTTGTATATTTAAAATATCCATTAAGAAAATTACTTTTTTTAAGGGATTTTCTTTTTTCCTAAGTTCACAAAATATTTCTAAAATCTATGCTTTGTTTAATATTTTGTGAGATAAAAGCTTACGAATTGGGGGTAAAATTTTAACTCTTCATATAAAATTAAGTATATACTTTTAAAATAATTTGAAAACTGAGAAAAACAGAAACATCTTTTAAGAAATGCATTCGAAAGATAGAAGTTAAAAATATTGATTTCCCGAGGAGCTAGATATTTTAAATATACGAATGCATCAAACGCCCATAACTTTACATTAGTGAGGCGAATATGAAAGCTGAGTGACCAACCCCCTTAACCAAGGGTGGGGAAATACATCATTTCGCTCGCCAGTGGCGAGTGGATTTTCTGAGAAGGCGAGTACAGTTTTAATTTTTGAAAAAATGAAAGTGATAGAGAGATTATCAGAGACATTTTTTTAATCTAGATATTTTAACTTTCCAAATTATTACAGAGTAAATTCGGTACTAAGTTCTATCTTATATTAAGCTTACCTCTGTTGTACATATTTCTTAATGTTACAGAAAAAAAGAATTACGAAAATGCATTGTAGTAATAGTAATTTCATTTGTAATTGCATGTGATTTTTCATAACTATTTTCAACTGCATGTGTGTTGCATCTTCCAGGCTGGTGAAATAAATCCTTGGCTGGTAAGATTTTTGAAAAATTCCCCATCCCTGCCCTTAACCCTTTCGGGTCTGATGTACTATTAATGGTACATGTCTTTTCATCGAATATTATTTTGCCATTTTATACATATAGAAATGATAGCATATGTCTATGCCTTTCTTATTATGACTTAATTTATCTGTTAACATCTAGTAATAACAATAATAATAAATGTCTATGTAATTCTCTTTGCATTGTTGACGATTCCTTTATTTTATAGATATATTTAACTCTTTAAATTTAAAAGATAGGTTTTTTTGTATAAATCATGCGTGATAAAACGCAAAAACCATTTGAAAGTTGCAATATCTGTTAAACCCTGTTGTATTGCGATGTTTTCCAAACGTCTCCAAAAACTCATTCTTAGTCTATTATCATGTAAATATGAATTGAATGCCACACAAAATAGAAACATTCGTTGCATTTCAGACAACGAGATAATCTTTACACATCAATAAGACTATTTGGATAGCCACGATCAACATGATTAAATAATGATAATTTTGTTCTCAAAATGGAAAAAAAATTCGGACCCGAGAACGTTAATATGCATTAATAATTCTAAATAAATTTCATAAACAACTCGCAGAGATAAATAGCTCTCTTTTTAGAAAAATCAACGACATTTTGATGTACTTCATAATGTTTCTATATTCATTAAAAGCTTCATTATGCAAAGCCTTCTATCTTAAGTCTTTTATCGTACTCTCTCCTGTTTTGGAATAACGTCTAACCATTAAATAACGTTTAGGAGAAAAAATTAGATGCATCTTTTTCAAAGTTATGACCAGCGATATTTATGGACGAACATAAATTATTAACAAAGATAAGAAATAACTTAAGAAAAGTAAAAGTGACTGCATTTAAGTATGTTTTTCAAAATACGGAATAAGGTTTTATGTTTTAACAGGCCAAATAAAAATTTAGAAATGTTTTAAATTATTTTCTTTTAATGTATTTCATATTCCAAAAACTCTACAAATATACTAAAAATGCATGACTGATATTTTTTAATGAATTAATCATAATAAACATACATTAAAAATGTTATTTATAACAAATATCAAGGTTATGTCACAAAATTTTATTTAAGTAGGAAATAATTTAACTGTTTATATTATTTCAGAATTTGTTAATAATTATGGTCACTTCTCATTTCAAAGCAATCAAATAATTTAATTTTGATTGTTACCATACAAAAAGTAATAATTTTAACTGTTCAAAAAAATTTTTAACTCAAAGAATGTAATTTTAAAATCGTAAAAAATCACCGATTATCAATCTTTTAGGTAAGTTCGTAATTATATAAATACGTAAGTAGCACCTATAGTCGTCGTTCAGTCCATCCGTCTGTCCGTCTTCTCACATATAACAGAGCAAAAACTACCCAACCTAAATATTTGAAATTTAAAATATATAATTGTTGCATAATGTTGTCGCGTCGTTTCAAATTTTATGAAATTCAGATCTATATTTTAATTTACAGGGACAATCAAAGGCATTCCGTTACCTTTTGGACACTGGAAAAAAAAGTTTCAAGTGAATTTTAGTGATGTTAAAATATTTTTAATGATGCTATAATGACTTTTTCGAACATAATAGAACTGATAAGTATCTATGAAGTGCATACTAAAAAATACATTTTGCACAATCTTTGGTGCAAAAAATATTTATAATTAATTCACAGAGCCACACAAAAGTATTCCATTACACAATGGTATAGGGAGAAACACTATTTGGAGTTCGTTTTAGTACTATTGAACTAAGGTACCCTGGGGTAATAACGCCAGGCGGGGTAATAACGCCAAGTGCTTATATTTTGCATAATTATGAAATAATCAGGTAAATGACACCCATGTGCTCTGCGCAGAAGGGTTTTGAGTCATATAAATCGCAAAAAACAGCTTCAAGTTAATTTGTTTCATTTTTAGGCCTTATTGTTTTTACAAACAACTAAAATTAACGCTTGATCTAAAATTTGCGAGATACGTTTTGTGATGTGAAGACTATCTTTTTATCCGGAAATACTTTGTTAATTACATAAATTTGTAGTGCATTTCATGTACTTTTAAAATGTTGTTGAAGATTTTGGATATCTTCTCGAGATAATTTGTAATTTAAAATGTACTGCGCAATAACTATACCGGGGTAATAACGCCAATCCTTGACATTAATACCCCGGTTGATTCCCTACAGTGGCCGAGCTACATCCTAAATACTGATTCAAATAAACACAGTTAAAACTGTGCAATTTTTCTCATATTTATATTTAAGCGGTCCTTTTTAAGCAAAAAGAAGCTCACGGTCTGATAGTTTTTTGCCTCACCCCCCCCCCTCCCACACCACACCTTTATTTTTCTTAAACTTTCACAAAAAATGAACATTTTCAATAGCTTAGAATGCAGTTTGTCAATTTCTAAGTTTGTAGAGTTTGTATTTTTAGAATTGGGCTATCTACATGCAGTTATTCCATCTTATTTTATAGTTTTTCTTGCATGGCGTTATTACCCATATAGGTGGGTAATAACGCCAAATAGCATTGGTCAAGAAAAAGCGCCATTACATTTTATGAATACATATCTGTTAAATTATTTTATTTTATATAGATAGTCAATGAGTTGCTGTATCAGATCCTATATTTGTTTGAAAAATACAATCTAAAACTAAGCCGTGAAAATTGGTAAAACCTTAACGTGGCGTTATTACCCCAGGGTACCTTATTTCACATTTTATGAAATTAATATAGGAAGTTTATTAAAAGTTACTTCCTGTATAATAGAAAGTAAATAGTAGTTACAGGGACACACAAAAGATTTCGGCCACTATACTATATCCGATGTATTGTATACTTTTACACCAAGATCTGAATATTTTTAAAACTCTTTTATAGTACGAATGCACCTCATTTGCTACATTTGGCGCGAGTTTCCAACTTGTTTAATTTGTCTAAAAGAAATAAGGAATGATATTGTATCGTGATCAAAACATTGTTTCGGGGATCATGTTACATTGCTAAAATAATTTAAAGTCTAGATAATAATGTAAATTTCTGTTAATTTTCAACGATCTATATAAACCTTTTTCACCAGATTTTATCTAATTTCACAATGCGTATTATGCACAATGCGTACATGATTAATCTGCTTACTATCTATAAAAATTTGTTATCATGCATTAAAAATTTATACATTTTTCATAAACTACCCAAAAAGATAAATAGTCGACTTCTTGGAAAAACCAACGATATTTTGAAAGTACTACAGAATGTATCTACATTAGTTAAAAAATTTATTGTGAAGCGCCTTCAATCTTTACTCTTCTGTTAAAGAAAAATTTCGAACATTAAATAAAAGTTTAGAAGAAAAAAATTTGATGTATCTTCTTCAATGATATCGCTGTCAGTATTCATGGATGAGCATAAATTATTGATAGAAAAAGCAAGAATAACTCAAGAAAAGACAAGATACTGATGTTAGCATAAACTTAAAGAAAATGTTTTACATTAATCCCTAATAAATGTAACAAGAAAGAAAAAATCATGAGTGAAACATAAATTATGAAACATTTTCCACCACATTCAGAATAATGTAATAAAACTACACCGTTTAAAAAAATTAAAATATTACGTCTTATTTCACTATACGGAAATGTATACCGCATTTCAAAACCAAATTTCAGCTTTTTCCGTCTACAATCGGAAAACTATACGAATTTTTTAACAACCCAGTATATGATATAGAGGTTTGTATCTATTAACAACATGCATTCCAAAATTTAGTTTATTTAAGTGATATGTAAATTTCAGTTCAAAATTCCCCTTTAACAATTTCCTCTAATAAGGAGAATGGTATGCGAATACTTTTAAGCAATCCTATGATTGAGGTATAGAATTTATATATAAAGAGCATTATGTCAAAAACTAATTAAATTTAAAAGCGCATACCAAATTTTTAAATGCCATCCAAAACTTCATGAATGAACTGGGTTCATGAATTCAGGAATCCAGACAGTTCTGTAACCGATTTCTTTTGTACGTTCCTGTAAATTAATAAAAATACTATGGATGCTATTTTTAACGTGATTGTAGCGAAATTCAGTAATTTATATTAGTTACAGTACATTTGAAATAGTATAATAACATTAAAATACTCTCTAAACGATGTTTTCCCATATCTAACCGCCTGACCATCCTCTAACTCCCGCAATATACTCATATTTTCATGCAATTGATAAAGCTTCTTTAGGGTCACCAAAGCATGCTTGGTATTAAATATGTATTATAATTGGTATTGTATTAAATATACAATAATGTAATCGAACTTATTTGAGTGTCCCTGTAATTGAACCATTAATCGTACATACTTCATATTTAATACCAAGCATGCTTTGGTGACTCTAAAGAAGCTTTATCAATTGCATGAAAATATGAGTATATTGCGGGAGTTAGAGGATGATCAGACGGTTAGATAAACCGAATGCATAAGCACTCAATTTTCAACTTTGTTGGAAAATGCTTGAAAACAATTTGTGGAGTAGGGGGGGGGGGGGCGGAGGGGAAATTCCCTCCCGGAGCTATCAAATGTCCCCTTGCCGAAAAAATTTGAGATTTTGTGTTTTCAATGGTAAAAAAGTGTAATTACCTCCTTTAACTCTATTATATCCCCCCCCCCCGGAGCCTCAGAAGTCCCTCCCGGAGAAAAATGCCTGAATTCAATACTGCTCTTGAGTATCCCTGTAAGTAAACCATTAGTCGTACATACTTCATTTGCATTAGTGACCCTAAATAAGCTTTATCAATTGCATGAAATTCGAGTACAATTGCAGGAATTAGAGCCTGAACAGACAGACAGACAAACAGAATGCATAAGCGCTTTTCGCGTTTGTTGGAATGTGCTAAAAATAACTTTCGACATTAAATTTTTGGAAATTTTTCGTATTTAGTTTGAGAATATTCACTCTGAATATTTGCTTATTTTTTGGCATGAATTTCCGGAAAATATAATTTAAGAAAGTTAGATACAAAAAGTTTTTATCATTAAAAAACTACCCAAAATTACTTTTCACCTACATTCAACATGTATGTTGTATACAACGTACGTATACATTACTGTTTTGCTTTCTTGAAACAAAGTACAGCTAAATTTAGAGGTAAAAATAATAAGCATACGCTGTAAAAAAGTTTATTGATTTTACAACATAATACTAGCAGCTAGGGTGTCAATATATAATTGTAAAATTAGCAGCGATAAACAGTAAAATTAGGGAATAATGTATAATTAAGCAGTAATGTACAGTTTAATTCTTCTATACGATGGTATATTACTCCTTACTTTACGGTTTTAAACTGGCGCCCCAGCTACCAGTATTATGCTGTAAAATCAACAAACTTTTTTTAATCATTAGGAAAATAGTTGTTGCTCTCGATCTAGAAATATCTGAAATATATCTGAATCCTTCTGATTTCTAGATTTTATTCGTTTTCTGAATGGTCGTGGTTTAATGTGCAAAAATGAAATATTTCTGTGTCCACGATGACAAAAAATATTAAAAACTACAAAAAAATTTAACTAAAAAACAAATTGAGGTATAACTTTCAAACAAATTGCATGCATTTAAAAGTAATTTTTTTCCTATACAACAGTGTACAAATATAAATTGGGTGATGAAAAAATAGTAATTATCAATTACAATTTAAACCAATCAAATTATTTAATTTCTATTGATATCCGATAAAAAGTAATTATTATAACTGTTAAAAAAAATTATCTCATACAGTGTAATTTAAAAATCATTAAAAGATCACCTATTGTCAATTTATTTTTATTTTTATCTAAAAAAATATAAGGAATGACATTTTACCATGATCAAAACATTCTTTCGGAGATCATGCAATATTGCTAAATCTGTTTAAATTTTACAAATTTGCTTTTACATAATAAAGCAAATGTTAGTTAATTTTCAATGCATTAAAATTTGAACGATCTTTATTAATATTTTTCGCTTTTTTTTTATCTAATTCCACAAAATTTATTTATATAAATATAACTTTAAGATAAACTGCTTACTGTCTATTAAAATTTGGTAACATGCATTAAAAATTCATACATTTTTCATAAACTATCCAAAATGATAAATAGCCAATTTCTTTGAAAAATCAACGCTATTTTGAAAGTGTACAGAATGTATCCACATTCATTAAAAAATTTATTATGCAATTGCTTCAATCTTTACTCTTCTGCACTGTAAAAAATATCCGTTAAATTCACGGTAAAAACTGCTGGCAGCAATGTTGCCATCAGTTTTTGCCGTAAAAATTGCAGTAAAATTAGATGTGATGAAAACATTTATATCTAATTCTACTGCAATTTTTACGGCAAAAGCTGCTGGCAACATTGCTGCCAGCAGTTTTTACCATAAATTTAGAGGTTTTTTTTTTTTTTTTTTTTTTTTTTTTTTTTTTTTTTTTTTTTTTTTTTACAGTGTGTAAAAGAATAATTTCTGATATTAAATAAAAGTTTAGGAGAAAAAAAATTGACATATTATCTTCAATGATATCACTAAGGATATTTATGGATGAACATAAATTATAGACAGAAAAAACAGCAATAGCTCAAGAAAAAACAAGATATTGATGTTGGCATAAACTTACAGAAAATGTAGAACAAAATTTTTAACATTAATCCATAATAAAGGTGAAAAGAACTTTCAACATTAAATTTTCAGAGATATTTCGAATTTAGTTTTAGAAATTTCATTCATGATAAATATTTGCTTATTTTATAGAAATTGCATCAAAAAAATATAACAGTAAATCAAATACAAAAAGTTTTTATCATTTCTAAAATAAATTTTACGTAAATTTAACATGTATGTTGTATACAACGTGAATATACATTATTGTTCTGCTTTTTTTTAAACAAAGCACAGCTAACTTCAGTAGTAAAAATAATGAATATACACTGCAAAAAAATTTGTTGATTTGACAGTATAATACTGCAGCTAGAGTACCAGTATATAATTGTAAAATTAACAGTAATAAACAGTAAAATTCACAAGTAATGTACAATTAGCAGAAAGACACAGTTATTTCATCTATATGATGGTGTATTACTCCTTATGTTATAGTTATAATCTGGTGCCTCATTTGCCAGTATTATATTGCAAAATCAACAAACTTTTTTTTCTAGTGTTTGAGATAAAATAATTCAATAATAAGATCAAAAATATGTTCTCAATTTCACAAGGCTAACATCATCATCAATCAAGCTGTTATTCGTTAATGACTCCCAAATTATTTGAAAACGTAAAAAAAGTTTCAAATACTGCTTGCTAAATGTGTTAAAAAGTTAATTAGTGCTTGAAACCAAATTATGCATTTAATTAACTTTATTTGATTTATTATATGGGCTATAATGTATCTATTTACTGTAAAAAAAAAAATAAGTAAAATACATTTTGTTAAATATTAAGCAAAATTTGCTTCCTTTTACATATCGAGATATTGCACATGCCCTTAAAAACCGAACATTTTCAATTGACATAGTTCTGAACAGACTGACATTTAATTTAAATCACAACTTTCATAACATTTAATTAGTTTAGAAACAAAAATAGAACTGGGTATATTGCAATCAGTTCAAAGAGCCTCTGTGCTAACAAACTTCAGCGGGTCTCTTGAATAATGCATAGAAGTTTCTTGCCTAACTTCTACAGCTAAAGTGTATTTCAATGAGTTTCAAACAGTTTTAAACTTACAGAAAAGTTAAGCCGTTCAGTAACATTTTGTGCTGTAAAGTTGATTTTAGTTAAAAGTTTAAATTATTTGAGAAAATTCGTTTGAAACTTTTAGGCACGAATTCACCAGAATGATTCCTTCATTAATTTATAAAAATATTACATGCAATGATTTTTCTTAGATCTATGCCATTTCGGACATATAGCGAATGAACATACATGTTTACTTGTTAAAACTCATTAGAAAATATTTGTTATTTAAAAGACCTTCCGACCAGTACCGGGAGGAAGAGGGAGCTTTCATATTCTTTAATTTAAAAAAAAAATCCAGTTATGTTATTAAGTCATACAAATATCAAATTAGTGGAACACGATAATAGACGATTCAATATTAGTTTATATCAATACTGAATATAAATGGGAATTTCGAGAAATTAATCAACATTATACAATCTGTTTTTATTTAAAACGATTTACATTTGATCGCCAAATTCGGTGATATAATGAAGAGCCTGCCATTTTAAAATAACATGATGGGTGAAATTAAGCAATGAAATTTATCGAGATTTTGGTAATTTCTGTGCACATACTCACACACATCGAAATCGGTTGATACATCAGAGTGCAGTAGCAAGCAAATAGATTTTTCGAAATGTCACTAACTTTAGAAATTCAAAGTGTTATAACTCAGCCATTTTTAAAGATATAAACAAAACAAAAAATGCCCTGGAATTTTTGTATCAAGGTCAAACATATAGAAGAAAAATATTTTTCAATTTCTAATTTCTTTTTTCTTAATTTTAAATTTAGTTTTTTTTTTTTTTTTTTTTTTTTTTTAAGTTAAATAACCGCCATTTTGAAACAAAAAGGCGGAAAATGCTGTTCAACGAATATACCATAATTTTCTGGAAGTGCTTTCTTCCGGACGGCTGCAGTAGGTAGCTTTTTACTTTTTGTAATGAAAGCTACCTAAAAGATAAAACTGAGCTTTCCGGTTAACAGAATAAAAGTGGATGCCATCGTAATAATCTTTAGTAATGTGAACATTCTTTCTTTTTTTTTTGCACATACCAAAGGTACAACGATGAATAACGTATTCTTCGAAAGGTTCTGTAAGTGGTTTTTGGCATAATTTACGTGACATAAAAAAATTCATATAAGTTGAAACTATGATATATATTTTTTGTAATGTCAATATTCTTTTTTCTCAGCAAATCAGTATAAAGATATAACGATGAACGAAGTATTTTTCGAAACTTTCTCTTAAATGTTTTTTGACATAATATACTTGCATATAAAAAAAACGTTGTTTCTTTAAAATAAAATCCTTTACTCAAAATTTAACGGTAAAACATATGAGCAAATAACCCGCAATTGCAGAGAATAACTCACGAGTATTTTTCTCTCTCTTTTTAATTGTTAGCTTTAATAGGTTTTATACATTAAACATATTTTTTAGCACCCACTGAAAATCATATAAATCAAATACTGAAAATCATATTTCTATGAAAAATAGCAACAGTGAGCTAAGATAAAGTTTTGAAACTTTCAAAAAGCGATAGTTGCTAATCATTCCCACGGCAAGATTTAACACCCAAAATATTTGCCAAATATCACTATTTACAATCAGCCTTTTTGATTCTTTAAATTTCAGTGGCTTACAGGCATATTTCTATTAAATGTGTTAAACATATTTTTTATTGTTTTATTAAATGCTGGCTGAATGTTTTAATTTACTGGAAACAAATGATGCACTGTTATTAATTTAAACGTACATACCTTATTATTCGCAAATATTAATCACCTGCACGCGAAAGTGATACATTAAAAAAAATCCCTTTTTGTTTGGCCTATAGGGGCAGGTAGATTTCAAAGTTAAGTGCCCCTTTCAAGGACAAAAAATAATATATGAATAGAGATAAACCCAGTTTTTAACAATTTTATTTCGCTGCTTTTGAAGAATTTTTAATTTCATTTTTCTGTCAGAGATGGTTTTATCAGAATTTTAAGCAAAATTCGGCTGAAAATTCCCACTTTGACAGCATTTTTTAAAGGTATATTCTAACTTTATGAAAAAACAATCCATACGGCACATTACATAGTTCCTAAATAAGAGAAATTGTCAATTGAATGTGTTCGAGAGCAAAATTGAATTTGAAAATGAATCAGAAAATACGCAATTTGTTATTTGAATGCATCCTCAATTCTTCAATCACATTCGCTTCGGCAAATTCTGTTCAAAATGAAAATGAGTTTTTGAAAAGACGACAAAACGGCGCATTATATAGTTCCTAATTAAGATAAACTGTCAATTAAACACGTTTGAGATCAAAATTGAATTTGAAAAAGAGTCGGAAAATAAACAGTTTGTTGTTTGAATACATCTTCAATTCATCAATCACTTTCGCTTAAGGAAATTCTGCTCAAAACGCCCATTTTACAGCATTTTTTTAAAAATACATTCTGCCTTTATCAAAAAAACTGACTAATACGTCACATTAAACAGTTCTTAAATAAGAGAACCTGTCAATTTGATTCATTTGAGAGCAAAAATGGATTAAAAAATGAGTCAGAAAATAAGCAATTTGTTATTTAAATATTTCCTCAATTTTTCAACTAAGATCGCTTCAGGAAACTTTCTCAAAATATCCATTTTGGCAGCAATCTTTGAAATTTATTCTGCCTTTGTCAAAAAAAAAGGCCAATGCGTCATATTATGTAGTTTTCTAATAAGAACTTGTCATTTGGATGAGTTTAAAATCAAAAGTGAATTTAAAAATGAGTCAGAATATAAGAAGTTTGGATATGATATTTTTTCTTCAATTCCTATTTTTTCTAATTTATTTTTCTATAACGATTGGCCCTATATAAAACTTGTTAGTGTAAAAGTTTTAGATATTTTTGAAAAGATGTAAAGTAAATTTTATTGGATTTGATATTTTAAGAATTGACGAAGTTATGGATTTATTCCTTTTTAAACTCCTCTTTTTGTTTTCGTTTTTATTTATTTATTTATTTATTTATTTATTTTCAGTATGTGTTGGTCCTTTAAAAAACTTGTAAAATTTTTGATAATATTAAGAAAATTTATAAAAAATTTAATAGGATTTGATATCTTAAGAATTGTGAAGTTATGAACATTTTTCTTAACTCATTAACTTTTCTTATAAAAACTCAAATTTTTTCGCCCCTCGAGCCATTTTTAACTTTATGAAATATTTGTCATGCATAAACTTTTGGCCCAGTTTTTAGAAGTTATATAAATTTTAAACTGATTCGATATCTATTTTTATTAAGAAGTTGTGGGGGAGGGAGTTGTTTGTTTTGTTTCTACCGAAAACCTTCCTATTTCCACACCCTTTGTCCATTTTTGCCCATTAACAATCTTTTTCGCTTCGGGAAATTCTGCTCAAAATGTCAATTTTCACAGCATTTTTTTTTTTTTTTTTTTTTTTTTTTTTTTTTTAAATATATTCTGCTTTTATTAAAAAACCGATTGATACGTCACATTATACAGTTCCTAAATAAGAGAACCTGTCAGTTGGATTCATTTGAGACGAAAAGTGGATTTAAAAAGGAGTCAGAAAATAAGCAATTTGTTATTTTAATATTTCCTCAATTTTTCAACGAAAATTGCTTCAGGAAATTTTCTTCAAAATATCCATTTTGACAACATTTTTTCAAAAATATTCTCCCTTTGTCAAAAAAAAAAAAAAAAAAAAAAAAAAAAAAAAATGGCCAATACGTCACATTATATAATTCCCAAATAAGAACCTGTCATTTAAATACGTTTAAAATCAAAAGTGAATTTAACAGTGAGTGAGAATATAAGCAGTTTGGATTTGATATTTTTTCTTCAACTCTTATTTTTTTATTATTATTATTTTAATATTACGATTGGCCCTATATAAAACTTGTTAGTGTAGAAGTTGTAGATATTATTGCAAAAATCTAAAATAAATTTAATCGGATTTGATATCTTAAAAATTGACAAAGTTATAGATTTATTCCTTTTTCCACTCCCCCCTTTTTTTTTATTTATTTATTTATTTATTTTTTCAGTAAGAGTTGGTCTTGTCAAAAATTTGTAAATACAAATATTTTAGATAATATTAAGAAAATTTATAAAAATTTTTATAGCATTTTATATTTTGAGAATTGCGAATTTATAATTTTTTTTCTTCCAAAAAATCAATTTTTTTCGCCTTTTGAGCCATTTTAAACTTTATAAATTTCTGTCATGCATAAATTTTTGGCCCAGTTTTTAGAAGTTATATAAACTCTAAACTGATTCGATATTAATTTTCATTAAGAAGTTTTTTTTTGTTTTGTTTTGTTTTTTACAAAAACTTTTTTATTTCCACCCCCTTGGTCTGATTTTGTCCATTAACAAACATATATATAGATATACATATATAAATATAGATAGATAGATAAACCTTTTTACTGATGTTAGTTTTCGTGAAATTCCAACATAAGAGCGACCACAATAGGTAGTATTTCATACGAAATCTCTTTAAAAATCATTCTTTAAAGTTATTTTAGAAACAATAAAAATTGAATAAGTTTCAATCCTGTTTTCAAACAAATTGCATTTGAAAGTACAATTTTTTCCCTGTTGGACATGCACTTCAATAATGTGTTTAAATTTCATAATGTATCAGATTGTATAGTCATCACCTCACATCATTTTCTTCATAGACCATAATGTAACGGAATATTTTTGACTTCTCCTCTATATGAATCATGAATACTACATACTTCATTTTTAATACCCTCATGTTATAGCCAACCTGACTAACGAGTTAGAGCACGGACAGACAGACAAATCGAATTGAGAAACAGTTTTTAACTTTGTTCGAAAATATTAAATATAACATTCTAAAGTTAAATTAAAACGCTTTTTCATGTCCGGCTTCTGGTTATTCTAAAGTGTATCGTAATATCCAATGGTCAATTTTTAAATAATTAATTACAAATGTATCTGTAAGTGAATTTACATGTAATCGTTTCATTTTTGCAATGCAACATTTTGGATTTTTATGTATTTTTCCGGATTAAGTAGGAAATAAAATATTATTAGGAAAGAGGTTAATAAAAAAACAAAGCATGCATCTAATTTTATAACATACTTTTACGCATTCATTCTATTCGTTTATCACTTGAATGGAAATCTTTACAGCTAACGGCCCAGATTTATCTATCATACGTTTCGCATTTCTTCACTTTTCTCATCATAATTAAATTTCCTTGAGAGGAAAGATAAATAGACTACCTCCTTTATAGCCAATAAAAAAAGATTGTTTAATCTAAGTTCCAGGTAACTATTTACTCTTAAAATGAAGAATACATGTTCAGGGTAGCTGCTTCAATTAAAAGAAAAAGATTATGGGATTATTGACTGATCCTCTTTACCATGTGCAAAACATTCATATTGTTGTTACCATCCGCTTTTAGCTTTTTATTTGTTAATAGAATTATTATTAAATATGATTAAAAGATATAGGTATTATTAGATGCGGCAGTAAAACGTTTATTAAATTGTCCCTTTTAGACTCTTATTTAAATGAATTTAGGTGGAGTTGCTTGATTTCCAAATAGAAAGAAGTCTCTGATATGCTAAATGTCGTAATATTATTGTCTGCTGTTTCCAGTCGGCTGTTTGTAGTATGAGTGCCGTTTTGTAACACAATAATTATTATTAACTGAAACTCTTCAATTTCGTGCCCTTTTTTTAATCATTTAAAATGTAATAATCATAACTAAATAAATGTAACAATTTAAAAACAAATAACCCCCTTATGTGTATTTAATTATTTTTATATCATATTCAGAAATGAATGTGCCAATATAGTACCGAAAATATTTAGTTGGATTTTAATGGACATTCACTTTACATTAATGAACATTTACATTAATTAACACAATAAATATTTTTGGAGCATAAGGGAAAAAAGAAATATAAATAAAATATTCTAGATTTTAGAAATCGATATAAAATAACTAAATTCTAAGTACATTATTTCTTAATTTAAAAAAAATTAAGTTCTATTTTAAATTTAAAAATACGGTATTAAATTTCTCAGAACGAATAATTTAAAGTATTAAACTAGTTTAGAAGAATGTCACTAAAATAAATGTTTACAATCCACTTAATTCTTCTTAACTATTTCCAAGGTTAAACTACATCATCTAACGGCATATATTTTAGATAAAGATGCACATTTCATTGTCATTTTTCCTTGCAAAAAGTGACTAAAAAAATTGCACTTGAGTCTTGAAAAAAGAATTAAGGAATTTTTTTTTCTTCATCTCATCCAAAATATCAAAATCCTTTGTGACCAAATTCTTCAACTGAAAGTGTAAGAGTGAACTTAATGATCCCCTGCCGCTTTGGAGAACAATTCAAAACCCATTTGGCTTCATTTATAGATGTCTATTTCGACTATGACAGTGACAAATGCTTTAGTCCATTAAGATTGGAATATCTTCCCTTTGTATTTGGTTTCCTTAGATATACATTTTTATCAACCCTTTTTCTTCCCTTTCCGATGGAAATTTTATTACATTTTTATCCTTTCTGTTTTTTTGCCATCTATTTTAAATTTCTAAGCAGAGACAACACTGGTTTAAAAATCGATTTTTTCTCTGCAATAACCTAAAATGCACGTATTTTTAAATTAATACATTGGATAATATTTTTAAAACTATAGCAGTTTTAAGATAACGAAATTTTAGCATAAGTAAAAACACATTTCAATGAATAAAGGAAAATTGTTAGTTCGGTAATTCTTTTATATCTTTAAGATATTTCAAATTCGGAAAAAAACCCTTTAATGTATCAATATTTTATTATTAGCATAATAACAACATTCATTACCAAGGATTCAGATGATGAAAGAAAAATTGATAAAGATAATATTTAAACCAGTTGTGCACATTTTTGTATAACCGCAGGCAAATATCTGCTTCAGACACCTTGCGACAACGCACAAGATTAGAATTTTATAACACATTTTGCCTTGTATAATCGCCAAAATCTACGGTTAAAAATGGCAAAAAATAAATAAATAAATTTTAGCTGTAACAAAAAATTCATTAAAGCTGCCAGTAATTGACTTCGACATACATCGCTCTTTAATGCTTTGGGGACGAGTGACACGTAAAAAGGCTTAAACATCCTTGTTTATCCCCGCCAGTCAAATTTTACTATGAAATTTGCCTTATTTAATCTGAGCGTTTTCTCGATTTAATAAGATGCAAGTTTCTGTTTACAAAAACCAGTGGCAAAGCATTAAAAATTTCGTAAAAAAGCTTCCGTCGCGAAAGGATTAAAAAGACACCCCCCCCCCCCCTTAAATTAGATAAATGGGTTTTTATGCAGAATTACCAGATTTGCTTTAAATTTTAAATGCAGGTTCTTTCTGATAAGCTGAATCTCTGAATAGTTTTAGAAGATTAGTGGTAAGTATAAAGGAGGGAATGGGAATAACTCCTCTTAAATTATATAAATGGATTTTTATGCATGAATTATCCGACTTGCTTTGAATTGTGGATATAAGTTTACTATATCATAAGACGTATTGCTGGTTAGTTTTGGGGGTTCAATGATTAAATTAACGAAGGGAAATGGAGGGGCTATTTCTCCCTTGATTTGTTTTTCGAAGGGCATTATTCTTTGAAGATATAAGGCTGTGATATACAATTAATGCGTATAGTCTTCGAGCTCAATGCCATCAGTTTAACTGGTAAATATTATTTCTTTCCAAAATTAACCTTCAATGTCTAAAGTGTATATTTTGTGCCTTCGTAATCATATAATTTTTTACAGCGATTCAACATCCACAATCCCACGTGGATTTTTTTATATTTATACTTTCTTCTATCTTTACAAGAAGAAAGTATTGGATTCGTGAAAGATTTTGAATTTCGGTTTCTGACGAATTTTTATGTTTTAGGGGTCAGAGATTCCAAAAAATTTGTTTTCGAAATGTCTGTATATGACTCTGTCTGCCAGTCTGTATGTGACATAAATCTTGTGGACGCTCTACTCAAGAACTAATGCACGCAATTTAATAAAAATTTATATTTAGTTAGTCTTTGGTACAAATTGGTGCTGATTACTTTTTAATGCCAAATGCTCAACAGGTGGCGCTGCACGATTTCAACAATCACTCAATCTCGAGATCTAATGCAAAAATTTTGTGAAGTGTCATATTCGGTTAGTCCTTCTCATGAAATGACATTTTTATATTTTGGTGTAAATCGATCAACAGGTGGTGCTGCTATGTGCGCTATGTGCTATTTTTGCAATAGAATTCCTTCAGAATTAATGCATGGAATTTCATCAAACTTCAGATTCAGCTGGTCCTTGACATGAACTGACATTTTTTTTATGTAAATCTTTCAATAGGTGGCACTTCTATGCTGCAATTTTTAAAGATTTCTGCAACAGCTCTATCTCAAAAACAAATGCACGGATTTCCATCAAACTTCAGATTCGATCAATCCTTGACCTAAATTGCTGCTGTTTACTTTTTTTTTTTTTTTTTTTTTTTTTTTTTTTTTTTTTTTGTAAATAATTCCACAGGTGTTGTTGCTATATTGCATTTGTTACGATTTCTGTAACAGCTCTATCTCAAGAACTAATGCATGGATTTCCATCAAACTTCAGATTCAGTTAATTCTTGACATGTATTGGTTTTATTTACTTTTGGTGTCAACCGCTCTACAAGTAGCGCTGCTATGCTTGATTTTCTAGGACTTACAAGATTTTACCAATATCAAGAACTTACACTCGGAATTTGATATCTTTTGAATTCTCATAATGGCCATAGATTTCTATTTAATTTTGGCACTGTGATAGCAAATTTCGAAATATTATCATGCATGAGATAGCAGAAAGTTTTGGGATTGCTACATCCAGTGTTCTCGCTGCTTCTCGCCATTGCGCAAAATCACAAGCAAAATCACCATTTGGTGTGTAAATGAACAATCAGACTCGCCAAATTGAGGATACTCAATTTCTGTTTTTCTATGGTTACAGATGAGATTCTTATCCGCGTTAGTTTACAATTGATGTCACCTTTCATCTTTAATAGCACCCTACCATTTACATTATTATTTAAAGAGATACTCAAAACTCATTAAGTTTAGCAACAACCAAATATAGAGAAAAAAAAATTATTCGATAATTGTTTCTGTGTTGTCAGTTTATCATTCTGCATGCGCAGTTAAAATCACAAACAGAATTCTTCGCATCAAAAACCAAATGGAGAAAATTTTATTGAAATGTGCGTTAATTTGTCATTAGTTTTATTAGTTACATTTTTATTTGTTGTATGTAAAGTATCAGTGGCCAATCATAAATTTTTTCCATCGGTTATAATTGAAATCTCATAGTAATTTACTGCTAAAGGAATGTTTGAAAGACATACACATTAAAGTGGTATTTAGAACGTATTTATTTTTCATAGTTTATGTAGCGTATAGTAGAATTTCTATTATCTAAGAAATTGATAAAAAACACATTGATAAAAAAGTCGGATATAATAAGGTGTTAAAGGAGTATTTTTCAGTTTTTCACACCGAATCTATTTTACTAACCCTTTTTTTTTTTCATTTGGCTACAGTTTTTTTTTTATTTCTTATTCGCCAAACCGCTAATGTTGGTCAAAAGCCAGCGAGAACTCTGGCTACACCCGACTAGTTTCATTTTGTATTAAAAACCTCAAATATATCATTTGATGTTTTTCTCTCAAGTAAATTCTAAAATGCAGCTATAATGTTTATCGAAAAAAAACCATAACATGTCAGTGCACCCCGCTGTGTGATTATAACTAAAACTTTTCTGAATGTTTTTTTTTTGCAAATTTTTCACACTTGAGTCGCAAGATTTTAAAATCACAACATTTCAGCTCTCCTTGTTGTGTGATTAGAACTAAAATGCCTCACTATATTTTTTCGCAAGATTTTATTTCGTCACTATATACTCTGTTTGGTGTAATTGGATATAGTACAAGAGTTGACAGCACAGAAACCTATGTCATCGAGCGAAAAAAAAAAAAAAAAAAAAAAAAAAAAAAAAAAAAAAAAAAAACTTTTTTTTTTTTCTGGAAGAGTAGTATTAGGGAAATCTAATGATCCATGTCTGCCGTGACTGAAGTGGTGCAGAAGCCAAAAGTTAATAATTAAGAGTTAAGTGGTTCACTCGTAGGTTTAACATTGTGTTTTCCAACACCAGTTTGATACTTTTGTTTGTAAGACATTACCGAGATAAAGATTTTATACAAATCGTAAGAAAAATAAAAAATAGTAGTGCTGTTAGACAATGTAGCAACACAATTTAACCAGTATCATATTACGCACAGATTATTCAAAACATGAAATCTGGTATAATTGTACTTTAATTCTTCAATTAAAAAGCGAACAATGTTTGTGTAGTATTCAGACAGACATACAGAGTTTTCCAAGCGTTATCAAATAACATTCAGGACATCTGAAAACAAGCAAATCCAACAAAAATTGGAAGCCGTAAATTTTACGAATAAAATATTTTATTGTGAATATACAAAAAAATTATCATTTTGAATCATGACGGTGTAAAAATACTAAATTTATCATTTCAGTCTTCAAAAGACAAGGTAAATTAACTTATTCAGATGTTACAATCTATCTTACACATGCTAATAGTGCCTGAAAAATACTGCATAGCACCACCGGCTTACACCAAAATCTAGTCAGTAACAACTTATGTCAACTTACAACTGAATCTGAAGTTTAACAAAAATCCGTGGTTTGGTTTTCGGGATTGAACTATTACAAAATCTTTTTTTTTTTTAAAATCTGCATAACAGCGCCACATGTTGGATGATGTACACCAAAAACTAATCAGAATCAATTTTTTATCAGGTACTAGCTGAATCTGAAGTTTGATGAAAATCCATGCATTAATTCTTGAGATACATTTGTTGCAAAATCGTAAAAAAATGCAGCATAGCAGTGCCATCTGTTGGTCGATTTACACAATAAATTAAACAACACTAATCCCTATCAGGGACTAAATGAATCTGAAGTTTTAGAAAACTTCGTGCATTAGTTCTTGAGCAATTGCGTCACTCACAAATAATGCAACATGGTAGTACACTGTCAGAAAAATTCGTCAATATACACTAAGTTATCCTCATTTTTTCACAAATAATTTCCGTACTCCCAGAAAACGTATTTGATCTGTGAATTCATTCCGAGCGTCGAAAAATGAGGGAGAGATTCTGTTTATTTCTAGCACGCATGCGTATTGGGTCTGTGAATTCATTCCGAGTGTCGAAAAATGAGGGAGAGATTCTGTTTATTTCTAGCACGCATGCTTATTGGGTCTGTTAGTAATAAATTCGAATTTATTTTTAAAATGAAAAACAAAATAAACAAATGTCTAATTTAGTTTTAAAAAGACAAAAATGTTTTCGAATTTAAAAATAAATAACAATTACTTTCTTTATTCATTCAAAAGTTCTCACAATTTGTTATCCAAAGTTGGATAAGTTGAATAAAGTTGAATATACTAAGTTATTTATATAATAAATATTCGCATTTAAAATATACTTTAAGTGAACACATTTAAAAGATATTTTAATTAAAAAATAAAATGAAAAAAATTATATTATTCAAAAAAAATCTTATCGAATAAAAATATAATACCCAAACTTTTTCTTTAGCAATCTAAGTAATATATTTAAAATTTACATTTTTATAGTATATTAATACTAAACGTAAAAAAAAAAAAAAAAAAACCAGCCACAGTTTCATGAAAGATGAAATCTTTCCGAAAATAACTACAAAATTAAACGCTTTGTAACGAAATAGACCAATCACACCAGTATGAAATGAATGGTTCTACTTTAAAGCACTTCATTAACGTATAACGGCAGCGTTTAGGTAGCGCGTTCGTCTGCCAATGCTGGAATCGTGAGTTCGATCCTCAGCCGTGCCGGATTGATTTTTTCAAATGACGTATATTTTACCTCTTTTGACGGAGAAAAAAATAAACGGATAATCGTCAATCTACAGACAATCTACAGACAGCAGTGCTGCCAGTACTTTTTCTGTAAAAAGACGGAAATTTTTTTGAGAGTGTACCACCTATTGACCGATTTGCACCAAAACATAATCAACATCATGTTATATAAAGTTTTAATTAAACATAAAGTTTTATGAAAATTTATGCCCTAGTTCTTCAGATATGGCTACTGTGAGAATTATCAATGCAGTACAGCAGCGCCACCAGTTGAGCAATATAACCAAATACTTCTCAGATCTAGTTTATATCAGTGTCTCACAGAATTTAATGTTTTGTGAAATTATGTGGATTAGTTCTTGAGATAGAACTATTGCAGTACTCACAAATAATTCAACATGGTAGCGCCATCTGTTGAGCGATTTGTACCAAAACGTAATCAACACCATATCATATCAAGTACTAACTAAATCTAAAGTTTTATGAAAATCCATGCAATAGTTCTTGAGTTATGGCTGTTGTGGAAATCGTGAATAATGCGGCATGGTAGCGCTACCTTTTAAAAGATAATCACCAAAAACTAATCAGATTGAGTTTATGTCAAGATCTAACAGGATCAAAATTTTGTAAAATTCCGTGCATTTGTTCCTGAGATAGAGCGCCCACAAAATTTTCGTCGCTTACAGACAGACATTTTGTAAAAAATTATTTTTCGGTTTTTCTGACCTCTAAAACGTCTAAATCCGTCAAAAACCTGATTTAGAAAAAATTCATGAATCCAATACTTTATTTTTGTAAAGAGAGAAAAAAATTGATAAAGAATATGTAAGTGAATGTATTTACTGTATTTTTTAAATTATTTTTAGAATGTCATTTATTTTACATTTGAATAAATATCTTTTCTTTTGAACTAAACTCTAAATTTCAAAATTTAAAGCGTATATAAGTGCAAAATGTAAAAGGCATGATGCCTTAAGCAAAACTGGCAGCTAAAATACGATTTAGTATGAAATGCAAAAGAAGCGAAGCCGTTGCATGAAGAATCACACAGGGAATTTTAAAATTTAAAAAAAAAAAGCTAACAGTGTTGAAACCTGATAAATAAAACGTCGAGATTTTGAAGAGTAAAAGGAATTATTTAAAATTTTAAAAAATCTGATATCACTATTCTTTTTAATAAAATAATTTTATAGTCTAAAACTTTCGTCATAAAAATGCGAAGAGAAACTTCTCTACGTAGTTTACAAATGAAATATCAAAATCCTTAATAGCAAATAAATAACAGACCAGTATTAGTGCTGACTGCATCTTGGATAATCTTAATTGGAACTTTGAAAATATTCACAACTAACTAAAGAGCTAAAAATACCCGATGTTGCCTGAAATTTTAAGAATGTTTATTTTGAAAATTCAATTTTGAAATATCAGTGATTGTGTGTTAATTTATGTAATTTCCACTTTTTTCATTTAATCCGCACAACAAATTATCTACTTACTTAGCAAATATAATCTGTGATCTGGATTGAGATCAAGATCAATCACCAACCTTTTGATTAAAAGTTGTTTCCGAGTATTTTGTTATTCAAATATTTTTTTTCATGATTAAAGAAGCATGGCAAGTATCAATATGGAAATCTTTATTTCAGTTCTTCACTAAAAATAAGCTCCAAGGACCTAAACCTTTGTGGAAATTGTAATAAAGACTCAAACACGCACGTAATGGAATAGATTTAAAAATGGTACAAACAAATTTCGAAAACCTCAAAGCATTAAATTATGCCAATATTTCCAGAATCGCCAAAAACTGATCCTGAAACATTTAAAATTCATGACTTTCACAACTTCCTTTTTCTTATTTTTTAAAAAGAAAAAGAAATAAAATATAATAAATAATTTCATAAACCATTATATTGATTTGATTAAGATAATATTACCCTGAACTTTTTGTAATTATGACAACTTTTATGTCGTTTTATTCCAAAAATTATTTTTAATTAAAAATGGCCGTCTTGCATAAAAAAGTGAAGCGGTCAGACCGGAACTGTTGATGACAGTTACTCGACTTAGGTTATTACTAGCAAAAGCCATGCTTTGTTTGGATTCGCGAAGCATTATTTTACAAAAGAGATATTTGAAAATAACAATATTTTTTATATAATTTTTGCATCTTTATTAAACAAAAAGGTTATTTTATGTTTTGGATCATTTTAATTTTTTATTTATGATGTAAGACTGGCATAATAAAATATTTTCGAAGAAAACTTTTACAAAATATTTTTAAATTTTCAACTAAAAATTCTTTTAAAGATTTTTTTTTTTACAATTTCTAGTAGCCACTGGTGTTTTTTAAAGTTGTTTGAAATATGCATGTTTCCAATCTTTGTAATTAACATCAAATAATCTTTGATAGCTATTTTAGAATATATTTGAAGGGAGCTTGAAGAAAGATACTTCTTCAAAATCCTATTTTCTGGAAAAACATTTGAAATCTGCTCTCGTTGATACTGTGAATTTTTAACTGTAAAACTTTTTATTCTAATTTCTTCGTTTTTATACATGTTAGCGTACGAGAATTTTTGATATTGTAGAATTTTTCGTAAGGAAAATTTCTATTGAATGCTTAATTTTGAAGGATTTTCACTCTCGACAATGTTACGTAAGTTTTTAAGCCAACTGGTGTCTATATATCTTCAATATCTATAACTGCTTCATCTAATGTTAAACCTTGGGATTTATGAATTGTAACAGCAAAAGCTAACTGCAGAAGAAATTCTTTCCTTGAGCAATTTATGCTTCCCATTTTCCAGAATTTAATTATTGGGGGAATTTGTACACACCAACTCTTATAAGTTAAATTACTGTATTATTCAAATTTATCCATGATTAGTCGCGATATCTGGTCTGGTGGCTTGTGATTTTCTTTAATACGTGCAACAAAGTCTAAAGTCCCGTTAACTAAATCTTTTTCGTTCCACAAATAAGAACGCAACAATGGTAGATCCAAATGGTAAAGTAAGAAATGGTTAAAGTCCATTTGTCGTTTCTGAATCGGCCAACTTTGCTTTAGTACATTTATAAAGAGCTTGAATCGAGGCAACAACTTCACACAGTTCTTTTAATTTTTCATTTATATAACAAATTTAACAATTAATTTTACTTGTTTACAATTCTTTTGTTGCCACTTTACAAAAAAAAATCCATAATACAATTCTTTTAAAATGTTTAAGTGTCATCTGTGCAAACGATTTTGCGGAATAATGAAAGCATGTTTTATTTATTAAATTAATCATGATTCTATCTATAATTACTTACTCCATGATTTATATTTTTTTCTGAAAATATACGCGTTTCATTTTTTATTTATTTGTTAAAATGCGTCCGTAATGGAAATGCATATAAAATAAATTAATTAAAATAATATTTTTTAACGTTTTACTGTAAAAAAAAAAAAAAAAAAAAAAAAAAAAAAAATTATATTGTGCAAATCTACAGATCATATTTTATTTTTGTGTTTAATTTGAAGTCCAAATATTGAATAGTTTTTTTGTAAAGTGTACGACAAAATGTAATTTGAGTGGCCTAGTGGAGGATTCGCTTCGCTCATCGTAATTATTCAGATGCTTTTTTTTTTTTTTTTTTTTTTCACAGAAAATAAAATAATGTAGTTTTAAGGTTATATTTATACTTTTTTTAAATGAATTAAAAAAATAATAAATTACTTATTTGTTTAAATAATAATTTATAATTTAAACTTAAAATATAAAAATATTCAAAATATTTCTTCGGAATCCATGCAGATACCTTAACAAAGAGAGCATTTATACAAACATCACATCTGTGAGTAAAAAAGAAAATCAAGTTTAGTGATTATAAATAATTATAATGAAATTGTTATAAAGTTACACGAAACACTTAATTTACCATTTTGAATTATTGCAAAACTTGAATATATATTTTCCGATATAAAATAACCTTATAAAAATTCCAAAAAATTATTGATATTAAAAAACAAATCTATTTATAATACTTCATCTATGTTATATACTGTAAAAAAAGGGTCTATCTACTAAAAAAATTTTAGTGATCCTTGTAATTACTAAAAAAAATTTTTGTAATCATTCTCGGTTACATGGAATCTGTAAGAATTACTAGAAAAAAGCTAGCAACGAATAGAGTTAATAGTTTTACATTTTTAATAGCTATTACTAAAACTCACTTGGTGTGGCCGTGATAGCCTAGTGGTCGTAGAACCGAACTCCAAGCTGAAAATTCGCGGGTTCGATGCTGGAAGCCAACAAATATGCACCGAATGTATGCAATGTAAGTACTCGTTAAATAAAGGGATTATGAAAATCCTGTCGTAGCAGTTACCATGGGTAATTATCTCTGGACTTTCCCGCCACTTTAGAAACATGTCAAAATAGAGCAGGTAGCAATGTTTGGTGCTGCCATCTATTGCGGCTTTGCAGAAAATCTTCCGCTTCAGAAGTCTGTCTTTTTACCCGCTGGATGCAGCTCGAAAGAAGCTACTGCCCTTCGGGCACACGTAATGGTTACTAAAAATAATTTTGGAGATATTACTAAAATTAGCTTGATGGCTCATACTAAAAAGTTTTAAGTTAGTTATACAAAAAATTCTTTTGTTCAGTTTACAAAAAAAATGTTTGTTTAACTTGCAAAATAAAGTTTGTAACGGTTACTAAACAATTCTGTGGAATACAAATTTACTAAAAATTTTTTATTAAATTGAATTTTTTTTTTACAGTGTAGAATTCCTTTAGTGAAAACTTTGCAAGCCACTAATGATCTTTAACTGAAATGAAAAACAGTGAAAACTGCATCTTTATTTTCTGAATACCTATTTGTAGTCATGACAATGATAAATGAGTTGGTCGATTTAGTTGTTTCAGAAAACTGCTTTTCGAACGTGGTCTCTTTATAATTCTCTATCAACAATTCTTTAATCGCCGAATTGAAATGCTTTCCTATTTCTAGTATTTTATTTGTCGTATATTTTATCATTTCATGGGAATTTCAAATGCTTTAGTATAAAGATAAAAATAGAAGAGTTTTTAGAGAAAAGGATTTTCCTTAATTGTAGACATAAGCTCATACTTCATCATTAAAAAAAAATGTTAATTGAATAAATTATTGTATGTACGACCAAAAACTTTCAGATATGACAATCCCAAAACTGTCTTACATCTTATACAATTTATTACTTCCTGATAAATGCATCATAACAGCGTCACCTGTGAGGTGGTTCACACCAAAATCTAGTTAGCAACAATTTATGTCAAATTCCAACGAAAACTGAAGTTTTATGAAAATCCGTGCATTAGTTCTGAGGTAGAAGTATTTTAAAATCTTAAACAATTATGTTTAACAGCAACAGCGCAACCTGTTGGGTGATGTACATAAAAAACAAAGCAGGTTAAAATTTTATCAGGTATCACTTGAACTCGAAAAGTGATGACTATCCATGCATTAGTTCTTGAGATACAGCTATTTCGAAATCGTGAAAAATGCAACATAACAGAGCTGCAGAACAATTTACACAAAAACTAAACAACACCAATGTATATGACGGACTAACTGAATCTGAAGTTTGATAAAAATTCGCATATTAGTTATTAAGATAGAGCTATTGCAATATTCACGAATAATGCAGCGTAGCAGTGAACGTTTTACACTAAAAAGTAAACAGAACCAAATTGCAGCAAGTACTTCCTGAATCTAAAGTTTTATAAAAATCCGTGTATTAGTTCTTGAGACAGAGCTATTGTGAAAACTAGATACAGATATTCCAATATGGAATAACCTTTTGCAAGTTCCAAAAAAATATTGACATTAGAAAACAAACCTGTTTATAATACTTCAGCTATGTTATATAATTTCTTTAGTGAAAATTTTATAAGCCACTAATGATCTTTAACTGCAATGAAAAGCAGTGAAAACTGCATCTTTATTTTCTGAATACCTATTTGCAGGCATGACAATGATAAATGAGTTGGCCCATTAAGTGTTTAAAAAAAAATGCTTTTCGAATGCGGTCTCCTTATAATTCTCTGTCAACAATTCTTTAATGGCCGAATTGAAATACTTTCGCATTTCCAGTTTTTTATTTGTTGTATATTTAATCATTCTATGGGAATTCCAAATGCTTTAGTATAAAGAGAAAATAGAAGGTTTTTTTTTGAGAAAAGGATTTCTCTTAAATGTATACATAAGCTTATACTTCAGCATTTTAAAAATATTAACTTAATAAATTATTGTATGTATGACAAAAAATTAGTCAGATATGACAATCCTAAAACTTTCTTATACCTCATACATCGTTATTACTTCCTGATAAGTGCATCATAACAGCGCCACCTGTTAGGTGGTTTGCACCAAAATCTATTCAGCAGCAACTTATGCCAACTCCTAACGGAATCTGGAGTTTGATGAAAATCAACGCATTAATTTCTGTGGTAGAACTATTTTAAAATCTCAAAAAATTATACATAACAGCGCAACCTGTTATGTGATGTACGCCAAAAACTAAGCAAGATCGATTTTTATCAAGTATCAGTTGAACCCGAAAATTGATGGAATATCCATGCATTAGTTTTTGAGATACAGCCATTGGGAAATCATGAAATATGCAACATAACAGTGCCACCTGAAGAGCAATTTACATCAAAAACTGAGCAACACAAATCTATATCAGAAACTAACCGATTCTGAAGTTTGGTAAAAATTTGCGTATTGGTTTTTGAGATAAATTCATTGAGATAATCGTGAAAAATGCAGCATAGCATCGCCACTTAGTGAACGATTTGCACTAAAACGTACACAGCACCAAACTATATCAAGTAATTACTGAATCTAAAGTTTTGTGAAAATCCATGCATTAGTTCTAGAGATAGAGCTATTGTGAAAACTGGATTCAGATTTTCCAATGTAGAATAACCTTTTGCAAGTTCCAAAAAACTATTGACATTAGAAAAAAATAATGGAAATTTTATAAAGTTAATCGAAACAATGCAAGATCTTGCGTTATTGCGAAACTCGGATATAGATTTTCCAACATAAAACAACCTTATAAAACTTCAAAAAAAAAATTAATATAATAAAACAAATCTCTTTATAATACTTCATTTCTGTTATAGAGCTCCTTTAGTGAAAAATTTACAAGCCACTAACGATCTTTAACTGCAATGAAAAACAGTGAAAACTGCATATTTATTTTCTGAATACTTATTTGTAGTCATGACAATGATAAATGAGTTGGTCCATTTAAGTGTTTCAAAAAACTGCTTTTCGAATGCGGTCTCCTTATAATTCTCTATCAACAATTCTTTAGTCGCCGAATTGAGTTACTTTCGTATTTGCAGTATTTAATCATTCTACGGGAATTCCAAATGATTTAGGATGAAGAGAAAATTGAAGTGATTTTAGAGAAAAACATTTTCCTTAAGGAGGTTGGGGAACATTTTAAAATAATTTGTATGTATTGAGTTAAAAGTTTGAATAGTTTTGTGATGGTTAACTATATCATTTGTAAACAAAATCACGTGATAAAATTCTCAATAATTAAAAAATGATAATAATAAAATCTATTAAAAATAGGGTAGTTTAAAATTATTGTTATTTGAATATTATGTGTAGAATTTTATTATTATTTTTTTTTCATTTAAGTAAACATACATAGCTAAGTTTTAATTTTAATAAATAAATTTTTTAAATATTAATTTTTAAAAGAGGTGAAAATATTTAAAGAACATTTTAAGAAAAAATGATTTAACTTTAAAGAAAATCGTATTTTCAAAATTAATTTTTTTTTTTTTTAAATATGATGAATTAAAATTAAAGTAAAAATAATTGAAAAAGACATGCTCCAAGTTTCAATCATTTATCTTTAAAGGTTTTTGACTTATAATGAATACAAAAATGGCGAAAACATCTATCATGAAGAAAAACACATTTTCACAAGATCTCGTTGCAATTTAATCATTACTTCAATTCCTTGCTTCAAAAAATAAAATTTAATGGGTTGTCACGTGATATTTCCGAAATAGATACGACGAAAATGATAAGATAGGGACTTATTGCAAACAAATGAAAATAATATCAAGAGAGAAAAATCATGCATATAATATAAATTCTGAAACATTTTCCTACATTCATAACAAAATTTTGCTGTTCATTAAGGTGGAAGATGACATCTAAATGAACAATTTGAGAAATGCATAACACATTTGAAAACTTCATTTCTGCTGTTATGAAGGATAATTGTCAAAACATAAGTTTTATTTTATTTTATTTATTTATTATTTTATTTTATTTTCCGTTTAAAGCCCAGCATGGGATCTATAGATATCAATGCTTAATACATAGTATCCAAAATTTTTTTTCAGTTAAACGCATTGTACAATTGAAAATTTCCCCTGTTCAATTTCTGCCAATAAATGGATGTTGTTGATAATTTTTTGTGCGACCTTGTATATGATCTATAGAATTTATAAACACAAAGTATTATTTAAGAAATAATTACATTTCAAAACACATTCCACAAAAGAGGCGCATTTCCAACCATTATTGTTCATAGGCTTCAGTAGACAATTATTGCTCATTTGTTTAGTCAAATGTAGCCGTAGCCAAATTCTTTTGTGCGCCTTTCTAAATAAACGATAAGTTTCATACACACCATATTCTATAGTAAAAACATTATAGTACATTTTAGTGATACATATAAATTTCAGTATAATTAAAACATTTTAATATCATTAAAATACATAGCAAATGATATTTTTCCCATAGATCGTATTGTAATGAAATTCGTTTAAGTGTCACTGTAACCGAAAATTCTATGCACTTCATTTTCGATACCGATAAACGCTATAGTAAACCAATAATACATATCCATTTCATGAAAAACGCGACTTACGCGAGTTAGAACACGGAGAAACAAACCGAATTAATGTTAAAAGCTTAAATGACTATCTATCTATTTACATTATGAAAAACAAATGTATCCGTGACGCTGATGTCATTTAGATGTTGGCAATAATAAGAAGAGTTTCGACTTTATTGCAAATTTTTAGATGTGTACGTAATTATGAAAATAAATAGCACCTATAGACGTTGTTCAGTCCGTCCGGCTGTCCGCATCTAATTACGCAAAAATTACCCAACCGAACCATTTGAAATTTAAAATATATGATTATTACATTATTTTGTCGAGTTATTTCAAACTTCATCAAAATCGGATGTATCTTTCAATTACAGTGACAATCAAAAGTATTCCGTTACATCATGGCCAATTAGAAAGAGTAGTTTCAAGTGCATTTTATTCATGTTATAATCTTCCGAACATAATAAAATTGATATGCATCCATAATGTAAGGTAAGTGTACCAGTAGTGGGCCACGTACCAATAATGGGCCACCAGTTTTCAAAGTTAAAAAACAAGTTTTCTAGTCACCCCTGTCAGATAACAAACTAATTGCTGATTGGCGGGAACCTTTATATGTTATCGGGCAAAGGGACAACTTCAGTATTCTCATAGTTTTTGAGCAGGTATTGTGTTTTTACAGACTATACGAAAAAACTAAAGAGAAGCTAAAATTATTTTACATAATCATCAAAACTTCTAAATATGATTTCATTATTGTGTATATTTAAGTGTAGAAATGTAAAAAAAATATAACTTCTGTACAGTATGTATTAAACTCAAGAATGGAGTGGCCCACTTCTAGGGAGGCCCTACTGAAGCATCAGGAAGTTACTATGGCCCACTACTGGAGCATAGAGGAAGGTAACATTTTTTATTTTTCATTTTTTTAGAGCATATATTTTAAAATTTTGAATGTTTATTCTTATACATAAAGGTAAGGACCAGGCTAAAAAATATATATTTTTTTAAAATTCACTAATACTTTAATAATAATTATAGATAAATGTCCTTAAGTGGTCCACTACTGGTGCATTTACCTTATATGCTAAAATATATAATCTGTACAATTTGTGGTGCAAAGTATTTTTTTTTATTAATTTACAAGGCCACTCAAAATTATTCCATTACATAATGGTATAGAGAGAAGCATAGTTTTGGTAGCGTTTTAATTATAATACTCTATTTCGTTTACGAAATACACACATTTTATTAAATTGATATAGGTTGCTGAGATCTACTACATGTTATTTTCTGTATAATAGAAAGCGGGTAGTATTTACAGCGACACACAAAAGATTTAAGTTACAATGTTGTATGGTATTACATGAAGATCTGAATATTTTTAAAAACTACGTTATAGTAACGCAACTTGCAATTTCTGACTTGTCTCAATAGTTGAACAAACATTTTTTTTTTCTTTGAGCTTTAATTAGCTTAATCCGAAAAGCTAACATAAATTCTGGACGCAGGCTCGTACTAAGCCCATGTCTAACGCGAAATAAAACATTAGAAATAGAAAATGGAAAAGTTCTGAGAATAAAAAGGAAATGTTTCTAGAACTGGAAAACCGTCAAAATAGATGTCGAGAAACCTTAGGCATTATTTTTCCGAAAGAAATCTTATCTCCTGAACCTTTAGACTGAAAGAATCCTGATTGCTAAACGATCAGCTTCAGGAAAATATTGAAATGAAATAAAAATGGAACCGGGTGAAATACGGGATTTAAAAGAAGCTCGCCTTTTGATCATAAGCCTAATGTGCTGAATTCCGCTTTACGATTCACATTTGCAGCAAGAATAAATAGTAGATCACTAAGAATAAAAATGCATCGTCTTTGTAATCTCTGAAATATGTAAAACTGAATACGTTCGGAAAATCTCTATCGGAAAGATGAAATTTATAGAAATCTTACACTTTCAGTGGAAATAAATAAATTTAAGTTTTGCACTATATCATTTGATATGTTATACACGGTGATAAATAGCGTGTTATTTTTAAACTCAACTAATTACAAACCATTCTTAAATTTAAATAAAACAAAGTATACAGGTTATAGTTTCAAATTGTCCATAATATAGAAAATTGAAAAAGTTGATTTTACCTGTTAACTTTAATAGATTTTTTTTGTCCTTTTTTCAGCAATGTATAAAAGTAGATGAAAATTATTTTTAATTAGGAACTTTAATAGTTTTTAATTTTTTATGCAGTATACAGAACGCATAGTCCGGTGTGTAGGAAATGGATCAAAATTGGTTTTAAGTGAAAACAGTGTTTTTGTTTTTTTTCCTGTTGTACACAAAAATAGACAAAAAGTATTTTTAGCTGAAAACACTATCAGCTTTTAACTCACAGACTATCAAAGCTTGACAGCTAATGTGCCCTCAGGTTCTGTATGTACGTATGTATGCATGTACGTAACGCGATAACACTTGACAGAAATATCCAATTTTGCTTCAAATTTTGGATGTAAATTTAAATTGATAAGGTGTTTTCTGATTAGTTTTTAGGATTCATTGTTTAAACATAAAATTGGGAATAGGGAATTACCCTCGTGCTCCCCCCCCCATTATTTAGATAAATGTTTTTCATGTAGAAATGTTCAATTTACTTCAAGTTTTGTATATAGAGTTTTTCTAACAAGGCGCTTTCTTGATTAGTTTTGGGGGTTCATCACTCAAATGTAAAGGGGGGGGGATAATCTTCTCATAATTTACATAAATGAGTTTTTCATGCAGAAGTAACTGATTTGTTTCATATTTTGTATACATATTTTATTTTGATAAGATGCTTCCCTGATTGGTTTTGGGGATTCATTGGTTAAGTATAAACTGGGGAAATGAGGGAGCTAATCTCCTTTAATTTAGATAAATGTTTTTTTCATGCAGAAATATACTTTAAACGCAGAAAATGCGCAGGCAGACCAAAATATTCTTAAAATACTTTATTTAACCTTTAATTTTGCACAAATTTCATCTCGTAACTCGATGATTTGATAGTGATGCGAAAATGGCGAGTTGGCACCTAGTTAAGTTCTTATCGTACCAAGGAAAGCCAAGGCTGACCAATCATTCCTTAATCTACACCTAATCATAGTGTCCTACATCATAATTTCATCCCGTAACTCGATAACATAGTCATTTGTATCGCTCCGCCCGGTCTTAACAGGATCATTTTTTACTTATTTCTGTATTTACAAGAAAAAAGTATTGGATTCGTGAAAATTTTCGAAAAGCGGTTTTCGACTCTACACGTTTTAGGGGTCAGAGAACCCGAAAAACATGTTTTTACAAAATGTCAGTCTGTGAGTCAGTGAGTCTGTATATCTGTCTAAGGTGTCACAAAAATTTTGAGGGCGTTCTATCTTAAACATTAATCCACGGAATTTCAAAAAACTTTAGCTTCTGTTAGATCTTGATATAAACTAGATCTGATTAGTTTTTGTGTATATCGCTCTATAGGTGGCGCTGCTATGCTGCGTTATTAGTAGGGGAAAATTGTCTGTCCGGCCTCGGGAGGAGGCGTGAGGCTCGGAGGAGGGAGGAGGGCTCCTCCTCCTCAAACCTCCTCCTCAAGCCTCCTCCTTACTCCTCCTCCTAAACCCTCCTCCTCAATCCTCCTCATTCCTCAAGGTTGTCTTATAAGAGAAGGGGTTAAAAAGGGGGATTAAATTTTTTTCGTGAAATTTGAATATTTTATGCTATAAGAGAGGGGTAAAAGGGTGATTAATTTTTTAAGTATACTACAGTACGAGCGGTTCTTTTGATTGTTGATTAAGAGATGAATGATTCATATTAAATTAAAAATAGTAATTAATTAAAAAGTAATTAAAAATAATAAGTGAAAAATAATGAAGGGAATTTTTCGAGTGGTTTTTTAGTCAAGTATAGTACGCAGTAGAATTTAAGAAATGAATAATAGCAATTAACGATAATTAGTAATTAATTAAAAAGTAATTAAAAATTATGAGTGAAATTTTTTCAACATACTCTAGTATGAGGGTGATTCGAGTAATGATTTATTAAGAAATTTTCAATAATTTAAACTTTAAAATTTTCAACAGTTTAAATTTATTTTGAGTCAAGTGTAAAAGTTAATCCAATTTAACAAATGAATCATTAAAATTAATTTCAAATAATAATTTAAAATAATGAAGACCACTTCAATTATTTCGGCATGCTGTAGTATGATAGATTATTTTAATGTGGTAATTTTTTCAATTGAATTTTACTGTTGTTCATTTAAAAAAGATTAATGAAAAGAATACTACCTTTTGAATTTCATATCTGGAAAAGTGTGCCCTCATCTTTTATCCGGGCTTGGGACCGGCATTCTCTGCTTAAGACATTGTCTAGTCATAAGCAGTGAATGGCAGATTTACACACTCACATTCACACACACACATTCACACACACACTTTTTGAAGATTTTGATATCTTCTTTTTTTTTTCTTTTTTCTTTTTTTTTTTTTTCCACTGTGCTCTTACATGATGAGTTAAGCGGGGATTTTGGAGGAAATTATTATTTTAGACTAATCATTCACGAAGGATATTTTGCGGATATAAATGTTTAATAGGGGGACTTTAACTTTTTTGCAATGAAATTGACATACGCTCGTCGATCTAACCGTTCGGAGTTTATAGTTTTCTTCAAATCATGTATGAATATTGGTTTAGAATTTCTTAGAATGACTTCCACCACTTTTATATCTATCCATTATCATAAATAACACATGCTGGTGATGGGAATTTGGGAAGAACAATTTTGAATATTTATTTAATGAAGGAACTTTAAAATTATTTCGAGTACTATTTTTAGTCAACTATGTTATACACTTGATATTTTAGAATAGTTAAAAAATAACTTTAAAATTTGAATGAAAAAATATGTTTCAAAATGGGATTTTACGTGCTAGCATTGAATCGCACTCGTCGCCCTAACGGTTTAGAATATGTGGTTTCCTTCGAACCTTGGTGAAAATTTAATTGAATTGATTATTATTATTATTTTGTATGTGTTGTATATATGTGTGCGTATATATGTTTGTGTGTTGTATGCATGTATGTGTGTGAATATATGTTTGTGTGTTGTATGCATGTGCGTGTGTTGTATGTATGTATGTATGTATGTATGTGTGTTTCATGTATGTATGTGTGTGTTGTATGTATGTGCGTGTTTTGAATGTATCTGTATGTTGTATGTATGTATGTATGTGTGTGTGTGTTGCATAGTGTGTGTGTGTGTGTCGTATGTATGTGTATGTTGTATGTATATGTATGTGTGTGTGTGTTGTATGTATGTGCATGTTGTATGTATGTGTGTGTGTGTATGTATGTGTGTGTTGTATGTATGTGCATGTTGAATGTATGTGTATGTAATTTTTTTTTGCCGATAGGTGTGATCTTTAGCTGAAAGTGACCTAGGGTCAAAACTTTCACCCAGGAATCGCCACGAGGAGGCAGATCACATGATTCCCGTATTGCACACATTCACATACATTATTTCGAGCGATATTTTTAGCGAAACATAATATGCAATTGAAGATTTAGAATAATTAAAAAATAACTTTAAAATTTAAATGAAAGAATGTTTCAAAATGGAATTTTACGTACTAACATTTAATCGCGCTCGTCGGTTTTTACTGTTTGGAGGTCTGTTAATTTTCCTTTAACCTTGGAAAACCTTGCGTCAATAAGGATATTTCAGAAAGACCCCCACTTTGGATACTCTTTTAAACTAATATTTGTAATGAGATGTGTTCGCGCGCGTCGGCCTAACTGTTTGGAGTATCAACATAAAATCAGCAAATTAATACAAATTATTTCAAATAGTAAGAAAATGATTGATTAAAATCACCAAGTAAGAATAAAAATACTTCAAGCAATGAGAAAATAAATGTTTAAAATCAAAAATTTAACATTTAAAGGTTTTATCTTCAGATCTAAATAATTTGTGAAAAATGCTTTTAAATATTTTTAAAGCTGTATTGAAAATAATATTTTTCATACCTTAACATCAAAAAAAGTGTTAAATCCAAATCGATGAAGAGTTTAATAATTGTTTTCTCAAAGAGAGGATACTAAATTCGTTGCAATATATGTGTGTGTGTGTAAACATAAATGAATCATTCTTATCTGCTTATCTGATAGCGTTTTCCGAAAAGGGTTGAATCTCTGAATCATAACTGATAGGAACTGGGGTTGATGTGTTATCTTAATTAATCTTAATGAGTACTATATCTAATTAAAATTATTTGACTTGAAATAAAATAACGTCTGTTGAGCAATATCTTTTGAAAACTTAAGATTTAATTATTTAAATCAAATTAAAGGCTTTTTTTTATCTCATCGATTTATTTTAAATAAAACTAAAATATTTATATTTTTCTGTACTTTGTTAGCAAAATAAAGAGTGTATCACATTCATTTCGGCTTTAACTGTTTGAAAATTTAAATTAACCTATAATTAAAATGATTACATAAGGTTGAGTATGCGATCTTTTAAATGAAATCTAGTTAAAAACGGAACACGCATTCATATAAAACTTTAAATACTTATGGTGTTGTGTATAATGCAATGTATGTATTAAATATTAAATGAAAAATATGAATTAACAATAAATGAAAGACATTAACATTAATAAAATATTAATTAAACATTGCATTGATTAAAAACTTAATGAAAAATATTAATTTGGGAATACGCATTCGTATAAAACTTTAAACATTTATATATTTTTTTTGTGTATAATATTATGTATTTATTAAATATTAAAAGAAAAATATGAATTAACAATAAATGAAAAATATCAATTAACATTAATAAAATATTAATTAAACATTGTATTGATTAAAAACTTAATGAAAAAAATTAATATGGGAATACGCATCCTTATAAAACTTTAAACATTTATGCTTTTGGGTATAATATTATGGATGTATTAAATATTAAATGAAAAATATGAATTAACAATAAATAAAAAATATTAATTAACATTAATAAAATATTAATTAAACATTGTGTTAATTAAAATATAGATTAAAAATTCAATGAAAAATATTAATTTCTCATGTAATTAAAATAACACTTTATAAATTAATGAATTAATAATAAATGAAACATGTTCATTCGAAACAACTTGAGAAATACTAATTTGTAATGAAATTAGAAAATACCAATTAATTAAATATTAATTAAAAATTAAATGAAAACTATTTATGAGAGACACATTGAAAAATATTCTCACCTTAAACTTTCATTCGCCAATCCTTAAATCCAACCTTCATCGTTGCTTACCTGTTAGGAAATGTCTGATAACAACAAATTCTTATCTTTAACGGTATTTCCCGAAGGCTGACTCATTAGATAAGTAACAATGACAAGTTCAAATCTGAAATCAAGAGTTTATTCATATTGAATATAATTAATATAATGTTTAATTAAAAAGGGACTTAATTTATTTAATACGTCATAATTAAGAATTTAATTAAATCCTAATATAATTTTTTTTATCTAATTAATAGAATAAAAAAGAAATTCTTTTCAACATTTTCAAGAAACATCAAGTTATCGAATACTTAATAGATTATTTTTTTAATGAATGTGTAATTAACATTTTTAAAGGATTTTTTTCTAATTAATTAGTGTTTAATTAAAATTTTCATAATTAAAATAAATATATAAAATAAAAAAGGAATTCTTTTCAAAATTTTCAAGAAACACCAAATTATTATTAAGCAATATTTCGAATAACTACAAACTTTAATCATGATGAGTCATCACTGTGAATGATCTTTTCTTCTCATATGTTATAAAAACAAGTTTAAGTACCTAAATTTATTGATATATTTCATTGTGTGTTGGATCCTTCTTTACTAATCTCGTTAAAATTATTCATTTACCAATGATTTAAATTTCACATTTTAAAGTCATTTATATAATATACTAACATTTGACTATTAAATATCAAATAATGGATATGCACTTTTTACACTCACATCTTACAATGTAATTAGTAACCAAATGTAATGATTTTTAAGCATGTCTTCTTAATTTTTTTACAATGAAAGACTATCACAGTTGAATATTTAGCTTTTTGTTTATAACTTTATCGAGAAATATATAATGCATACCACACGATTTCATTAAATGAATCACAATACATTTCAAACTTCTCATTTTCAATGTTTTATATATACTAGTGTTTATCAAATAGGTGTTTATTCTGAACAATCATTACTTAGTATATTGATGAAAAGTTTGTGTTGAACGGTTTTTAACTTAAATGGTGTGAGAGAAGGATATATTAGGACAGAAGTTATTAAATATAGAGTCTTTAAAGTTTATACCCGTGCAAGAATTGGCATTTCAAGAAACAAAGTTGTGTCACATTTGAAAGCATTCTTTATATTCGAAACGCACACGTGATCACGATCACATCACTGAAGAGCATAGAGAAGCTGTTTATGTTGTATATAATTTGAATTTTCATTAACACAATATTATAACCGAAGTTTTTCGACAGTTTGAAAAATTATGATGTTCAACGTCTGCACACGTTAACACAGAATAAGATTAGCTTATGCCCTTTCGATGATAAGCGTTATTTGCAGGTAAGATGTATTAACATAACAAAATTTTCTTGGTAATTTTACTCGCAGGTTTCGAAACCACAAACATCTGATCATACTTCTCATTTTTAACACGCGACACTAACCATTGGGCCATTAAAGCCCGTAATTTAGTAACTAAAAATTAAGAAAGATCATCGAAAATGATTACTTCACACATGCAAAAATAATTTTTATTGTGACTTATCAGTTAAAAATCACGAAGAAAAGAAAAATATCACATATGTTTTGGATTACTTTGAGATTTTATGAGTCACTTCATCAGTTAAATAGACATAACCACTTCTTATGAATCACTACTTATGCTTAAATTTTGAAACACTTGCTTATATGAAATGTATTATATTTTAGTTTATCAGTGATAGTGCGATTACTTGTTAATAATTTTAATGTTATTAAAAAAATTTAAAAAAATCAAATGTGAATAATTAATTAAAAAAAACACAAGTCACTATTAAAGGTTTGAACAAATTATTAAAATTATTTTACAAAACTTTTCAAATTATTTAAAAATGTTTCACTAATATTTAGTAATCGTCAAATTTTAATGTCGATAATCATTTATGTGAGTCAGGTTTTCTGTTTTAACTGTTAAGTTATCAGATTCCCCCTTCAAGTACATCTCATTGATAAGTTTTAATCAACCAATCAACTATTTATTTACCCCAGCAACCAGCTATTTGTTTACCCTAGTAACCAAAAAGCTTTTGTCGACACATGAACAAAATTTTGATGATGCAAGACTCTTCATTTTCATTCGAAAAAACAATGACTTATGTAATAAATTTTTTCTTTACTTAAATGAAACCTTCACATGTGTATGGTAAAACTTGGAAAATTTCATTTAATGCACAAATTTAAAGTTAACAGACAAGGTCTTCACACATCTTTTAGTATTTTACTAACACTTTGTCAAATATCTTTAGAAAACAACAACAGAATTTTAAATAATTATTTTAATAAAAATTCTCTTTTGTAAGTGACATTATTAAACTAACTTGAAAAATTAACTTGGCAAAGCAAGTTTTCACTATTCCAACTAAGTAATATTCATAAGTTTTATATGATAAACAACCTGTTTGGTTATGTCCCAGCATGGCTTTATAAAATGTATCTAAAATAACCTTTAATATCAATGTTTAAAAATATGCGAATAATTCAGTTAGTCTTTTATAGATATTTTCCCTTCTATTATTTAAAAGACATTTTAAAATAAAATTATTACTGATGCCAGTTTATCCCAGTGTTATGAAATGTGTATGCAAAACTTTTAATTCTAATTTTCACATTTTATTATTTCAAATTATTGTTTTCAAGTTGTACTAAAATTTGGAAAAAAATATTTAATTTTCATGCATAATTAAATTGAAATACTTTAATAATAAAGACACATTTAACATTGTATACTCACCTAATCCAACACTTTCACAAATACACGTCCGACTCACTCCAAGGTTTAGGAAGAAATGAGAGATTCAAAGTCCTTATCAGAAAATGTTATCAGATAGTCTAATCTTAAGATAAGTGACGTCAGAGAACATATGTCATCAACTGGTCACGTGATGTATATCACATGACCAGTGCTTTGTTAATTAATCTTATTAATTAATTATTAAGTATTAAATTATTAATTATTAATTAATTAATTATTAAGTATTAAATTAAATTATTTAATATTATTAATTAATCTTATTAAAAATAGTTATTATTTTTTAATAACAAAGAATTAATAATATTAAATAATTTAATTTAATACTTAATAATTAATTAATTAATAATTAATAATTTAATACTTAATAATTAATTAATAAGATTAATTAACAAAGCACTGGTCATGTGATATACATCACGTGACCAGTTGATGACATATGTTCTCTGACGTCACTTATCTTAAGATTAGACTATCTGATAACATTTTCTGATAAGGACTTTGAATCTCTCATTTCTTCCTAAACCTTGGAGTGAGTCGGACGTGTATTTGTGAAAGTGTTGGATTAGGTGAGTATACAATGTTAAATGTGTCTTTATTATTAAAGTATTTCAATTTAATTATGCATGAAAATTAAATATTTTTTTCCAAATTTTAGTACAACTTGAAAACAATAATTTGAAATAATAAAATGTGAAAATTAGAATTAAATGTTTTGCATACACATTTCATAACACTGGGATAAACTGGCATCAGTAATAATTTTATTTTAAAATGTCTTTTAAATAATAGAAGGGAAAATATCTATAAAAGACTAACTGAATTATTCGCATATTTTTAAACATTGATATTAAAGGTTATTTTAGATACATTTTATAAAGCCATGCTGGGACATAACCAAACAGGTTGTTTATCATATAAAACTTATGAATATTACTTAGTTGGAATAGTGAAAACTTGCTTTGCCAAGTTAATTTTTCAAGTTAGTTTAATAATGTCACTTACAAAAGAGAATTTTTATTAAAATAATTATTTAAAATTCTGTTGTTGTTTTCTAAAGATATTTGACAAAGTGTTAGTAAAATACTAAAAGATGTGTGAAGACCTTGTCTGTTAACTTTAAATTTGTGCATTAAATGAAATTTTCCAAGTTTTACCATACACATGTGAAGGTTTCATTTAAGTAAAGAAAAAATTTATTACATAAGTCATTGTTTTTTCGAATGAAAATGAAGAGTCTTGCATCATCAAAATTTTGTTCATGTGTCGACAAAAGCTTTTTGGTTACTAGGGTAAACAAATAGCTGGTTGCTGGGGTAAATAAATAGTTGATTGGTTGATTAAAACTTATCAATGAGATGTACTTGAAGGGGGAATCTGATAACTTAACAGTTAAAACAGAAAACCTGACTCACATAAATGATTATCGACATTAAAATTTGACGATTACTAAATATTAGTGAAACATTTTTAAATAATTTGAAAAGTTTTGTAAAATAATTTTAATAATTTGTTCAAACCTTTAATAGTGACTTGTGTTTTTTTTAATTAATTATTCACATTTGATTTTTTTAAATTTTTTTAATAACATTAAAATTATTAACAAGTAATCGCACTATCACTGATAAACTAAAATATAATACATTTCATATAAGCAAGTGTTTCAAAATTTAAGCATAAGTAGTGATTCATAAGAAGTGGTTATGTCTATTTAACTGATGAAGTGACTCATAAAATCTCAAAGTAATCCAAAATATATGTGATATTTTTCTTTTCTTCGTGATTTTTAACTGATAAGTCACAATAAAAATTATTTTTGCATGTGTGAAGTAATCATTTTCGATGATCTTTCTTAATTTTTAGTTACTAAATTACGGGCTTTAATGGCCCAATGGTTAGTGTCGCGTGTTAAAAATGAGAAGTATGATCAGATGTTTGTGGTTTCGAAACCTGCGAGTAAAATTACCAAGAAAATTTTGTTATGTTAATACATCTTACCTGCAAATAACGCTTATCATCGAAAGGGCATAAGCTAATCTTATTCTGTGTTAACGTGTGCAGACGTTGAACATCATAATTTTTCAAACTGTCGAAAAACTTCGGTTATAATATTGTGTTAATGAAAATTCAAATTATATACAACATAAACAGCTTCTCTATGCTCTTCAGTGATGTGATCGTGATCACGTGTGCGTTTCGAATATAAAGAATGCTTTCAAATGTGACACAACTTTGTTTCTTGAAATGCCAATTCTTGCACGGGTATAAACTTTAAAGACTCTATATTTAATAACTTCTGTCCTAATATATCCTTCTCTCACACCATTTAAGTTAAAAACCGTTCAACACAAACTTTTCATCAATATACTAAGTAATGATTGTTCAGAATAAACACCTATTTGATAAACACTAGTATATATAAAACATTGAAAATGAGAAGTTTGAAATGTATTGTGATTCATTTAATGAAATCGTGTGGTATGCATTATATATTTCTCGATAAAGTTATAAACAGAAAGCTAAATATTCAACTGTGATAGTCTTTCATTGTAAAAAAATTAAGAAGACATGCTTAAAAATCATTACATTTGGTTACTAATTACATTGTAAGATGTGAGTGTAAAAAGTGCATATCCATTATTTGATATTTAATAGTCAAATGTTAGTATATTATATAAATGACTTTAAAATGTGAAATTTAAATCATTGGTAAATGAATAATTTTAATGAGATTAGTAAAGAAGGATCCAACACACAATGAAATATATCAATAAATTTAGGTACTTAAACTTGTTTTTATAACATATGAGAAGAAAAGATCATTCACAGTGATGACTCATCATGATTAAAGTTTGTAGTTATTCGAAATATTGCTTAATAATAATTTGGTGTTTCTTGAAAATTTTGAAAAGAATTCCTTTTTTATTTTATATATTTATTTTAATTATGAAAATTTTAATTAAACACTAATTAATTAGAAAAAAATCCTTTAAAAATGTTAATTACACATTCATTAAAAAAATAATCTATTAAGTATTCGATAACTTGATGTTTCTTGAAAATGTTGAAAAGAATTTCTTTTTTATTCTATTAATTAGATAAAAAAAATTATATTAGGATTTAATTAAATTCTTAATTATGACGTATTAAATAAATTAAGTCCCTTTTTAATTAAACATTATATTAATTATATTCAATATGAATAAACTCTTGATTTCAGATTTGAACTTGTCATTGTTACTTATCTAATGAGTCAGCCTTCGGGAAATACCGTTAAAGATAAGAATTTGTTGTTATCAGACATTTCCTAACAGGTAAGCAACGATGAAGGTTGGATTTAAGGATTGGCGAATGAAAGTTTAAGGTGAGAATATTTTTCAATGTGTCTCTCATAAATAGTTTTCATTTAATTTTTAATTAATATTTAATTAATTGGTATTTTCTAATTTCATTACAAATTAGTATTTCTCAAGTTGTTTCGAATGAACATGTTTCATTTATTATTAATTCATTAATTTATAAAGTGTTATTTTAATTACATGAGAAATTAATATTTTTCATTGAATTTTTAATCTATATTTTAATTAACACAATGTTTAATTAATATTTTATTAATGTTAATTAATATTTTTTATTTATTGTTAATTCATATTTTTCATTTAATATTTAATACATCCATAATATTATACCCAAAAGCATAAATGTTTAAAGTTTTATAAGGATGCGTATTCCCATATTAATTTTTTTCATTAAGTTTTTAATCAATACAATGTTTAATTAATATTTTATTAATGTTAATTGATATTTTTCATTTATTGTTAATTCATATTTTTCTTTTAATATTTAATAAATACATAATATTATACACAAAAAAAAATATATAAATGTTTAAAGTTTTATACGAATGCGTATTCCCAAATTAATATTTTTCATTAAGTTTTTAATCAATGCAATGTTTAATTAATATTTTATTAATGTTAATGTCTTTCATTTATTGTTAATTCATATTTTTCATTTAATATTTAATACATACATTGCATTATACACAACACCATAAGTATTTAAAGTTTTATATGAATGCGTGTTCCGTTTTTAACTAGATTTCATTTAAAAGATCGCATACTCAACCTTATGTAATCATTTTAATTATAGGTTAATTTAAATTTTCAAACAGTTAAAGCCGAAATGAATGTGATACACTCTTTATTTTGCTAACAAAGTACAGAAAAATATAAATATTTTAGTTTTATTTAAAATAAATCGATGAGATAAAAAAAAGCCTTTAATTTGATTTAAATAATTAAATCTTAAGTTTTCAAAAGATATTGCTCAACAGACGTTATTTTATTTCAAGTCAAATAATTTTAATTAGATATAGTACTCATTAAGATTAATTAAGATAACACATCAACCCCAGTTCCTATCAGTTATGATTCAGAGATTCAACCCTTTTCGGAAAACGCTATCAGATAAGCAGATAAGAATGATTCATTTATGTTTACACACACACACATATATTGCAACGAATTTAGTATCCTCTCTTTGAGAAAACAATTATTAAACTCTTCATCGATTTGGATTTAACACTTTTTTTGATGTTAAGGTATGAAAAATATTATTTTCAATACAGCTTTAAAAATATTTAAAAGCATTTTTCACAAATTATTTAGATCTGAAGATAAAACCTTTAAATGTTAAATTTTTGATTTTAAACATTTATTTTCTCATTGCTTGAAGTATTTTTATTCTTACTTGGTGATTTTAATCAATCATTTTCTTACTATTTGAAATATTTTGTATTAATTTGCTGATTTTATGTTGATACTCCAAACAGTTAGGCCGACGCGCGCGAACACATCTCATTACAAATATTAGTTTAAAAGAGTATCCAAAGTGGGGGTCTTTCTGAAATATCCTTATTGACGCAAGGTTTTCCAAGGTTAAAGGAAAATTAACAGACCTCCAAACAGTAAAAACCGACGAGCGCGATTAAATGTTAGTACGTAAAATTCCATTTTGAAACATTCTTTCATTTAAATTTTAAAGTTATTTTTTAATTATTCTAAAACTTCAATTGCATATTATGTTTCGCTAAAAATATCGCTCGAAATAATGTATGTGAATGTGTGCAATACGGGAATCATGTGATCTGCCTCCTCGTGGCGATTCCTGGGTGAAAGTTTTGACCCTAGGTCACTTTCAGCTAAAGATCACACCTATCGGCAAAAAAAAATTACATACACATACATTCAACATGCACATACATACAACACACACATACATACACACACACACATACATACAACATGCACATACATACAACACACACACACATACATATACATACAACATACACATACATACGACACACACACACACACTATGCAACCAACACACACACACATACATACATACATACAACATACAGATACATTCAAAACACGCACATACATACAACACACACATACATACATGAAACACACATACATACATACATACATACAACACACGCACATGCATACAACACACAAACATATATTCACACACATACATGCATACAACACACAAACATATATACGCACACATATATACAACACATACAAAATAATAATAATAATCAATTCAATTAAATTTTCACCAAGGTTCGAAGGAAACCACATATTCTAAACCGTTAGGGCGACGAGTGCGATTCAATGCTAGCACGTAAAATCCCATTTTGAAACATATTTTTTCATTCAAATTTTAAAGTTATTTTTTAACTATTCTAAAATATCAAGTGTATAACATAGTTGACTAAAAATAGTACTCGAAATAATTTTAAAGTTCCTTCATTAAATAAATATTCAAAATTGTTCTTCCCAAATTCCCATCACCAGCATGTGTTATTTATGATAATGGATAGATATAAAAGTGGTGGAAGTCATTCTAAGAAATTCTAAACCAATATTCATACATGATTTGAAGAAAACTATAAACTCCGAACGGTTAGATCGACGAGCGTATGTCAATTTCATTGCAAAAAAGTTAAAGTCCCCCTATTAAACATTTATATCCGCAAAATATCCTTCGTGAATGATTAGTCTAAAATAATAATTTCCTCCAAAATACCCGCTTAACTCATCATGTAAGAGCACAGTGGAAAAAAAAAAAAAGAAAAAAGAAAAAAAAAAAGAAGATATCAAAATCTTCAAAAAGTGTGTGTGTGAATGTGTGTGTGTGAATGTGTGTGTGTGAATGTGAGTGTGTAAATCTGCCATTCACTGCTTATGACTAGACAATGTCTTAAGCAGAGAATGCCGGTCCCAAGCCCGGATAAAAGATGAGGGCACACTTTTCCAGATATGAAATTCAAAAGGTAGTATTCTTTTCATTAATCTTTTTTAAATGAACAACAGTAAAATTCAATTGAAAAAATTACCACATTAAAATAATCTATCATACTACAGCATGCCGAAATAATTGAAGTGGTCTTCATTATTTTAAATTATTATTTGAAATTAATTTTAATGATTCATTTGTTAAATTGGATTAACTTTTACACTTGACTCAAAATAAATTTAAACTGTTGAAAATTTTAAAGTTTAAATTATTGAAAATTTCTTAATAAATCATTACTCGAATCACCCTCATACTAGACTATGTTGAAAAAATTTCACTCATAATTTTTAATTACTTTTTAATTAATTACTAATTATCGTTAATTGCTATTATTCATTTCTTAAATTCTACTGCGTACTATACTTGACTAAAAAACCACTCGAAAAATTCCCTTCATTATTTTTCACTTATTATTTTTAATTACTTTTTAATTAATTACTATTTTTAATTTAATATGAATCATTCATCTCTTAATCAACAATCAAAAGAACCGCTCGTACTGTAGTATACTTAAAAAATTAATCACCCTTTTACCCCTCTCTTATAGCATAAAATATTCAAATTTCACGAAAAAAATTTAATCCCCCTTTTTAACCCCTTCTCTTATAAGACAACCTTGAGGAATGAGGAGGATTGAGGAGGAGGGTTTAGGAGGAGGAGTAAGGAGGAGGCTTGAGGAGGAGGTTTGAGGAGGAGGAGCCCTCCTCCCTCCTCCGAGCCTCACGCCTCCTCCCGAGGCCGGACAGACAATTTTCCCCTACTGTTATTCACAATTTCCACAATAGTTATATCTCAAGAACTAAAGCACCGATTTTCATAAAACTTCAGATTAAGTTAGTGATTGATATAACATAGTACTAATTATGTTTTGGTACAAATCGGTCAACAGGTGGCACTGCCATGGTGCATTATTCGTGATTATTTCAATAACTCAATCTCACAAACAAATGCACGAAATTATCAAAAACTCCAGATTCAGGTAGCCCTTGATATATATTAGTGTTGTTTAGTTTTTGGTGTAAATCGTCCTGCAGATGATGCTGTTATGCATATTTGTTTTAAGATTTTGCAATAGCTCTATCTCAAAAACTAATGCATGAATTTTCATCAAACTTCAGATTCAGTTATAACTCGACATAAGTTGTTGCTGTCTATATTTTGGTTTAAATCATCAAACTGGTGGCGCTTCTATGCTGCATTTTTCAGGAAATATTAACATGCATAAGATAGAATAAAATTTTGAGATCGCCACATCTGACTAGTATGCCAAGTACTAAATAAACTTGAAGTTTGATGAAAATCCATGCATTAGTTCTTGAGATACATTTATTTCGAAATCGTAAAAATTCAGCATAGCAGCGCCATCTGTAGGGCGATTTACACCAAAAACTAAACAACACTAATCTATATCAGGGACTAACCGAATCTGAAGTTTTAGAAAATTTCGAGCATTAATTCTTGAGATAGAGCTATTACGATAGTCAGAAATAACACAGCAGGGTAGCCCCACTTGTTGAGATATTTGCACCAAAACGTAATCAGCACTATGTTATATCAAGTACTAAGTAGATATAATGTTTTATGAAAATCGATGGACTAATTTCTAAGATATCACTTTTGCGGAAATTGTGAAAATGCAGGATAGTAGCACTACTTGTTGAGCAACGAAAACCAAAAAATAATAAGATCTTGTTTATATCAATGTCTAACAGAATCTAAAATTTTGTGAAATTCTGTGCATTAGTCCCTGAGATAGAGCTATTGCAATAACTGCGAATAATGCACCATGGCCACCTGTTCAGCGATTTAGCACAATATTACAGTCACAGAAAAAAAATCTTGACACTTGCGGTTTTAGACGTTTTGTTAAATATTTAAAAATATACATAAGGAATAACTCCGAAACTCCAGATGCATGAACAATATAGTATAAGTCATATATTTTCGAAAAGATTTTTTTCCAAAATACAATAGGGGACCGTCAATAAATTGAAAAAGAACGAATATCTTTTGAATAACAGTGTTAAAACTAATGCTGTAAAAGCATTCAAACTGCAGATTATGATTAAATAGCTTATGGTTATAAAATGTGTTCATTTTTAAGCGGATAGCATGTATACTCGTAGAGAAATTAAGGTTTTTATAAAAATGGTCCCAAAGTTTGCTACGTTTTTGCTTATAATTTGCAGAATTCTTAATGAAAAACAATGTTCTTTTCAGAAAATATGAGAAATGCCATTGGACATAATACCCTGTAATCAAAAAAAAAATTAATAACTGTATGAAAACTGAGCAGGTTTATTAAATAAATTTTCACTGCGCATGCGTCATCTCTATTAAAATTTCATTTGCATATTGTGTTAGCTAAATGTATAGAGCAACTTTTGTTAAAGTTTCAAAATCATAGCTTGAAAATTCTGAAAGTTATTGTCGATAGAAGAAGATCAAAATCCATTATTTCCAAAATGAAGCAAAAAGATGAGGAGCTGTATCCAAATATAGTAGTACGTGCAATACTGTGTAAACTCTAAATCAATGGAATACAGCCCCTCATTTTTTTGTTTCGTTTTAGGACTATCGGATTTTGATCTTATTCTTTAGGCGATAATTTTCCGAATTTTCAAGCTAGGATTTTGAAACTTTAACAAAAGTTGCTCTATACATTTATCTAACACAACATGCAAATTAAATTTTTATAGAGTTTGTGAGGGAGTGACCTTTGTCATAAAGGCACGCTAGTATTTCTGAGATCGTGACGTCAATAATTTAACATGTGTAAGCGTAAAAGCGACATCTATCCTCTCTTTTACTTTAACTTTCTAGAGTGTGTGTGTCTCTTTCGGGTTCTACAGTTAGGGCTCACAGTTATTAGTAATATGTTAATGTGAAGTATCTCAGTTTGCAGCATATAAAAGCTTGGAGTTTGAGTGTGTGTGGAGTGTCTCTGGCATTAGCCAGCGAGTGAGAATCTCTGGCATTAGCCAGCGAGTGAGTGTCTCTGGCATCGACATTAATCAGCGAGCAGATTGAAAGTAGCAGCGAGCCTCCAGTGAGTTGTAAAGGAGTTTCGGTATTCGACTTGAGCGTTGGCCGTAGTAAGAAATTTCATAGTAATTACATTTTGATTATTTGAAAGTTAATAAAGAATTACACACAGCCACGGGCTGTCTAATTAAGCTTTATCTAGCAGCTTAGCCGAAAGATAGTTGAGAAGTAATAGAAGGTGCCACGATTGAGCTAGTCCGGAGCCTGTGAGTATGCGTTTAGTCTTTTAAGAGTGTTCTCAGTTGTGAAAATTTAGACTTGCTCCACTTCCCTTGAGCCCTTATCATTTTAATAAACTGTGTTTTTTATCTTACTTACTGAGTATGTCTGCATTTAACTCTCAGCACGAACACCCAAACGTTACAAATGACACCCAACGCGTGTTTACCGTTACAAGTTGACTCATGCGCAGTTAAAATTTATTTAGTAAACCTGCTCATTTTTCATACAGTTATTAGAATTTTTTAATTTTGATTACAGGATGTTACGTACAATGTTATTTGTCATATTTTCTGAAAAGAACATTGCTTTTTATTAAGATCTATGCAAATTAAAAGCAAAAAACTTGGCAAAATTTGGGATCGTTTTTATAAAAACCTTAATTTCTCTACAAGTATACATGCTATCCGCATAGAAATTAACACAATTTATTGTCATAAGCTACTTAATCATAATCTGCAATTTGAACGCTTTTGCTACTTTAGTTTTGACAGGGTTATTCAAAAGATATTCGTTCTTTTTCAATTTGTTGACGGTCCCGTATTGGATTTTGGAAAAATATCTTCTCGAAAATATAAGACCTATACTATTTTGTTTACACATCTGAAGTTTCAGAGTCATTCCTCATGTATGTTTCTAGATATTTAACAAAACATCTGAAATCGCAAATGTCAAGATTTTTTTTTGCGGTTACTGTATATCAAGTACTAACTAAATCTAAAGTTTTATGAAAATCCATGCGCTAGTTCTTGAGGTATGACTATTGTGGAAATTGTGAGAAATGCAGCGTAGCAGTGCCACTTGTTGAGCGATATACACCAAAAACTAATAAGATCTAGTTTATATCATGATCTAACAAAATCTAAAGTTTTGTGAAATTCCGTGAATGTTTTCTTGGGACAGATCGCCCACAACCTTTTTGTCACTTACAGCATACATAAAGACTGACAGACTGAAACACAGACATTTTGTAAAAACATGCTTTTTGTGTTCTGTGATGCCTAAAACATGTAAATCCGTTGAAAATCGGATTTCGAAAATTTTTAGGAATCCAATATTTTCTTCTTATAAAGATAAAAGCAAGTAAAAAAACAAAACAAAATATAAAACTCATGGATAAGTACCAAGACAAATGAGCATCAATGCTAACATAACTACGTGCATTCCAGCATTTTTTTTTTATTTTCTTCACACATCGTTACGTCACTCAGTGCAATTGAAGTTTTAACATTTAGTGTCAGATGCACCAACGTAGAACATATGGTGCCATAAGGTCCGGGCGGACCACCATCTTTGCTAGCATTACCTTCTCCGCATTCTTAATATTCCGGAAGTAAGTTGGCTCGGGTACGTACCATGCGTAAGACTAATTTTTTTTTAATTCTACCTTTTAGTTTATTTTACTAATACTTTTTTCTTTTTGAGCTGGTTTGCTTGCTTGTTCAAATTGCAGAGATCGCCAATTCATAGGGGATCTACAATTCTGGCTGGCGGTAAAGTAATTCTGTGGCGAAAGACCTTCGCTAGTCCCTGTAAATGTTACACTTCTATGAAGTGCTATGTATGGATTCGATAATGTGGATGCCTATCTGCAGAGCCGGGCCTGTTTCTAAACTCTCTAAGTTTCACCTTCCCAGTGCTACAACCGGATATGTCCGTTCAGCAGCTTTCACTGGAGTTGGAGCTTTATTTAAATTAATATAATTCTAGAAAAATATAATCCAGTTTTAAGAAATTAAGTTATGATTGATACTATCAAGGCTTATAAGCATATACGTAAGAAGAAAATTATACCATGATAGAAAATCCCTCTATTATTAGCATTTAAAATAAATTGCAGAGAAAAAAAACATTATAATTTTTCCCTTTTGCTCGCCGGTCACGGGTTAAAGATCCATCGCAGTCAGTGTCGTTACATTGTATCGTACTAAATTTCATTTATATTAAAAATATTTGAATTTTTTTTCTCAATTTATGTAGAAGGTTTATTTTCATTCGCCTTCACTGACGAATGCTTCCGATCTAAAGCAAACTCCAAACATAACGATTTTTTTAATGTGTTTTGGGGTTAATTTATTTACAGTACATATAAAAAAAATTTAAGGACAGCAAGAAATACCACATTTTCTGCTAAATTTAAAACACTACATGACAAAAAGTTTACTATAATGTCTTTCATAAAGATGAAATAGCAACAAACTATCGACTGATTCCATCGTTTTCAAATATTACTAAGCACAGTTAATTTAGTTGATAACTTATTGTTGTTGTTTATTAGTTTAATTTTAGTATTATTTTAGTTGATAATTTATTAGTTGTTAATTTAGTTGATAATATTACTAAGCGCAGCTGACCATAATTTTGAAAATATTGTGGTCAAATCAAAGTTAAATTGCAATTATGTAAACGTTTTCTAGAAAACGGTCAAACTGTTGGACAGTTTGCTATGATTTTTAACAGTCATGTCATCACTTGTCAAGGGAGTGAAGGTAATTTATCAAATTTTGCTGTCTATTGGAAATTGTCAGATCGATTGATTGTATTTCAGATTGTTTCCTTGCACGTTTTGAATCTAGTCGTTTATAAAATTTCTTTACTTGAGTATTTTCCAGTTGATATTAACTTTAAAATTATGCTTCCATCTCTTTGTGACAAGACCTTTAATCTAGTCTTTAGCTTTTTCTTCGTCTGTAAACCTTAATTCTCCCCCCCACCTTTTTTTGCAATAAATGTACAACTCATTTCTAAATAATGCAAAATACTCACCAGCCCCTTTTCGCTTATTCAGTCAGTTTACTTGCTTTTAGCATCATTATAAAATTAACAAAACCTTAATAGAAGAAGTCAAGAAACTCATTATACAAAAGAGTTTCTAACGTGTGAATGAACAGTAATTATACACAATATTTATAGAAAATTAGTGTCCTTAAAGTTTTTATTCTGGCAAAAATAGCACTTTTTTGCATAATTATTATTTTTTCACAACAAAATGCACACAAATACATTTATTGACTTTTATCTTAGAATTTCCACTTTATGATCAACATTAAATTATCAATTCAAATTTATTAAAATTATTACAACTATTCATTGTCTTTAAAGTTTTTACATGCACTGTATTTATATTCGTACATTACTAATTGTTAGAATATCGTAATTTAAATATTCAAATAAACTTGAATAATTTAATACATGTGTGCATTTTTGAAGCATGAAGTATATCTCCTATAGTACTTAGAGTGACTGTATCTGCTCTTTTAAAATGTTCAGGTAAATTTCAGGAAATTATTCATTACAAAATATATTTTATTGTAAACTGTTTACTAATGCTAACAAAACTAAATGCAGGAAAATGATGAAGTTATTTCCACGTATCCAGATTTCTCGTTATAAATCGATCGTTAAAAGGGTTCCAGGAAAACCATTCATGAGGAATTCCTCTTAAAGTGGGTAACAGGAATCAATGACAAGTTTTGCACTAACCAGAGAGTGAGGTTAGATGTTCCGGGAAAACTTGATGAGTGTTCCGAAGTTTCGAAATGTTATAGTTTAAATTGAAATAGTTTAAAACAACAATGTTACAATTTTTCCACTTGCAATAAATGAAGCATAAGAAATTTTAATGTTTATTTCTGCGAATAAAATTATAATTATATTAAAAATATGAACTCAAACAATATTCCTAAAATTAATTATATAAAACAAAGGATACAATTTTTTTCTATTTAATGTGTTATTAAGTTATTAAGAGGGTTCAGGGGTTGGAAATTTTTCAAAAAATCGATTTTTTTTATAATCTAGTTTGATTATTCAATTAATTCTTAACTCAATGCAAAAAACCGCATAAAAATATTAGTATTTTTAACGGAGTTATAAGCATTTATGTATCAATACTTACATAGCCGCATCCATATAATTTCAACTTTAAGTCGTGTTTTCTCAAAACTTGATTTTTGACGACTAACACCAAGATTTAAAAAAAACTATTTGATGGAATGGCTTTTTTTTTTTTTTTTTTTTTTTTTTTTTTTTTTTGCATGCATATAACATTATTATCTAGATTATGAATTAAGGCTATAACTACCACTTAATAAAAACATTATTAAAAAAAACTCTCAAAGTTGAAAATTTTAAAAAACCCTAAAAAAACAACTTTTTCCCATTAAAAATACTCAAAATATTAAACTATCTAAAATATATTAATTCATAATCTAGATAATGATGTTATATGCATGCAAAAAAAATTAAGCCATTCCATCAAACAGTTTTTTTTTAATCTTGGTGTTAATCATCTAAAATCAAGTTTTGAGAAAACGCGACTTAAAGCTGAAATTATATGGATGCGGCTATGAAAGTGTTGATACATAAATGCTTACAACTCCGTTAAAAATGCAAATATTTTTATGCGTTTTTTTCATTGAGTTAAGAATTAAATGAATAATCAAATTAGATCATAAAAAAATCGATTTTTTGAAAAGTTTTCAACCCTTGAGAACCCCCTTAAGGTAAAACTAAAAATTTCAATGATTCTCAAATTAAAAATATATTCAATCAAACAGGAGTTTCCTCATACACGTGTCAGACGAAGGTAATTATACTATTTTAAACATAAAACAAATTAATACCTTTTAATAATATACTTCTTCTAATCGCTAACAGTAAAAATAGTTTTATTCCCTGTTTGCATATTTCTACTCTATCCCAGTCATTTTCAAAACTAATAAATAAAAATATTCCACGACTGCACAGTCTACGATGTGCTGATTTAAAATGCCATCATTCAATTTCTCATGTTTACTCTTCCAGATTATTCACATTATTATTATTATTATTATTACTTACCCATCATACGTAGTATAGGGTAAATCTTGCAATCGTTTTAAAAATCGAAAACAAAATTGACAGATTTACACGTTTCACGCACCGAAAAATACCGAGATTCCGAAAAACGTATTTTTGGAGAGAAAAAATTGCCGTCCCTCTGTCTGTGTGTTTGTCTGTCTGTCTGTGTGTTTGTAAAAATTCTATCTCCCGAACAAATTGAGATAGAGACTTGAAATTTGGTGCGTACTTAGTATGTAATAATGGAAGGAAACCTATTTAATATTAGTAACCTCGATTATCAGGAACTTTTTTTTCAAACTCTCGAATTATTCGTTATGATGAATGGTACATAAAATTTTTTGAATATTTTTGTTTAAGGAATGATTGTAAAAGACAATAAAATAACACAATTTTGCATGGAAAACGAAGCCAATCGGATAATTAATTGTCGAGATATTTGTAATCCTATTTTCCACTCTCTTCGATTTTTCATGACCCTGTATTTCAATCTAATTTCAGTTCAAAAATATACTTTAATTGAATATGAGCCGCAATTCTTTACTACTTTAGTAGTTTGGCATTTTATATAGTTTTTAGAAATTGGCTCATCAGTACTTCATTAATAGAGCATTTCTATGTGTTAAAAATATTTAAATATACATTTAAATTTTATTTTTGAATTGCGATACATTTTATAAATAGTTTTCACATGTTTTATTTTCATATATTATAGTATGCATATCCATGATGGGTAAGTATGACGGTGGGCCACCAACGACTAGTCTTATTTGGATAATTATTTCTCTATTTGTAACAATTGAACATCCTTAAGTCGAGCCGAATTGCTGGTAAGTTAAATGATGCTGCATCAATACATATGGAATTTTTGCGTATTACAGTCTCTATGATTTGTCTTGTAATGAATTGATAGTACAGACTGGATGGAAAAATGATCATATTTCAATCGAAATTTATTTTGATGTCATCTTACAATTGCAGTTATTTTAGGCAGATTTTGTAAGAAATACACGTGTTACATTAAACACGGCCGAAAATTCTTTAACGATAACAAAAACAAAAGAATGGTGAATGTCCAGAAACATTTGCTCACGCGAATTTCGAATTCTTTCCCTTTACAATATTTGGTACACCCAATCAAAATTATCAAGTGGACAGAGGTCATTTGCACATTCGTATCTTTTGGAGCAATTGCGCTTCTTCTTCGCTGTAGCGTTCTGACAAACAAATTTTAAAAAAAGCTAACTGGCTGGAAAATTTTGACTGCCACTGCACATATATATATAGTATTTTTATGGACACGGTATCCATAATAACGGCACAGATATCTTCCAAATTAATACAAATATTCAAGGATCCGAAAATCTCTATCAAGTTCGTGAATGACAAAATAGGACCAAGGGGAAGGAAATAGGGAGAGTTTTTTTTTGTGAAAGCAGAAAAAAACCTATAACTTCTGAATTATCAATACATATAAAATCAGTTTAAAAGTACTTCTATGGCAGATTTCTGATATCATTAAAAATGGCTTCAAGGGGAGAAAAAGGGAAGTTTTAAGAAGAAAAAGATTCATAACTTTGTCAATTCTTATGTTTTCAAATCCACTTAAATTTATTATAAACCTTATTAATCTTAATTACAACTTTCATAGAGACATGTTTTCGATAGAACCATCTCTTAAAAAATTATAGGGATTGAAGAAAAAATTATTGTCACTCAACAGGACTGTTAACTGTCTATTACAAATAAAACTGTCTATTATAAAAAAAAAATGAAGTTAAAAATTCGTTACAAGCGATCAGATATAATTGTTAAACTGGATTTTATCTCTAATCTTGATTTAGCTTTTATTGGTGAAGTGAATAATAATAATATCATGCGAATAAAATCAATGTTGTTTGTTGTTGTTGTTTTTGTTTGTTTTCAAATGTTACATTTTTTGTAATTCTGATCTTAACTGTTGAAATTAGCTCAATTTCGTACGTTTTAAAAATATTCATGATGTTTAAAATATTAAATATAATTTTAAGCTTACTTTTGGATGTTAAAAAAAATGAATTGTTACTGATTTTTTTATTCTTATTATAGTTAAAACGAGGGCTGTTTTTTTAAGTAAGGACCGTTTAAAAATAAAAAATAAACGTAAAAAAACATTTCAAAAACTAAATTTATTTTCAGATTCTACACACTTTTCTCTATTTTTCAACATGTCTGCCAATTTTGTTTAATCATTTATCATACCTTGCAACTAGATTTTGAATGCCTACATCATGCAAACTTGCCGCTTGCTCCAATAACCAAGAGGAAGATCCCAAACCCTGCGAAAACTACGCAGAACGATTCAAAACAAAAGACACAAAATACTGATAGAGAGAATTTTACTACTTCATGACAATGTAATTCACCTCACACTGTAACTCAGACCCGATCTTTAAAGCCCAAACACACTGGGTGAGTTCTTGAATTTCGGTGTCGGCTCGCTTGTTGTATCGACGCGGTATTTTTGATCGTAATGAGTTTTGCAGGAAAAAATTGGTTGTCCGGCAAAAAAAAAAAAAAAAAAAAAAAAAAACCTTTTTGTCAAGTAGAGTGGATTGCTTATCTCCCGAGTCTTTTGTTATTTCTCCTCGTTTCTATTATGAAGAAACTGTAATTGGAACCTATACAAAAGACTTCCTCACTTTTTTTAAGAATTCAGTTTAAGATAAGAGTATTGCAGTCTTAACTGAGCCTTTTTGGACTCTTTTGGCTGGAAAATTTTTCCTCCCTCCACTCCCTACAGCCCTCCTTGCACCACGCGTTTTCCGTTTTTCTGCAATCTCAAACATCATGTCGACGGCAATCACTATAACGAAGACGGGCTGTGGTTTCTTGGTTATCGGAGCAGACAACGAGTTTCAACGAAGAGAGTATTCAAAATCTAATTGTAAGGTATGATAAGTGTTTAACAAACTTGGCAGTTAATGTTAAAAAATTTAGAAATGTATGTGGAATCTGAAAATAAATTTGGTTTTTGAACATTTTCTTTCGTTTGGTTTTTATTTTCAAACGGCCCTTACTTATAAAACAGCCCTCGTAATAAACTACGCAAGACTCCAGTAATAAAGCAGAATATTTTCTGTTGTGAAAAAGTTTAATTATAGAAATAATTAAAACATTCTTTTTTATGCTGGAAGATCTGATCTGAAACCCCTGTGAGATGTCAAAAATCCGTCAGAAATCCGATGTTTAGATGCTCGACTTATGGAAATCTAGCTGCACATCTCTTTGTGAATCAAGGAACCTGCTGTTATTTAATCAAATAATGTAATATCATTTTCATGATTTGATCTTTAAATTCCTATACATAACATTCTTTAAAAAAATAATAAATCTTTAAATACATTATTATTATTATTATTATATTTCACACACAATACAAGTAAATGCAATAAACTCATTTTATCTCTGAATTTTTGAATTATTCTCTTGGACAAAATTTATTTATTTATGCAGGAATTTCTTTTAAAAATGCAAACATAATAATAGTAGTTATTCTGAACAATATTCGAATCGTTTTATTTATTCGTCTTACATCCATTAAAATTTGAAATACGGAAAATGTTTTGTTTACATTTCAACCCTTCGCTTCGACAAAGTACATTTAATATTTATTAATCCATATACTTTTCAATATAATACGTTCAGAAACAAACAAAATATTTTCAACAGTTCATCATGACAAACTATGCAGCATTCTATATGATAAAGACAATACATTTGTTTAGCATGAAAATGATGTGAACAAAGCATTTATTTCTAAAGTTGCTTCAACTGTAAAAGAATTATGATGCATAAAAATTACGATGCATTATACATAAATATTAATTTTAAAGAATTCTTGTATTGTTATTTGAATAATACTCTCAGATTAAAATGCGTAAAACTACTTAACAATGCAGTATTTTCTGTTGTAGGTAAATGCTTATAAGTTTTTGGAAAATGTTTGTGTATATTCTGTATACACGCAGACATTAAATATTCAAAGAGGTATTTGATGTTATTTATTTTTAAATGAAATATAAATATTGATTACCGTACAAATTTATTTATTTCCAAAGCTACAAAACAACTTACATCAAAAGTTTTTTAAAAAATAATATATCTTACATTTACAAAAGAAATCTTCAGAAAATATAAATTGTTTTTGGTTGCTTTATGTAAAGTTACAGGTGATGCTTTAAATGAGGATGTTAAAACACCCACGGCAATCAATGTTTAGATGTTATTGTGCAGTATCTATATTACATATTTCTTAAAAAATGCTCTACGTAGTATTTGTATTTTTTTTTCAGGTAACACTATAGAAATCGAATGCATTTCTGTTTATGAGCATTGAGAGATTGAAAAGCATTTTAATAGCAGCTAGCTTAGAAATTTTCTATAATTTCGTTGAAGTACGCCACAGCTTGTTATTCCTCCATTAAATAATGCGTTTAACATTACTATTTTTTTTTTCAGGCCTCATCCTTATTTTAAATTAATTTCCGTATAATGCACTGTAAAAAAAAAAAAAATAAAAAAAAAATAAAATCCTGTAAAGTCAGGGGTGAAAAAATTAGGCGCCAGCTGGCAGTCTTGCATCACAAAATTTTATGCGGCATTTTTCGTCTATGTTGTCTAAATTCTTTGTAAGAGTGCTAAAAAATCTTAAACTAAGAAAACTGATAAATTTTAGTGGTAAGAGACGCCCAATGGTAACTAGATTTTTACATCCCTGTATAAAATTACTAACATTTTTCTAGGAAACTGGGAGTGTGGGGGGGGGACATGATTTGGGGTACGTTTTTATTATATTAAACTACTTCACATTTTATGAAATTAATATGCGTTTCTAGTATTTACTTAAAGTTATTTCCTGCATAATAGAAAGCAGACAGTATTTACAGGGACCACAAATGATTTCGAATACAATACTGTTTCCTAAATGCTGTTTACAATTACACCAAAATCTAAATTAATTTTTTTAAACTTCGTTATATTATGAACGCATTTCATTTGCTACATTTGATGTGCAATTTCCACTTGTTTTTTTTAGCTCACAGGCTATCATAGCCTGGGAGCTTATGTGCCCGCCCGTTCTGTATGTACGTTCGTGCGTAACGCGTTAACTCATGATAAAAATATCGGATCCACTTGAAATTTTGTATATAGGTATATCCTGATAAGGCGCTTCCCTGATTAGTTTTTGGTTTTCATTCGAAATGTATAAGAGGGGTAACGGGGGGCTCATGCTCCTCCCCTTAATTGATTTAATGGGTTTTTCATGCAGAATTAACAGTTTTCGTTCAAAAATTTGATATAGGATCATTTTGATGAAGCAATTTCGTGACTATTATTAGGTGTTCATTGAATAAGTATAAACAGGGGGAATGGGGGTTCTAATGCCCCTCCCCTTAATTGATACAAAAGGGTTTTTCAAGCAAAATTGTCAGATTTCGTTCAAATCTCTGAATAGTTTTGGAAGTTTAATGGTTAAGTATAAAAGAGGGGGATATCTCCTCTTAAATTATATAAATGTTAAATGGGTTTTTATTAAGAATTATCCGATTTGCTCTGAATTTTTGATATAGATTTTTTTATGATAAAGCATGTTCTTGATAGTTTAGGAGGTTTAATGATTAAGTATAAAAAAGAGGAAAGGAGAGAGCTGTTTCCCTTTCTTAATTTTTTTCCAACGGAATTAACCCTTGAAAATATAAGGCTGTAATGTACAATTAGTATGCGTAGCCTGTGAGCTCAATGCCATCAGTATAACTGGGCAATGTTCTTTTTTATTTAAATCTATATTGCATGTAAACAAAATTTTCTTGTAGCAGACGATAATTTATACTTACAGATAATGTAAATGCTAGGAAAAGAAAATCAGGTTTTTCACACAATAACAATGCTATTTACCCTAAAGTTAAACAGCGCCCATCCATACTCTCTATATGAAAGAGAAATTTTTAAAGTTTAGGGCTTTTTTATTGTTATCCGTATATAAATAGTACTTCACAGCTAATTTTAAAATGTCAATTAGAAGTGCATGGTATTCCAAACTGATATGTACGAGATTTTTTTCTGCTGTTATTGATGGACGTAAAGGAGCAAATTGTGCATGTTTATACATTATGCAATTGAAAAATACTTCAGACTTTTTTTTCTCTGAATATACATATTAAACTAAATTTTCCAAAATTTTGCTTATATTTTCAAAATTAACTAGCTACATATTAATTGGATATTCAGAATTCTTTACACATGTACATGTTTCATCAAAATATCACTCAGCATCCATCTTTTATAAGACACACCCTAAATCTCTCAAATTATCTTCCTTAAAAGTTTGCTTTCCATCTACCCTTTTATAGCTTCGGGTGGTAATGCAGGGAATAAAATTTGGAAACAGCTTTGTTAAAAGCAATTATCTCTTTACATGTAATCTATAAAACTTTTATGCATTCTATTTCGTTCTATGCAAACACTTGCTAATATGTCTTGAAATAAATCTGGCACGGTAAAATATTCAGGAAATATATTTTAAACAGAGTTTAATCTAAACTGTAATGTGGTACTATTTATGGCAAAATTGCTGAATTAGAATTGAATCGATTGTAAACATTATAAGATATAATTGCATTCTGTAACCAAATTACATCGGATGACGTATCGCTGTTATTTACTGCTGTTCTGGGATATTTCTGCATATCGAGTATTGCCGTAATTAGGATTCTGTGAAATATGCTATTAGCATATAATTTCATTCGAGAATCCTCTAAATAATACATAGTTTAACAACTAAAAAAAATTATAAAGTTAACTGCAGAAAAAATTATCTAATCCAATTCCCTTCCGTGCTCTCTTTTGAGGTTTTATGTATTTTTTAAAGCTTTAAAGTATCTAATTTTGGTATTAACTATATTTTGAGTTTAACGACTTCGAAGACTGTCAGATTTATGTATTTTTATCTTTACATATTTTCCATATGAGATATTGTATAATGAGCAGAAATATGAATTTACCTCTTGACTACACTCCAAAAAAATAAATCTGTAAATTAGTCCTTTTACAGGTACGTATGTGTAAATTTTTAAAATTACACCTTTGTTAGAAAATTTACACTATTGTCGTTAACATTTTCCGAGCATTTGTGTGTTTAATAAGTTGTGTAATTCATTTACTCTTCAAAAACACAAATACTGTGTAAATAATAGAAAATGCTACGGATTTACTAAAATTGAGATTACATTATAAATTAATCTAATCTATAAATTATGCATATAACACAAATATCTGTGTATTTTGCATATTACACCAAAATATATGTAAGAATAGCGCAAAAGAATACTACAAATTATTATGTGTAACATTATTTCGAAGAAAAATGTGAAAGAACAGAATATTATATAGAAATATGTGTACTTACGAGCATATGAACACGATCGGTAAATATTCATACTTGAAAACTTGACTTGATTATGACATTCATAAATACATTATATTTTTTAAATTAGCTAGTTACATATTAATTGGATATTTCAAAATGTTTACTCATATGTATGTATCATCAAAATTTCACTCACCATTCATCTCTTAAAAGACACGCCCTTAAATCTTTCAAATTATATTCCTTAAAATCTCGCTTTCCATCTATCCTTGTATAGCTTCTGGTGGTAACGCAGGGAATAAAAGTTGGGAACAGCTTTGTTAAAAAAAACAATTATCTCTTTAGACGGAATCTATAATCTTTTTATGCATTCTATATCGTTGCATGTAAACACTTGCTCGAAACAATATTTCTTGAAATAAGTCTGGCACAGTAAAACATTCATATATTTTAAACAGAATTTAATCTAAATTGTAATCTGGTATTATTTATAGCATTATTGCTGAATTGAAATTGAATTCTATTGTAAATGTTATGTGTGATAATTGCATTTTGTAACCGATTTACACCGGATTATGTATCGCTGCTGTTTACCGCTGCTCTCGAATATCCCTGCATATCAATTATTGCCGTAATTAGGATCCTGTGAAATACGCTATTAACATTTCATTTGATTGGAGTATCCTCTAAATAATCTTTTTACATATATATAATTAAGAAATTATCTTTTTACATGGAATCTACAAACTTTTATGCATTTTATATCATTCTATGCAAATCCTTGCTCAAAACAATATTTCTTGAAATAAATCTGGCACAGTAAATCTATATATGTATAAAATAGTTTGTCCTGACTGACTGATAGTCAACATGCAGCCCAAAAAACTGTACCTAAATGCATGAAAATTTGGGAGAAAATATTTCTTGTGGCGTAATCATGCACTAAGACGGGATTTTTGAAAAATCCTCACCTAAGGGGTGGAAGTCAAACATAGGGGTCGAAAATAAAAGAACATATTGCTGTATCTCAGCAGTTTTTATCGTAAGAGCGTGAAATTCCAGGAAAAATCTTCTAAAAATATAAATAAACACGTATTTTACAAATTCTCTTCTAAGGGGGTTAGAAGGGGAGCGTCGAACATTTTAGAACAGAGTTTAATCTAAACCGTAATCATGTGTTATTTATGGCATTATTGCTAAATTGGAATCGAATTCTCTTGTAAATAGTATGTGAGATAATTGCATTCTGTAACCAATTTAGATCGCTGCTGTTTACTGCTGCTCTGGGATATTCCTGCATATCAATTATTGCCCTAATTAGGATTCTGTGAAATATGCTATTAGAATATTATTTGATTCAAGTATCCTCTAAATAATACATAGTTTAATAACAAAAAAAATAGAAAAATAACTGTATAAACATTTTTTTTTTAATCCAGTTCTCCTTAGTGGTCTCTTTTGAAGTTTTATGTAGTTTATTAAAGTTTTATAGTATCTAATTTTGGTATTATTAGTATTTTGAGTTTAACTATCTCAAAGACAGTCAGATTGATGTATTTATATATATACATGCTTTTCATATGCGATATTGCAGAGTGAAAAAAATATATCGATTGATCTCTTGACTACACTCTAAAAAGTAAATGTGCAAATTAGTCACTTTACACATACGTATGTATAAATTTGTAAAATTACCCCTTTGTTAGAATATATATACTGGTGTCCTTAGTATTTTGCTTGCATTTATGTGCTTAATAAAATGTGTAATTCGTTTTCTCTTCAAAAACACAAATACTGTATAAATAATAGAAAATGCTACGGATTTACTCGAATTGAGATTACATTAACAAATATTAATCTAATTTACAAATTATGCATATAACACAAATATCTGCGTATTTTGCATATTACACCAAAATTTGTGTAAGAAAAGACATATTCCTAAGAACAGAATACTACAAATTATTATGTGTAACATTATTTCGAAGAAAATGTGAAAGAACAGTATATTATATAGAAATATGGGAACTTACGAGTATATGAACACGATCGGTAAATATTCATACTTGAAAATTTGACTTGTGTATGACATTCATAAATACGTTATATTTTTAAAATTTGCTAATTACATATTAATTGAATATTTCAAAATTCTTTACTTATATGTATGTTTCATCAAAATTTCATTCAACATTCATCTTTTAAAAAACACGCCCTTAAATCTCTCAAATTATATTCCTTAAAACTTCGCTTCCCATCTATCCTTTTATAGATTCTGGTGGCAACGCAGGGAATAAAAGTTGAGAACAGCTTTGTTAAAAGCAATTATCTCGTTACATGGAATCTATAAAACTTTTATACTTTCTATGTCGTTCTATGGAAACGCTTGGTCGAAACAATATTTCTTGAAATAAATTTGGCATAGTAAATTATTCATCAAATATAGTTTAAACAGAGTTTAATCTAAACTGTAATCTGGTGTTATTTATGGCATTATTGCTGAATGTAATCGAATTCTCTTGTAAATATTATGTGAGGTAATTGCATTCTGTAACCAATTTACATCGGATGATGTATCGCTGCTGCTTACTGCTGCTCTGGGATATCCTTGCATATCGATTATTGCAGTAATTAGGATTCTGTGAAATATCCTATTAGCATATCATTTGATTCGACTATCCTCTAAATAATACATAGTTTAACAACAATAAAAATTACAAAAACAATTTTTTAATCGAATTCCCTTCCATGGACTCTTTTGAGAGTTTATATACTTTTTAAAGCTTTGTGGTTTCCAATTTAGATGTTAACTATATTTTCAGTTTTAATATCTCGAAGACGGTCATATTTATGCATTTTTATATGTACAGTAATCCCTTAGTATTCGCGAAATAAAAAATGTGGAACATTTTAACATTCGCGAATATTGAACTGGTTATTCGCGAATTTTGTTTTACAAAAAACATTTTTCTTTTTTACAAAGTAAAATCACTTTGTTTTTCCAATTCTAAGAACTACATGACACTGGACAATTACCTACTATATGTCCTATTGTATTACTGCATGATCTATTGTATTACTGTATGGGTTAAGTTACGAGAACTTTGTTTTGTTGAGAGAAAATATAGATAAGTAATTCATTTTTTTTTTTTAGATTTTTTTTTTCATTTAAATTTGAAATTTTCTAAATTTTCAAACTTATAGTGCAGGTGAAATATATTCTAAAAATTTTAAAACATCAACAACAATTTGTTGAAAAGTAATCGAATGCAATTATTCACTGAAAAGGAATTTTAAATTTAAAGTAGAAATCAAGGCCGCAACTTTTCCTTTCATGGAAATTTTATAAGCTAAAAATCCGTTTTATCAAACAATAGCGCATCACTAACAGGGAGGCAAGTGCTGCGCAATAAATAGCTGATTTTAATTGTTAAAATTCAATGGTATTCTTTTTAATTAGACGAGAAATACTTTAAAATGTTAGTGGTACAAATCGGTCTTTATTGTTGCAGCGCTTGCATCCCTGCACAAAGTTTTTTTCTACCAAACACTAGCAAATAAATTTTGTACTATGTTTTTATGTTATTCAAATTTAGTTAAAGCATGTGCTTTTAATGTGTAATGCTTACTAAATATACTTTTTAAATTTAAATTGTTCTTTTCCATTAAAAAAATCTTAAAACCTAATCCCCTTTTATGCATGCCTCAACATTCGCGATTTTGACATTCGCGAATGTTCTGGGAAACCTAACCTTTGCGAATATTAAGGGATTACTGTACATGTTTTTCAAATGAGAGATTGCAAAATAACAAAAATATCAGTTGACTTCTTTACTAAACTCAAAAATATAAATGTGCAAATTAGCCACTTTTACACATATGTATGTGTAAATTTGTAAAATTACATCTTTGTTATAAAATTTATACTCTTCTCGTTAACATTTTACCTGCATTTATGTGCGTTTGTTTGCTTAATGAAGTTTGTAATTCGTTATCTCTTCAAAAAACACAATTGTATAAATAATAGAAAATGTTACGGATTTACTCGAATTGAGATTACATTAATAATATACATTCAGATAATCAATCTAATCTACAAATTTTGCATAGTACACAAATATCTGTGCAAGAATAGATCTATACTCAAGAACAGAATATTAGAAATTATTACGTGTAGAATTATTTCGCAGAAAATTGTGAAAGAACAGAACATTATAGAGAAGTATGTGTTCTTACGAGTATATGAATAAGATCGATTAATATCCATACTTGAAAACTTTGCTTTTATAACAGTTGCTAAATGGTCAATTTACAAAACGCTTTACGCTTGTAAAGTCGCAGCTCCTGAGTTTATATCCCGTTTCGTTCACTTTAGATTAATTTTAGTAAATAATTTCTCCTCTAGATACGTTTTCAAGTAAGATGTGTCCTTGGAAACTTGTGACTGAAATTGATAAAAGACAAAATACAGAAATAAAACCTGTAACACAATTTTGGTGTTTATGATATTTAATTTAACTGAGTATTTATACATATTATACAAATTGTATGCATAACTTAAGATTATATTATTTAAGGCTTGAAAATAACGTTAACAGGAAAAGATGTACAACAAATTTAATTTCAAACAATCTTGTTTTTTTTTTTTTTTTTTTTTTTTTTTGTAAATTAAGATTACACTACTTTGTGATCAAAAAACAAATCTGCTCTAAAAAGAACAAATACATGCATTTTCTTCGTGCTAATTTGTTTTGTGAAGATAAAAGTATTTAGTTTAACATTTACATCATACATTTATAGGTTATGCACAATGTACGTAAAATCCTTTTTAACGCTTCGTTCATCTGACAAAATCCTGTTCAATTATTTTAACACAATCAAACTAATTGGTAAACTTACCATATGAATTGAATACTTCAAATTGATCGAAAAATTGCCCAGGCCGGGAATCGAACAAAGATCCTTGATTCACAAGGCCCTATACTTTACCGTTCAAGCTAACTGGGCAACTATCGGCGGGCATTTTTCGTTCAGATAACCTTATTTTTCAAAACATCTGGCCTGTCAATTAAAGAACTTGACAGAACAAACCGCAGGTAAAGCTTAGTTTTTTTCTCATTTGTTCTTGTTTCTTTATTATAATGCTAATTTACTGTAAGAAAGCATTAATACACATTGTAAAGCTATCCAAACTGAAATTAAACCAGTAAACTTAGATCTCTAGAAAAGTATTTTGTTGAAAATTGAACTAATAAAAAGGGACCGAAATTTCTTTTACTTTCTCCTTTACATTTGGAAATGAGACTTCAACATACAAGATTGGTGTACTTTAGTAAATGGGTTTCGGGAGTTTAAAAGTAAGGAAATGTTAGATTCTATTTCATCACTACCTTTAAAGCCATTAACCAGACATCTTGAAATTGTCAAAGGCATTCACATATTTCTCTTTAAAATTTAAATTATATTCTTCATGTACTGATCTGAAAGAAAAAAATATGTTTTATTGTTTCACCTAATAATCACGCTTCATATATGGATTTTGTTTCAATTTTGCTTTCATTGTTAATCAGCTGATTAAGTAGATTTTTTTCAATTCTTTATAAATTAATGTTAAAAATCATTAATACTCAACTGCACTAAGACTCAAAAAATATATATAAATATATATTACGTTATGCGAAATGGAATTTTTATTTATTTGTTATTATTTTCTATCTTTACAGGAAGAAAGTATTGAATTTGTGAAATTTTAGGGATCACAGAACCCGAAAAACTTGCTTTTACAAAATGTCTGTCAGTCTGTTTGGCTGTATGTATATGAAACAAACTTTGTAGGCGCCTTATCTCAAAACTAATGAACGAAATTCAATAAAACTTTATATTCTGTTAGTTCCTGATATAATCTGGTTCTGATTACATTTTAGTGCAAATCGCCCGATAGATTGCGCTGCTATGCTGCCTTTTTTACTATTCATGCAACAGCTATATATCAAAAACTAATAGACAGTGTTTTTTTTTTTTTTTTTTTTTTTTTTTTTTTTTTAGTTCAGTTTTCATTAGTCCTTGATATAGTATGGTGCTGATTACTTTTTCGTGTAAATCGCTCAATACGTCGCGCTGCTATGCGACATTATTCCCAATTATCACAATAGCTCTATTTCAAAAATGCGCGAATTTTCATCAAACTTCAGATTCAGTAAGTCCCTAATATAAATTAGTGCGTTTCAGTTTTTGGAGTAAATCACTCAAAAGGTGCCGCTTCTGTCTAGATTATTTTACGATTTCCGTAATGATTCTACCTCAAAAACTAATGTATGGATTTTCATGAATCTTCAGATTCCATTCGAAGTTGAGAAAAGTTGTTGCTGATTATATCTTGGTTTTAATCATCTAATAAGTGATGCTGCTATGCTTCAGTTTTCAGAAAGTATTAACATATATTAGGTAGAAGATAGTTTTGGTTTGTCACATCCGACTAGTTTGTGTATTCAGTGATTGTAAATTCCTTGTTTTCATGATACTCAATTTCAATTTCTTAAAAAATATTATCACTAATTTTTTCAGGTTTATTTTTAAAAAAAATTCACTTTTTTTCCAACAACTGGCATGCGAATTACATTTTCACAATTATTTTTCCTTCTTCTTTCTTTTTCTTCTTATTTTTTAAACATTTGGTTGTTGTTCTCGATTTAGAGATATCTGAGGCATATTTGAATTCTTGTGATGTCCGCATTTTATTCATTTTCTGATTGATCCATGATTAATGTACGGTAACCTGGAACTACTACACCTACTATAGAAATCTGCTACTTGGGAATAAAATCAAATTATCACAGTTGTCAACTCACGTCTCATCGGTCTTAAATCGTAATGAATCCTGTTACGGTAATTGTTGTCCTCATCGTGATATCGCTACAGAAAAATCAATAGTGCTCCTTGCGTTTGGTTTGGTTTTCAGTTAAAAGGCCCTTCGGCCCACACCTGGCGCATAATATCTGTAACAAAAAATGTTTTGTGATTATTTCATGCATTGCTGATCTTTTCTGTACTTTTATGCCGCGATATCAAGATGAGGGCAAGGAAGATCATTATGGAGATAGGGCGTGTTTTGACAATTGTGAAATGCTATCCCATGCATCACACTTCTATGACACTGGATCACAAAAATATATACCTCGCTAATGACAAGTGCTGTAATTCTGATGGTTCTTTTTTGAGATATAGCTGAAACATTGCTGTATCTTTTTCAATAAATCTTTTAAGATAATATTGTTTTGTTTCTTTTTACGTACTCTAAGAAACTTACTTTTGGGTAACCCTAGAATAATATAATTGCTGTTGAATCATATCTTTTATGACTATTATAGAAAATATTTCATATGTAATAGCTTAAGTAGTAATACAGCCCGTAAAAAGTAAGTAACGTGCCCCTCTTGCAAAAAACGTCTTCCTTTAACAATGGTTCTGGATATAAATATAACACTATATATTTTTTTAATCAATGTGTGCCACTATTTAGAAAAACATTTTTCCGTGACACGATTATCTTAATTTTTTTCTAGAAGTATTACAGTAAAACGAATAGAATAAAAGATAATCGGCAATTCCTGTCGTGCTATCAGTGGGATCTATCTGTCATGAAAGCGCTAAAAGTATTCCTTTCGGGGTTATGTACACTGTAAAACATTTGTGTAACATTACTCAATAAAACTGGTGACAGCTTTGCTGCCTGTGTGATATTTTTTCACTTATCTAATGGTGTAATTTAAACATATGTTATTGGTGTAACATTACATATTAGTGTAATATTACACTGGTTATCATGATTAATCGTTATTCCACCATAAAGTTGGTGATAGCTTGGCTGCCACCAACTTTAGGGGGTAACATTACACAAATGTTTTAAATATTTTCTGATAATGTAATGAAATATTTGTTTCTTTCTAAGTATGTTTCATATGCTTTTAATGAAAGTAGGAAAAGAAAAATATAAATCATGTTATTATTTCAGTTTTTTTAAATAAAAAAACCCCTCACTCTATACACCATTAATCATTTTTTCTTTATTTTATTGATTTTTAGTATGTATAAATTTGAAAATTCAAGAAAAAATTTAATAAGCTAAAAAAATTTCATATAATGTAAATATTGAAAACAGGTATTTATGAAGCTTATATATAATAATTATTACTTCATTTAAATGTTTTTTTCCTACAAAAAAACATTAAATGCATCTGAAAAAATTATCTTAATTGAAATTAAACTTGTGAACTGAAATCTTAGAAAAGCATTCCACTGGAAATTGAACTAATAAAAGTACGTAAAATTTCTTTTATTTTCTCGTTTACACTTGGAAACGAACTTCAAATTGCAAGTCTGGTGTACTTTACTAAATAGATTTTGGAAGTTTTAAAGTAAGAAAACATTAGATTTTATTTCAAGTCTCCATTCAAAGCCATTACCACACATCTTAGAATTGTCGGTAACACTCAAATGTTTCTCTTTAAAAACTTGTGTTATTTTCTTCTTTTATTAAGTATTTCATTTGCTTCGAGACGAATTATTAAGTTTTTTAATGAAACATTGTTTAGTGATGTTGTTTTTACTTTGCTTTTCATATGAAATCCTTAATTACATACATAACTTCGTTTCACTTAATTAGCGTTAAGATATATTAACACTTTAATACTATACTTGGGAATTGCTGATTTTTTTTAAAAAATCGTCTTATTCCTTTTTTTTCTTTAATTTAGAAGAAATAAACAAAAATAATCTTTTCTTTCTTTCTATATCATGTTTGTTTTTATTATTATTTTTTGTTGTTGTTGTTGTTTTGTTTTCATGATTATTATTTTCAGTTTTTTTATGGTTTATTTTTATTAGAGAGAAACATAATCATGAAAAAAGCTTTTGATGCATTTGGTTTTATAATAATTTATAAAAAAAAGTGCTTTATAAAAAGTTTGCATTCGGTGTAAAATCACTAAAATACGCTTTCCCTCTTAACCCTTTACTGCACGGTATGCCATATATGGAACATACCGATAAAATCCTTCTAATTTCCTAAGGATCTTAAATTTTTGTTATCTGAGTTTTTGACATATCTAGGACATTTAAACAAAGAGCTGTGTACCAGTTTTTCACATTTCACGGCAGTGCCTCATTAACTATTAAAGTTTTATATCAAAACAAATTTTCCAATCTGCATCTTATAGAACAGTAGAATTTGCTTCAATTTTTTCACCCAGAAATATTAAAAGCATTGCAGGATAAAATTTTAGACATTCGAGAATATCACATATTTGTAATTAAGATTGCTTAAAAGGAAAAAAATTCAGTAGATCAGCTTGAAATCTTGTTTTTGTGTTTGTGCCAGATATGGAACATAGAGCATAAAGCTCACAAAACATTCTAATGAAAAATGGTGTGCAAAGGGATAATACAAGATTAAATCAATGTAATATTATTTGCATTTGATAATGATGATCGATCTTTGGCAGTTTCTGATGACAGAAGGGAAGATTCAACATATATTCCAGCTAAAAATAGAACTGAAATTGCTATTTCATCATATGAATCAGACGTTGATTTCACAATAACAAAAAATGTGATCCAAGAAATGGATTCAGTTTTCACATCAAATGTTAAAGCAATTTTAAATTACACTAAATGTACTATATAAAAGTAAAAATCAACAAGCAGAATTCAACAATATTGAAGTTGGACGTTGTTATGTGCCGAAATTGTGTGTGTGCGTGGCGGGGGGGAGGATGGAATTTCTAAACTAAACAAATTTTCAAATTTTCTGTGTAGTACTTGTAAATGTTCTTGATGAATGCCGCCCGCCCCTTGGACACTTTGAATTGAACACTGGATTATATAATGAGAAGCATAAATTTATCAATTTAGAGAAAGATTGTTTATTCTTTCAGAAGCTGCAGATATCCCTGCTGGATCTAGTGTTTATAGAAAAAAGTCACAAAGGAAAGACAAATTCCTAAGGCACAAATAAAATATAGAGAATGTAACTCCTTAAGTGCTGAAATTATGGCTCTGGAGACTCCCTGTCATCCCCCCCCCCTTGTTTTAACCCTGAACGTTTGAAACTTATTTCAGAAGCGACACGTAGATACACAAACAAAAGGAGCTTTCTCAACCTTTACAAGTTTCCATTACGGATATTACTTGAGTGATGTTTTAGGTAACCAAACAGTTAAAAATACAATGTCTGTCAAAGAATTTTTTAAAAAATCAGACAATTTTCACATTTTAATGACAATACTAAATAAATTCCGAAATATATGAAAGGCTATGATAGACTTTTTGAATTAAGGTCTCTAATAGAGTGTATCAGTGTATCAATGGGATACATTATATACCACCTGATTTGAATCAAGTTTCGCAGCAGAAGCTTTTAATGAAATTTTATATTTCTAACTTTGGAGAAAAAAAAAGTTTCAAAATTGATTTCTTTATTTTAAAATATTTTTTTTTTAGAATATTCCAGTGTGACTTCAACATTGCAGAAAAACAATTGCTTGCCCCACAAAAGGTTAAATACCTGCAATAAAGTTTTAGTACGTATTATGCTCTTTTTGTATACATAATACACCAGTATTGTGAACTTCATGCCACATTTGATACAAAAATGTAAATATCTCATTGTGTGCTTTGGGACACATATGGCACGTACCAGAAAAAGTCAGAATTTTTGAAGTCAGAAGTCAGAATTTTTGAATTATTTTTCCTGCATTCGCGACTTCATAAAGTAGTCAAGATATTTTTTTCATAAAGAAAAGGAAAATCGTGCAATGAAGGGTTAACGATTTCCCTCTTAAACCGTTCTGTAACGTAATTCTTTTGAGTGTCTGCGCAAACGAATTATAAATGCTTCACAATTCATCTTCAATACCGAACTTACCATGATAAGATTCAATAACATATTTGAAAAACATACAACTCAAAATGAGGTTAGATGAGGTACAATGACGCTTTCACCTTGCGTTAATTAGAGAATTATTAGAGGATTAAATCTTTGAGAGTTAGAGAATCATTAGAAATTTCAAATAAAAGAAATAGAGTATTAATGATGCTTTATCCTATAACATACCTCATATTTTGTTTAACATTTTAAAAATATCCAACTCCTCAGCCTAAAAATGAATCAATTTTTATGGACACCTCATCAAGTAATAGACTGGTCTTTTTCTTTTTTTGCGCAAGTATATAAATAGCACAATGAATGCGAGTTGTCAGCTAAATCATATCATTTGAAAAAGATCCCATCAGCGATTGAAAAATCTCAGGAATCTTTTTTTTCCCTTTTTATATAACATTTTAACATCATTGGCTTTTAAATTTTGAAAGACCAGTTCATTTTGTAACGGAAAATTTTAATAAAAATCCTTTTGCACCTTTCTAGTAAATATTTTATTTTTAGCTATTGTATAAAATATCTCAATTACATTCATGTCAATATGAGTCTATTTACATGAGTTAGAGTGCAAGAAGACAGGCAAACCGAACTTATAAACACAAGGTAGAACCCGTCAAATTTTGACAAAAGAAAATGTTTAAGAAGAAATTGTTTCATTGACTTATAATAAACCTACAAAATTTTTTATAGTAAAAAATGCAATTTATATTGGCAAGTCTAACCCTTAAACAAGCGATATTTAACGTCAAATTAACAAAAAACTATTTCTATAAAACTCAGTTGTAGAAGTTGTTAAAATTACATTTTAATCGTACATTAAGCAGTAAAAAATAATAAAGATCTGTTATTATGATTAAGTTATCAATTAAGGTTCTTATGCTAGTATTCCAAAATGAAATAAAGCAAAATTTTTTTAACTTTGACTCAATCATAGATTTTTTTCCCGTGAAATCTAAACCCGGCATCATTTTCACCATTTCAAAATTTACAAGTGCACATTTCATACTTGTATTCCACTTTTAAAAAAAATTGGCATTTTAATTTGATCATTTTGATTCAAAATTTTGAGCTAATACTACTCTCAATGCTATTAGCTGAAACAGATATTAAACTGCTGATATTCTTTTACGTATAAATAAAATTTTGTAAATGAAATCAAAATTCACCGGGTTTTATAATTTAAATATCAATTTTCCCAATGAAATGGCAACAGAAAGATACAGTAATAAATTTTTTTCCGTTTTTTCGTTTGCTGTTAATAGAAATGGAGTACTGTTGCCACGATTAGATAAACGGTATTAAAAACTACAATAATAATTAATATTTCAATGACAAATTAAGATAAGCTTTCAAGCAAATTGCATTTAAAAGTAAAAATTTTTCCCCTACATGATGGTGTAAAAATTGAAAATGTACGATATTTAGAAGTTTAAGCATATGTAGTAGCAAAAATTGCAATACCGAAATTTCAATTAAAATTTGAAAGTGTTGCCATTCGTAAAATGACGTATGCGTTACGCACAGATACGTTTGAATTTTATAATATAGATTTTTCAGCTTTGTTGGAAAGAGTTAAAAGTGAAATTTACCTATTTATTTCTAATATTATTATCTGCGGTTAAAACAATTTTTTCTAATCTTTAGACTGCTATTTTCTCCGTTTGATTTGAAATGAATCTTCGATATTACTCTGTGAAAACTGAGAAAAAACTGCCTTACTGTAGTAATTGTTTTTGCAAATCGAATATAACATTCATTGTCCCCCTGTATACCAGGCAGCCTTGTGTTGTACTTTTTGGACAAAATCGTTCAATGAACATCAAGAAAAGCATACATTTGTGAGGTTTACAGAAATTTTCTGAAATACAAGGAAACTTTTACTGACCAAAACGAAAATTCATAAAAAGTATATTACCCATTTTCGGGTTTCATCTTATTCCTACTTGAATACGGAACATCTAAAAAACGATTGGAAATCTTTATGCTACTATCCATTTGTTCTCCTATTAACGGGACTTAAATTAAAACTTTTCATTCTCAAAATGAATCTATTCGTTTCAGAAAAGGCATTTAATTGCCTTTTCCAAAATGGAACCTGTGAGATCTTTAAAAAGACTCCACAAAGATGTGTAAATGAAATTTTCAGGAATACACAGAATCACATGAATCAGGAATATCAGAAACACATTTTCCATAATTTCGAACATAGTTTCCAATAACCATCTCTAATATTCAAAAGTGATTATGACTTCCGTTTGTCTGTCCATTTTTCTGCGCTATCGTAAATATACTCCGGATTGATCTGTAATCTTTATGTGTTATTGTTGTTTACTATAACGCAATCACAGTTAAAGATGAAGTGTGTAACATTTATAGTTATTCTACAAGGTCAATCAAAGGTCTTCAGCTGCATTACGGTCATTGAGGAAAAATCGTTTTCTGTACATTCTAATAACGGCAAACCACTTAAAACATAATGAAATTATTATGCATTTCAGAGATACTTTTGTACAAGGTTTCTGTGGAATATGCGAATGAATATGCGATATACAAAAGAGTTCCGTTACATAATGGCCTATGGGATAAAAAATATTTGTATCGCCTTTTAATTATGCTTATTATATGAAATATAATGGAATTTGTGTACATTACTGGGGTTCAGTATAAAATGATTGATGTAGAATATTACCCGTACAACATTTATCGTTCCTTTGCAAGAATATATATAACAAAGCGGATATAGTAAGTACTCTCTTTAAGTGATAATTACTATAAGTGCATTTTCAGATATATAGTACCTGTACCCTATATGGACACCTTAAGGAAAATGTATTTTTTTCACCCCCATGTACAAGTCAGAGGACTCCAAAAATGTGTGTCCACTATCCTTGGACTATTGACTATCATTATTAAAATTAGCGACCTTGTAATTATTCTGATTTAATTTATATGATAAAAACAAAAAATGTTTACAAGTGTCCATATAAGGAACTACCTGTCCCTATTATGGACAGGTGTTTCCTTGTTGACTTCCTACACAGTGTGTATGGAAGAGCCACTTTTCCAAGGGATTTTAAAAAAGAGGGAATTTAAAAAAATGTATCTTAAAGTATTCGGAGGAGAAGAGGGGCAGTAAATATCTTCAGAACATGCAATTTCGAAAGGGGAGGATCATTCTCAGTTTTTACCCTTCGAAGACCCATGCAAAGCCTCTTAGTTACAATATTATGAAATAATATTGTTGGTTTTGCTTAGCTTTATAGCATCTGTCTGCGAATTTACATCTGTTATTACTCAGTCCTCACAGCATGGACAAATAGAAACTTTTTCACCATGGGCAGTAAGTCCCACATAATCCCCATGAACATATCTGCCACATGTGATGCATGGTCGCATGTTTGAAAAAGCATCAATACTGCAAAAGAAGCAGTACCAGCTCTCCTTTGTTGAAGAAGTCATACGATTAGTGCCTACGATTTCGCCAACAGATATCCTACTGGCGGGGGGGGGGCTTCTTTTTATTTTTCTGCAAGGGTTTTTTGGAGGAAGGTTTTGGGCGGATTGTTCAAATGGCATCTTGTTGAACAAAGATTTTACCACTTTGATGCCTTTTCAATCTATTGCTTGGCATCATTGAATTTTCTTCTTTCTTACAGTTGTAGTCGATGGGGACATAAGCTGTCCATACTGGGAACCGTTCGTAGTTTTTCTAAATCTAGTAACAAATGAATAAGGAAAATATTTTTAAGCAAACTATGCAATAGCAATCGAAAATATGTTTTAATAGCTTTCTAAAATACTCCACTTTTCAACATTTAATGTAATTTTACCATATATAATAAGAATTTAAACTTACGAGTAATTAAGATCAGCAAATCTCGAAACAACAGGTTTCCTCCTAAATGGCGAACAGCGCCCTTTTTTACACTTTCCAGCTCTTTTCAACTGCTTTTCTTCGCGAAAATGTTGAGCCATCTCTCGATTAAAATTAATACCTTTAAAAATATTAGGGGTGTCCATATTGAGAGCCCTGTCCATATAGGGTACAAATACCTTAGTATGCGTTTTTAAGTTTAACTAAAAATTTGCATAGTTCGAGGCGCACGTAAAAGTTATAAATTATCTACAAAACTGCACAAAAGAATCTGAGTACATTTTCATTGATTGAAAGAAATTGTTGAAGGTGAATTTTTAGCTGTTTCATGTTTTTCTCAAATTAATTAAATTTTAGCATACTGTGTAGTTTATATGCATATCTATATATCATAAATAGAGCTGTTCAAAAGAGTTTAGATTTTTTTCAGGCGGTAGACGGGAATTTCTGAAATTAAGTCCTGAAGTCTGTTAATCGTTTTCTAATCAATACCTTTAGTCAAATACATGATTTTTCAGTGCCGAAACTTAGGTCCCAACATTTCACTTCTGGTATTTTGGTGTCAAGGCATTTCGGTTCCTAACCACTTCGGTTCCTTCCCATTTCGGCCCTAAAGAATTTCGGTTCCTTCACATTTAGGTGCCCACTACTTTATAACTTCATATTTATTATCGTAGGCGCGCCAAAAATTGTATGGTTCAACATCATTTGGGGCCTTTTTATCAATCTCTCCTATTCCTTCTCAAATTTTACAAAAATCTGAGAATTTTAAACTTATAACTCATGATAAGGAAGTCACAGCCCGCTGAAATTTTGTGTGATTGACGAATGTGACACAATTTTACAGAGGAAATTGTCTTTAAAAAAAGACAGAACATAAGTTTTATTTATTTATTTATTTTATTATTATTAAGTATTTTATATATACTATAAACTACCTTAAAAACTTCTTTTTGATGGATTTCATTCATTTAGTTACGACTTTGAAATGATTATCAATTGATAATAACCAAAAACTGTTTTAATTTTTTTTCTTCCAGTTACATTAATAATAAATGCCTTCAATAATTCAATACATTTATAAATTATTATATGCAAATATTATCTCAAATCATTCCTAAATACCCCATCTTTAATTTATCACAATTGAGATAGATTTGTAGAGATTCTTGAAACAGAAGTACAAATATTTAATCATTTTTATTACTTTTATAATGCAATTTTGTATCTTATCAATTTGTTTTCATAAATTACTTCATTACTATAAACATAGGGAAAGCAATAGCGATTAGCTTCCTAGGCCTGCCGTAAAAAATATTTTGTTTTTAGAAAACTTTTTGAGTATAATTTTAATATACAATTTAAAAATATCAAGAACTGTTATTTAATTATATTTAAAAATCAAGAAGAATTAAATAACTAATAAATAAATTAATAAATAATATATATCCCAGGAATCCTTACCTTTTTTATTCATCCTAATGAAATTAAACATTATAGATAACGAAATTTTAAAAAGTTACATTTCCATTTACCCTGTAAATCTATTACGCAGTTCATGTAATTGGTAAAATAGTTATATAAACAACTGATAATCGAAATGATTTTGAATTTTTATTAATAAATACATTTAATAAACACAGTTTTGTTTGTGAGAATTTCGTTATTTAACAATGTATATCTTTTCTACAACAACACCTGCAAGGAACCGAAATGGCTACGGACCAAGTGGCATCGGGACCGAAACGTTAGGACCCAGTGTTCTCACTAACATTCGATTAACGTTAGTAATTTGGCTAATTAAAAATAAAAAACATTCGCCAAATGAAAAAAATATTAGCAAAATAGATTCGCCGTGTAGCATAAAAAAATTATCTTTACTCCTTTAATGTACCCCCTCTTTTTCAATACGTTCTAAAATAACCTATGTTTTTATAACTGCGACAACGATTGTTATTAATCTAATTTTAACTATCCGCTACAAATATATTAAAAATATTTATATATTATATATATATGTCGATATAGCGAGCCCATAGCAACAAGCTCGCTTCAGATGCATTTGGCCGACTCGACATCCGCCCCATATCAAAGTACAATATGTGTACGACCTTGTTACAGCCACGTGTGAATTAAATGTTGCATGGTTAGCACTTTCACACGAAAGGGCCTCAGCAACAAGTACAGAAGAGTTAGAATGATGCCGGATCCAGCCTGATGAAGACGTACTCAGCCGAGCTCTGGTCGAAAAGACCGAAGATGCCCCTTAATCTTAATCCTTTACTTATTTTTCCCTTGTAAATATTTCATAATAATCAAGAGTATTAAACTTATGTGATATTACCCCTAGACTTCTTCACTTTATATGGGGGCCGGCCTACACCCTGAACTAAACAGCTACACCGGCCTACACCCTGAACTAAACAGCTACACCGGCCTACACCCTGAACTAAACAGCTACGCCGGCCTACACCCTGAACGAAACAGCTACAACAATGCAACGGAATTAGCAGCATGTTTCGATGAGCCGACGATTATGACAGACCACCAGCTGTTTTTCTCTGCCCAGTTTGGACTAACGTGAAGACGAAAATTCATCACCGAAAGACGACGGACTGAGCGATTGCTCCAGAGACAGATTCAACGAGAATCAACAGCTATGAAGGGATGACACAAGATTTATGACATTGACCCATATTCTAACGTGAGCTGGTTTGGTTGGAGTAACTTATCGGTGTACCGTCCGTAATCACTAAACAAGGATTTACTACGTTGGTTATTCGAATGCACAGATGGAAACAAGATATCCAAAGAGGATATATGGGCCATATGTGTTAGTGTGACGGAAGGGATGTTTGGGTGAGTACATATTTTTAACTATAGGTTTCATTTTCTCCCCCCCCCCTCTTTTATTCATTTTGTTTTTAAAGATGTTGCTCGGAGAAATAGCCCCTGTTAACCTTGCTATTAAAACCGCACGAGCGGATAAAATTAAATTATTACATTTATTAATTTTTGAAACTGATAACGGACGTCTGAATCGCAAGGATATTCGCTCCTTTTCGGGCTTTTCGTTTAAACTGGATGATGATACTTTTAAAGCAAAGGCGACGAAAATATTGGACGATTTTTCGCAAATCGATCTCATTAGCGTAGCCAATTTATTACATTTAGATATAAGCGGCACAGAACAAGAGATTGCGCGTAAAATTTTAATTGCACTTTCGGACATAGAAGCATTTTCTAATACATTCCAGGTGACATCAGATTCTGAGTTTGATGCAGAAGCTAATTCAAACACTCAAAATGCACCGCATATTACACCCGCTAACGTTTCCAGTAATAGTACCATTATCATGTCACCTGCGGATAGAGATAACTTAAATAGTAGGCCCTCCATTATTTCTTTCCCGTCCAGACCATCCATTTCTTTCGCTGACTTTGAAAATTTAATCCCCCCCCTTTTCCGGATTAAAATCTGATAACATAGAAACATGGATCACACGTTTCGAATCCCTAGCTCAGTCTTTCGACTTTTCGGAAGTACAGAAATTTATTTTCGCAGAAAGGGCATTATCAGGACTTGCTTTATTATTTATTCAGTCAGAGCCTAATTTAACATCGTATACGTCGCTTAAAAAAGCATTGCTATTAGAATTCGGACATTTTTCTTCTCCAGCGCAAATTCACCAGATGTTAGCAAACCGTCATCGTCAGCCTGGCGAAGGTTTGATGGAATATTTTTTACATATGCGTGAGATAGCAAATCGTGGAAACATTGATGATATGTCCCTTATCCACTATATAATACAGGGAATAGATGATTCTCCCCAAAATAAGGTTGTATTATTTGGATGCACAGATTTGCCCCAGTTTAAACAAAAATTGTTAATATATGACGAAATTTGCCATTCCCCCCGCGTATCGAAAGCACGCATGCAGAATTGCACCCCGAATGTTTCATCAATACCACAGGCTAAAAATGAACGTAAAATTATTTGTTATAATTGTGGCTTAGGAAACCACGTTTCCAAGCATTGTAATAATAAAAATAAGGGCCCAAAATGTTTTAATTGCTCTTCATGGGGCCATCGTTCTTTTGAATGTGATGAGCGAACTGCGGACAAACAGCCTATAACCCGAGGCACCCTTCCCCATCCAAAAATCCATGTCGTAGAGCAACGCCAGCCACACAAAAACATGCTAAAAATTGTTAAAATAGAAAATCTCGCGATAGAGGCGCTCTGTGATACAGGTAGCCAAATCACAGCAATCAGAGAGGATTTCTACAAAATACTTAGCTCCCCCCACTAAATCACACAAATCTAATTCTCGAAGGTTTTGGTTGTGGCGATGTAAAACCAATCGGATCTTTCGACACAAATATACAGATAGATGACCAAGAATTTAATACTACTGTTTTTGTTATAAATTCCTCACAGATGTCAAATCCATGCATTATAGGCCTAGATGTTATCGCACAAGGTCAGTTATTTTGCGACGAAAACGGCATATTCCTCACAAAGCTACCACCCTCAACATTATCTGTCAACTGCATACGCATCCGTAAGCCCCTGAGCAACACTCTCTTACCAGCCCCCCTTACGTTACATAACACTCCTTCTGTTTGTACTGACATGGCACACCACAACTCATTCGACGGAACACTTCCATGCATCGCAGACGACCCCGTGCCACATGAAATATGCGCTAATATAGAAGAGCCTAATGTCTCATTTTCCCCTCAAAATCAACAAGCTAAATATTTCTCCGGAAGAGACGTTTCCACTACCCTTGGTCATGGAACAGTTGGTAACAACGATGCTATGCTGAATATTCTTAAATATATGATCCCTATACTTTTCATCTATGTCTTATGTCACCTACTGCAAACAGATTGCAATTATGAGTCACTGATGGCAAGATGTTCATCTATGGTACAAGATACCTTCAACGTTTTGATATGCTCTGCGTTTCTTATCGTTGTCATTCGATTCACTGCGACGCTTAAATGGAAAAAGAAAAGAAAGAAAAAAAAAGTATGCAAAAGGGGAGAAAAAGTGTGTTATCAGCGTTGGATCCTAAGTGAGACTTTTTTTCTCTCTTTCTCAAGCAAGATATTTTGTTACACAGATGTGATCTTTTTATTTATTTTTTTTTTCGCTCCCAACCTGAAACCTTTTTAAGATGTTCGTACTTCAATATTTTTTTTTAACGAAACCATCAGTGCATTATTTTTCTATTATGGATTTCTCTATTTTATTTACATATTGGTTTTTGCACTAAATCATACCCAGCTTATGGAAAGCTGTGATGTTTTTTTTTTTTTTTTTTCATTTTATATGACTGACTTGACTCATGATAACTATCTCAAGGTAACTTTTGTGGCCTGCGAGTGTTTTTTTTCCGCAGAACCACAAGAAGACATTTTTTTGCGTGTGTTTTTACTACTCCACGTTACGAAGAGGGAATAATGGTGCTTTTTTTTAATTATTCCCTCGTTTGTGAATATGCTAAAAAGCGATTGGGCCAGGTGCTTTTTTTTCCGCTGGCCAAAACATTTTTTTTAAATTATTATTTCATTCATTGTTAGTAAGCAAATCCAGTTGCCAAGTGATTTTTTTTTCTGGCACAAACACTTTATTTTTTATTCTTGATATGACAATTGTAGAGATATATCGGACATCATGCACAGAAAAAAAAGAAAAAAAACTGACTTTTTTTTTCTTTTTCTTTTTAGAACTCAGACTTATGATTTATTTTGTTTCATCGTATATAGGACATTTTTTTTACATACTTAGTACCATTTTATATGCTTCGAAATATTGTATGTTTTGTTTGAAATATGATTGTTTTTATAAATATGTGTAAATCTGTATAAACTATTTCTTCTACCCCCCCCCCAAAAAAAAAAAAGAAAAAAAAATGAAAAAACAAGATGTAGCAGGAAAACTATAAGTTTAGATTTTTTTTTCCTCTACTCTTTCTTTCTTTTTGACAGACAAAAGATAATTATTTTTGTTTGTTTATTTTGTCTTTGTCATAAAAGTTTTTATGATTATTCCAATTTGAGTAATTTTCTGTTACATAAAAATAAAAGTTTTTCTCTACTTTTTTTTTTGAAGACGTATTGAGAAACACTACAATAAATTGGAGACTTTTTTTTTATTTTAGACGAGGACGAATATCTGTTTAGAAGACGTTGTGTTGGAAAACCCCTTTGGGGAACAATGATAAAACAAAGACAGGTGTGCAAAGAGCACATTAACGACGCTAACTATTATGATATAATTTTTTTTCTTTTCATTGTGTGTGCTATTAATGACGTCTTCAAAATTCCTTTTTTTTTTCTTCTCTCTTAGTAATATTAATTTTTTTTTTAAATTCATGTTTTACAGTGATCGTCTGGTTTTTTTTTCTCTCTCCCTTGAAGAAATGGTTTATCTTAAGTATCCTTATCATTGTACACGTTCAGCTGTGGTCAGCTACATGTCGGATTGGCCGAGTGTCGATATAGCGAGCCCATAGCAACAGGCTCGCTTCAGATGCATTTGGCCGACTCGACATCCGCCCCATATCAAAGTACAACACGTGTACGACCTTGTTACAGCCACGTGTGAATTAAATGTTGCTTGGTTAGCACTTTCACACGAAAGGGCCTCAGCAACAAGTACAGAAGAGTTAGAATGATGCCGGATCCAGCCTGATGAAGACGTACTCAGCCGAGCTCTGGTCGAAAAGACCGAAGATGCCCCTTAATCTTAATCCTTTACTTATTTTTCCCTTGTAAATATTTCATAATAATCAAGAGTATTAAACTTATGTGATATTACCCCTAGACTTCTTCACTTTATATATATATACTAGCAGGAGTGACCGAGCTAAGCTCGGTCAAAATTAACTTTGTGTTCAACTGGATATAGTATTATCACTGTATCATTCACTCTGTATTATAACTGTAAAACATGTTATTTATAATAGTAGTATTTGCAAAAAGAAACAATAAGAAAACTATGTTTGTGTGTATATGTTCATAAATTTGACTTTATTTTAAAATTTACAACGAAAGGTAATCGATCCAAATCAGTTTTTTAGCTCGACTCTGATTGGTTTAACCATGCATCTGAAATCCTATTAAGAACGTATAAAAAATTTCTTCACATTCTGAAAGATAATATTTTTTTGTCAGATATAGCCAAATTTGGAGACATTTTTTAATTTGGCGACAAATACGTGTTTTAGCTTACGTAATCTTAATAGTCGATTTTTCGGCCAAATGTCACCAATATTTTTTCAAATATCGCCAACTTATTGACTGTTGCCATATTCCCGTAACTCTAACCCGTATTACCCAAAATGACCCACGAATCAAATTTGATCAAACATGTGACTTACAAGGAAGGTCTCCATACGGGCATACTCAGAAAAATCTGAAAAAATTACAGAATGTTCTTCTCATATAGTTATATATGTTTATAAAAAAATTTTCGGCGGAACCTCCTTATAACGTCCGTAAAAAAATAATAATAATTTCGTTTATTTGGCGATTTATCTCCGGTTGGCGAAAAAACGAAATTTTGAAAAATACGCTTTTACGCTTCGAATACTTTTTAAAGAAAAAACTTTCTATGTTCAATTTATTTAAATAAGTTTAGTTTAAGTAATTTTAGATTTGCATTTTTACTTTACTTTAAGTGTAATTTTGTCATATACGTTTATATGTACTTATAACAAAATGAAATTAATGTATTTTATCATTTAAAACACAATTTAAATTGATTAAAATTGTTCCAAATTGAAAAATACACTGTTAAAAATCTGCTGCATTTTGTTGCAACGCACTCCCTTGCTTGTATAGAAAACGGTTACTTGGCCGTGAAATGGAGTTTTCTTATTGGTTGGAATAGAGATATTATATACAAGCGATGGAGTGCGTTGCAGCAAAATGCAGCAGATTTTTAACAGTGTTGCACAAGCTACAACACCGCTAAAAATCTGTACCATTTTCTGCAGCGTCACTCCATCGCTTTTATAGAAAACGGTCAATTCACCGTGCTACGGAGCATTTTCATTGGTCAGAAGAGAGACATTCTATAAAAGTAGTGGAGTGACGTTGCAGTAAATGCTGCAGATTTTTAACAGTGAAGTCAATTAAAATCAATTTTCAGATTCGTTAAAAACGTCTGCTTTTGGCGAGAAAATGCACTGCTCGCCAAATCCCGCGTCGCTTTCAGCTTTTCACGCCAATTATACCAAACTATTTTATTTTTTTACATATCTAATAATGTAATTCCGCCGCTAATTTTCACTGATCCTTTATTATCTACATGAATAGTTTAATTCGTATTTTTTTTCAAAAAATTCTGAGTATGCCCCCAGTGGAGACCTTCCTTGTTTGCTCAAAGGTCTTCAGGTAATTTAAAACAATAAAATGTAAAGTTGAATCAAAATCGTTTAAGCCATTTCTTCGGTAAAATTAGCTTGACAGCATTCAGCAATAAAGCGAAATGTAATATAATTTTGTTTAACGTGCGACTCAGTCCAATAGTCTTCTCGTGGCAAAAAAAACCGTTCGTTACAAAATTTAGGTAAAATTGATTGAGTCATTATATATAATTAGAATGACCCTAACCCATTCTGGCCCAAAATGACCCACTAATCGAATTTTCGCAAGCATGTGTCATAGCCCAATGGTTTTTTCTTTCCCGAAAATGATATATTACAAAGTAAAGTCAAAATGGCACGAGCCATTTTCTACATAAAATTAGCATGACCCATCATGACCAAAAATTACCCTTATAATCGAAATCTCTCGAACACGTGACTTAGCCCATTAGTTTTCTCGTGTCTAAAAATTGTTACATACAAAATTTCGTTAAAATCGATCCAGTCGTTCTTTAAATATAAATAGCTTGACCCAGACCCTTTATGACCCATTAATCGAAATTTCTCGAACGTGTGACCTAGCCCAATAATTGTCTCGTGCCAAAAAAATGTTATAAACAAAATTTCGTTAAAATCGGTTCACTTGTTCTTTAGATATAGCTTGACATGATCCATTATGATCCATCATGACCCACAAACGACCTTTATAGTCGAAATCTCTCAAACATTTGATTTAGCCCATTAGTTTTCTCATGTCAAAAAAGTGCTACATACAAAATTTCGTTATAATCGATCACGCCGTTCTTTAAATATAAATAGCTTGACCCAGACCCTTAATAACCCAATATGACCCATTAAATTTTTTCTCGAACATGTAACCTAGCCCAATGTTTTTCTCGTGCCCGAAAACCATAGAATGCAATTTTTAGTCAAAATTGCGTGAGAAAATCTCAAGATAAAAATAGCATGACCCACAATGACCCCAAAAATGACCCACTAACCGAATTTTCTCGAACATGTTACCTAATCCAATGGTCTTTTTGTAATCCAAAACGATACAATATAAAATTTCGTCAAAATCGTTAGAGCCGTTCTTTAGATAAAAATGACTTGACCCATAATGACCCAAAATGACCCACTAATCGAAATTTTTCGAACATGCAACCCATCCCAATAGTTTTCTCGTGCCAAAAAACGATTGGATACAAAATTTCCTTAATATCGATCCAGCCTTTCTCTAGATATAAATAGCTTGATCTTGACCCATTATGACCCATATTGACCAAATAATCGAATTTTCTCGAACATGTGTCCTAGCCCAATGGTCTTCTCGTGCCCGAAAATAGTAAAATCCAAATTTTTGCGAAAATCGTTAGAGCCGTTTTTGAGATAATATTTACACACACACAATTTTTGCTCGCATTATAGTATAAGATATATGTGCATATGTATGAAAAACGAAAAAGAAAAGAAAGAAAAAGCAAAAATTGAGGATTAGCAATTTGGCGAATCTAATCGCTTATTTACTCGCCAAATGAAGAATTTAGTCGCAATTTGGCGAAATGGCGAGCGACAGCGAAAACCCTGCTAGGACCTAAGTGTCGGGACCAAAATGTCCAGAAAAATCTTACCATTTAATAGAGTGAAAGATTTACCTTTTAAAATGGTAAAATATTGTTAGAATATTTTCAATGTGTTGGAAAGTATTTCATAATCTGTTTCAGATGCATGATTTTTTTCTTCCCAATAATATCATACCTGTCGCAGTGATAATTCGTTGCTTATTTCTCTTTTTAATGTTTGTCTCCCTGTAAGATATTATTAATGCATATTAAAAAAAACTCCCTTAATTGAAATTAAACTTGTGAACATAGATCTAGAAAAGTTATTTTATTGGAAATTAAAGTAATAAAAGCGGATTTTATTTCTTTTACTTTTTCTCGTTTACACTTGGAAATGAACTTCAAATTTCAAGTGTGGTCTACTTTACTAAATGAGTTTTGGAAGTTTTAAAGTAAGGAAATGTTAGATTTTGTTCCACGTCTCTCATTCAAAGCCATTACCACGCGTCTTAAAATTGCTAGAGGCACTCAAATGTCTCTCTTTAAAAGCTTAAACTATTCTCTAAGCTCTCACCGTTGCTTCAAAACAGAATGTTGCATCTGATAATAGTGCATCATTTGGTTATATTTTTTGTAATTTGTCTTAAATATTAAATCACTTAATAAATATATTTCAGTAAATTATGACATCCCATTCAGGATCAATTTGAGATTATTTATCTATTTATTTACATGCTTACTTATTCACTGATCCATTTCAAAGATTGTGCAGTTACTATATCTTAATGATTTTTGTTTTTACAGTATGATATGTAAGATTATATTTATATGAATGTTTTTGTTTGAATTTTCTAATGGTAAGTAGTATTTATAAAAAAACAGGTGGTATTTGAAAAGCAGCTAAAAAGAAAGTAATTGAGATTAATAACTATAAAATACAAAGGTTAAATTTCTTAAGAAATCAATATTTTATAGATTTTGAAAAGTAAAAATTTTATCTTACTCCATTATTATTTTTTAAACCTTAATTTTTATGAAAATTTTGTTACGAAAGTCGTTATGTCTGTAAATATTATAGTTACATTCGCATATAAAAAGATCTTACAGGAATTACATTACACTGTAAAAAAAAATTTTTTACAGTGTTACAAATTTTCCGTAAAATTTTACGAAATAGTTTCATTTTTCCGAGAAAACAGTACAATTTCTGTAATTGACATTTCGAGATTACAAATCCGTATAAATCCTGCAAGTTTTCCGTCAATTTTCCGGAATATTTCTATACTGTTGTCTAAGCAGTAGAAGTTCCGTAAAAAATATTTAGAAATAGGCGTTCTGTTAAGAAAGCGAAGTAATTGTTGTAATACTTGTCTTATAGTGATATTATTTTCAATAAAGTTCCTATATATTAGCTAAATATAGTTCTATGTTGAATTCATTCCAATCATTCCCAAATATTTACAAACAGTTTTGATGTTAAATTGGTATTCGATAAATATCATAGCGCCATCTATAAAAGGCATAGAAAAATATTATAGAGAGCTGTTTATAAAACAACTCTGTAATGGTTTTCTCTTTTTCTTTCTGTTTAATAATAACAAGATGGAAATTAAACGCGAAGCGTAGCAAATGAGGTGCGTTCGTACGAAGAGCGTACTTCGGATACAGTATAGTAGTCGAAATCTTTGTGTTTCTGTAAATATGCAGGAAGTAATTTTTATTACACCTCAGCAACGTACATCTTATTCATAAAATGTGAAATAGTTGAATATAATTAAAACACGGCCCAAACAATGTTTCCCCGTATAGCATTATGTAGCGGAATACTTTTGTGTGGCTCTGTAATTTAATAATAAAAATTCTTTGCATAACAGATTGTACACATAGCATATTTTAGTGTATACTTCATAGATTGATGCCAATTCTATTATGTTCGAATGAGCGTAACATTATTAAAATGCATTTGAAACTTTCTTACCATTGACCGTATTGTAATGGAGTAGTTTTGATTGTCCCTGTAATTGATCTATGCATCCGATTTTCATAACATTAGAAATGACTCGATAAAATTACGCAATAATTATATGTTTTAAATTTCAAACGATTAAAATGCATTTGAAATTATTTTCCCCATTGACCTTAATGTAATGGAATCCTTTTGATTCTCCCTGTAATTGATCTATCCATCCGATTTTCATAAAATTTGAAATGACTCGACAAAATTATGTTATAATTATGTATTTTAAATTTCGAATGATTCGGTTGGGTAGTTTTTGCGTTGTTATATGCGGACAGACAGATAGACGGACAGACAGACGGACGGACTGAGCGACAACAATAGTTGCTACGTATTTGCATAATTACGAATGCACCTAAAAAGCTAACATATTTTTACGACATTAAAAAAATAATAATTAATAAACGAAATTTCATTAATTCTTTTTAAGTTTGAGATAGTTGAAAAGGAAAATTAAATTATTTTTATTATAATTTAAAAATAATATTTAACTTATTTATAGCGCATTTTTTTAAAAGTGTATAGGGTATTTTAAAATATGTAAAAAATTCTACTTTTAATTTTAACATTTTTTAAAAAATCTATTCACTTTAAGAAGTTCGCACATAAAATTTAAGAAATATCTTAAATACATTAATGAAATTATTATAATATTCACAATTATCTAAATTATATAAAAAGGGAAACTTATTTTAATAACCCGTAGTAATTATCTTTTTAGGTGCGTTCGTAATTATGTAAATTCATAGCACCTATTGTTGTTGCTCAGTCCGTCCGTCTGTCCGTCTGTCTGTCTGTCCGTCTGTCTGTCTGTCCGTCCGCATATAACAACGCAAAAACTACCGAACCGAATCGTTTGAAATTTAAAATACATAATTGTGAGATATACTCTCGCATGTGGGCTACACTCTCTGTTGCACCTGAATTCAACTGTATTTCCCTCCGCCACTCTCCGGAACTCTGGGTCGAGATTAAATAAAAAAAGGTGAATTAGCGAAGCTGAGTGACTAGGTGTGAAAAGAGGAAGGAAAGTAAATAGAACGTTTTTCGACGACGGCTAAGGATGTTGAATAAAAACAAAAGTGATGATTCCGACGATTTAAAAGCGAAGATTTAAGACGAATCTTTTAAGAAGTATAAAATATTTACGACGAATTGACGTTTGATAAAAATGTTATGAATAACCACAAAGAGCGATTTGATGTTTTATTTTTTATATGTTTGTTTTTTGTTTTGTTCGTCAAATAATAAATGTATGTGTCCGTCAAAGACTACTTTTTATTCTGAGTAAGGATTCGTCCATCCTATATAATTATAACATAATTTTGTCGTGTCATTTCAAATTTTATGAAAATCGGATGGATAGATCAATTACAGGGACAATCAAAAGGATTCCGTTACATTACGGTCAAATGGGGAAAAATGTTTCAAATGCATTTTAATAGTTTGAAATTTAAAACATATAATTATTGCGTAATTTTGTCGAGTCATTTCAAATGTTATGAAAAACGGATGCATAGATCAGTTTCAGGGACAATCAAAGGCATTCCGTTACATTACGGTCAATGGGGGAAAAAGTTTCAAGTGCATTTTATTCGTTTGAAATTTATAACATATAATTCTTACGTAATTTTATCGAGTCATTTCAAATGTTATGAAAGTCCGATGCACTGATCATTTACAGGGACAATCAAAGGTATTCCATTACATTACGGTCAATGGGAAAAAAGATTCAAATGCATTTTATGATGTTACACTCATTCGAACATAATAGAATTCGCATGAATCTATGAAATATATACTAAAATATGCATTCTGTACAATCTGAGATGTAAAGAATTTTTATTATTAAATTAAGTGCCACTAATAGTATTCCACAACATAATGCTATACGGGGAAACATTGTTTGGGGCGTGTTTTAATTATATTCAACTATTTTACATTTTATGAATAAGATATACTTTTCTGAGGTGTAATAAAAATTACTTTTTTGCATATTTACAGAAACACAAAGATTTCGACTACTATACTGTATCCGAAGTACGCTCTACTATATCAGCAAGATCTGAATATTTTTAAAACTTCATTATCGTACGAACGCACCTCATTTGCTACGTTTACGTGCAATTCGCGTTTTTAATGACCGAAAGGTGGCGTTGTATAGACCTGATAATCGTTTGTTTACGTAGTGCTGTTTGTTCCATGCTGTAGCATAGCGAAACCCGTTTAAAGAGCTATTTAAAGTGCAGTTTTTTATCTTTTTTATTTAATTATGGGAGATAAATTACAAATATCGACAATTTTAGAATTTCTAGATGCTGGAAAATCTAGTAATTGCTTTAGACAAGCTGAAGCAATTATTGATTCAAAGAGATTAGTAATGTGCGGCATTAAAGAATGCAAAGAAGAAGAAATAGAGATTGTAGGCTCGTGTTTACAAACAAGCCAAACAAAAGGAAATCCCCATATTTTTTCAGGTTTGCTAGTAAAGGAAAACAAAAATTTGAAAAGAAAAATTTTTTCTTGCTCTTGCAAAGCTGGAGCAAGCGAATCATGCAAGCATTGTGTTGCTGTCATGTTATTTTGCCATGAGTAAGTCAAATGTACTTTTTTATATTATAGATCTAAACTTTGTGTATAAAATTTTGATTTTAGATAATTTTAATACTAAGAACCCAACGTTGCATGCGTTATAGAACTGTTTATTTATTTATTTATTATAGAACTTTTTTTTTTATTTATCGGCCTTTTAAACACTGATTTCAGCGGAAGATGCTCACGGTATCAGTTCTATTTTGTTTCAAACTTTGTCCGCGAGAGGGCGTCTATTTCATTTCAAACGCGAATTTCCAACTTGTTTGAGTTTAGAGTAGATCGTCTTACAAATAATTTGTTAGAATACATGTTTTCTAAAAAATATGTGTTGGTATCCTTTCAAAAATAAATAAATAAATAAATAAATATGAATAATAATACAATAAAATTGTAAAACTCTCCAAAAAAAGGAAACTAAATTGGTAATACATTTTTTCATGCGCATAACATTTTAAAGGCTAAAATTTATTTTTTATAAAGCTGAAATTTAAAAGCTAAAATTCGAAATTATGAAAAGAAAATATGTAAAACATTTAGAGCTATACACTCAATAGAAAAATATTATCTCTGTAAAAATAAAACAAGTGTTCAACATCTTACCTTTGATTTATAAAATGTGTCCGAAATAAGTAAAAATATTTCAAAGCATGGGTTGTATAAACCTGGCGTAATGTTATTATATGGCCAGTTGCGAGAGGACAGTTCCCTGGTTCGATTCCCATGGAGATTAAGTGACATTTGTTCACTGTTGTTTGAATTAAGTGTATGTGTTCTGTCCCCTGTCCCTGATATTAACGTGTCATGGTAAAGTAAAGAATAAAAATCATAAAAATGTTAGTTTATCCTTGAAAAATTCTTTTTTTTTTTTTTTTTTTTTTTTTTTTTTTTTTTTTCAACCGAAAATATTTATAGAAGGAAATATGAAAGAAAACTGACATATTTTGTGAAAAAACAGAAATATTTCTAGAATTTATGGAATTTTCTTTTCCGTTAAAATACGGAAATAGTACTAAATTATCAGTACCTTTTCCCTATATTAACGGATTTTTTTTCAGTGTATATAGACATTGATGACCGAACACGGGCAATTTTGTAAGTTTTGTTAAATATGTGGAAAGTACATGAGGAATTATTCTGAAATTGCAGGTGTATAAACAAAATAGTACAGGTCGTATATTTTTGTGAAGATGTTTTCCCGAAACTCCATAGGGAACCGTCAATAAATTAAAAAAGAACGAAGACCCTGCCAAAACTAATGTAGCAAATGCGTTCAAACTGCAGATAATAATTAAGTGGCTTACTGTAATAAAATATGCTCATTTTTATGATGATAGCATGTACACTTGTACAGAAATTAAAGTTTATTATAAAAACAGTCGCAATTTTTTCCAAGTTTTCTATTTATAATTTGCAGAGTTCTTAATGAGAAAAAGTGTTCTTTTCAGAAAATATGACAAACAATTGTACACAACACTCTGCAATCAAAATTAAATATAATAAAAATTGCATGAAAAATGAGTTGATTTACTAAATAATGTATCATTGCGCATGCGTGAACGCAATCAAAATATAATTTGCATAATTTGTTAACTAAATGTATAGAGTAACTTTTATTAAATCTCAAAAATATAACTTGAAATTTCTGAAAATTATTGTCGATAGAATAAGCTCAAAATTCGCTCTTCCCAAAATGAAGGAAAAAGATGAGAGGTTGCATCCATATATTTATTGATTAGTGTCAATATAACATACACAATATTGTACGTACAGGGCACAACAGATTTTCCCATTAACACATAAAATACATACTTTGTACAAGCTGGTATCTGCAGCTTTCGCTCAATCAGTAAGGATTTTTTTCGCTCTCAAAAGGTCTCGAGTTCTATCCTCAGAACGGCTTGTAGTAAATTATACCAAAAAAAAATTAAATTATATAATATAGCACCTCAAAATCACTTGGAAAGTTCGAATTCTTTGACGATTGATCAGTTCATTAAGTTTAAAAGTTGAATAAAATTACTATCATTAACAATCAAACCTTGTAACGGAAAGCTACCGCTTCATTAAACGGAATTTTCTTTTCTTTTATTTGCTAAAACGGAAAATCTACTAACGGAACGGTAAATGTCTGTCAACTTTGCTGCCAGCAGTTTTACCGTGTATTCAGAATTTTTTTTTTTTTTTTTACAGTATAGATTTCAGACGTTTTCATCAAGCTTAGGCTCTTATGTATGACTTTGCATAGCTATAAATGTACTTTTTTTCACGAACGTCTATTTAAATTTTCCTGTTTTTAAACTAAAAATACCGGTGTTTTTTTTATTATTATTATTTCTTTTCAGAATAGACGAATTTTTGGTATAAAGGAGTTTGGAATAGCGGAATTCGGAATAGTGGGACTCTACTGTATTAAGTAAAACAAGAGTTTTTATATTCCATTTTTTTCAACTATAATAATGTTTTTTTTAATAAATCGAACATAAGTTTAAACATCAAAAGTATGAAAAACTTCTAAATTTGATGGATGATGTCTTTACTGCTCAATATTCTGTCACATGCGATCATATCTTTTTTTCTCCTTTTCAATCTCCATAGATGCCCATACAAAATAAAAACTAAATAAAAATTTATGAGTTCAAGAGCGTATTTTATTCCTCTGTATAGTAAAAATCTTGTAAGAGAAACTTTCGTAGAGTTTAAGTTTTCTTTTCCTAAATTTATCAAGGAAAATAGATCTGAAAACTTAGATAACCTTTTAAAGTATAAAGCAAAGTATTTTGGAATTTGCAAAATATATTTTTCGTGAACACTAAAAAAGTTTTTTACTTGTATATCTATACTTTATCTATCTATTTATATTATAATGGACAAACATATCTTGCGTAACGCTGACGTCATTTTGCGAATGGCAACATTTTACGATGAAATTTCAGTTTTGTAATTTTTGTAATTGCAATTTTATAAATTCGACAAAAATTGCGCATTTTTAATCTTTTCCACAACATGTACAAAAAGAAAAAAAATAATAATAAGGATGTTTAAAGTGGTCTTATAATTTTAAAGTTTGAATAAGTTTTTGTGACAGTAAATTGTTAATGACATCTCTGTACTGACAGCAACTAAATTACTCAGTTTTTGTGGTTAAAAAAAAGAATATAGAAAATTATAAGGATTATCAGATTGCTTTTTTTGACATAATTTTCAGATACAAATTAACTTTTATTTGAATTGATAATGAAAATAATATTGTGATTGTAGTCCTCAAAATTTTCTATAAAATACATTTTAAACCTATTATCACCTATCAAAACTTCAGGAAACAGTTTTTCTTTTTTAGCTCACAGGCTATCAAAGCCCGAGAGCTAATGTGCCCGCCCGTTCTGTATGTATGTATGTGCGTATGTAACGCGATAACTCATGATAAAATATCCGATTCAGTTGAAATTTTGGATATAGGTATATTCTCATAAGGCGCTTCCCTGATTAGTTTTTGGAGTTCATTCGATATGTATAAGAGGGGGAACGGGGGATAATGCCACCCTCCTTAAAAATGATTAGGTATAAAATGGAGAAATGGAGGGAGCTGTTTCCCCCCTTAATTTGTTTTTCAAACGGAATAAAACCGGAATTAAATTAACGAAATTAAAAGTAAGACTGTAATGTACATTTAGTATGCTTAGCTTGCATGCCGTATGCCATCAGTTAAACTGGGAAATATTCTTTTTATTTTCTCTCTTTCTCTCTCTCTCTTTTTTTAATTAAAATATTATTTGTCGATTGGGGTAAATTCGTCTGGAGCATCGACAGAGATAAATTTTATTGACTTGAAAAGAAAAAATATCCGTCGTGGTTTTTGTAACTTAATTTAAAACAGATAAACAGATTTTCAATTATTTTCTAACAATGGCAATTAAAACTTTTCACAAGCACGTTAAAAAAAAATTTAGCGAAAAGATCTATTTATCTAAATACAGTCGAACCTCTATATAACGAAACTCCATACATCGAATTTCTCCATATAACGAAATTTTAGTAAGAACGGTCCCCTTTTCGCATGATTACATTAAAAACAGACTCTATATAGCGAAATATCTATCTCCATATAACGAATTTTTTCATAAATTGATCTTAATTTATTCAGTTTTAAAAAAGCTTCGAAATCATATGGAATCAATTTTCCATCACTTATTTTTGATTTATCGTTCAGTGGAGAGGTTTTTTTTATAAATATTACTTCTCTTATTCTTTAAATCTAACAAGTTCATCCCACCACCCACACACCTTTCAACATCCTTCTCAAAACACAGTCAATTGAATTGTTACACATATAAGAGAGGAATCAATGAGAGCACATAAGAGAGACCTTCAAATGGAGGAAAATATCAACTACAATTTTTCATTTCTTGCTAAAATTTGAGAATTTTTTTTGAGAGCGTAACAATTGTAATTTTAAAATCAAAACAACAAAAAATTACAGATTTCTTCCTCTGAAATTTATGTAAGTCTTCCTCATTTGATTTTCATTAAGCTTTCAAATAAATGTCTTTTCTCTTTTTTGAAACTGCTTAAATAAGTAAGAAATAAAATGTTAGGTTAATATATACTTTTAAACATTTCAAATTCTTAATTAAAAAGATCAAAAATATTATTTGTTCAAAATTTACACATTAAATACTATTTTTAACATCATACTCTATACATCGAATTTCTCTATATAACGAATTTTTTACTGAAACGATGGATTTCGTTATATAGAGGCTCGACTGTATTTATTTTATTTCATAATTGTAAAAAGCTTTTGAATAAATTTGCCAGCATAAATTCATTTTTTTTTCTTTGTCAGATCACACAAATGACAACATTTCTACAACTTCGAAAATTCAAAGCCAAATCTTTGGAAAAAGAAAATCTATTGAAAATAAAGTTAAAGAATATATACATTTTTATTAGGAAAGCTTTTGACTTTAAATTGTAAATATAGCTTATTATTTAAACGTTGCATTTATAGTAAAATTAATACTATAGTCGAAACTAGTCGAATTTGTCGAATGAAAACGCTTAAAAAAGCCGATTAACTAAATTTATAAGAAAACAAAATCAATAATGAATGACTATTACATAAATATCTTTCAAACTTTATGCTAAGTTTGCCAATTGCAATTTTGCATGTAAAAAAATGTGTTCCTTAGTTGCAGTTTTAGTTTGAGTACTTGCGAAGTTAAAAATTCACTTTTAGATGCACTCGTATAGTTTATCAAAGAAAATACCAATTTCATTTTCACCCACTGAAGCCGTCTGCGCTAAGAATCACAATTTCGGTTATCAATTCGATCCCTATGTATATATTTTTACCTTTCGCTTAACTTTCCACACCTAACTTTTGTAGTTTTATCTCGATTTTGATTTTTTTTATGTGTAAGATAACCTGATGCTACCATTTCTATTTCGTGAAAATCTCCTGATTAGAGCAAAGTTGTTTTTATAAAAACTTAAACCCAAAGGGAGATTGACATAATTCTCTTATAATTGCACTAACTTTTTTACATACAGAGTGCTTCAAACAAATTGGGCAAAACTTTAAGACGTGGCAGTATACATTCCAAACAAACAATTTTCATCAAGGAATGCATGATCGGAAATAAAACACAAAGTGCAAAAGAACGCTGAAGGTTGTTATACGAAAGAAAAACACACAAAGAACGCCATGTCGTGGAGTGTGATACAAATAACTGCCTAGAGACTGCTCATGTACATGTAGTTGATCAGCCCACCATATGAAGAACAGCATCTTCCACAACTAAAATTCTGTTCTTTTTTACGTGAACCGATTCCTACAGAGAAACAAGAATGGTCTCAAGCGAGATCCGTCTCAAATAATTGACGGTTCAAGCTCTCAAATGTTTTACCGTTAGGCAGTTACCTTTTGAGACACCGCTCTCCGTGGAATTGTTGAGCACGGAGTTCAGACAATTGTTGAGCCAATCCCATTTGTAGTTCCGAAGGTAAAATGCATATCAGCTTTTTTTTCCTATTAGTGAAGGGCAACGTCTTTGGATACGTTCCTACCGCAATCGACAGTTGCACACTTGGACGAGCGGTTTTTATGTATTAATCGAGACGAAATTTTGCATAGTGATTTTCTTCCATCACATTTGCATGCCTATAGTGTCGCTCTTTTTTCGTTACTTCTCAACCGAAATGGTGCTTTAACGTTCGCATGGACTAAATTTAGGAAATGTGCCATCATATTTTGTATTTTTCCGACCATGGATTATTTCATGAAGGTTGTTTGTTTATTTGGATGTGTACTATCACCTCTTAAAGTTTTGCCCATATTTCATGAAACAAATTGAATTTATTACGTTAAAGGGATTTGTACTTTTTTAATGTGTAAATAAATCTGGTGGTACCATTTAAATTTTATCTAAAACTGGAGATTAGAACAAATTTGTTTTTATGAAACTTTGACTAAAAATGAGGTTGATATAAATCCCATGTTATGCACTGTTTTTTTATATATTAATTTATTAGTGAGGTTTGTACGCTAATACAGAGTGGGTCAAAAATACTCGGCAAATTTTTAATGTAATATAAAATCAAGTAATTTAAGTTTTTTTTAAGTTTAAAATTATGATGTATAAAATTTAAACAAATTATCGCTACACCTAGTACAAAATTTATTACGAATCAATTTGAAAAAACTAATTTTATGACCAATTCAAAGACATCTAACTCCTTTAATGTAGAAAAAGTAGTTTAAAAAACATTTTTGCACCATTTTAATTTTTAAGTAACATTTTTTTTTTTAATTGCAGACACTTTAAGTGCTTTCCTAAGTACAGCATCAAGAAAGTTTTCCTAGAGCTTAATTAGAAGCACGAAAAACACCATCATTTTAAATTTATCGTCCTAAAAAATGTTTCATAATGAGGGTCGGGAAGTTTCCGAAACTATTTTTTTTTATGGCAAAATATTCTCAAAAATAATTTTACGCATTAATTATTTTTAGAAAATTGTAGTTACACATTTTAAAAACCCAGATACTCTGTAGATAAATTAGGACGAGATATAAGAATTTTGATTACATGTAGATTTTGATAAAATGTTATTTCTGAAAACCGCTTACGAAATTTTAAATTATTTTTTTTCTAATTCAAAGTTTGGTAAAAATAAAAATAAAGCATCAAATATTAGTTGAGTGTAAAAGTTCTACACGTTTAGAAGATATGTAAAATGTCAAGAAAAGTATGGATGTTTCAACTGACATTTCGAGGACAGAAAAATGGCCAATAACGCATAATAAAAAAAATTCATAGGCACAACATTTGTCAGAAAAACTCATACCGAACGAGGAACAATATCGCAAGCAAGAAACACCACATCAGACATTGTTCAGTGTACCAGTATGATAAAGCCGTTACAGCAGCCGCAGCTTGTCGCAGCATTTGCCAAGTGTATGCGGAGGATGCCATGGACTGCTTCCGTTGGTCTAGAATTATAGGAATGGAGACAAGGGACGGAAAAATCATTTTTGTTGTGGACACCCATCAATGGTTTCTGGCGAAAATCTGGACACATTCATAACAAATTCTTCACATCCAACAGCCAAAAAAAGCGCGAAAACATTTTTGAAACACAGAACAACAGTGTAAAAACGGATGCATGCGTTTGCTTCAATAAAAGGCTCGATCAGTGGATACCACTCTAACTTATAGTAAGGCAACATGAAGAGAGAATCAGCACCTGTGTTTCCTTGCTTTCTTATAACAGTAAAGAACCATTTTTGAACCAAAATGCAACGGATATTGAGAACTATATGCTGTACCATAATATGGAGCGTCGAAGGACTGTGGGCCTATGTTGCAGAGCGCATTTCATCGACCTAAACGTTATTAAAATGTTTTGGTCAGTGTACGATAGGATGCCAACGACATAACCATCTGCGAGGTCCTCGCACAGAACCAAACGATCAATATAAACCTCTACTGCCATCAACGGGAGCAAAACTCGCGTCTAAGCAACTAGCACTCATCAATGGCAAAAGTGTTCTTTTTATCACGATAAAGCCAGGCAAATATTCCTGGACTTTGGTTGGAAAGCTATACCTCTTCAGGCGTACAGCTCCAAACTTACGCCTTCAATTCATCCGTCTTTTGATCGATACGCAATGCCTTCGTTTGCCAAACTTTCAATGATGTGTATTTTGATTCTAAAACAGAGGTGTTTTATCGGCTTGGAATTCACTTAATCCCATGCACATAGCAAGAGGTCATATATAATGATGGTATTTGCATGAATTCATAGGTACTTAACTTTTTGTGTTCTCCGCCTTTCTGTTTTCACTAAAACACGGTTTGAACTTTTACACTCACCCTTGCAAAGAAATTCAGCGATTTTTTTTGCGTGAAAGTGCTTAAATGTAAAATACATTTGTGTTTAATTTTCAAGCATTTCCTAAGTATGTAGATATTTCGTAATTTTTTAAGTATTTAAAATGCCCAAACATACTTTTGGCTTCTGCCTTTCGAATTGTTCATGCCTTAAACATTCGAATAATGATATACATAGTTATATAACTAAATTATAGTGCAAATAAAATTCGCCGGTTGCAAGTAGTTATAGGTCATATAAGAAAATAATAAATCATCCAACTTGCAAAATCTCCATTTCTCTGAAATCTTTTTTATCAATTATAATTTTTTGACATAAATTATGACGCTGGATTGTTTGAGATACACCTGATTTGTTTCAGAAGGTGCGCCAATCCGTGTAGTCGAAATAACGCATGTATTTAGGCGTCTGACAAAAACTCTGAGCATCTCCTGTACTAGTATTGATCATAAAAGTGTAACATGTATGGAAATACAGTATAAACAAAATGATGTAGAATGATTTTTGTTTATTCTTTCTGTATTACATATAACTTGCAACCCCCTCGAGTGACCACGGGTGGCGTTTATGATCCCACGTTTTTATATGATTTTTTGTTCATTTTGTATGCCTGCTCTTCCTTCTCATTTAGGGCACATTATTTTGAATCACCCTGTATAAATGCTTTATTCTATATAAGATTAATATTACACTTTAAAAGTATTAAATCGGGATTCAAATGTTATTTGCAAAAAACTTTAATAAAAGCTTTAGATTATAAGAAACTCTTTTTTAAAAGTTATTCTTTGCTATAGTTTTCTTTCTTTTTCCTTTAATGCTTTCCAATCAGTGATAGAATCTGGTTACAACGAATGTCAATTAAACGAATATCCTTGTTTAAAGAATATTATTTGAAATTTTAAGTAATTTTTTCTCTATTTCAATATAAAATATTCACTTTAACGAATGTCTCAGTATAGTGAATTTAATCCTTGCTATCCGGAGGTTTGTTGTAATGAGAATTTACTGTATTTCAGGTAGTTCGATGTGTTCTTAATATGAATTGAATACAGCCAAAAGTCAATACAAGAACGCAGTATGAATAATATTAAATTAATAACGTTAAATCTCTTTTAACTACCATATAACAGTAGATAGATTTTGGGAAGATTACTGGATGAAAGTATGAGACGCTAATTTTCATGAAATATGAATTCAGAATCTTAGTCTATTACTCAAGTTTAAGTATAATAATGACTTGAAAAGCATCAGACTCAAATGTTGAGTACGAAATCTTTAACTAACTAATCAATAAATAGTTTTATTTCTTACAAAAATTATTTCCTCTTCCATTACTACTTACTGTGCAATAAATACAAATTAAAACAATTTATCGTATGTAACAGCTTTCTTATACTATTATTAATATTGAATATACGTTGGTTACCCAGAAATTGTACTATAATACTTTTCCAAATAACTATAATTTGTATTGCCAGTATAATTCCAACAAAATTCGTTTTTGTTTTATTACCCAATACAATTTAAGTTTGATTGTTCAGGCGTAACAGAAGCCGTATGAGAAACATTTTGCATTTACGCCTGTTTAATTTTAACTTTGACCGCCATACAATTGTTTTCCGCGAAGTCGAAGAAAAAGAAATAATACTTTATTGTTTCTCTCCAGTTTCCTCGTTTGAAAGCTATACTTTAGGTAAGTTTTACGACTTCAACTCACATATGCAATTAGCAAGTGTTTTAGAAGTTAAATGTAAGGATTCTTAAATTAAAAGCAAAGAATCGGTGATGTTGTTGTTCAACTTTTAGTTTAATTCTGAGTTCATGTTTGTATGGTTTCCTACACGGAGGATATGATATTAGTTTCATAACAAATGTTATTATGAATAAATGTACGAAACAAAATAAATAAATACGAAACAAAAGCGCTACACTGTTTGTTATTGTTGCATCACACTAGATTTACAAAATAAAATCGTGTTTTATACCCAAACGTTGAACTGCAGATCTCCGCTCTTCAGTGCAAAATAAAAAATATGTATACACTAAAACCTCCACAACGGATACTCCCGAATATTGCACACCTCTATTTAACGGACAATTTTTTAATCCCCACTAATATTTTTTTTTTTTTTTTGTATGATTAATATCTGAAAAACGGACATTCCGAATAGTAATCTTGACAAAAATCAATGAAAAAATATTTTTTAACGAGGGAAAAAAATTAAAATCCTCTAAATTTATCAGGGCAATGTGACAAATATTTTTTGATCACAGATAAATGTGGGGATGAGCTGAAGAAAATCCCCTCTCCCCCTACATTTGTCAGTGATCACAACCTCCCTCCTCTTTCTCCCACGGACGGTTTGAGATTGTATGATTTTAGGAAGCAGAAAAATACAGTAAACAGTTATACTTTTTTTTGTAGAAAAAGATGGTTTAAAAGGATTAAAATTACTGACAGAGTTAAAACTTCACATTGAAAAATAAATTGTACATGTAATCGCAAGTAAAAGCAAACTTATGTAAAAAAATTTTGCGTAAGAATGTAATAAATGTATGCTGAAATTTATTTCAAATTTATTACTTTAAAAATAATTTTAATTTCTGGTTAATCATATAACAGAGTATTAGGGCATATAAAAATCAATTAATAAAGCATTAAGCATTCCTTAGCAATTTTTCAATCTCTGAAATTTTCCCAGCAGCGGACACGTCCGAATAGTGAACAGTTTTCGCGCTCCCAAAGGTGCCCGTTATTCAGAGGTTTTAATGCATTATATTATTTATTTTTTACAAGGAGAAGGTATGATGGCAAAAATATAATAATAGCCACCTTTATGTGATTGGCCGAGATCGCAGTTCTATATTGTAGAGTACACCAGGTCCATATTTTACTTTTTTTTCTGGAACGAAGTGATATAAGCATCTTTTGTTAAAGAAAGTCAGTTCATAAACAACTTGACTAAATTGTCTTTATTTTGCAGAATATGAGAAATATGAGCATATCAAAACACCAGGAATGCAGCATATTCACACAAACTTTCACTAACATTAAAAGAAACATCTTTCACTTTCAACAACGACGAATTGTGCGGGTTGACTTGTCCGCGACAAAACGTAATCTGAATAAATTTTTACATTTCACAAACGCCAAGAGAAAATGTCTTGGCATACGATAGATTCCCAATCCGGTCTAAAAAACGTACAGGTAAAAAGGACCGTTATATAAAAAGCAATGGGAAATTTTTTTAAATGAGAGTTGTCAAGAATACAACAATTATCGCCCGCGGCGAAAAACCACGAAACGCACAGTAACCCTAAAACAAAATTATACAATCGGTAACAATTAAGTACTTTATACAAGATAAAATGAAATGATTGGGAAATAAAAATAGCAGTTATTCAAAACAGAAAAAATATTTAATTCGTCTGATATTTAATCAACTGAAGAACAAGAAGGAAAAATCCAGAAATGGAATGATATTTTAAAACTAACTTATTATTTGTCTTTTATTTATTATTATTATTTTATATGCAATTTGGAGACTAACACTCAATAAAAATACCTATTAAAAATGCTTTACTTTTAAAATTAAATTTTAAAAGAGGGTGGGGGGACCAACATTTGAAATATTAATAGAGATATATAAAATAGAATATGTGTTACATCACAGAAGGCCAACCATGGGAATCACGGATTTTGATTATTTTTATATATGTTGTAGAGTGGAGGCCCCTTAATCTCAAGTTCAACGGATTTCATACAACGCTTCTTAGTTCTCGAGAAACAAGGGGATCTAATACTGTAACACAACTTAAATACTCACTTTATGAAAAAACCGTGATATTGGACTTTGCTGTGTTGTCAAGACGCTCGCTTGATAATCGTCAAAGCCGGGTCGAGACCGCAACACGTTACAATTGTTTTTCTTATTTTTTATTTTGTAAATATGCTTGTAATTATAATTCAATAATTCCATTGTCAATTAAAAATTTTAATATTGTGTAACAATTATAAATTTATACTTTTTTGTAACCAAACTTGCATAAAACATTGTATAAAACATCATAAAATATTTTATAAAATCACTCTTAAAATGTAATTCATACATTCTTTATCAAAGCAATGATACTGAACAATTGTTTCAATTCGTGATTTTAAAGAAACATCATTTAGGAGTCAACATTATTTATTATAAGCCTTAAAAAAGGAAGTCAGTAGAATGAAAATATTACTCATTTTTAAGCATAATTATATTAAAGATCAACATAAGAATTTAATTACAACCTTTTTTTGGATATTCAAGATTTTTTAAATATCGCTTTGAATTATTTTGTTTTCCCATTTATTTTCATTTTATTTGAATGTGTTTTATTTGATCATAACTAGAAGGCGCCGTAGCAAGTTTTAGTCAAAGAAAGATCTGGATATTTTTTATCAATTTTTTTAAATTACTAGAAATGTTTAATAATGATTTAAAAATCAAAAACGCTAAATTAAAATTTAAATATGTCAACATTATAATTAATTTACTATATCAAAATTTTCAATTGAGATTAATAAGTTATAATTGCAAGTTCAGTCGAGTCTCCCTATAACAAAACTCCATACATCGAATTTCTCTATGTAAAGAAATTTTAGTAGGAACGGTCCCCTTTTCGCATGATTACATTAAAAACAGTCTCTAAATAGCGAAATATCTATCTCCATATAACGAATTTTTTCATAAATTGGTCTTATTTATTCAGCTTTAAAAAGCTTCGAAATCATATTGAATCAATTTTCCATTAATTATTTTTGATTTATCGTCAGTGCTGAGGTTTTTTCTTTTTTATATTACTTCTATCTTTGTTCTTTAAATCCAACGAATTCATCCCACCTCCCACACACCTTTCCACATCCTTCTCAAAACAGTGTCAATCGAATCGATACACATGTAAGAGAGGAATCAATGAGAGGCACACAAGCACCTTCAAATGGTTAACTACAATTTTTAATTCAATTAAAAATTCAATTAATACAATTTTAGTATTTGCTTATGTTGAAATTAAGAATAAGAGGGTCCATGCAGAGTTTCTAGGCAGTTTTTTTTTTTTTTTTTTGGGGGGGGGGGGTGGAATTTATGTACATGCATTATTTAGATAGAAATCGTCTTGATGATTTAGAAATCACCTGCCAATTTATTGTAATACCACTTTATTGTAAATTTTGTCATAGAATACTCCTATTTTAGGGAAGTTTCTCATAATCCATTTATGATGCTTTATTATTTCCCCCTTTTTTTATTAAAAATATTAAGAAAAATTCTTCGTAAAAGAGTAACAATTTATTGTTTATTTATTTTTTTATTTTTTACATTCAAAAGAAGTAGATAGAATAAAAAATGCATTGAAAGTATTTAGAACTTCAATTTTTCTGAGTTATACTTTTTCATTGTTTATAATATTAATTAGATGACTTATTTTGCCCGAGAGAATCATATTTCATTAAAAAAAACATAGAAAATAAACTATTAATAAATAATTTTATCATGCAATCATTTTTTTTTTTTTTTGTATAATTTTTTAAAGTTTTCTGCCATGTTTGATCTTTTATGTTGAAGCATTTTTTTTTCTTTTTTAAAAACAAAACAGAAACAAAACAAAAAAGTAATATATACTCGACACGTTTTTCAAGAGTGTTTTAATAACGTTTAATTTTTTTAATGTAATGAAATACATTAATCAACTGTATTTCTATAAAAACAGATGTGAATTACCAAGTGACTAAAAAGCCCTTGCAAGTAAAGCTGTTCAAAAAGAAAGTATTATAAGGAAACAAAAGTGAATTTTCTTCTTTTTTATTAAGTTTTGGTATATTTATATCTCTTTTTTTTAGAAAATATGTTTTTTATGATTTTAATAGTTTCTTATTAAGATTTTTTATTCTCTTAACTTAAACTCAAGTTTTTGCTAATAATCTTTCAAACACTGATGAGTATTTAAGTATCTCGAGTTATATTTTAAGACTATACAGAATGTAGCCTAATTAAGTGTTATTCATCATGTTTGTGTAATAATTTATAATAATATCTATTGTAACAACAGCAACAAAAAATTCCTAAGAAAAACTAAAGTATGACATTTGTTACGCCTTAGCTGATATTTGGGAAATGAGTACCAAAATATTGTGCCACAGTGCTTTATATAAAAATCGCGTACGTATTTCAACATCACTTACACACATAGAAGCATACCTAAAATAAAGAATGCGAATTAATAGAAACAAGTTGGAAATTGCCCGTGAAGCGTAGCAAATGAGGTGCGTTCGTACGATAACGAAGTTTTAAAAATATCACACTCATATATCAATCTCATAAAATTGTAAAAAATTACAATTAAAATGCGCACCAAACAATGTTCTCCCTATACCATTATGCAATGGAATACTTTTGTGTGGCCTTGTAAATCAATAACAAATATTCTTTCTCATTCAAATTACTATTGCAAAGTTTTGATTCTATTTTATAATTATTTTTGAAATTGTAGATGCGTTAAAAGATATATATGTTACAGGCCAAACCCGATTTTAGGCCAAACTAGTCTATCCTAACGCCCATCGGATAAACTAGTTTTTCCTAGGCCAAACTAGTCTATCCTAACGCTCATCGGATAAACTAGTTTTTCCTAGGCCAAACTAGTCTATCCTAACGCTCATCGGATAAACTAGTTTTTCCTAGGCCAAACTAGTCTATCCGAATGCCCATCGGATGAACTAGTTTTTCCTAGGCCAAACTAGTCTATCCGAACGCCCATCGGATAAACTAGATTTTCCTAGGCCAAACTAGTTTGGCCGGACGGTCATTAGGATAAACTAGTTTAGCCTGCTATTCATTGGTTTGAATTAGTTTATCCTAGGCCGAACTAGATTGTCCTAGGCCAATTCAATTTGGCGTGTTTTTTTTTAATCTACAGACCGCCACGGCGCGAACTTTCTAGTTTTGATCTAATTTAGCTTAGGCCAATGCAGTTTGACGCGATTTTAGCTCTTAGCTAGTTTCAGGGGTTCATTCGATAAGAATAAGGGAAGGGGAACAAAAGACTAATCCGCACCCCCCCCCCTCCTTAATTTAATTAAGTCAGTTTTCCATGAAAAAGTATCAGATTTTATTAAAATTTTAGGTATAATATCATTTTGATAAGGTACATTCATGGTTAGTTGTGGGTGTTCATTGTTTACTTATAAAGAAAGGAGGAATAGGGGGGGGGGGGTAACACTCTTAATTTATGTAAATAGGTTTTTCACGGCTAATTTACCGATTTGTTTCAAATTTTGGATGTGGGTTTCTTCTGATAAGGCGTTTACCTGATTAATTTTGGTGGTTCTGAATTTAAATATAAAGATAGAGCGGATTATATTTTCAATCGGATAGAAACTTTTGGTTTTATGAAAAGATTTTTAATTCGTAACAGATATTGGTTTTCACACACATCACTTCACGCGATATTGTTCATATTAAAAAAGTAAATATCCGAATCCTTTTAAAAATAAGAAAAAGCTTAAATAAAGCACGATACTTGAAATTTAGGATGGGAGGGGGAGGGGGAGGGGGGGGGGTAGAGTAAGGGGACGCTAGATTTTTTTTTTTTTAAGCTCAGCGTTTTTTAAAGTTTTAGCTGCTAATTAATTATTACCATTTTTTGAAACTTTTAGAAACATAATAAAACACGATGTTAAATATTTAAGAAAAAAAAGATGCCGCGTTAAATACCACTATTTTCTATTAGTAATTTTTGTAAAAATGTTAAATTCTTGTTGGAATTGTTTGAAACTTTGTGATAGTTTATAACGCATGATAAAAAATTGTAAAAAAAGTCCCATTACGAAAGGGAAAGGGGGGGGGGGGCAAACAAAATCAGGAAACATAACGGAAATTCTAGGTTGATCTATTTGAAACTTTAAGATAGTTTATGACACATGATATAAATTTATAAAAATATATTTCGCGTTTAATGCCACTATCGATGAATAGTGATTTTTGCAAAAATCTTAAATTCTTGTTTTGAAGCACCGCGACATCGAGTAACATATCTACACATAGATTATTTAACGGAGTTTTCTTAAGATACAGTTTTGTTGGTAATAGGGTGCGCTCCCTGGTGATGGAATGTGGAACTAATACGAGCACCCTGGTGTTGGAATTTGGAACTAATACAACGCGATTTAGGTATGGACGAATGTTGAATCGAAGAGAAAGAAACATGATGATAAATATTTAAGAAAAAGGATTCCGCATCGAAATACCACTATTTTCTAATAACAATTTTTGTAAAAATGTTAAATTCTTGCCGGAACGTTTTGAAAAATCCGTAACAACGTCTTTCAAATTCTAATTCAATCTGAAATTAAATGAAAATCTGTGTATTAGTACTATTTGAGATAGAATTATCGCAGAAATCATAAAAAAAACTGGATAGAAGCTCTACCTATTGAGCCATTTACTCTAAAAACAAAAGAATATTAATTTATATCAGGGACTAACTGAATTTGAAGTTTGATGAAAATCCGTGCATTTCTTTTTGAGATAGAACTATTGCGATAATCATGAATAATGCCACATAGCAGCGCCACCTGTCGCACGATTTACTCCAAAAACTAAATTACTTTTGTACTTTTTTTATATCAAGGACTAACAGAATCTGGAGTTTGATGAAAATTCATGCATTAGATCCTGAGATAGAGCTATTGCAATAATCACGAATAATACCGTATAGTGGCGGCACCTTTCAAGAGATTTACTCCAAAAACTACAGAATACTAATTTATATCAGGGACTTACAGAATCTAAAGTTTGATGAAAATTCGTGCATTAATTCTTGCGACAGAGCTATTTCAGGAATCGGGAAAATTGAGCACAACAGCGCCACCTATTGAACAGTTAACATGAAAACGTAAAAAGAATTAGTTCATATCACGGATTTACTGATTCCGGAAGTTTGATTAAAATTCGTAAATTAGTTATTGAAATAGTGTTGATGCAAATCAGTAAAAATGCACTTTAGAAGCGCCATCTGTTGAACTATTTACATGAAAAGTAATCAGCATCGATTTATATCAGGGACTATCTGAGTATAAATTTTTATTAAATTCCGTTCATTAGTTCTTGAGATACAGCTATTGTGAAAATTGTGAAAAATGTAGCATATCATAGCCATGTTGAGTGATTTACTTCAAAATAGAAACAACACCAACTCATGTCATGGACGAATTGAATCTAAAGTTTGATGGAAATTTGATGGTATTAGTTATTAAGATAAAGCTGATGCGTAAATCGTAAAAAAATGCAAAACAGCAGCGCCACCTGATGAGCGATTTACACCAAAAACTAATCAGCATCAATTTAGATCAGAGACTACCTGAATATAAATTTTTATTAAATTTCGTTCATTAGTTCTTCAGCCGCGTCTCCACAGCCTACGGTAGCGTATAGCAGGTGTGCTGCACGCGTACTGCCGAATGCCCTCTTCCTTTTCGAACGAACTTCGAAGCGAACAAAATTTAAATCGTAGCAAGCGTGCTGAGCACGCACCGCCGAATGTAACCCTCCTTTTCGAAAGAACCTCGAAGCGAACGAAATTCGAACTATATCCGGCTGTCCACGCCAGTCCGATAGCGGGCGAAGCCAGTAAGTTTTTACTAAGCCACGTTATATTAGTTCCTAATTCCAACACCAGGGTGCGTACTCTATTATTAACAAAACTGTATATCTGAATGAAACTCCGTTAAACAACCTATTAGTAGATATGTAACTTGAGGTCGCGGTGCTTTAAAACATAGAATTTCCGTTATATTTCCTGATTTTGTTCGCAACCACATCCTCTTTCACGCTGAAATGTAACTTTTTTTTATAAATTTATATCATATGCCTTAAACTATCACAAAGTTTCAAAAAGTTCTAGCAAGAATATAACATTTTTACGAAAATTACTATTAGAAAATAGTGGTATTTCGATGCAGAATCCTTTTTCTTAAATATTTATCATCATGTTTTTTTTTTTCTTCGAGGTTCGTCCGCTTCAACATACGTCTGTTTCAAGATTTTACATAAAAGAAGGGGCCCGATAGCGGGCGAAGCCGGCTGGTTTGAACTAAATCGCGTCCAAATTCCAGCACCAGAGTGTCGCGTTATATTAGTTACACATTAGTCCGTTATATTTGTCGCGTTATATTAGTCCTACATACGTACGTACATAAGTATGTACATACGTACGTACATACGTACATACATACGTACATGGTTACATACACACACACAGAATCTGCGAGCACATTAGCTCTCAGGCTTTGATAGTCTGTGAGCTAAAATCGCGTCAAATTGCATCGGTCCAGGCTAAATTAGATCAAAACTAGAAAGTTGGCGCCGTGGCGGTCTTTAGATTCAATAAAATCACGCCAAATTGAATTGGCCTAGGACAATCTAGTTCGGCCTAGGATAAACTAGTTCAAACCAATGAATAGCCGGCTAAACTAGTTCATCCTAATGACCGTTCGGCCAAACTAGTTTGGCCTAGGAAAATCTAGTTTATCCGATGGGCGTTCGGATAGACTAGTTTGGCCTAGGAAAAACTAGTTCATCCGATGGGCGTTCGGATAGACTAGTTTGGCCTAGGACAAACTAGTTTATCCTATGGGCGTTAGGATAGACTAGTTTGGCCTAGGAAAAACTAGTTTATCCGATGGGCGTTAGGATAGACTAGTTTGGACTAGGCCAATCTAGTTTGGCCTAAAATCGGGTTTGGCCTGTAACATATATATAGGATGGACGAGTCCTTACTGTAAATAAAAACTATTCTCTGACAGTCACATACATTTATTATCAGACGAACAGGACAAAACACACAAACAAAAAATAAAACATAGATTCATTCGTCAAAACAATCTTTAAAAAGTCTTAATACGTCGTAAATATTTTAGTTCTTAAAAGAATCGTGTTAAATCGTCGTTTTTAATTCGTTGGAATCATCTCTTTAGCTTTTTATCACCGTCGTTAGCTATCGTCGAAAAACGTTCTATTTACATTTTCTTCCTCTCAAGCCTGACCACACAGCTTCGATGTTTCCCGTTTCTACTTTTAATCTCGAAGCAGAGTTCGGAGAGTGGTGGAGGGAAATACATTCCAATGCAGGTGCAGCAGAGAGAGAGTGTAGCCCACATGCGGCCGTCCTGACATCTGGAGCTGCCACAGCGACATGTGATCTTATAGAATCTGAAAAGAAACAAAAAAAAAAAAGTAACTGTTCTTAGGAAAAAAAATAGAATTCGTTTGTACACTAGCAAGATCAGTCGTCTTTTTCTGAAATAGTGTAACATCGAATGAAAATGTTCTTTAAAATTGCTGACTTTTAAAATGATCAGACATACACATTAAAGATAAGGAAAAAAAATAAAGTTTCAGTTATCGTCATACCAAGGCTTCATGTATTCAGCACACGAACTAGTACTGATCGGTCCTTCAGTTGATGAGATTTTCTCTACGTCGTAGGTGTCATTAGACTTCACTTTGGTTACTTTATATGGACCTAGGAATTTAGACTTCAATTTTAACCCTGGTCCTTGTTGGGTTCTTTTAATTGCTACGAGGTCTCCAAGGTTATATTTCCGGGGTTTGCGGTTCTTTCGTCTTAAATTATAATGCTTGCGATTTTCTTGTTGGATTTCCAGAATATTCTTCTTAGTTTCTTTTCGGAGTTCTTCTCTATCTTTCATGAATTGTTCTTCGACTGCACTGTTCAGGAGTTCAATAATTTGTGAATCTTCTTTCTGTTTCATTTTGGTGCCAAATAGTATTTCAAATGGTGTTCTCTTAATGCTTCGTTGGTAAGTTGAATTAATAACTTGTTGAACTTTAGGAACATATTTAAACCATTTGGTCGGTTCGTCTTTGGACATTTTAGAGATTACTGAAATTAAGTCGCTCCACTTGACCATTAGCACGGGGAAGGCCAGTTGTTATTGTCTCATGTTTTATATTTTCATTTTGGCAATAATCAGCAAATTCTTTACTTGTAAATGCAGGACCTTTATCGCTAATAATTTTAAAAGGGTTGCCAAAAGTATAACTTTGTTGTTGCAGTTTCGAAATGACTTCGGCAGAAGAAGTAGTTTTACAGGGATATAGCCACACGAATTTGGTAAATGAATCTATTAAAGACAAAATATGTTTATAGTTTTTGTTAGTTGATTCGAGAGGGCCTAGATGATCAATGTGGTAAGTTTGGAGGGGAGTCTCCTCTTTGTGTAAGGGATGTAACTCACCTTCTTGTTTTCCACGTTTCCGATTATATAAAAGGCATGTTACACAATTTGCTATAACTTTATCAATCTTATTTGCCATATTAGGGATAAAAAATTCTTCATTAAGGAGTTCTTCACAACGTTTGCGTCCGAAGTGTCCTTTGTCATGAACGTTTTTAATGACGTTTAGCTGCATTTCATCCGGCACAACTACCAGATCGTAACCTTTATGATTTTTATAAAGAACGTTATTTTTGAGGAAATAGTTGTCATATGACTTTGTTTTCAAAATTTCTTTGATGGCCTGTATATGTTCGTCGGTGTTCTGTGATTGTATGATTTTGGAAGTAAAACTGTCTTGAATGGTCATACATACGGGATTTCTGCTTAAAGCGCCAACGTGGCGCATACGTGTACCTTGTCTGTGTTCGATTGTATAGTTATAATCAGCTAACATTAAAGCCCATCGAGCTATCTTGGTGCAAAGATCTTTTTTATTCATAGTTAGGGCAAATGCATTGCAATCTGTGACAATCTTGAAAGGAATACCTAAAATATAAACACGAAATTTTTTAAGAGCCTCGATGACAGCCAAAACTTCTAGTTCATAACTCGAATATTTACGCTCAGCATCTGTGGTTTTTTTGCTCATAAAGTAGACAGGGTGAAATTGATTATCAATAGAAGACTTTTGAAGGAGGACTGCTCCGTAACCATCAATAGAAGCATCGCAATGAACTTCTGTTTCATTACTAGGGTTATAAATGCTTAAAACAGGACCTGAAGCAAGAATGTGTTTCAACTGATTAAATGCATTTCGCTGTTGGTCACCGAAGTGAAATTTAGTGTCCTTTCTAAGGAGATCTGGTAAGGGTTTAGCTATTAAAGAATAATCTTGAATAAATTTACGAAAATATGAGGTTATTCCGACAAATGAATGTACATCTTTTACACTTTTAGGTTCCGGAAAATTTAGAACAGCTTTAGTTTTGGAGGGAGATAGATGTAGTTGACCATTTTTAATGTGGTAACCCAGAAAATCAATTTCTCGCTGTAAAAAGTGGCATTTTTTTAGATTCAGTTCCAAACCATATTCTGATGCAGTTGTAAGAACGCGTTGTAATTTCTGGAGTCCTTCGGCTTCGTCTTCAGACGGTATTATAAAATCATCCATGTATACGATAAGTACTTTTTCATTAATGAGATCGCGAAAAACATTTTAGATATATCTCTGAAAAACTAAAGGAGCATCGCTAAGGCCATTGTTCATGTATAGAAATTCAAATTGACCAGAATGTGTTACAAAAGAAGTGTATTTTCGGCTATTTTCTTCTACTTCGACATGAAAAAATGCATTTTTAAGATCAAGAGTTGTAAATACTTTTGCAGAGTGCAACTGATCAATAATGTCATCGATGACTGGGAGGGGAAAGCGTTGTTTATGTGTTTTAGCATTTAGCTTCCTATAGTCAACACACAATCTATATGAACCATCTTTCTTTTTTACGAGGACAATAGGTGATGAAAAATTACTGGTGCTTTTTCGGACAATTCCCTTTTCAAGCCATTCAGAAATTTGTTTTTCGACAAATTCTTTCTCTATAGGAGCTAGGCGTCTGGGAGGACAAGTAACAGGTATTTCGTCTTTCAGATGAATTGATAATGTAACATCAGTAGTCTTTACTTTTCGGGGGGAATAATTTTGAATAAGTTCCGTAATTTTTGAACGTATAGTTTTATCGGTAATATGAGATAAATCAAGATTACTATCGTCTAATACTTGAGCAACATTAATCAGAAAATTATTTGACATATCTTCATTTTGCTTGATTTTTTGCATCGAAATATTATTTTGAGAAACTGTTAAAATACTTTGCTGTATAACATCTGTACCAATAATAAAATCAAAAGATATGGAATAATCTGGTACTACATAAACATTAGTGGTGTAATTAAAATCATCAATTGTAACATCCGTAGAGAAAAAACCCAGGGGTTTGATCATAGTATTTCCTAATCCAGTTAATGTGATTGTTGAATGTTCGAGGTTCGAAACCGTTGGGAGTTTGCGATAAATAGTTTCTTTTAACAGACTTCTTTCACTTCCCGTATCGATCAAAGAAAGAACATTTACTGACGAAATAATTACTTGTTTGGTCATAAAAGTATTCGACGTAATGATGGAAATATTGGATGTTTCAGGCTTATTTCTAGATTTCCTTGGTTGATCACATTGAGCCGACTTTTGGCCAAAATTCGAACAATTAAAGCAGCGAGGGCCTTTGTCTTTATGCCTACATTGGCTACTTTTATGGTTGGCTAAACCACAATTAAAGCAGAGAAGATCAGGTTTTGGACGAAAAGATTTCTCTTTTAATGGCATTTCTGGTTTAGATTTACGAAATTTAGTGTTCTCATAGTCATGCCGAATTTTATCATAAATTTTGAGCTTTTGTTTAAATTCTACTATAGATTGGCAGCCATATAATATTGATTTTCTGAAAACAGGGTAGGGTATACCGTTAATAATATACTGCATCAGTGCTGAATCTTCGATGTTACCGCGCGAACATAATTGTTTCATTACGAGAAAATATTCTTCAAGGGATTCATTTTCTTGTAATTTTCGTTTATTTAACATATCATGTAACTCAGCAGAATTATAAGTAATGCCAAATTCAGAAATTAAGAGTTGTTTAAGTTTTTCATACGAGTTAATGTGAAATTCTGTTTGTACTAACAGCTGGGCTTTTCCTCGTAAGGATCGTTTAGCAAAAACAAATTTATGAAATTCTGATAAATTGAGCATGCTAGCGACATCGTCAAAATTACTTAACCAAATATTTATATCTTGAAAAGAACTACCATCAAAAGGCAGTATAACACTTTCAACATCATTAAAATTAATAGTAGATGGCAAAAAACTTTGAACTGGAAATTGCTTGTTTTTATCAAAATTTGATGATTCAGTATTACTTGCAGTGTCCTTATTCAATGTAGTATTATGTGAAGATATTTCAGGTTCCGAATCGGTATCACTTTCGTTTTGGATAATGTTAGCTTGGAGTGAATTCAAGTCTGAAAGGTATGTGACTAATCTGGTTGCAAGTTCAGTTAAAGAACCTTCATTTGAGATACAGAGTAAATTACAAATTGTGATTAAATCGTTTAAAGAAAAATCTGCCTGAACTTCCGTAACTTTATTTTTGAATTCAGTGCTGGTCGTTTCGAAATCGAAACCAGTGAAGTCACGAATTCTTTTTCGATTTGAGCGATCACCATCAGTGTCGAACAATAATTTATGAAGTAATTTAATTTTATTAGTACGTTCATTTTTAAATGCAACTTCCAGTTCTTTGATGTCGACTAGCTTCATAGTAAATATAAAATATGGAATAATTAACTCACCCGTAAAATGATATCCGGCTTGAATCTGAAGAAAAAATATCTAGTTCATAACAATGAGCAAAAATGGTAAGTGGGCACTTCTGGCACCACTTTATAGGATGGACGAGTCCTTACTGTAAATAAAAACTATTCTCTGACAGTCACATACATTTATTATCAGACGAACAGGACAAAACACACAAACAAAAAATAAAACATAGATTCATTCGTCAAAACAATCTTTAAAAAGTCTTAATACGTCGTAAATATTTTAGTTCTTAAAAGAATCGTGTTAAATCGTCGTTTTTAATTCGTTGGAATCATCTCTTTAGCTTTTTATCACCGTCGTTAGCTATCGTCGAAAAACGTTCTATTTACATTTTCTTCCTCTCAAGCCTGACCACACAGCTTCGATGTTTCCCGTTTCTACTTTTAATCTCGAAGCAGAGTTCGGAGAGTGGTGGAGAGAAATACATTCCAATGCAGGTGCAGCAGAGAGAGAGTGTAGCCCACATGCGGGAGTATATCCCACATATATATATATATATTTATGATTGTTTAAAAAGTTTCTGATGTATGTACTTAATTTTACACATTAAGTATAAATGTCTAAGTGTTGAAGAATAATTGTAAATGAGATTTTAACACTTAAAATGAAATTAACTAAATATTTTATCAATTAAACAAGACAAAAACAATCTTAAAACGAGTATACAGTAAAAAATGTGGGAAATTTCTTTATTATCATTTATCTCTTTATCATTGTTGTACGTAACTGTAACTGTAATTTATTTTTCATTGTTTTCAATTTATATTTTTATGTATCTGGAAGCAACAAGAGAGATATGAACGTCACGTGACGGAATAGAGAAAAAGCGGGAGTAGTTGGTTTTTTGGGCTCCGAGGAGTGAGCCGCGTTTTTGTGAGGATGCAACACTTTTGTGTTCTGTGTTTGCTGTTCTGAACGACATGCAGAGACCGCGTGTCACGAGTATGCGATCTTGTAATTATTGTATATTTTTAATTTGTGTGTGCGGTTTTGTTTTCCTATTAAATGTGTTCGTCTCAACAAAAGACTGTGTGTAATCATTCGATTATCCCTAGACACCCAGCCAAACCCCATAGTAATTTGGGGGATCGGCGCGGAATTATTATGATATTGTGATGAAATAGCGAGGCATTTTTGCACCCGCTCTAATAGTTAGAATCATCCTGATTCATCCTGCGAAATGTTCTCCACATATAAACTGTCGTTTAGAATCATCCTGATTCATCCTGCAAAGTGTTCTTAGCCTATCAACTGTTGTTCAGAATCACTCTGATTCATCCTGCGAAATATTTTTCACCATTCAACTGTGATTTCGAATCGCCCTGGTTTGTTTTTCGTCGTGGATTCAGCATCTGTTTGTGAAATATCCTGCAATATCAATGTTTTCAAAATCCTACAATATCAGTTGTTTGTGAAAACGTTTTCTTCGTTCGTGAAATTGAAGAACATAAAAGCCATCCGGTTTTATGATAGCGCCTTTATATCATAGTGCTTCGCTTTGTTTCCAGTGGAATAAAAATTGCGTCATTTGTCACAAAAGAAAGTGTATATCTCTCGTGTTTATCTCTTTTCTTAGGCAGGAGAAAGAAAATTAACTGTGAAGAGAACAAGTGATTTTTTTTTTTTTTTTTTTTTTTTGTTCTTAATCTCATTTTTTGAGAAGTGAAAAAAAAAGTTGTTCTTTTTTATTTTAGTTAAGTGATACATCCACTGTGGTATTTGAAAGACAAATCTATTTTTATTTATTTTTTCTTTCTTATGCGTATATAAGTTACATGTTTATTAGTGTCATTTTTATTTTGTTTTGCTTTGATTTAAATATGGTAAGTTCTGTTCTTTTCAGCAGTTTTAGGAGATAAAAAGGAGAAGTCTGCAGACTAAATTTATTGTTCTTATCATTATTTCTTATTTAATTGTGGTATTAAAAATTGAGTGCACTCAAGCGAAAAAAATGGTTATTCTATTTATTTATTTGAATGTATATTGAATTTATATTTTTGAATTTATTTTCTTTATTTCGCTTTGATAATTATCAAAAGGTATTTGAATTTATTTTTCTTATTTGCACATTTTTGTGAATTTGTACTAACAACTAATAATTCGCGTATGTGTTCTTAAGATTAGCATCCTGCTTTTCGTGATATTTTTATCAGAGCTATTCTTTTTACTAGTTTAAAAAAAAAATCTTTTGGCGGGAATTAAAAAAAAAGAATTATTTAATGGTGATTTAATAAGAATTGAATTTTTATTAGTGATAATTCTATAGGTTTAATTTTGAATTTTTATTGAATTAATTTTGAATTTTTATTTAATTAATTTTGAATTTTTATTGAATTAATTTTAATTTTTTATTTGAATTAATTTTGATTTTTGATTTGCCAAATTTTAATTTTTGGGGCCTGAAAGTTGGTATCATAAAATTTGACAAAATGTCCTTTCTTAGTAAAGGTACCAAGAAAGATTTGCAGCACATTGCAACCGAATTAGGGATAGAAAATGTTGAGAACTTAAAAATCGTTAAATTAAAAAATGCCATCGTAGCTGCCGAGGGGTATGAAGAAGAATTTCTCAAGGGATATGTAGATACCGTTATTGAAGAGAGAAAGCATAGAGATGAAGCACTTAAAGAAGAGGAAGCGAGAAAACAGCAATTAGAATTCGAGTTAGAAAAAATTCGACTCGAGAATGCAAGAGTTGCCGAAACCGGCAGTAATGAGGGTCAATCCGAACGTGGGAAGGTGCGTATAAAGTTGCAGGATATCATGCCAAAATTTGATCCGCAAACATGTGACATTAGTATTTATTTTACTCTTTTTGAGAGACAGGCCAGAAGAGCAGAAATAAAAAAAGAGTTGTGGGTGACTCACCTCATTGGGCTTCTACCCCAAGAAATTACAGAAATAATTGCCAGGGAAAGTGAAGATGTAACCAATAATTATGACAGTGTGAAAGAAGTATTATTGAAAAGATATAAATTTACCCCCGAAAAATTTAGACAGTTATTTGTTAAACATATGAAAAAAACTGATATAACATGGCGGGATTTTGCGTATGAGTTAAAAAATTATTTTACCGAGTGGGTCCATGGTTTAGAAATTTCAACTTTTGAAGATTTGTGCGACTTAATGGTTACTGACCAAATTAAAAAGAAGGTACCTCCCGAAGTAAAAGAACACTTTTTCGATGAATGGGCGATGTTCAAATCAACGAGCGTTATTTCAGAAAAGTTAGATGATTACGAAAACATTAAATTGACGTTTAATAGAAAGCCAAAAGAACCCCCTTACCGAGAAAATAGAAATTTGTTTGGAAAACCAAATTTTGGGAGTAACGGCAAGGAAGATAAGAAGACGTTTGTGAGGTCGTACCCTGAACAGAGAGATTTTAGCCGAAGAATAACTTCAAATCGACAACCTGAAAAGTTTGACAGACAAAAAACTTTCCAATGTTACGAATGTGGGGAGGCAGGCCACGTTAGGTCATTTTGTCCCAAGCTCCTAAGAAAAAACGGTGCTACAGGCGATAAAATTCACGAAAAAAGACCTCTGATGCGCATGTTGTAAGAAATTGTAACGGTACCGCATTCAAGAAAGTCCAAACAAAAGAAGTTAATTTTAATAATCTAACTATTCCTGCACTTATCGATACAGGCTGTTCAGTGTGTCTTCTTCGCGAGGACTTATACCAAAAAATTCCCAACCCTTCAAAACTGTCTAACAAATCTTTAATATTATCCGGAATAGGATCCTCTAAAGTTTATACAAAGGGGTCGATGCAGCAACAGGTGGAGATAGACGGAAACGAATACTCCCTAACATGGCATATAGTGCCAACGTCGCAGTTAGACTATCAAGCGGTTATCGGAAGAGACATTTTGGATCAAGCTAGATTGAATTTTGATAAAAATGGCATTGAGTTTCTTAAGTACGAAGCAGACGAGTTGTTTATGCAGGTGTTCGAGTTAAACAAAGAAGATGAGATTGAGCTAGGCCACATTCGTGATCCGCAAGTAAGGGAAGAACTGGTAGAAATTATTTCTGCATACAACCCACAAAAAACTGAATCGGTTGATGTCTCTATGAAAATCATCTTGACTGATGACACACCAGTTTACCAAAGAGCTCGTCGTTTATCATTGCCCGAAAAGCAAGAAGTGGATAGGCAAATCCATGAGTGCTTACAACAGGGAATAATTAGACCTAGTTCTTCTGATTATGCCAGCCCAGTGGTTTTGGTAAAAAAGAAAGATAACACAACTAGACTGTGTATAGATTACCGACAGCTGAATAGAAAGCTAGTGAAAGATAGATTTCCTCTGCCGCTAATCGACGATGTCTTAGACAAATTACAAAACGCAAAAGTGTACGGCACACTAGACTTAAAAAACGGATTTTTTCACGTTGATGTAGAAGAACAGAGCAGGAAGTATACCTCTTTCGTCGTTCCGGACGGACAATTTGAGTTCACAAAAGTACCCTTCGGTTTGAGTACAAGTCCTAGCGTTTTCCAAAGATATGTATATACTGTATTCAGAGACCTAACGAACGAAGGTATTGTGATAATCTATTTGGATGATTTGATTATTCCTGCAGAAAATGAGAAGGATGGTCTGGAGAAGTTAAAAATTGTGCTTCAGCGTGCATCAAAGTATGGACTTGAACTAAAGTTTAAAAAGTGTCAATTCCTAAACAGAAAGGTGGAATTCTTAGGCCACATTGTAGCGGACAACACCATTCGTCCTTCTCCTGCGAAAACGCTAGCTGTAAAGAAGTTTCCCACCCCAATGACTCTCAAGCATGTGCAAAGCTTTTTGGGCTTAACTGGTTATTTTAGAAAGTTTATACCCAGTTATGCCAGGATTGCCAAACCATTAAGCGACCTATTGAGAAAAGGCGGCTCTTTTGTTTTTGGTCAGGAACAGCAAGAAGCATTTGAAAAATTAAAAACCTTATTATCTGAAAATCCTGTTTTGAAAATTTTCAGGCCAGGAAGGAGGACAGAACTTCATACGGATGCAAATATACATGGCTATGGTGCGGTGCTGTTGCAAGAAGCTGAAGATGGAAAATTACATCCAATTTATTATATGTCTAAGAAAACGAGTCAAGCAGAATAAAAATACAGCAGTTATGAATTGGAAGTTTTGGCTATTGTAGAAGCCTTAAAATAGTTTCGTGTCTATTTGTTGGGCAACAAGTTCAAAATAGTTACTGATTGCTCAGCTTTCCAGAAGACGATGAATAAAAAAGACCTTGTTACACGCATTGCTAGATGGGCCTTGTTGCTGGAAGAATTCGACTATGAAATTGAACATAGGCCGAGTAAGAGAATGCAACATGTTGACTCATTGAGTAGATACCTCGTCATGATCGTAGGAAATGACACACTAACCGACCGGTTAAAAAATGCGCAGTTGAAAGATGACCACATATGCACCCTCAAGTCACTTATATCTGATAATGAGTCTCAAGACTATTTTGTACGACATGATATACTTTACAAGTTTGTAAATGGTCGTGAGCTTATTGTAGTGCCCGAAGACATGCAGACTGAAATAATTAAACTGACTCACGAAAAAGGTCATTTTTCAGCTGTAAAAACAGAAGACATCGTTAAACAAGAATTTTTTATACCCTATTTGCGTAAACTGACGGAAAAAGTTATTGTTAACTGTGTCCCTTGCATACTAGCCAATAGGAAAAGTGGGAAGAAAGAGGGATTTTTGAATCCTATCCCAAAAGAAGATATTCCCTTGAGTACCTACCACGCTGACTTTATTGGACCGCTTCCTTCCACAAACAAGAACTACAAGCACATTTTTACGGTAATTGATGCCTTCAAGAAGTTTACCTGGTTATACCCTGTCAAGTCTGTCTCGGCTGAAGATGCGCAAGTCAAATTAAAATTGCAACAAAAGACTTTCGGAAATCCTACTAGGATAATAACGGATAAGGGCGCAGCTTTTACATCTAAAGCATTTCATGATTACTGCGTTGAGGAAGGCATCCAACATCAACCGATTACGACGGGAGTTCCCCGAGGAAATGGACAAGTCGAGAGGATTCATCGTATCATCATACCAGTACTTACAAAATTGAGCCTTGAAGACCCTACAAAATTGTTTAAACATGTAGATAAATTCCAAAGAATTCTTAACAGTACGACCAGTCGAAGTACAAAATGGACACCATTTGAAATCTTAACTGGTGTGAAAATGAGGAACAGAGAGGACGTCGCACTCCGAGATCTACTAACAGAAGAAATGATGGAAGAGTTTCAGGAGCAGAGAAATTTCATAAGGCAGGAAGCAAAGAAAAATATTTTGAAAATTCAAGCTGAAAATAAAAGGACGTATGATAGAAAAAGAAAAAAAGCGACTAAATATAAAATTGGTGATCTCGTTGCTATTCAACGAACTCAATTCGGAGCAGGGTTAAAGTTAAAACTCAAGTTTTTTGGCTCATATAAAGTGACTAAAGTCAATCCCAGAGATAGATATGAAGTAGAAAAAGTCGGTAACCATCCAGGCCTCAATAAAACTACCACATCAGCCGACATGATGAAATATTTCTCAATGTAATTAACTTGTAAATATTTTTCGTAACTTTGCGTTTAAATTTTTTGTTAATTCATCCACTATATTATATCATCAGTATTTTCAACAGAATCATTATTTTTATAACTTTATATTGAAATATTTTGTGTATTATATTATCTACTAGCGGCCTTCGCCCGCTACGCTGGTCGGTTTATCTAAAGAAATCTTGAAGAAGTAGTTAGATAAGGTTCAGACATACATTAAAAAAAAAAAAAAGCAAGTCGATCATTCAAAAAACGTTGGGAAATATCAAATATTTACTGTAATTTTTTAAGAAAAACAAAGTTTCGAAAAAAAAAATTAAATCGAAAAAAAAATTACACTGACATATTAATGCAAGGAAATTTTCCCAGAGAGAAAATTCGCCTTGAATACAATATTTCAAATTCTTTTAATTGCTTATAGGCGTTAATGCCAACATAGTGAAAAAAATTCCATGCTGGGAATCGAACCCGGGCCATCAGTATGGCGCACTGACGTTCTACCGACTAAACCACATGGAACGACAGCCAGCTTGAAACTTTCTCATACTTAAGTAGACTGGCGAAAACATAACGATAGCGCGTTTTAAAATCGCACAGTGACATCTATTGGATTTTATATGTACTAAAAAACGTTATGTACTAAAAAACGTGAGCAGCGCACCTAATAGTTTCTTTTGTTTCTTTTTGTTACTTTTTTGTCTGTTGTCCGATTTTGATGAAACAAAGCCTATACACTGCCCGGGAGTGTGCATTCTTCATTAGTGAAAACCGCATAAAAATCCATTCAGTAGTTACGAAGATAACCTCGAACAAACAGACAGACAGACAGACAGACAGACAAAAAATTCAAAAAAATTTTTTTTGTGTTTCATTGGTTTTCTTTTATCGCCCTGACTCCATTTTTGTCAATTATCTTCAATGTACAGACACACCGGGTCCTACTGTTTTATTATATGTATAGATGTATTTTTTAAGGTTTTTAAAGTGTCCCTGAGGCCAGTGACCCGCAGGATGGCCGATCTCTGTGGGAAATTTCTTTATTATCATTTATCTCTTTATCATTGTTGTACGTAACTGTAACTGTAATTTATTTTTCATTGTTTTCAATTTATATTTTTATGTATCTGGCAACAACAAGAGAGATATGAACGTCACGTGACGGAATAGAGAAAAAGCGGGAGTAGTTGGTTTTTTGGGCTCCGATGAGTGAGCCGCGTTTTTGTGAGGATGCAACACTTTTGTGTTCTGTGTTTGCTGTTCTGAACGACATGCAGAGACCGCGTGTCACGAGTATGCGATCTTGTAATTATTGTATATTTTTAATTTGTGTGTGCGGTTTTGTTTTCCTATTAAATGTGTTCGTCTCAACAAAAGACTGTGTGTAATCATTCGATTATCCCTAGACACCCAGCCAAACCCCATATTAACTAAATATTTTATCAATTAAAGAAGATTAAAACAATCTTAAAACGAGTATACAGTAAAAAATAGGTAATAATATTAATTTTCCAAGGAAAATTTTTAAAAATACGGACACATCCAAAATTTCATAGGTTAAACATTACTGATATGAGTAGGGATTTAGGATCTTGTCCGATTTAGATTTTTGTATCTAGTGTGTAATCATAATACTGACTAAAGTGTCGCATCAAATGTTCAATGAATACGGTACATTTTTAAAGTACTAACAGATCATATTCAGAGGAGAAACCCTCTCGTTAATTAGAAATCCTTCATCACCATACTCAAATAAGATAAATTTCGTAACAGGATATGTTCAGTAATGAGAAACGTTTCCTGATCTATACTTGATGAACTTTTTTACCAGTATGTTTTTATTTACAATTTAATTTTTAAAAAGAAAATTCTATTCATAAAATCTATAAAAACTTATTTTCAAATGCTTTTGATGTATATACGAAACGACGAATAATAAACCCATATATTAAATATTAGAGAGGGTAATAGATTTCACTGATTTACGTTTTTGCATTTAGTGTGTAATCATGATACTAACTATAATGTCGTTATCAAAAGTTCAAAAAATACGGTAACGGGGTCGAATTAGCGGGGTTCTACCGTATAATGAGACAGGAAAGATACGGCACAACTTTATTTGCCACATAGGTCCCAAACACTTTGAGACATTCGTTATACCGCTTGATAAGCTGCAAAAAGCCTACCAGGAAAACACCAGAGCTTTGCATATGGACAAGCTGTTAGATACTTCTTCCGTAATCGTAGCCCTAAAATTTTCCTAGAGGGCTTTGGGAAATCTTAAGCGGTATGACAAATGTCTCTATATTCTTGGTAATTATGTGGAAAAATGAAGATATTTCTTATCTTTAGTGTCTCATTCTATTGTTTGACTTTCATGAACAACACTGACCAGAAACGCCAGGGGAGGTTTTATTTTCAGAGTTCCCCTCGTACATGAAATGATCAGAAAAAAAGTGCATAGATTAAACATTAGAGCGGGGGATAGATCTGACTGATTTGCAATTTTGTATTTAGCGTGCATCATGATATGAATTCCAGCTCAAATGACTTCTTCAAAACTTCATCGAAAAAAGGTTTAAAAAAAAATAAAGTGGAAACTTTCTGGTTAATTTGCCAATTTACTGCACCATACTACAAGGCGAAATTTTCGTGATTCGATAATCGCAATATTAGAAAACTTTTCCTAATCTATGGATCATGCTCTATTTTTTTATACACTTTAATTACAAAAAAAAAAAAATAATAATAATAATAAAGAAAAAGAAAAAGAGAAAGAAAAGAAAAAACATTTCATTTCGAAAAGCTATAGAAGCTTACTGTTAAGCGTTTATTTACGCATAAGAAACTAGTCGGATGTGCCAGTCCAAAATCTTCCTTCTATCACATATGCATGTTAATATTTACAAACTCCCTATCACAGTGACAAAATTAAATGGCAATAATGCTCATTGCGAGGATTCTAAAGATATGAAATTTCGTGCATTAGTTCTTGAGATATGTCTATCACTAAAGTCACGTAAATCCTGCAAAATTTCGTATAGAATTACTACCTGTTGAGTGATTTACACCAAAACCTAATCAGCAATAACTTAAGCTGAATTTGAAGCTACATGCCGTGCATTAGTTTTTTAGATAGGGCAATTGCAAAAGTAGTGAAAAATTGAGAATAACAGCACCACCAATAGGGCGAATATTACCAAAACCTAATCAGCAACAACTTGAATCAACATCAAACTGAATCTAAAGTGAGATGAAATTTTGAACATTAGTTCTTGAGATTGAGCTATTGCGAAAATCGTGAAAAATGCAGCATTGCGAGCGCCATTTCTTGTGTGATTTACACCAAAAAATAATCAGCATCAGCTTATGTCAAAGACTAATTGAATCAAATGTTGAGTAAAAATATGTGCATTAGATCTTTAGGGAGAACTTTAGCCGAAATAGTGAAAAATGCAATAAACCGGCGCCATCTGTTGGTAATTTACAACAAAAACTAATAAACACCAATTTATATCAGGGTGTAATTAAATCTAAATTTATATTAAACTAGCTGCACCCGTCGAAATTCGACGGAAAAGAATATATATTAGATACGATACATATCAGACTTATATACACAATAAGATACTGAGAGAAATAAACAATTGGCACCTCTTAAAATAGCGATAATATAACTTTTCATGATGAAGATGCACAAACTTCAGAAAATAGCAAAAAATGAAGAAAACAACTCATAAATTATTATGTTGGACAGCTACAAATCTTTTTAATGCGGTTTCTAAATCTTGAACATTATTTAAATGCCAAATTATTTAGGATGTTAATATAATACCTCAGAAGAAGAATTAAAAAATATGTGCATAGTTTATTTTTTCTCCGTTTAAATATCGTTTAGTAACTGTACAATAATTATATTATCAATAAAACATTTTAATTACAATAAAAACAGGGAGTTACTAAATTGCATAACCAACCCACTATTTTATTGGTTTGTAGCCTCCATGAACTTGTCAAAATTAATTTTATTGTTATGGCAACGAAAAAACAAAAAACCGATATCTTTATTATTAAAAAGAATAAAATTTTTGTGTTTGTTGCTAATATGCAGAAAACATTTTATTTATTTTAAATAATAGCTTAATACAACAAAATAATTTTAATTAATTTTTAATATGTAAAATAGAAATATTGCAATACCGGCATATCACAGGTTTAACTCTTTTTCTTCTAATATGACATCATTTATACCTTCAGAAACACTTATCTTTTCCGAAATAAAAGTGTGATTTATGCAGTTGTTTAAAAATTCTTTAGTTTCATAAAATATTTATTAAAATCAAATAGAAATGACGCAATTTATAGAAATGTTTTCATTTGTGCACACCACGGACCTTTAAATAAATAGAAGTTCAGTTTATTTAGATGCAGGAATAAAAGTCAGTGAATATGACATCTATAATAATGTAAATACATCCATGGAACAAATTTATCTGGTTTCTGAATGACAACATTTTCTCCATCGACAAAATTTCGCTTTAGATATATTTTTTTTCTGTTATTTATTTTCTGTTATTTTATTTACATAATACTTAATAATATTAATCAGTAAATAATCTGTGTCTTGTATTGCGATTAGTGAATAATTATGCGCAATCATTTTATTAGGATTAAATTTCACGAAAACCATTATTTTCTTTTCTTTGAAATGCGATGGCTCATTCACCGATGAGATCAAGCTCCTGATTGGTAGAAAGTAATAAAGCAAAATAAATTTTTATTATAGTGAGAAAAACTTAACCTGTTTCCACTGTTTTGAAGAAATATCACGAAAAAACTTTTAAAATTAAAAATAAAATATAAAAATGGAAATAAATTAAAAATTAACCAGAATGGGCACATCTACACATGAACAGCTTTCATTAAAAAAAATAAATAATAAAAAATAAAAAATAAACAATTATCAAAATCGGGCCAGTAGAATGCTCAAGGCTGATGACTAAAGAAACAGTCAGGTCTTTTAAATATATAGATCTTTCCAGAATGTCTTTCCTTAAAGAATTGTTAGCGGAATGATGCAGTCTGATTTCATTAGCCTCAGAAAAATCTAGAATATATAATTGTCCATAAAAAGCTGTAGTTTTACTTTGAGGGTACAATGGAGAAATTCGATAATGTATTACACCAAGAATTTTAAAAAATAAGGACCCTGTTCAGGTGGCAATGTTACATTAGCTCCGAATGATAAAGAGTTGTTATATTGGCGAATATTTTCTCTAAAGTTTTTAGATAACTCATTATTTCCACAGAATAATTCTTCGATATCTTTAGAAATACGAAATTCAGGTAATTTGATTTGTTTGTTACAACAGCATAAATTAAAACAGCCTGATGAATTTTTTTCATCTTCAAAATATAGAGCAGAGCAGTAATTACATTTATTGTTTAATTCACCTAACCTAAATGGTTGTATATTACAAACTATTTTAGAAACAGCACATCTATATTGAATAGAAAAGGGTTTTCGTTCTTTCTTTTTCATACGTTTGTTTATGATTTCTTTACGCCCTGTTAAACTTTTTTTTCTTTTTTCGACATTTTTTGAAAAAATTTGTTGAGCAAAATTAGATTTAGGACGAAATTCCAAAACATCATAATGACCTGAATCAACATTTCCAGAAAAGAGTAAATTACATATTATATTTCCAGACCCATAATCGAAAGTATTATTGCTAGTATTATTTCTATATATTCTAAAGATATAATTCGGAAACAACTGGCTTAAGCAAACTAATTCTACATGACCTGCATAATCACTATCTAATGACATCAAATTTTCATAATCAACAGAAGTACTTACCGGGATCCTATGAGAGTTATCACCAATTACAAAATTTTCGTACTGTTCCCAATTATCCTTGACTATTTTCACTACTTGCAATCGAAGTTCACGGTGATATATATCAGTCTTATATATACAATATGATACTGACCGAAATAAACAATTTCCATCTCTTAAAATAGGGATAACATAATGTCCCATGATAAAGATACACAAACTTCAGAAAAAAAAAAAAAAAGGAAATAGATTATAAAGTATTATGGTGGCTTAAATTCAGCTACAAATCTCATTATTTGAATGCGAAATTATTCAGGAAATTATTATATCTGAGACGACGAATTCAAAATTTCTGCATAGATTATTTTTTCTCTGTTAAAATATCGCTTGGTAAATGTACCATAATTATACTATCAACAAAACATTTTAATTATAATAGTAACAGGGAGTTAATAAACTGCATTACTGACCCACTACACATTTACGGCACTTGCAATAAATTTAATTTATTTATTGGTTTGTAGCCTCCATGAATTTGTCAAAATTAATCTTATTGTCATGACAACGAAAAGAAAACCGATATCTTTGTTATTAAAAAAGAATAAAAAATTTGTATTTGTTATTGATCTATAGAAAACGTGTAATTTATTTTTATTTTATATAATAACTTAATGCTACGGAATGATTTTTATTAATTTTTGATATCATGTAAAATAAAATTATCGTAATACCCGCATATCACATATTTTCTTCTTTTTTTTCTAATATGACATCATTTACACCTTCAGAAACACTAATCTTTTCCGAAATAAAAGCGTGATTTATGTAGTTATTAAAAAATTCTTTAGTCTCATAAAATATTCATTAAAATTAAATGAAAATGGCGCAATTTATAGAAATATTTTCATTTGTGCATACCAGGGACATTTAAATAAATAAAATAAGTTCTGTTTATTTAGATGAAGGAATAAAAGTCACTGAATATGACATCATCACTGATACAGCTATAACAATCTGATCTTAGATTCATGGAACAAATTTATCTGGTTCCTGAATGACGATATTTTCTCCACCAAAGAAATTTCGCTTTAGACATATTATTTTATTAAAGTTTATTTACATAATACTTAATAATATTATTCAGTAAATAATCTGTGTATTGTACCGCAATTAGTGAATAATCATGCGCAATCATTTTATTAGGATTAAATTTTACAAAAACCATTAGTTTTTTTTTTTTTTTTTTTTTTTTTTTTTTTTTTTTTTTAATGCGATGACACATTCACCGATGAGATCAAGCTCCTGATTGGTGGAAAGTAATAAAGTAAAATAAATGTTTATTTTAGCCAGAAATGCTTAATCTGTTGCCACTGTTTTGAAGAAATGTCACGAAAAAGCTTATAAAATTAAAAATAAAATATAAAAATGGAAATAAACTAAAAATTAGCCAGAATGGGCAAATTTACACATAAACAGCTTTCATTTAAAAAAATAATCATCAAAATCGGGCCAGTAGAAAGCTCAGTGCTGATGACTAAAAAAACAGCCAGGTGTTTTAAATATATAGATTCCGTGCATTTCTAGTTTTTTCGATTTATAGTTCTATATTTAATTTTTTTATTAAAACCAAAGCACTATAATTAATTAAAGTTTTTACCTGCGGAATATCCGTGACCAAGAGCTTTCTAATCATTACCAGAGCTGCTAGAGCGTACCAACTTAATGCTGGAATCTGTCGTAAGCAAAAGGCGGGGTCAAGGCCTATGCCATCTAGCGGCAGGGGTGCGTAACTAGAGGATGACGTGGGTTTGACGTCATATATGCGCAGATGTTTATTATCTCCATATCTTTTGGGCATATTTTCTGAATTTTCTCTCAGTCATGACAAATTAATCAAGTCTACGAGGTTTATTGCAAAACATTTTTGTTATAGTTTGTTTCGATAAAGTCATGTACATTTAAAAAAATAGTCACAATATCATTTTAATTTTATTTTAGGAGAAAAAGTACTAATTAGTACTCATAAGTACCATATCATGCTAAGAAAAATATTGACTTTTACCCTAAAATTAAAATAATAATGAGGCTTTTTTTAAATACACATATTTTTAATTAAAAAGATCTGTGTTTTTTAAAAAAGTTTCATTGTCATTTTAATTTTAGGGTAAAAGTCAATATTTTTCGTAGCATTATATGGTACTTATGACTACTAAGTTAGTACTTTTTCGCCCAAAATTAAAATGATATTATGACTATTTTTTTAAATGTACATGACTTTACCTAAACAAACTATAGCAAAAATATTTTGCAATAAACCTCGTAGACTTGATTAATCTGTCATGATTGAGAGAATAGCTTGAAATTTATGAATGAATTTTTAATATGAACTCTCAAAATGGCTTTGTCTGTTAAAAAAGAGTCTAAGCAACGATTTTAGGAAAATTATTGTCCAGAACGTTAAATATTTAAACAAATAAATTAACAATATTTCTTTGTTTAACAAAACAACATTTAATACATACATTTAAAATTAAAGTTATTCCGAATATACGTATAATAAATAGGTTTTTAAATTAAAAGAATGAAAAGTTTGCAAGTTAAATAATAAAAGTCGATACGACCAAGAAAACATTGGATTTTTATCGTCTGAAATTGGTAAATAAAAAATGCAGCTTGTTGTAAATAAAAGTTGAATATTTTATTTAGTATTAAATTCTATACATTTCTAAATATTAATAAATATTATATTATCATATGAAATACTACGGTGTATATCATTTTGTATAATTTAGCTCATCAAAAAATTACTAAAATGTGACACTATTTCAAAATTCTGCATTTATATAATAAGTACTTACAAAATTTAATGAGTCATCTTTCATTACATTAAAAGCGTAATTAAAATCGAACATATTTTAATCAGCAATATTTGTATCGCATAGTTAAATGATATTTCATCTTAGTATATTTTATGTTAATATTTAGTCGTACTACACTTATTTAGTCTATATTTATTTACAATATTTCAAATCTAAAACTTATTCTACGAAATATTTTGAAGTAACATTTTATAGAAACAAAAAAGTTTTGTTGCCATTCACACAAAAGAAACTGCCATAATCCTCTACTTAATAATCCTCTAGTTATGCACCCCTGCCGCTAGATGGCATATGCCTTGACCCCGCCTTTAATCTTGCGGACAGCTCTTCCATAGGAGTTGGAACGCTTGAAATATATGCAGTTTTGATCATTACTCTTTTGGCTTCAGGGATGTAGTGGAGGGTTACACTGTAAAAAAAAAAGGTCGATCTACTAAAAAACTTTAGTTATTCTTGTAATTACTAAAAAATTTTTAGTAATCTTAGTCGGTTACTAGAAAATCTGTAAGAATTACTAGAAAAAAATTAGCAACGAATAGAGTTAATAGTTTTATATTTTTAATAGCTCTTACTAAAACTCAGTTGGTGTGGCCTTGATAGCATAGTGGTTATAGTAACGGACTCCAGGCTAAAAGGTCCCGGGTTCGAAACTTGCTGCCGCCAAATACTCCCCGAATGTCTGTAGTGTCTCGTTAATAAAAGGATTATGAAAATCCTATCGGAGCAGTTAAGAATGTTTAGTGCAGCCATCTATTGCGGTTTTGCCGAAAATCTTCCGCTTCAGAAGTCTGGATGCTGCTCCAAGGAAGCTTCTACGCTTCGGTTGCACGTAATGGTTATTAAAAGTAATTTTGGAGCTATTACTAAAATTTGCTTTGTGGCTCATACTAAAAATTTTTAAGTTAGTTATACAAAAAATTCTTTTGTTCAGTTTACAAAAGAAATGCTTGTTTCACTTGCAAAAAAAAAGTTTGTAATGGTTACTAAAAAATTCTGTGGAATACAAATTTACTAAGAAATTTTTAGTAACCTCTTGAATTTTTTTTATAGTGTACGCAGCACAGTGGATCAAAGTATAGCAGATGTCGAACATAGAATTATGACAATAATATAAAACTTTGTATTTTTTTTTTTTTTTTTTTTTTTTTTTTTTTTTTTTTTTTTGTTATATTTAGGTTTAAATAAGTAAAATAAATTATATTTATTAGATCTGCATGGTTTTTATGAACAATTTTTTTTTTCAAAACAAGACTTTTAGTGACATACTGAATAACTAAATTAAACTTGAAAAACAAAGTAAAAGAACAAGCTTAGCAGACGATAATTTTACTATCGATCTTGTTTTTACTTATATCTAAATGGCATTCGCAAAATATTCAAAATATTTGTTTAATTTTTTATTGGCAACCTTTATAATATTTACATAACTCTTCAAAATCGTTCTACAAAACTGCAACATTCTAGAGCCCAATTTACAGCTAATTTCTTATTATCGGGATTGATTTTTCCATTTTTATTTTGGGTGAAATGAGTCCGGGCCAGGATTCGAACCAGGAATGTATTGGCTGAAGCCGCCAATGCTCTACCAACTGAGTTATCCCAGACACGAATACTGGAATACTATTTCACCCAATTAACCTCAACGATCACTTAATCTGGTCTGATACTCTGGATCAGCTTAACAGAATAAATCGAAGGTCAATATATGGAACCACAGAAAATCGCTGCATACGAAATTACATTAGATTAATTTAAAACCGGATTAATCAATCGGTAAATTAACTATAACACATGTAAATTTTTCCATTTTTATTTTGGGTGAAAAAAGTCCGGGCCAGGATTCGAACCAGGTATGTATTGGCTGTAGCCGCCAATGTTCTACCAACTGAGCTATCCCAGACACGAACATTGGAGGACTATTTCACCTAATTAACCTCAAAGATCACTTAATCTGGTCTGATACTCTGGATTAAATGCTTCAGAAATTGATGAAGAAAATATAAAGGAGCGTTTACATATATTTTGCATTCATGTGAAAGATCGATGGCAGAAATCTCATCGAAAATTAGATCGTTTCAATACTAAAAACAGCTCTTGGCTTCAGAATTTCTTCAAAATTGATAATGAATTCAAACCATCTGAAGTTGAAAATTCGCAGAAATTAACATCTCGGAATTATTTTTCAGATGTAACCGAAACTCACAAAAGAAGACTAACTCAAAGTTTGAGAGAGGATACTTCTAGAGAAGCTCTTTTGCATGCAGCAAAACAAAAATTAGCATCTGAGGGTTTTAAGGATCTTTCAAAAGTGATTGATCATCTTTTAAAAAATCGGAATGAAATTTTACAAATAAAAAACTTTTGCGAGAAAAAGACTGTAGCAAATTTATTTTCAAAGGAAAAGTGTTTAGCAATGATGCTAAATCTGGATCTTTCTAATGTACAATATGTCACTTTAAGACAAAATTGCATTGACGAAGGTAACAATCAGTGGCAATCGTACTATTATACAAGCGAAACTGGACTGTTATGTTCCAAAAGAAAAAATATTTATTACTGACAGTTTGGTTCAAATCACTTTGCAATCAATTTTGGACTTAACTGTAATTAGACTTTTAGATGCATTTAAAATACAATTTGAATCCAAAAAGCACTTAAAATTGATATGTAAATGGGATTTGGATGGTGCTTCAAATCAAAGCATGTACAAACAAAAATTTGTTGACGGACGCTCATTACAATCAGATAGTTTAATTTTTATGACTAGTTTTGTTCCTATTAGGTTATTATGTGGAACTGAATTCCATCATCCACTAGATATTGTCACCCTGTTAGATATGAATTTCTCAGCGAGAATACTGAAATATCAAAAAAGGAATATCAGCCAATGGAAGAAAAAATAAAAAACCTTCAGCCTACAGCACATCAAAATATAACCATTGATCACGAAATGAATTTAAAAATGATTGATGGAAAAGTTATTACGACAAGTTCAAATATATCTTCCTGTTCAACATGTTATATTTGTGGTGCAAAGCCTTCGGAAATGAATAACATTGATAAATTTGCTGAAAGAAATGTAAACGCGTCCTCGTACAGATTTGGTGTATCTACTCTCCATGTAAAGATGCGGTCTATGGAATATTTGCTTCATATTTCTTACAATTTACCGTTTAAAGCTTGGATTGCTAGAACTGGGGACTAAAAAAGCAAAAAGAAGAAACTAAGAGAAAATTCAACGTGAATTTAAAAAAGAATTGGGCTTGCTAATTGATGTTGTTAAACAGGGTAGTGGTTTGACACATGATGGAAACACTACATGGACATTTTTTGCTGAGTATGAAAAAACAGCTGAGATCACTGGATTGGATAAAGAACTTATTAAACGTTTTGCAATTATAATGCAAGTTATCTCTTGTGACGAAATAATTAATGCCGAAAATTTTGGCGAATTTGCATTTAAAACAACTAAAGAATGTGTTTCAAAGTACGGGTGGTATTATATGCCAGCTTATGTTCGCAAGTTATTAATCCATGGAAAAGATATAGTTGCAAATTTTGCTGTTCCATTCGGCCAACTATCGGAAGAAGCTGGCGAAGCTCGAAACAGAGTTTTGAAGGTACCAAGAGTCACATACAAGAAAAATAAGTCGAAGAGCTTGTAACGAAGACTTGTTGCATCATTTACTTATAACATCAGACCCGTTGATTTCCAGAATTAGACATAAAAAGATGAAAAAGGACGAAAAATTTCCAGAAGCATTATATCTTTTACTTTAGGACTCGCACATCATTCATCCATTTATTAGATTAAATTTAATTCTCTGAGAGTATTGTGCATTCCAGAGTTTTCATGTAAATATTTATGTAACCCAAGATACATATATGTTGAATTTAATTTTGTAATTTAATTTTAAATTATTTTTTATATTATTTCATTTTAGAAAATTCTTACAGTATAAAATTTATCAAAAAATATTTTTGTCTACAGTCAATTTACTGTGCTTTCCGGAAGCGGAAAACTATGTGATAGTCCCTAAAAGTGTTTCAAATCCATTTATTTCAAAAATGCGCAGGTTTGCGCAAAAATTGCCCTATACCACATTGAAATACAGACTTTAAAAACACAAACATGTCTTTAAAATGTCAGACAACTTCAGACAATTTAAAAAAAGCAATTTTTAAGTTTATGATACTGTTTATTTTATATGGGCTGTTCATAATGTAAAATGATGTATGGAATTCAATCAAAATGTAATAGGTAGTGCTTTAAAATGTGTTTTAGGAAATTAATAATGATATTTTAAACGAGTTATTATTAGTGGTTACCTCGGTTTAATTTCTGAGTACATTTAAAAATCACTGAAATCCGCAGAAAAATTCCTTTGCTGAAAAGTGTACATTCTGAGCTATAGAAATAAGATATAATTTTGTATAATTTAAAAAATGAACATATATTCATATTTTGTGGATATTCTTTTAAAATATTTTATTGCAAAAAATTAATTATTTAGTGATGTTTTTTTTTTTTTTTTTTTTTTTGGGGGGGGGGGGGCCCTGTGTTCACATTTTCTTAAGGATTGATCCACTGTGGCCGTATACCTTTTGGATTTTTTAAAGGAATATCGTACACCCTCTGTTTCTCAAGAAAACTATAGTATTCACACTTTAGGGTATACCCTCTGCTTAGAGCGTATATATTCTGTTATTTTTACGACTACACCCCTCGTTGGCTCGCATCATAAAATAATTTTAAACATTTACTTTATACAGAAACTGTCTACACGAAGAGAAAACTGACAAATGCTGAAATAAAGAAATAAAGTAGTTTACCAAACAATTAAATTTATTTATTTATTTATTTATTTGTATTTTTATTTTATTTTATTTTATTTATTTATTTATTTATTTTTTAGTGTTACAGCACTTATTACCAATAATTGTATATTGATTTTATTGTTATTATTATTTTTCTTTTTGTTATTTTTCATACTTTTTTTCATTGTGGCAACAAAGGTATTCCATTTCTGGATACTAAACATGGACCAATCAGAAAACGAATAAAATCCGGACATCACTTCAGATATGCTTCAGATTTATCTATTCTTGACCGACAGAAACAACCTTTTTCCAAATTGTTAATAATATTTTTCATACAAATATTATTTTTCTTTCTTCTTTTTCTTTTTGAAAAGGACATGTACGGTTTTTATTATTCCCTACTACAAATTTTTTTTCCTACTTTTATACAACACAAAAATCGGAAAAAAAATATATTAAAACAATATATTCAAAAATGTTTTAATCACGTTTAAAAAATCCCGAACAAAGATGCGATGAAATAATTTTGTAAAAACATATATGAATTAATGAAACACTGAAAATACTTCGTAAGAAAACTTAAAAAAAAAAAAAAAGAAGTTAGAAAACAAGTGAATTTTCCTTTTTTTATTATTTCTGCTTATATTTAAACCTTTATTCGTAATCAGCCTTTCAAAATATTTTTTATGTATTTTGCAGGCACTTTTTTATGATTTTAATAACTTCAACATAATTAAAACTTTTTATGATGCTCTCCAGACTTAAATACAAGTGCTTGTTAATAAAGTTTCAAAAATTGATTTTTAAGTACCTTGCGTCACTTCTGAAGACCAAGGAGAATTTTGCACTAACAACTCTATCCATCAAGTTTCTGTAATCATTTATAATCTTAACGAAATTCTTTTGATATTTTTCTGGAAAACAATTTTCAATGTATACAAAAAAAAAAAAAATAATAAAATAAAATAAAATAAAAAAATACAAGGCAGTTTAATTTTTAATAAATAAGCAAAAAAAATCGTTGAAAGAAATTTTCAAAAGTAAATACAAAATTTAAAACAAAAATTTCAGAAATCGCAATTATCTACAAGTTATTTCTCATTTGCTTCTTAAAGGGAAACTTTTAAGAAATACCGTTTTAATAATTATTCAGAAGCACTTTTAGATGGTTTAATAATTCAATGTTAAACAAGAAAGAAAAATCCTGCTTCAATCATAGATTATAAAAAGATTTCGAATGCAGAATTTTGCAACAAAAAAGTTCGGTGAATGAATTCAGAACGGCCGATCTGGCAACACTAGAGAAATAAAACGCTGCACCTGCATAGAGGCAAGTGTAACCATCTTCCCACACCGTTGTTTAGTTGAGCGTCGTTTGCGTTTTGCGCAAGACGTGCTTTACAAAGTGCTTGTTCAGAGTGTTGGTTCTTAATTGAGAACATGAAAACGAAAGAACAAAAGATCAGTTTAAAGTTTGGTTTTAAGATTTGCAAAACACCGAAAGAAATTCATGAGAGGTGGGGCAAATTGAACATCCACTATACTCGCCAAATCTCAATCCTCCAGACTTCTTCCTATTTCCACGACTCGAACTCTCTTTGAAAGAGATTTGACCATACTGCTGACATCCAACGAAACGTGACGAAGTTTTGAACTCCATCCCAAAAGAAGACTTCTTGCGAATTTCGCAGGACATGTACAGCAGATCTCAGCAGTGCATAGTTATGGGAGGTGACGATTTCGAAAGATGGCGTGGTAACTTTCGTTAATATTTTATTTACATTAATGTCACAAGACTATTCACTGAACTTTATTGTCAGAGGTTGTATGATAACCACGTAAACAATCTGAAAAACTCAATTTCAGAAATTAGTATTTACTGAGGGATAAATCCGGCAGTTGACTCGTAGGTTTATCTTTGTATTTTCCTGCACTCAAAGATGTGAAAACATGGAGGACTGGGAGTAGGAAAACACAGTGATAAACTGGGAATCAACCACTAAAATCGTGTTTTTAGTTGTTTTCTGCCAAGATATGACTTATCAGACCAAATGTGTTTTAATAAGCGGATTTTTCTTTAACTAATTGTGTAATTTCAGCCGTGAACTCGATGAAGTGATTATCTGTGCTGCCGCCTCTCGGACTATATGACAGTCATGTTTATGATCTTCAGTATTAGTCTTTCATCTTACAATGGCAGTCAATTTGTTTAACTTTAGTTAACTTTTTTGAAATCTGGCCATTTTATTTTGGAATGATATTTTTTTAATCACAAATTTTATTTAAAAGGTCGTGCCTAACAGTTTTACAATTTATTTCTTTGGTACAAGCTTGCATTTTATTAATGTACCCATTCCTATTAAGGATGACTAAGTGATTAGACTTATCAGTCTCTACTATAAAAATATCTTTGTATGAAATTTTTCTCTTACTTATTCTCGTATATAACAATTTAATTTCTTTCAATTATTTTTAGAGAATTATAAAGAAATTTAAAAAACTTAAACTACATTATTTTTCCACAAATAACTTTATTATTATTATTATTATTTGAATAAAATTGTCACTTTTAATTTACAAACCACCGGAAACAGAAACTTGCTTGAAAAACGAACACGAAAGCCTTTCAAGACCGGGATCGGGCTGAGCCTATCTCATAGGATCTACCTCGTTATACGTTGAAACCATGCGCAAATGCTACGCCATGTTGCTGTATGTACGTAAAAGATTCGAAAAATATTAGTGACAAAGACAGATAACTCATACTTTTTTTTAAGTTCTAAATAAAAAATTGAAGAAAGTTTCGTTTTAACACTTTCTTTGCAATTATGATGACAGTTTATTTGATGTGAACACCAAATATATCGATAAAATTGCGCAAATTTTATCTAAAAAAAAAGTCTTTATTTCAGCATTCCAGAATACTTTTGCTGTAACTTTTCCAAGAACATTACTACTCGATAATTTACAGCAATTTTATCTAAAATTCCGGGGCTCAAATCAAAGTTCGGCCAATCAAACAAACGGACATCTCTATATAAAACATGATTGATGACACAGCTGGAAATACAAAGTTCTCGTGCAACCCCTTTTACCTAAAATCTAGAAACGCCCTCTACAGGGCATTGTCTGAACTATTCACACGCAACTTCGGGATCATCAATCATGGGCAGAGACAGTAATGACAGAGAATAATCGCACGAGCTCTGGCCAACAAAGGAGGGAATACCGAAAATCAGTTTATGTTCTAATCTATTCCATTTACTTCTTATATACATAATTAAAGCGAACACTCGTGATTTCGACATTAAATTTGTGCTTGTATTGCATCCTAGTTCACGATCCATTACTTATTGAGCATAAAATATCCTTTTAGATTACTCGTCATTTGTACAACCATAATATGTAATTTACCAAAGCTTTCGCAGATACATCAAGTGTTATTACAGCGCAATACAAGTTACATTTTCACACACTATGTTATTTCATACATCTGCACTCACATAATTTTGCTAATGGATATATTTCTTTTTGATTTAAAAAAAAAAAAAAAAAAAAAAAAAAAAAAAAAAAAAAAAACAGAGGTGCAGTATCGTGTGATACAACTTTAAATAATTCTCTTAATGGATTAAGATTCATAAACCAAGTTACATTTTTAGAAATTATCCTTGTCTTAATGTGTAACTATGCAAAAGTACATCCATTAATTTTATTTTTATTTATTTATTTTCTTTATAATAAAGTGAGTTAAATATGTATGTGTCTGTGTGTATGCACGTGTATAAAATTCTCCATACTCAATTAAGCATTTAAAGAATGTCGTGAATTCCATGATTCTAGCTGCGCTCGATTCACGTGGTTTAATTTTAATTTTAATTTTATTTATTTATTTGTTTTTTATTTTTATTTATTTATTGATGGGATACAAATTCGATGCACTGGAATATCTTCTTTGTCGATTGTTCATCAGTGAGTAATAAAACTTTATAACAACATATAAAATGCACACCTAATTGTTGCTGAATAAAATTAACACTGTAATCTCCAAACAGAATAACGTGATGAAGAAGATCGTCCTTTAGCTGTCTCATTAAATAACAATCGATGAAGATATTGTTATATTTTATTTATTATCCTATGTTAGGTTATTAAGCTAACCAAAAAATTGCATTCATCATATCATAAGAAACACTTTCGGTATTAACTATAAAAATAAAATCATCCTCTTAAATCCGGACTCTTGTGCATCTATTGAAAACAAGAGTACGCAGAAAAAAAAGGATGCGTTTTTAGAAACATCACATTTGTAGTAGCCACAACTTGTGTAGTCTGTGCAGTCTTTATTAATCAAGTCTCTGTAAGAAATGCACTCGTTTCAATCCAATATTATTACTTCTCTATACTTTTCAGAGAAACTTAGTTATATTCACAGTACTTTTAATAGACTTTCCTCTTCGTGGGTTTACTTTTATTTATTATTTTTATTTATTTATTTATTCATCTATTTTATAAATATTTTTAGCTTTTACAGTAGTGTCATCTTCAAGCTGCCTTTTTAATAGTAGTGAATTGCTTAAAATTTTAAATTTTCCTATTCCTCTAATTATCGCAGCACATATGAGTCAGGATACAGTGACAATTCTTTTACTTTGATGTAAGATGAAGTTGTTGAAGTCAAAATTACATCTTGCAAAACCGAAGTTGGGTTTATTTCACATTAAGTATATATCTTTTCTTTACGTAGTTTTTCTACCTTTTCTGAATTATAATTTTCCATTGAAAGCAATTCTTTCTCTCCGTTTTCAGTGTTCTGTTGTACAAGTGCCATATATGGTTCAACAAGTTTAGATTATAATGGCCTTCCAGTGCTACTGTTTGCTGAAAGTTAGTACTATGTAAAATAGGTTGGAAATTGCTCGTCAAGCGTAGCAAATGAGTTGCATTTCGTACTGTAAGGAAGTTTTTAAAATAGTCAGATTTTGGTGTAATAGTTCTTGTTTTAAAATGGCGGAGTATTAATTTTAATTTAAATTTAGGTACAAAAAAGTTAGAAATCGAAAAAGATTTTTCCTTTGTGTGTTTGACCTTGATACAAAGATTCCAGAGGATTTTTTGTTCATCTATAAAATTACTGAGTTATAGCACTTTCAATTTCTAGTGTGGTTGACGTTTTGAAACAGTCTGAATTTTGTCACGCGATAATACACACATTTATTATAAACCGATTTGGAAAATCGGTGTGTGTGTACATAGTACATACCAATGTCTTAACCGAATTATTGGCCAACTGCGTCCGCCATCTTGTTTCAAAATTTCGGCCACTCATTTATTTATTTTTAATTTAAATGAAGTACCAGAAAAAAAAATCCTTACGTGTTCAACCTTGATACAAAGATTTTGGAGCATATTTTAATTCGTCTATATCTTTAAAAAAAATGACTGAGTTATAGCACTTTGAATTTCTGGTGTGGCTAACAATTTGGAACGATCTGATTTTTTTTCTGTCATGCGATAATACGCATATTTCTGAACCGATTTCGATGTAACTTGATGTGTCGATAGTGCATACCAATACCTCTCCCGAGTTTATTGGCCAACTTCATCCACCATCGTGTTTCAAAATGGCGGCCATTTAAGTTTTCAAAAACTTTTAAATGTATAATGATGTATAAAAAAATTTAGAAACTGAAAAAAAGGTTATTTTCAAAGTGTTTGATCTAATTATGAATTCCAAAGTACTTTTTATTTTGTTTTTAATCTTAAAATATGGATGAGATATAGAAGTTTGAATTTCTAACGTGGATGACATTTTTAAAAATCAATTTTCTTGCGACAGCACGTATGTATCAACCGATTTCGATGTGAGTGTGCAGGAGCAAATGAATAGAGATTTTGACCAAGCTTGTTTTACCCATCATGTTGTTTTAAAATGGTAGGCACTTCATGATATCGTAAAATTTGGCTGTCTTATAAATCACTTAAAATAAAAACAACTTGAATAAAAAATTAGTAATCTCTAAAAATTCGAATTGATATTCAATATTGACAAAAACTAGTATTGAATCTTATATAATCGGGTTCCACTAATTTGAGCTTCGTATGTTTAAATAATATAACTTCATTTAAAATAAATAAATAATGAAAGCTACCTCTTCCTCCCGGTATTGGCCGGATGAGCTTTTTTTCAATATTCCCTTATTAGGAAGTTCTTTTGAAAAATGGATGGATGTGTTTTCGATGGCCAACTTTCAACACCAGAGATATAGGCCCTAACTGGGAGAGTGCCTTCCGCGGGGGTGTTTCTAAGGGAACCTAATCTGTGTTTAAGCATGGAAAATCAAGGTTAGAAGAAAACCACAGAAAACTCCGAATGTTTAGGTGAACGGGAGCGATTGGGTTCGAACTCAGCACCTCCCGTCAGCCAGTTTCGAGGGCAGATCCTCTTTCTTTTCAAGTATTGCACTCACAGTTTTAGCGTAAAAGAATCTAAACGATTACTCAAACATTTATTCGGCATTAAAAAAAAATATTTTTAAGTATAAGATCTTGAAAACATTGTCAATGATGAACAATCTTCAAAGAAGATTTTCTAGTGCACCAAATTCTTTTTGTGTAAAAAATAAAATAAAATAAATAAAAATCACAGATATGGTACTCATTTTAGACTTTTATACTTTAGAGCTTAATTGATTCTGGAAGTTTTTAACAAATTATTTAACTCTCTTTATTATAAATAAGTTTTAAGTGGATACACCTTTTACAAATTTCCATTCAACAAGTTATAATTTCAGCAATTCATTACACCAGCATATTTTTTTCTCCTTCGCTCACATAAAAATATAATGCTTACAAGTCGTGAAAAAAAAAACAAAATTCATTAAACTGCAACAATTTAGAAATTATTTCGTAATTAAATTAAATTTAATATAGTAAAAATTACTATTGTTTTCGAAAAGTGCTTTTGCACCCTTAGTTTTCAAAAGTAATATTCTGCTCAATAACTATTAAGATGAAGCATTCTGCAATATAATAAAAATGTAAAAATAACAACATTAAAAGCACCAACACTTTTAAATTTTAAACTTACCGGTTTCGGTAACATATAGCTTACTATCGTCAGTGATGTTGATACGAGGGTGGTTCTATAATTCATGTCCCTAGTGTATATAAAATATTTGTACTGCAATGGTTGATGTGAAAAAGCGAAGCACAATTAGCGTTGCAAAGGTTAGAAAAAACCCGGTTTAAACCCGGGAATAAACCGGGTTTTTAGGAATAAACCAGGAAAAACCCCGGAATTTTTTGGAATAATTCGGTTTTTTGGGAATAATCCTGGGAATAAACCTGGTCTATTGGAAAAAACCCGGGAATAAACCGGCTTTTTGCAACTCTAAGCACAATATCTTAAATGCCTATATGCTCAATTTTAGAATCGTAGCTGCTATATTAATATATTTTTGGAGGTAGGTGTGAAATTGGGGTTCGAGGGAAAAGGATTATTTGGTGCTTATAAGGCTAGATCCGTGGATGATACGTGGCTACTGTTGTTTGGACACAGCATCATAGTGATGTAATCACAAATCTAGCCCAATAAGTTCCAAACGTCCCTTTCACCTTCACCCTCTGCCTTAAAAAATCCTTTAAAAACAGGTTTCTCTAACTTCACCCATCCCTCCAAAAATATATTAATATAGCAGCTACGGGTGTGAAACTGAGCATATGGTCATCTAAGGTATTACGCTTCGATATTCCACATCAACCATCGCAGTACAGATTTTTTATACATACTAGGGACAGAAATTATTGAACCACCCAAGTATTTCATTTTTTTTTTATTACTACAACTTTTTGTTTATTTAATTACAGTTATTCCACAATTAAGTAGCATGAGTATTTCAATACATATGGCCCGGAATTCGCGTAATGAGCGTCGTTCTTTTAAAGGCTTGGGAAATGTCTCCTTCCTATTTTAAAATTTCGGATACGAAATTTAGCATCTATTTTTACTTTATTTATCCCTTATTTTGAAAGTAAGAGATTTGCAAAAATTGTACTTTTCGATGGATTTACACGCTTCAGGGATCAGAGATATTGAAAAATATGTTTTTACAAAATGTCTCTTCCTGAGTCTGTGACTCTATTTGTCCATATATAATACAAATTTTGCAAAATCTGTGTCTCAAGATCTAATGAATGGATTTAATAAAACTTTAGATTCAATTAGGCCCTGATATAAATTATTGCTGATAACTTTTTTGTGTAAATCTCCCAACAAGGGACGCTACTATGCTGTATTTTTCACTATTTCCGCAATGCCTATATCTCAGGAACTAAACCACGGATTTTCACCAAACTTCAGATCCAATTAGATCTTAATACAATTAGGTACTGGTTACTTTTTGGTGTAAAACGTTGAACCGGTTGTGCTGGTAATGCTTTATTTTTCATGAATTTTTCAACGCTCTTTCTTAAGAATTTTTGCACGAGTTTTCATCAAACTTCAGATTCAGTTAATCCTTATCTATTTAGGGGCTGATTGCTTTGTGTAAATCGTCCAACGTAGGCGTACACTATGCTGTATTTTATGATATCCGTAATAGCTACATCTTAAGAATAAATGCATAAATTTCCTTCAAACTTTAAATTCAGTTAGCCTCTGAAATAAATTAGCCCTTTTTAGTTTTGGAGTAAATCGCCAGACATCTGGTCCTGTTATGCAGAATTTTTCACGATTTTTGCAATAGATTTTCTCAAAAACTAACGCACGGATTTTCATTGAACTTCAAATTCAGGTGGAAGCCGACATAAGTTGTTTCTGATTAGATTTTAGTTTAAATCATCTAACCGACGGCGCTGTATGACATGGGTATGTATGTATATTTAACATATATGATAAAGAAGAAAATTTGGAGGCTTCCATATTAGACTAGTTCATTTGAATATACTGTTTATTTTCGGTTCGATGTGTTTATTAAATTTTAATTAAATTTTAGGTGACACAAAAGCAGTCTTTTAAAATAACATGTGCGTACTTAAGCGTAAGATCTTTAAGTTTTTTTCTTTAATAATTAAATATTAAATTAGAAAATTATGTTTGGGGAAAAAAATTTCACTTAAATAACCTTAAAGCATATCGAATGAAATTTATTAAAAGTTGACAAATTGAATGCACCATAATTTGGAAAAATGTACTTCTGTATAGTTTTAAGATTTTTAAAATTTTTCTTTCTTTATGGATGTTATAGAATAAAATCTTAATTATTTTTATATGTACTTGTTTAATTGTACAATACTCTAAAATTAAATTCTTTTAAAAAATTATATTCATAAATTAAGAAAAAAGGAAATACTTATTTAACAAGTGTATATCTACTTAAAAATTTATGAGAATGAGACATTATTTTTGGGAGTTATAAAATTTTCCAATTTTCAAAAATATTTGTTCAAAACTTTGTCTCTGTGTCTTTTTTCCCCAAATCTGGGTATTTCCAAGGAGTTATTATATTTTTAGAATTATACCCTTATTTTTTTCCCTCCTAAACTCATTTCTCAAATAATGTAGCAAGTCAAGGGATTTGTGTAGAATAAATTCAATAATTAATAAAGCATTTTTTAAGAGAAAAAAGATGAAATCTGTGGCTTCCGGTAATAACCAGGTAAGGCACATTTTTGAAAAAAATTGAGATAATTTGGGAAAATATAGCTTTAAAAGAGTTCTTTCATCTGCCATAGTACTGAAAAATGAAAATCGAATACTTCCCGTCATAGGGCGACTATACATTTACATTTAAAAATTGAAAAACATTAATAATCGTTTTCAATTAGTAAAAACAGTTTTATATAATTATTGTGGCAATAAAAGAGGTTCTTATATCCCAAATGAATGTAGTGAAAATTATTGAGTTCTAATCTATTTTATAAAAGTAACGAGAAAAAGACTTTTAAAAACTTTAAACGTTAATTACTCAAAATATTAAAAATGTGCCTTGCCTGGTTATTACCGGAAGCCACAGATATTTTGTGTAAAAAAATATTCAGGAAATTTCCTTTTGTTTTTCTGTATATGTCTTCTCTTCCATTCTCTTTCTTCTCCTTGAAAATTAACAACTGTATGTCTCGAAATATCTGGGGTCACATTATGCAAACCTAGCATCTTTACTTCTATTTTATTGTTTTATCACCTTTTAAGTAAATAAAAATGTATTTTTTAACTTTTATATTATTCCAGGTAAAAATTCCTTCAGAGCATTTTATTGGGTGTTTTAAATTTGCTGAAAGAATATGCGTCAAATATAACAATATGCTGAAATAGATTACATGTTTAAGCTATAGAGAATGAAGCTAAATAAATTGCATGTCTGAGCTAAATAAAGATGTCACAGCATGGTGCTAATTTTAGCAGTAAATAAAAATAATTTTCTTTCCAGTTTTGAAAGTAAGAAGAAAGAAAAAATACAATTAAATCGTTAAATCGATCAAATATTCAGTCTCCTTCCGTGTTCTCGCTAACCTTTGGCCAAAGTTAGTAATTTGCCTAATTAAAAATAAAAAACATTCGCCAAATGAAAAAAAGTATTAGCAAAATAAATTCGCCGTGTAGCTCAAAAAAAAAAAAAAAATCTTTAATTTTTTAATATACTTTTTTTTCAATATGTTCTAAACTAACCTAAGTTTTTAAAACTCCAACAACGATTGTTATTAATTTAATTTCATCTACAATAAAACCTCCATAACGGACACTCCCGAATAGCGGTCACCTCTATTTAGCGGACAGTTTTCTAATTCCCACTCCCAAAATCTAAAAGTTTGTATGTTTAACCTCCGAATAACGGACATTCCAGTAATTTTGGCAATAAAGGATGAAAAATTATTTTTTTACGAGAAAAATTAATGAAAAAAAATAATAATAAAAGTCTTTAAACTTATCAAAGTAATGTGTCACAAATTTTGTGATCACAGATAAATGTACAGGGTGGACTGGGAATCGAAGTTGTCATACAGTCGACAATGTTACAATTGTGTTTTTTTTCCCCAAAACATAATTTCAGTATGCCAGCCATTTGATCAAGGCATAATGCACAATTTTAAAGCTTGGTATAAAGCTTTTATTATGCTATATTCTTTTAAAGTTAGATTCTATTAATACACTTGAGGATTGCCTAAAATTAGTTAATGCTGTCGCTACTACAATTTGGATTTCATTCAGGCATTTCATTAATAATAAAAGCAAGTTGGAAATTGCACGTGAAGCGTAGCAAATGAGGTGCATTCGTACTGTAAGTTTTAAAATATTCAGATTTTGCTGATATAGTAGAGCGTACTTTGGATACAGTATAGTGGTCGAAATCTTTGTGTTCCTGTAAATATGCAGGGAGTAATTTTTATTATACTTCATTAACATTTTATTCATAAAATGTGAAGTAGGTAAATATAATTAAAACACGCCCCAAACAATGTTTCCCCATATAACATTATTTAGTGGAATACATTTGTGTGGCCCTGTAATTTAACAATAAATATTCTCTGCATCCCAGATTGTACAGAATGTAGATTTTACTACATACATCATAGATTCATGTAAATTATATCATGTTCAAATGAGTGTAACACCATTAAAATGCATTTGAAACATTTTTTCCCATTGATCATAATGTAACGGAATACTTTTGATTGTCCCTGTAACTGATCTATGCATCCGATTTTCATAACATTTGAAATGACTCGACAAAATTATGTAATAATTAAACGTTTTAAATTTCAAACGATTAAAATGCATTTGAAACTTTTTTCCCATTGATTGTAATGTAACGGAATACTTTTGATTGTCCCTGTAACTGATCTATGCATCCGATTTTCATAACATTCGAAATGACTCGACAAAATTATGTAATAATTAAACATTTTAAATTTAAAACGATTAAAATACATTTGAAACTTTTTTCCCCATTGATTGTAATGTAACGGAATGCTTTTGATCGTCCCTGTAACTGATCTATGCATCCGATTTTCATAACATTTGAAATGACTCCACAAAATTATGTAATAAATATACGTTTTAATTTCAAACGATTAAAATGCATTTGAAACTTTTTTCCCCATTGACGTAATGTAACGGAATCCTTTTGATTGTCCTTGTAATTGATCTATCCATCCGATTTTCATAAAATTTGAAATGACTCGACAAAATTATGTAATAATTATATATTTTAAATTTCAAAAGATTCGATTGGATAGTTTTTGCGTTGTTATATGCGGACGGACGGACGGACAGACAGACAGAAGGACAGACGGACAGACGGGCGGACTGAGCGACAACAATAGGTGCTACTTATTTACATAATTACGAACGCACCTAAAAAAGAAACACACATTTCCGACACAAATGAAGAATTAAGCGAAATAAGTGAATTAATGAAATATAAAAAATTTTCATTAATATTGATGATGAGTTACTTATTGGGAAGAATCAATTTCTGTATGCGATTATATTGCTTTAGAATGTTCGACAAAAGTGTATCAAGAATTTCCAAAAAAATTCCAGGCAAAATATAGTGAGCAGTTACACAGTTTTTATGTAAAAATAAAAAATGTTTCAGAAGGATTAAAATTACCTTACAGAGTTGAAACTTCACATTGAAAGAGAAATTACATGTAACAGCAAGCAAAAGCAAATTTTTGTAAAAAAAAAAAAAAAAAAATCATAAGAATGTAATAAACAGTGGATAAAGGTATGCAAAGTTTTATTTCAGTTCTATTGCTTAAAAAATACTTTTCATTTATGATTAATCATATAATAGAGGTTTTTGCACATATAAAAGTCAATTAATGAAACATTAAGCATTTCTTAGCAATTTTTTTAATCTCTTAGGTTTTTCCAATAGCAGACACCTCCGAATAGCGGCCAATTTCTGCGCTCCCGAGTTGTCCGTCTTTTAAAGGTTTTACTGTATCTGCTAAAATGTATTAAAAATATGTATATATGCATATGTATAAAAAACGAAAAAGTAAATAAAAAGTAAAGGCAAAAATTGAGCACCAGCAATTTGGCGAATCTAATCGCTTGTTTATTCGCCAAATGAAGAATTTAGTCGCAATTTGGCGCAATGGCGAGCGACAGCGGGAACCCTGCTCCCTACTACATATTTTTGATTAAGTGGGGGATTTCGCAACCTATTTATCCTCATCAACCCCATTTCAGGTGCTTTAAATTCCAAAATCATTATAATTTGCTCAATTCTTAAAAGATAACCAAAGATTGAATTATAATTAAACGATTAGTGCAAATCTTCTGTAATCCGGGTTCCATTCATTTTTCTTTGACTTGGGGATTTTATAGTCCTGTCTATTGCAGTCGCAACAAATAACCGCTGTTTCTGTGATTTTAAATTAGTTCATATTAAACAGTTAAGTTAAAAGGGTCGCTGTCTCGAGGAATTTCATAACAACACTATAAAAACTGTTTTAAAAAAGTCATTTTAAATGTACCGTTTTAAATATAATGTAGTCTTCGCTAAAGTTTGCTTTTCCTTTTTAATATTCATCTAAAAATGTGTACTTTAATGAAAAAAAAAATTGTGTTATTTCTATCAAGTTAGGTATACATGCGAGAACTGTTGTTTCTTCTAAAGGAACGAGAGGCCTTGATATATATAAAAAAAACATTTATATAACTAACACTGGACGAACATTACACAAAAAACTATACAAAGAATAAAAGAATTATGCTGGAGCGCGTCACACACGCATCATCGAACGATCAACATCCATCTTCCTCTCAACACGATTGCCATCCGGCGTTTTTAAAATGTTCTTGAGCCATGGAGTATAGGCGACCTTCACACCTTCCCTCCAGTTTCCACATGTTGGACGGTGTCCCGCACTGTGGAACTACTCTTAAAAGTTTTACCAAAAGTCCTACTTTAAAGTTCTACATAAAAATTCCTACTTAGAAAGTCCTATACTTTTTTCCCATTCCTCGTCCCATCGAGAGCATTTACTTAAACTGCTTATATATATATATATATAAATTCTCATACAATGTATCCAAAAATAAAAATATTACAAATACACATTAATATTATACGTATATATATTAGAAATATCCTTAACTATCAATAATAATGAAATAATACAAGAAATATAACTTATGTATATATACATATTTTTGAACAGCTAAATATATATATATTTAAGTAAAATACATAAACAAAAATGCTTTTGAATAATTTTTATCATTGAGTAAATCAAAATTCTACCATGTTATATTACATTTCCACTTTTTTCTGGTTTTAAAGTTATACAGATTTTTAAATCGTTGTCTGGCATTTTTAAGATTATTTTCCCACAAATTCATTACTAAATGTCTTTTTCCAATGTTTACTATTAATTCCATTGGATCTTCTGAAAAATCATAAAAATCATCTTCTTCTAATTCTGGCTTTAGTTTTATTATTCTGCTCTTTTTCATTATCTCATGTTTCCTTTTGTCAAGATCTGCTGTTGGTTTCATGAAGCATTCATCTTCAACTTGTTTATAATTGATAACAGTCCACAAGAAACCTGCATTCAACCTATCTGAAGCTTGCACGAAATTGTCTACTTTTTCTTCAAAGCTTTCTTTACATTCTTTGATTTCTTCCTTCAACTTCTTTATAGTGTCAAATAAAATCCTTTTTGACTCTTTTAGTTGATTAACTTCATTTTCTACAGCAACTACTTTTCCGCAGATAATAAGATTTTCATCTTTGGTAACACCATGTTTCAAATTTATGCTATGTGAATCAACTTCGGCTCTCTCCATTTCTTCATCAAAAACCACTCTATATTCTTCGATAAGTGCTATTAGTTCTTTTTGTAATGCTATTACTTTTGAAGATGATTCACTTAAATTCTCTTTATATTTTAAAAGTTCTTGAATTTCTATTTTGAAAACAGCATTTTTCTTTCCTAATTCTTTAAGTCTAGAAGAATGCTGCTGGCAGTTATCCTGACTAACTTTTAATTCATCAGTTAACTTAGAAGCTTTCTTCTCCAATTCAAGTTTTGATGACTCTGATTTTCGCAGTTCTTCAGTCATCTTAAAAACTTCTTGTCTAAGTGAATTAATTTCCTTTTCTTATTCGTTTAATGCAGTTTCTTTCGAATTTAAATCTTTCTGGGGTGATTTCAAATTTTTATCAGCAGTGCTTAAACTTTGTTCAAGGAAAACTATTTTTTCATGTTCTTTCACTAAATCATTCTGATAAAGCGATTTAAAATTTGAAAACTCTGTGGCAGCACTTTTTTGCTTTTCAATTTCATTTTTGTAGCTTGCTATCCCTTTCTGTAATTCCACTTTTGAAGCTTCTTTCGTCCCCTTTAATTCAGCAATATTTTCCTCAAGATGTTCAATTTCTTTACGAAAAATTTTAGTTTCATTTTTTAATGTAGTTATTGTTTCACACTGGTCATGAATTATTTTTTCAGACTTGCTATTTTTCACCTGACTTTCAAATAATTTTTCTTCCAGCATATCAATGTCTTTCAGAAATGAAGATTTGACTGTTTTCAATGCAGTTATTTCTTCTTCTAGCAAGCTTATCTTGTCAGTGTAAATTTTAATTTCTTTTTGCAATTTTTCATCTAGAATTGACTCCATCTCCTTTCTTGAAGTGGCATATTCTTTCTCATTGGTTTCAAGGCATTTAATTAGCTTATCAATCTCAATTTTATAACTCTCAATCTTTTTCTCATCAGATGCTTTATAGTTTTTCAGTTGTTCAATTTCTTTTCCTAAAGTCTGAACACTGTCTTTTAAAAGTTGATTTTTTTCACTTTCAGAAGTCAGTTCTTTTTGAAGATTTTCTTTATTAGACTGAATATCTTCCATCTTTTGATTCAACTTTCCATACATATGTTTCAAATCATTCAATTCTAATTGCTTATTTTCCAGTTCTCTTCTGGCAGTTTCCAATTCAGAAGATTTTTCTTCAGTAGGTGCTCTGTCTATTACTTTTGTTTTTCTGCGCATTTGACAATCATGATAAGCAGCGCATAGTTGTTTTACTTCTTTTGGCATTCCTTCCCATCAAAACGACATAGCAATTCTAGCTGTTGTTTTCTTAGCAGCTAAATTTCCACCATTTGGTGTTTCATGTGCTAATCTTAATATTTCTTGTCGTATACAGTCAGGTAAGACAAGTTGAACATATTTTTGTCCTACAATCTCACTTCTATAAGACAATAAACCGGATTCGATCCAATAATTGTTTTTCAACCGCTTTGCATCTTCAAAGCATTTTCTTAGTGTAGAACAAGCCATTTGCTCCTTTTTTAACAATTGCGCTTGTGAAACCGAAGAATTTTTATTCTGGTCCTCGTTGCAAACCTTTTTGGGCAAAACAGCTGCCTCAATCGGAGTAGAAATTAGTTCCAAATCTGAAGTTTCTGAATCTTCATCTTCGTCACTTAGATTTGCTTTCACATTCCCTTCTGGACACTTTGACCTTCCCTCCACATTGAATACAGATTTTTCTTTATTTTTTTCAACCGGGGTGATATCTACCTCATCCCCTAAGTACAACTTTTGCTGTTCTTTTAACAGAGCAAAAACCTGGGGAGTGACCAAAGCTTCTTCATGTAATCCTTCCACTACCGCAACTGGTACCCGTACATACGGAATGACCTCATCTTCTACAGGACTCCCTACTGCGGGTCTCAAAAATACTTTCCCACATGATTGTAAATATTCTTCCGGCACCATCGATTCCCGTAGCACTGTAATCTCCGCACCACTATCAATGATTCCCTGAAACTTCTGGTTACCGATTCCTAGATTTACCTTAAGGAGTCTCCCATCAGTTTCTTCTACCGGAAAATTCATATTCAAACGAAATACATTTATACCCTTTTCTCAAGATCAGTTTTGGAAGTTTTCCCTTCACTTTGTCCTGCTGTATTCAATTTGGGACAGGCCTTCTTCAAATGCCCTTCTTTCCCACACGCAAAACAGGCATATTTTGTGCGTAACTCTCTTTTATCTCGTTGTACACCGACAGATGCTTCTGTCTTGAATTCAAATTTTGGTTTACTATCTGTCATACCCTTTTTTGAATCTAAACTAAAATTATTCCAGCTTCTATTCCGAGGGTTAGATAAATTCTTCTTTGGAAATTCATTTTTTCTAAAACTGTCTGTAATGCTCTCGTAATCATCAAGCTTTTCCGCTAGTTCTAATGGTGTTGTAAATGTAAGCCAATTTTCTAAAAAATGTTCCTTTATTTCTACAGGTACACGAAATTTCAATTGTTCCGTTACTATTAAGTCTTTTAATTGCTCGAAAGTGTTAATGTTTAATTCGGTTATCCATTCATTGAAATAGCTTAAAAGCTCTTAGGTATAGTTTCTCCATGATTTGTCAGGAGTTTTGTGGTGTCTGTAGAAACACTGCTTTAATTTCTCACTGTTTAGTTTGTATCGCTTTAAAATAAGAGTTTTCACGAAATCATAATTAACTGCATCTTCTGGGGATTCTCTAGCTAGCATATTTGCAATTTCCACCGGTAAAACGGCTAACAGATAAGCTACCCAATCCTTCTTTGGTACTTGTGCCATTTCTGCTCTTCTTTCAAAGTTTATCAAAAATAATCCCATTTCATCACGTTTTTCATCGAATTTCGAGACAATCTGCGACAGTTGAATTTTCGAAGCTGTATCCACCTTTAACTCATCTTTTTGTTCTGAAAATTTCTGTAATTGTTCCAATTTTTTCATTTCTAATTCATATTCTTTTGCTTCCCTAGCCATTCTCTCTTCCCTTTCTTCTTGACGTATTTTTTCTTCCCTTTCTACTTGACGTCGCTTTTCTTCTCTCTCTTCTTGTCGTCGCTTTTCTTCTTTCTCTTCTGCTTCTTTCGTTTTCCTATCTTCAACTATGGAATTCAAAAGACCTTTAACAAAATCTTCTTCGTACCCATCCACTTCTAGTATAGCCTTTTTCAGTTCTGCAATTTTCAACCTTTCGACATCCTCAATACCAAGCTCAATAGCCACTTGCTGTAAGTCTTGCTTTCTAGTACCTTGAGTTAAATAAGCCATCTTCGATAAACTAAATTTCAGAAAATCGCAACAATATAACAATACTAAACTGTGTTTATAGTCTGAAGGAAACCTTCCCTAAGAACGCCTTAAACCAAATTTAACGTAAACCTGAGCATCATTATGTTTATAAGCCATTAAATTCAATGCACTTTATGTTATTTAAATACTAATATTACATTACTAAATAAAGTATAACTCATTTGCAACACAATAAATAAAAATAAAATATATGAACAAAACAATCCTTGCAATAATTAAAATATATTTTTACCAAATTGTCAAGTTAAAAATATTTAAAACATTTGTGCTCTAATAAAAAGAAATGTTTGTCAAAGTTTTCCGAAACTACTTTTAAATACCTCCTAAAATATATATATATATATATACACACTACAATATATTTTTAAATTTTAAAACACTTCCACTTTTCTTAAATTATATTTCAAACGAAACCAAATATTTAAAAATTACAATTTTACATCAACACTCTTTTAATTAAATGCAACAATATTCAAGACATGACCATATATCTTTATCGCAATTTGAAACTCGAATCAAATCGCAGTGCTTTTCTTCTTCCATTTAATAAAATGAAAAATAAAACAACAAACAAAATAGTTTAACTTTCAGTTGACTAAAAAAAAAAAAAAATAAACAAATAAAAAGAAATATATATATATCTGTAATATTATCAAATAAAGAACAATTCATTATCATATTTTTTTTTCATGTCATGGCAGACGATAATCTGACATTATTTCATAATTTAATCCAAATTCGTAAAAACACTTCAAAATCATAGAATTCTTGAAATAATACGTCTTCAAAATAAAAAAAAAATATTTTCAAATGCTTTTATTTATTTATTTATTTATTATTATTATTTTTTTTTTTAGCTTCATAATTAAAAATAGCTATTTTCAAAGTATCTACTGCAAGTAAATATTTTTTTTTTCTTTCCAAACAAGAATTAGAGATAAATACTCTTTTTTTTTTTTTTTTTTTTTTTTTTTTTTTTTTTTTTTTTTTTTTTACTACGTGTGTTCTAAACAAATGAATGTCTACAAGATTATTATTATAAGATTATAATACAAATGAAGTTAATTTTTTCTTTTAATATCAAACTAACAATAATATCATGTATTTTCGAAATATTTATTAAATAATAAAATTTTATTTACCGCACTCAATATAATTATTTATAACAGAACAGTTCTATCTGAACATTCTATTAACAAATGTACATTGTAACAGCAATATTATTTAAGTTTCATATATAATTACTGAATTAAATATCGTATTTTTTTTCAACTGTTGTTACAATCAATTTTTAAGTATTCCAACTATTCATATGTATTACCACTGTAATAATATAAAACACATATATACCCTTTAACTATTTAATCATTTAAATAATATATATTTGACATGACTCTCGATGGGACAAAACTCAAAAAAGAAAAAAAATTACCTTGATAATAACTGGATTCATTGTTGAATATTTCTCGTCTTCACATAAAAAAAATAAGAAGCTATCTTCTTGATATAACTTTTATCATAGGCGATTTTAATAATCTAACTTGAAGAAACTAAAGAACTTGAAACAAACATGGTAGACATCCTGGGCGTGCTGCGCCATTTTATCAAGTTAGGTATACATGCGAGAACTGTTGTTTCTTCTAAAGGAACGAGAGGCCTTGATGTATATAAAAAAACATTTATATAAATAACACTGGACGAACATCACGCAAAAAACTATACAAAGAATAAAAGAATTATGCTGGAGCGCGTCACACAAGCATCATCGAACGATCAACATATATCTTCCTCTCAACACGATTGCCATCCGGCGTTTTTAAAATGTTCTTGAGCCATGGAGTATAGGCGGCCTTTACAATTTCAAACTTAGCAACAATAAGTAAAAACACTTTTCAAAATATAAAATAAATCTCTCGTGTAAATATATTTTTGAAATGAAATTGTTTGTCAACATAGCATTATTTTGGTATTTTAAATTATTACGCAATTTTCCCAATTTACTGCATTTAATGTAAATTAATTTAATTACAACTTTCAATTTTCTTTCTCTTTTTAATAGTTATGTAAAAATACATTTTTATGACGTAATTTTTTTTTATTTCTTTTAATACATGATCATTTAATTATCATTTAAATTTTTTCTTTTCATTTTTAATAGTAACGTGTAAGCCCAGTTTTTTTTAAATTAAAGGCAAATATTATTATTTGCACTGTTTGACAATTTCGTAACTAATTAAAAAATTATCCTTTTTAAAAATGAAATTAATCTTGTGAAATAATGAAAATTTAAATAACAATTTGATAAAAGTCCTTAAATATTAGTCAAACAAAAAAAAATTGCTCACTGCATACTGCAAGCTTATCAAATATGCATCTACAAAAGATAGTTAAATGACATGTATCAGTTTTTTTCCTATAAAACGTTTTTAAAGGTAATATTTTGAGTTATTTCAATATTAAATACTTCTTAAAATAATTTTTCGATTTAAAAACTGTGTGCTTCAGCATTGTTATCGAACATTTCTTTATAAAATTACCAATTTTTCTTTTTTATATGCAATTACATTTACGACAACAATGTCAACACCGTTAGTTAATTTTTAAAAAAAGAATTAAGAGAAACATGATCTTATAAACTATCACTATATGTTGAATTGCTTAAAGGGGCTCAGGGGTTGATCAATATACGGAAAAACATGTAAACAGAGCTCTCGCTTCGAGCCCATATAAAAACAGAAGTATTCAATGTAATTAATTTAAACTTTCTGATATTCTAAAGGTATGTTTGTAGTCTTATAAAATTATAAAATGAAGTATTTCAATGTAATATAATAAAAAATATAGCGAAATGTATGTAACACAATTTTCGAAAAAAAATTATATGCTATATCAACAACACCAAAATATCTTAACGTTGAATTGACGTAAGAACCTAATTTTTGCTTTAAAATGATCAGGAAACTTTACTCTAGAGAATGAATTAAGGATACAAAAAATCCCTCAAAAAAATTATTAAAAAAACTCTTAAATTTGAAAATTTAAAAACACCCTAAAAAATACAAGTTTTTTTAATTAAAAATACTCAAAATATTAAACTATCTAAAATATATTAATTCATAACCTAGATAATGATGTTATATAGATGCAAAAAGAAATTAAGCCATTCCATCAAATAGACTTTTTTTTTATTTTGGTGTTAGTCGTCAAAAATCAAGTTTTGACGACTCGCGACTTAAAATTGAAATTATATGGATGCGACTATGAAAGTGTTACATAATGCATACATACATAAATGCTTATAACTCCGTTAAAAATGCAAATATTTTTATGCGGTTTTTTGCATTGAGTTAAGAATTAAATGAATAATTAAATTAGATCAGAAAAAAATCGATTTTTTGAAAAGTTTTCAACTCCTGAGTCCCCTTAAACATCTTTAATAACTTTTAAAAGCTTCAGTATTTTAATGAAAATGTGCTTCACAACATAATCTATAAAATTTTAAATATTCATGAAAGTTAAATCATTTACTTAGTCCATTAACACGTTCGCTGCCGAATTTATTTTCAAGAAAATATTGATATAAAGAATAGTTTTAGCGAAAACCGACCAATTTTTCCGTTTTTTATAATCATTTGAAATTTGAACCTCCCCACTCCCATTGAACACAGTTCAGTTTGCGCTACTTAACCACTCCCAACGATTCAGATTTTTATCTCAAAATTTAAGTTTATGTCTAAGCTTCTAAAAAATTTTTTATGAGATGCAAGAAATAACGGAAAAAAATAGTTGTACGTTACTCACAAGTCTAAAAAGCGCCCTCTATCGGCATTTTTTGAATTTTATCTTTATAAATTATTTTCAAGATAATACTGACATAATGAATAATTTTAGTGAAAATCGCAAATCAATTGACCAATTTTTCCGTTTTTTATAATCATTTGAAATTTGAACCTCCCCCCGCAATTCAGTTTGCGCTACTTAATCACTTCCAACGATTTAGATTTTGAGCTCAAAATTTAAGTTTATGTCTAAGCTTCTAAAAAAATTTAATGAGATGCAAAAAATAATGGTAAAAACTAGTTTATCGTTACTCCGAAGTCTAAAGCGCCCTCTATCGACATTTTTTTAAATTTAACTTTTTAATTTATTTTCAAGAAAATACTGACATAAAGAATAGTTTTAGTGAAAACCGCAAACGTATCGACCAATTTTTCTGTTTTTTATAATCATTTGAATTTTTGGACCTAAACTTTAATGTCGCATATCTCCTTTGGAAGACGTTTGGGACCCTTAGTTTCCTGTTTAATATTGTTCATCATGATATGACAGACCAGCATGTTAAGTTTGTAAACGACCTTTTGGGACACCCTGTATATATATATATATGTGTGTGTGTGTGTGTGTGTGTGTGTGTGTAGTTTGGCTAGCAAACAAGCTCATTGCATAAGGCGTATAGAAGCCTACACATGCACTAAGTTAATATAGTTTTTGTCAGACAAAATAATAATTATGAGAATTATGGAAAGAAGGTGCAAACCAGAACTAGCCGTTGGGGGCCACTGTAATACTTACCGATCATGGATATGCATAGTGTAAAATATGAAATAAAACATGTGTAAATTATTTTTTTAATGCATTGCAATTCCAAAACAAAATTTAAAGATATATTTAAATATTTTAATATATATAGTAATGATCTATTAATCAATTGCTGATGAACCAATTTTGACAAATTATATAGAACGCCAAACTACTCAATCAGTACTGAATTGCGTAAAAGAAACATCCTTATAACTGCAAAAATAATAATCATATTAACTAACAGTTTACTGCGTCAGATTAAGCGTCTTAGTTCCGATTATAATATATCTTTAAAGGGAAATTTGAATGAAATACAGGATCATGAATGATCGAAGAATGTGGAAAACAGGATTAAAAATATCTTGGCAACTAATAATCTGATCAACTTTGTTTTATATTCAAAATTTGTGTTATTTTATTGCCTTACGTCCACTTCTTAAAATAAAAAAATTCGAAAATTTTTATATCCCTTTCATCAGAATGAATTTTTCGAGAGACCGAAACAAATACTTCCGGATAATCGAGGTTAATGATACTATATAGGCTTCGTTCCATTCTTACATACTAAGTAGATACAGAATTTCAAGTCTCTATCTCAATTTGTTCAGGAGATAGAGTGTTTATAGACACAAAGACAGACGGACGGCATTTTTTTTCTAAAAATATGCTTTTCGAAATCTCTAGTATCTGAAACGTGTAAATCCGTCAAAAAATTTGTTTCTATTTTTAAAACGATTGCAATACTTACCCTATACTTACGTATGATGAGTAAGTAATAACAATAAAATTATTTAATTTTGAACATGAACAGTAAAAACTAACAACTCCCTACTTGCTGGAAGATGAGAGAAGAGAAGAAATTGGCTTCAAAAATTTAAAACTGTATCTTCAAACATTTCGCAAGGCATGACCAGCCGACATACGCCATTAGTGTAGAAAAAAGAACAGAAATAGGATATTTTTTTAATAATCAGCACAGAATTTCTTCGGTTGACAACAGGATCAGCAAGGCATAAGACCCCAGTAAGGCTAGCACCAAAAAGAAAAATTGTTTTTCCAATATCAATAGCATCATTCTAGTCTGCTTTAGCTACATTTTGAAGATTCTTCACCTTGCCAACTTTCTATATACAGACTTCCTTTGGCAAACTTCATATGTTTAAAATTTTTCTTTGACTTTGATTACGGTGTTTGTTACAGTTCAAGACAATGCTAATTGCTTTAAAGTAAATATATTAAGCCGTATGAAGTGGGAGGAACATAAACGTTTGATACCATGATTAAGTAGAATATTATATATATATATATATAGAATAGAGTTAAAATCATGTGTATATGTTGTCCCCATTCACCTCACCTATACATCGCTATCATTAATGTGTGCGTGTGTGTCTGTGTGTTGTACAATCTATCTTATATTAATAAGAGAAATTTTCGCTGTGTGTGTGCGATGGCTAGGAAAATTTACTGCATATACAAGGTTGAAATTTTCTGTAAGGTCAGCCCAAATTTTTCCTAGAACACACTCTTAATTTTAAATTTTAATTAAAAAAATCGGTAAAAAGAAAGAAAAAAACTTTTTTTACTATATGGCCACACTCTTCTAGAGGGTAATTTTAGAGATACTGACAAACCAAAAATGTATTCTTAAAGCTGAAACCATTTTCTAATCGATTATGTAATTAGTTTTTAAAAATATGAATTTTAGTTCTTTTAAATACACCAAAGAACCCAGATCACTTCGAGCCTCACACAGACAATAGTTTCTCTTGGCAAAAACGTACATGATTTAAAGCAATCTTTTTAGAGCATCTTAATAGACCAGATTTACATCATCTACATCATCACTTTTTGAAAATTTTCGATGGATAGAAATATTTCTTTTCGAAAGAAAATGTATGAAAATGTCGACAAAATCGTTGCGGTATTGTTCGCTTTGGTACTCTCTTAAAACGAAAGAGTGGATTTGGCTGCTCAAGAAAGAGTTCTAATTTATTGGATCGTGAATGAGTTGATTTTTAACCGATTCAGTCATCTTGGTTTGATTTTTTCTCTTTCTAATCCACTCACACAGCTTTAAAACTAAACAACTCAACTCAATAATGAAACAGCTTTTTTTCCGCGCTGATTTTCGCCGCTGACTCGTCACGTGACCTTGCAAGATAAGATGGAGACTTCCGGCGTTCGCTAAACAATTTGCTGAAAATGCCTTTTTTACGAAGTAAGTAAGTTTTATATAAGTATTTTATTTTAATTATGCTTTCTTTTAATAACTTTCCCTTCTCTTTTTAACAGACTAAAATTCATAACAGTATCATACCTTGAAATTAAAATGTCGTGTCACACGGTAATATTGAGGATGTGTTTAATGCATTTCTATATTAATAATTGGTGTTACAGTGCTGCTACAAAACTTTCGTGCTTTAATAAAATAAATTAGTATATTTAATCAGAGTAAAAATTGTTAATGCAATGTAAATATCTCGTTATTTAATTGCCTTGTATTAAAGTTTTGTAATTATTATATCTTTATTCATAGAAATTTATCAAAACATGGTATTTACGTCTTGTTTGCAGTGTCTTAGTAAAAACGTGCTCCGGATTACATTATACACATTTCTGAGATTTTTTTTTTTTTTTCATTCTTAATGTTGAACTTGTGTTACTGTTTTGTTTGGCAATGTTTCATACTGTTATTGGGCAAAATTATTGCATGCATGGTCTGTATTATAATAATCTGCTTAATATTTATAAGTTGTTACATAATGCATGCAGAAATAATAGTTTTCTTGTGCCTGCTTCCCAGGTAGCTTTAAATCTAAATGAGAATTTATAAATAAAACGAAAACAGTGGACAAAAGTTTGTCTTTCTATACTGGTAAATGCAAGTATTATTTCCTAAATATTATGCAACGATACCAAAAAGCAAATCCTCTTTCTCTTTAGAAAATACCTTGCAATATCATCCCTTTCCCTTAACATTTTTTATGCATAGCCCAGTGGTAGAATTGATTAAAAAAAAAGTTACTGGTCCCAAAGATCAGTACGCATGAGAGTTTACTGGTCAGAAATAGTCATCAGTAACCCGCTACATAAAATTCTATGAAATACTTTTAACCGTCCCCCCCCCCCTCTTCACACACACACACTCCTACTAGAATGTAAAATAAACCAAACTTCCTTTGCAGCTATACAAAATTTTTGGCATAATAAAATGGAAAATTACTATTTTATAAAAAAGTATGTAGTATGTAAACTAAAACTATAAAATTGTGTATTTTATTTCCGATCATTTATTTAACAGATAGTAAGGATTAATGCAATATTTTCTTATAATTATTTTTTCAAGTATTATTTTATGGTTTGTGTTTGGTACGGTTTTCTCAGGCAGGAAAATTTATTTACTTGTCAGAGATGAAGTGGGTGTGCAGTGGTGTAGCTAGGATGGGTGACATCCCGGGACAGATGTAAAAGGTGTTAAGCCCCCCCCCCCCCTCCTCCTCCTTCTTTCCAATCTGTCATATTTTTTCCATCTCAATTCTGCATTCTTATAAAAAATAGCCTTACCATTCCTTATTTACCTTTTGTCCTTCTGCATAAAAAAAACCGCAGAAGTGAATCATTACTCGACCCATAGTCTGCACAAGTCAATGCCGTGCCTATACGTAGAAGAAAATTCTTTCTTTTAAAGTTTGCTTTTGTTACCCACTCGTTGAATAGGTTGGTTTTTGTTCCCTGGTGCGTATCTTATTTAGACACACCGTTCTGTATAAAACTTCACTTTAGCAAAGAAAAGAAAACTAGCTGTATTGCATCATGAGCTAAAAATCTCATTTTATTTCCTAATTAGTCTCCAAAATTTTATAAAATTGTATTTTTATTTGCAAATAAAGATTTGGTGTCACCCTTTAGAGGATGACACCCGGGTAATTTCCCTAATCAAGAAGAATTTCTTTTACAGCTTGACTAAAATCTTAAAGATCAAGTTGTATGCAGTTCTGTGGCTTCATATTCAAAATCATCATGTATGTTATGACAGATTGTTTTAAAAAATAGGCATTTTTCTAAAATTAAAATATTTTATACTAAATAATTGATTATTAAAAACCTATTTTATCTTTGAAAAATTCCCAAGTTTTAAAAATTTTCTTTAAAGCATTAGATATGTTCACCAACACTACTAATTTCCATCCTATGACTATAAGCATGACCTGGACCCACTATATTTATTGCTTATTACTGAAATAAAGTGTTAAAAGTAGAAAACATTCATATCCAATAATTTCAAACTCTTAAATTATGTAGAAAAAAGAAAAAATGTCATTAGATTTCTTTAAAAAAACCAATTGGTTTTTTTGAGAAAAAAACCATTTGGTTTAAACCATGGTTAAAACCAATTGGTTTAAACCGTGCCAACCCTGCGTATCAATCAAAGAAATTTGCGATTCTTATGTGATGAAATTTTACATTTTCTCACAGTAAATTGACGATTTTTTCCTACGACATAAGCACAAAAATTTCAATTTTTTTCCAGTTGTAAATTGATGAAACTCGCGGGCCACAGGTTGTGCATCCTTATTACTTATTTTAATATTTTATTATATTGTAACGCTTTACAATAGTTTAGATTTCCTTGTTAGTTACATTCAAATTACTGTTTAAAAAATGTAAAGAAAATAATGACCAGAAATCCGCAAAATTCTAAAATCTGCAAAACCTCTGGTCCCAAGCTGTGCGGATTTGAGGAAGTCTACTGTAACAGCAGTATTACTAGCAAAGTGCCAAATTTTGACCTACTTGTGATATCCTTAAATTTGGCAGCAAAAATAATTTGCCATATATAAAAACAATTTAGTGAAATTTTCTATCTTTTAATGCATTTTTTAAAAATACAGTATTGTGCATGTTATATTAATAAAACATACCTTATTTTTTTTTCATTTATATTTAATAATAATAATCTGGTTTATGTAAGTCTGTAATGTTTCAAACGATTTTTAACCGGCTTCCTGGTATGTTAGAATCATAAAAGTTGTACATAATGTTTTTGATGGCAATATAGCATTAATACAGTTGCAATTATTAAATTTAATTCATTTTCATTCAGTTAACTCAATATTAGGTGTCACCCCCACAATTCATTGTGGTGTGTCATCGCTTTATTCTTGTGGCCTATAATCTGATAAAATATATGATTTAGAGGACCCTTGGGGGGAGGAGATTAACCCTTTAAATTTACTTACCCAGTCAAAATATCAAATTCAGTTGGTAAAGATATATCAGCAATTTTTACATTTGTATATATAACATATAAAGCTAGGATTATTTTCAAGATGTAATAATATGCCTTGATTTTATTCACGAGAATAAATTTTGTTTTATTAGCAATGCCAAAAACAAGCTTCTTTGAAGGTTTAAAGGGGGGGGGGGTGAGATCTCTAGCAACCAGGCTGTAGTTTCAATTTATCCACAAAAGATCGCCATGACTAGAACTCACAACCAACTACATCCTGTCGATACTCTACTGAAAGCAAATAGTAGCTGAACAAAATCCATCAGATGTACAGAACTTACGACTAAAATGAACAAAGGAACGAAAAACTGACCAACTGAAAAATTAACCAACCATCAATTTGATCTTCTGCTTATAGGCTGGATCAAGTCTTCCGGAGAGGTCTAATCAGTCAGGATGTCGGACTCAGTCAGGGGTGCCCAGAGAGGGGTTTGATGACGCAAGATGCGTCCTATAACTTAGTTTGGGGGGGGGGTAATTTCAGAAAAAGTACATTTTGGGGGGGGGGATTTTAAATTCTTAATATTTCTTGTTTTTACTGTTAAAAAAATATCTTTATTTTTAATATCATTTTTTATTTTTTTCAACATTTAATTTCCAGAAAAGTCCCTGTATTTTCTTTCTTTAAATTCTAGATAAGGGCAATAAGAACTCATTCTGCTATACTCAACTCGCTATCTTTGTAAATCTTGATTCTTAAATTTCACTTTTAAATTTTTTCAACATTGAATTTCCAGAAATGTTTCTGTATTTTTTTCTTTAAATTCTAGATAAGGGCAATAAGAACTCATTTCATTATGCTTAACTCACTATCTTTTGATGGTGCTGTAGATTATAAGTAAAATATATTTTACAATTGATATTCTGTTTAGGGGGGGGGGGGTCAATGTTAAAGTATGAAGATTGTTTTTTTTTTTTTGGGGGGGGGGGGGGTGGTCACCACTGGAGTCAGTAAACCTCTTAGTGAGATCATCAGCTTGTTCATTTAAGGGGATCCCCCGGTGTCCCAGAACACAGCACAAATGAATTTTAGGGGAGAGACCCGCAATGCCCCGATCTTATGCAACCAAATTTAAAAAAAATTCTTCCGATTGTGGAGATTACTGCACCTTTTAGTTCACTAAACTGGAAGGTTCATTGTGGGGTTAGATCTAGCTGTGCTGAACTTAGCCTTCGAGTTTTGGACCAGAGTGAGGAAAGAGTTAAAGTTTATCTCCATCAATGAGTGCAGCTTGTTGTTATATCACGGCAGATCAACGGCCAATTATAAAGGGGACGACAAGGAGGAGAGGGGTGGGATTAATAGGGACAGAAATGTCAGTCCGGAAGTGACCGTTGTCAAATAAATCTTCATCCACACGCTGCGTGGATCTTTATAACTAATATTTTAATTACTAATAATAAACATTTGAAAGTAGTCTGATAAATAAAATATTCTTCTCCATAGCTATCCAAAAAATAAATTTCAAATACTTCTTGAGATTTTGTTTCTTGAATGACAATTTGAAGTCAACATTTTTGGTCATAGATTCAGCAGATAACTAACAGGGGGGGGGGGGGGAACTCTCTTATTCGACTTCATATTTTGATTTTAATGCTTAAGATAACCTCCCCAATTAAGATTGGGGATTTCTTTTACAGCTTGAAATCTTATGGATTGTGTTATGTTATTGCGTTAAATAATCTGCAGTTTTCAAAAAATTAAGATATTTTCTATTGAATATTGAATATTTTTAATCTATTTTATATTAGATCAATTCACATGTTTGAAGCTTTTTCTAAAGAGAAATAAATATATTCACCAATGCAGACTGATTTTAATCCTATAACCAAAAAGTGATCTAAACCTGCTACATCCAATGCTTATTGCTGATATAAAGTGTTAAAAATAGAAGTTATTTATATTCAATAATCTGACATACATAAATTATTAAGAAAAAGAGAAAATGTCATTAGATTTCTTCTGAATTTTTTTTTTTTTTTTTTTTTTTTTAGAAAAATACCAGTTGGTTTAAAACTAAACCGTTGCTTAAACCAAAAGGAGAAAACAGTTGTTTAAACCATAGTTAAAACCAATTGGTTTAAACAGTGCCAACCCTGGTCTAATTGTTGTAGGTTCTATCTTGTATTATATAAATATGCAAATATATAGAAAAACAACTAAAAATCCACAAAAACCTGTATTGGTTGGGTATTTGCCAGCGCTGATACATTTTGAAAGTAGCAACAAAGGTGAATTTTCAACAATATTTTATAATGTTGCTTTAAGAACTTTCATTTTAAATTTGTTTTTAAAATGGTGATTTATTGTATCAGATGTAACACCATGATTTAAACAAGCAGATAAGTGTAATCGCACAGGATTTATTTATTCTATTTCCATTTTATTCATGATTGGCTGAATTTTCAGTAGTGTAATATTTATAAAGCTAAAATTTTTAGTGTATGTTTCATTTTATGTTTAGACTATGGATGGGAAATTTTATAAAACATTTAATCTGAAAGCTGCAAAATATTTTAATATGTTCATAATCATTCCTTAACATTATATTTATTGCTATTTAACTTAATTTCAATATTTTCTTTTAACACAGGAAGATGGTGATTTCATGGAGGAGTAAAATTCTACTGTGAGTGAGGAGTCAAATTCAACAATCTTATTTAATCTCAAGGATTTTCAAGAAAGTGTCTATTTTGCCTAAGATTTTAAAAGTTGGACAAACCAGTGGACAGATTACAATATGCTCTTTATGTATTTAATGTTTAATGCAAATGGACTGTTATATTTATAAAGGTCCTGTTAAAGATGTTATTGAAACTTGTTTATCTGATGTTGGAAAGAATTGTTATCAATTAATGTTAGGTTTATTTTGTCCTTGCTAAATAAAATGTTTTTGTTGTTAAATAAAATTAGTTTTTTTTCTTTCTTGCAACATTCTAAATTGCACATTTGGCTCTACTTTTGACATAAACTGCTGCAGTCTTATACTTTTATATTTATTTAAAAGTTAGTTGATTTAAGAAACATTGAATAAAATCAAAAATTAAATCAAAAATTCTTTATGAAGAAGAAGTAAGTTATTCTTGAATATAAATTCAAGTTTTAACAAATGTTTTAAATGATATAAAGAATAATTGCACATGGTCAATAAATCCATATCTCAGTTATTTCTGCATTTAACTTCATACAATAAAATAATTGTCCATAATCAAAATTTTAGCTATACAAGTTTTTTAATGACATTCCTCCACATTTCCCAATTGCAATGTGCTTATATAAATGCTATGGGTAACAATTATTTTATCTAAGATTTCAAAGCCATTTCAGATTTCAAACTAAACAATTAAAATATTTTTTTTTAAATTTAGTCAGTTTAAGAAATATGATTTTGATTGAGATTTAAATCGAGGAATAATTACAACAAGGTACCATGGGTTGATGTTTATCCATTTAAAATATTTTCAATTTCAATTATTTAAACACTGCACTGGCCATGTGTGGGGGGGAATACTTTTTTAAATTTAGGTTTTATGTTTTTTAATACTTTCTTTTTCAAAACTGGGTCTGAAACTCCTATTAATATAAAAAAAATAATAATAATTAACCAAAATTGCAAAAGTAAAAACTAACCCACTTACAGATCATCCTCAAATATTCTATGCCCCCCTCCCAAAAAAAAGGTAAACATTTTAAAATCCAAACAAGATATTTGAAAATAACTTCTGCATAGGATTATCTAAACTCTTAAGGGGAACAATCAGCTTCTGACATTGTGGTGCTGAAGTTGAGTCGTTGGGCTGATATCAAGTTTATTTTTCAATATTTTTTTAGTAAGATGCCTAAGATTGGTTTATTTGATTGAAATCGTAAATTTTTAATAAAAAAATAATTGTTATTTACAATTAAATCAGAAGCTAATGAAAAAATTAAAATTGTATATAAGCATATCTGAAGCTATAAGTATCATTGGAAAATATGTAAACTTGAAATTGCCCAAGAAAAGAAAGGAAAAATCCCATAAGCACCACAGCATCAGAAGCTGATATTCTGTTTATCATTGGAAAATATGTAAACTTGAAATTGCCCAAGAAAAGAAAGGAAAAATCCCATAAGCACCACAGCATCAGAAGCTGATATTCTGTTTAATGTTGATCGGGTGCTGTTGTACAGTTATGCAAACTTAGGCAGTTTGCATGAATAAGTGTTTTCAAAATTGCAATTTTGAGATCACCAGTATTTTTAATTTAATGAATATATGTACTTTTAAATTTAACAAAAGAAAATTCTGATGTTAAAATTTTCTGATTTGACAGAATAATAAAAAATTCATGTAAGCTCTATTTAATTTTGTATAACGATTCAATTGCCTTTTCCCCTAAATTAACATAGGAAACAGTTTCATTGAATTAGAAAGAAAAAAAATGTTTTTATGATTCATTAGAGAACTTTCAGTCATGTAAATTAGAATGTTTTAAGTCTTGTTAATTAAAGACTTGGAAGAAATATTGGAGAATCCATGTTACAGTTTTCCAATCTCTCTCTCTCTCTCTCTCTCTCTCTCTCTCTCTCTGTATATATATACATATATACCCTTGTAATGTCAATAAACAGAAATTTAAATCCGAAATGAGAATTTAATTGCAACACTTGAAAATGTGACAATAATTCCATGTTATATTGAATTTCATTGATAAAAATTAATCGAGGATTACTGAATTTAGTTTTAAATGATGTGATTTTATTTAGACGATTTAGAAATCGCTTGAAGATTTTTGTAATTTTAAGCAATTTTGCTTTTCTTAAGAGGGAATTTATTCAATTCTACAAATTGAAGGAGTTTTGGATTAACTCTTAAATGAGTTGATTTTATTCATGTATGAATTGGTTACAAATCGCCTAAGCGCTACTGGATTAAATCAAAAATGACAACATTTCACTCCAACTTGAATTGATAACAAATCGCTCAAGTGCTACTGGATTTGCCTTAAATTATTTCACTTCACTCAAATACGAGTTGGCTGCAGCTAACTCAAGTGCTACTCGATTTAATCCTAAAGACTTCATTTCACTCAAGTATGATTTGGTTACAAATCGCTCAAGTGCTACGAGATTCAGTCTTAAATGACTTCATTTCACTCAAGTATGACTTTATTACAAATCACTCAAGTACTACTGGATTTAACCTTTATTGATTTGATTTCACTCAAGTATGAGTAAAAGAGAGATCACTCAATCATGAGTTGATTAAATACAACTCATTCACTTGAGTTGTTTCAGCTCTTCTTGAGAAGGTTCCTTTCAACATGGGAAAAGAGTGGATTTCAGCTCAACTTGAGTTATTTCAGCTTTTTCGTTTTAAGAGAGTACGCTTTAGTTTGCAACAATAAAACTTCAAATAGCATACTAGTAATTTACTACTTTTCGCTTTTTTTTCTCCATTTAAATAATAAATTTAGTAAAAGGAATAACGATATAAAATGTAAATTTTATATTTTAGTATCATTTATTACGTGTCTGGCCAATACAGGGGCAGGGGGGTCAGCTAATGTTTAGATAAAGATGAAAAATGGTGACTTTTAATAAAACTGCAAAAGAGAACAAATATATTATTTGTTATTTATGCATTATTAAAATTACTGAAATCGTGTTTAGTCCGATTTTAGTTGGAATAATATTGAAATTGCAACGAAAAAACAAAAGTTAATATCTAAAATACTCTAAAAGCTTTTTACTATTTTTTTTTTCTTTTTATTCTCTATCATCTGCTAAGAAAAAAAATCTTCCTATCAAATATTTTTTAATGCAATTTTTTAAATTATTTTTTTCCTTTAAATTTAAATCTCTTTCAAAATGAAAAACTAATCTCTTTCACGCTGAAAAATATCTAGCATTTCTGTTTTTGATAAAGCAGCAGGATTAATTTTTTTAATAAAACTGTTCTAAAATCATATTTTTTCATCGATTTTTTTTTTTTTTTTTTTTTTTTTTTTTTTTTTTTTTTTTTTTACTTTTCGCTCAAGAAAATGTACATAAGACTTATTTCCCTGATGCATTCGTTTATATTCTTTTATACATCAAGTACATTATATTTTTTTGAAAAGAAATACGAATTAAAATAAAATTTATATCTTTGAAAGAATCTTCCTATGAGAATTTTCAGAAATAACAGATGTTGAAAAGGAAAAAATAAATAAAATTTATATTTGCAAATTATGCTGTATATTTTTAATACCTAATAACTTGTTTTTAAAATATCGAAAATTATTTTCAAGAATTAATCTACCAAATATTATCTAAAACTGAAAAATGTTTTAAAATTATAATACATGTTATTAGCAGAACGCTTATTTAAGCAATCATTGTTATACATTTTCTGCTAATAGCGTATTTCATATAAAATAACAAATTACGCGCACACTCATACAGCAATGCAAGAAAAAAACAGTAAGTTCATGATACACATATATAAATCTGCTTTATTTAAATTTTTGAGAAACACGGAAAAAGAGTTTTTTTTTTTTAAATTCTCTTGTGCCGTAATCATGCTGCTTTGTAAGAAGGTATAAAACAAATCGAATGGAACTTAATTCTATTTTGTTACTGAATTCTTATATTTTTATTGTTTAAAACGAATAAAATATTTTAACATTTAAAACAGAATAGTAAAATTTTATCTAAAATAACAGCTTTTTATAAAGGGATAATTAGTTAACTAGAACTTCTTCTAATAAAGTTATCCCTTAAGTTTTCGATGATTCTTAAAGACAGTTTAGCATAATTCTAAGAAGAGTATGAGTAATTTGTTTTGTTATTCAAATTATAATCCATAGAATATAATAAAGTTATAAATTATTAATATTATTATTATTAATTTATTATTATTATTATTATTATTATTATTATTATTATTATTATTAATTTATTATTATTATTATTATTATTATTATTATTATTATTATTATTATTATTATTATTATTAATTTATTATTATTATTATTATTATTATTATTATTATTATTATTATTATTATTATTATTATTATTATTATTATTATTGAAAAATGTAAAATGTGTTAAAAAAACCAAAAATTTATAAAACAACTTTCAATAAATCGCTATCTGGGAATTCGAATAAGAAACGCTTAAAGATTTAGGATTTCATTCATCTAACAACATCCTATTCCTATCATTTTTCTGACTGTCTGTCCGACTGTCCATCGCAAATCTCGCTCTCAGAAGTCGTAAAAATTAGATGACCCTTGGAGTTTTGCTTATTGTTAGCTGAACACCTGTTATTAAACGACAAATCATAAAGAATCCAAACACGTTTTAGCAAATGAATGAAAATCTTATTCAGATACAAGTAAACTTAAATGATTAGAATTTGAATAAATAGCAAGTTATACAATGCTTGCAATAAAATCTATTTGCACGTTTGAGTTGAAATAAATAGCGAATTAATATACATTTTGGCATGTTGTTCATATAACGAAAAAGTACCAAAATTTATAGATAAATAAAAAAATAATTGTAATTTAATAAATCCCAATGACGATTTGGAAAATGATATTTTCAAAGACTAAAATTTTAATGCTTATAAATAAACTGTATATTTAAATGAATAATAAATATCCTTTTTAGAATGGTCATAACGAGTCATATATTACGTACGTCGTGCATCAAACATTAATATTTCTAGACCAATGATAAACAAATTTTAAATGAAATTTCAGTTTTACAATTTTCGGAACTGCAAATTTTTAAACTTCTAAACATCACACATGTTTAATTTTTACATTGTTGTGTAGAAAAAAAATGCACTTTCAATTGAAATTTGCATAATAATAGGTGTTCAGCTAAGAATAAGCAAAATTTCAAAGGTCTAATCTTTAACTCAATCAGTTTTTGAGTTATTATTATTATTATTATTATTATTATTATTATTGTTATTATTATTATTACTATTATTATTATGGTAACAATTTGTGTTTTTGTGTTTTGGCAACAGATTTATTCCATTTTCGGACATTGAAGAAGGATCAATCAGAAAACGAATAAAATAAAATAAATTGCGGAATTCAACCAATAAAAAGATTCAGATATACTTCAGATTTCCCGATTCTCTACCAAGGACGACAGCTGTTTTCCAAATAGTTAAAAAATAAGAATTATTCAGTAAGTAAGTAAGAATTATTAAGTTATTTTAATTTCCATAACGATTAGGTCCTATTTAAGACGGAAACATATCATTTCTGTATTGATAAATTTAATATGTAAGGTGGTCTGGTGTAACAACGCCAGGCGGGGTAATAACGCCAAGTGCTAATATTTTGCATAATTATGAAATAATCTGGTAAATTACACCTATGTGCTCTGTGCAGAAGGGTTTTGAGCCATATAAATCGCAAAAAACAGCTTCAAGTTAATTTGTTTCATTTTTAGGTCGTTTTGTTTTTACAAGCAACTAAAATTAACGCTTGATCTAAAATTTGCGAGATACGTTTTGTGATGTGAAAACTATTTTTTTTTATCCGGAAATACTTTGTTAATTACATAAATTTGTAGTACATATCATGGACTTCCAAAATATTGTTGAAGATGTCAGGTATCTTCTCGAAATAATTTGTAATTTAAAATTTACAGGGCAATAACTATAACGGGGTAATAACGCCAATGCTTGGCATTAATACCCCGATTGATTCTCTACAGTGGCCGAGCTACATCCTAAATACTGATTCAAATAAACACAGTTAAAACTGTGTATTGTTTCTAATAATTCTATTTAAGCGGTCCTTTTTAAGCAAAAAGAATATCACGGTCTGATATTCTTTTGCCTCATCCTCCCCCCCCCCCCCCCCCACACGCACACACACCACACCTTTATTTTTCTTACACTTTCACAAAAAATTGAACATTTTCAATAGCTTAGAATGCAATTTGTCAATTTCTAAGTTTGTAGAGTTTCTATTTTTACAATTGGGCAATCTACATGCAATTATTCCATCTTATTTCATAGTTTTGTTTGCATGGCGTTTTTACCCATATAGGTGGGTAATAACGCCAAATAGCATTGGTCAAGAAATCACGCCATTACATTTTATGAATACATATCTGTTAAATTATTTTTTTATATAGATAGTCAATGAGTTGCTGTATCAAATCATATATTTGTTTTAAAAATACAAATTAAAACTGAGCCGTGAAAATTGGTAGAATCTTAACGCGGCGTTATAACCCCAGGGTACCTTATAATCATAATAAATTGTGCATTCATGCACTTTTGCATATGAGTTCAACCGCTGAGCACAAGATCTGAATAAAACTGCTTATAGTATAAAGCATGTCATTTGCCATATTTGATGTACGATTTCCGACTTATTTTACCCTGCAGCTATAACAAAAGCTAGCACACTATAATCTTTGATATTATTACTTACCCATCATAAATACGTAAGTCTGTAAGTCTTGCAATCGTTTGAAAATCGAAAAAAATTGACGAATTTACACGTTTCAGATGTTGGAAATTACCAAAAACATATTTTTAGCCCACAAATTTTGCCGTCCGTCTGTCTGTGCGTCTGTTTGTCTGTATGTTTGTAAACGATTTATCTCCTGAACAAATTGAGATAGAGATTTGAAATTTCATATGCATTTAGTATGTAAGAATGGAAAAAAGTCTATTTAATATCAGCAACCTCGATTATCCAGATATAGTTTTTTCGGGTTCTCGAAATATTCATTCTGATGAAAGGTACATAAAAATTTTCGATTTTTTTTATTTTAAGGAGCGGATGTAAAATACGATAAAAACATAAATTTTGCATAAAGAGTAAAGTCGGCTGAATAAGTAGTAAATGCGATATTTGTAATCTTAATTTTTACATTCTTCGATTTTTCATAATCCTGAATTTCATTCAAATTTCAATTTAAATATATATTTTAATTGAAAATAAGACGCTTAATCCAATGCACTAATTTGTTAGTTAATATAACAATCAGTTGTAGAGTTATAAGGATGCTTCTTTTACGCAATTCGGTATTACATGATTATGCCGTCGATAAAAAAAACTATTACCAAACTGTAAGATTAAATGCCAATAATGGCTTATCGTATGTCGCATTCTCTTGACATTAAACACGTTGCATGTGTTTATTACGTCTTTAAGTGATCTTTAATTCCATGTTTTATCTGTAATATTATTGACCTTTTACTAATTTATTTGTTATTTTGTAATTTGAAATAAAAATTATGACAATTTGAATAATTTACTAATAGTTTGGGAATTTATGTTATGTGTCAAAATGGACGAGATAATCAATTAATACCAGCATTTCCGTATTATATTAAAAATATTTAATTATACGTTTAAATTTTACCATGGAATTAAGTCTTTTTTTCTACGATGGGATATTTCCTAACTTAATTCAATAAAATGAAGAATAAAAAGATGAGCCTGTTTTGTAGCTTGTTCACTAAAATAGGAAAGGCTTCGGTAAAAACGAGGATAGGATAGATTTGAGTAGATTGTGTTCTAATGTACAAAGAGTCGTTGTTCAAAAGTAGAGAAATAAATCAAAGCATGATTCCATTTCAAGCTGCTTTTGAAGTGAAAAAATGAGAAAATTCTGAATCAAATCAGATCTTTACTTTTTTTATAGTATGTTTATGAACTGAAACATAAACCGTCAGTCTTCACTATTCGATATATTGAATACATTTAAGCTTTTTGAAAACAAGTTTTAACAGAATAATATTCAAAAGGTTTGAAAAAAAATTAAAATAATTTTAGCAAAAAAAAAAAAAAAAAAATAGCAAATTAAAAAATTTTTCCTTATCTATTCCTGAACTGAACAAAAAAAATTCATCTTCATATCTTCAAAACTCAGAGATTTATGGCAATTTTAATAAATCGCGAGATTTCAAGGGATGAGACACAAATTGAAATGCGTGTAATTGAAGAAACAATTTTGCTGTAATGGGTCCAGGAAATATTTATTTGATTTATTTACTTATATAGTTAGAATTTTGAATATTTTATGATGGTTAACCATATAATTTGTAAACATTATCACACCATAAGACTTTTTAATAATTTTTTTTTCTAAAAAATTTAGAGTAAATTAAAATTGTTATAACTCAAAACATTATTTGTCGCGTTAAATTTTTTCTTTTAATTAAATGAAAATGTCTAATTTTCAATTTTGATTCAGCATTTTAAATAATATATATAAGGTACCCTGGGGTAATAACGCCACGTTAAGGTTCTACCAATTTTCACGGCTCAATTTTAGTTTGTATTTTTCAAACGAATATGTGATTTGATACAGCAACTCATTGATTATCTATATAAAAAAAAATATTTAACAGATACGTATTCATAAAATGTAATGGCGTGTTTTCTTGACCATTGCTATTTGGCGTTATTACCCACCTATATGGGTAATAAAGCCATGCAAACAAAACTATGAAATAAGATGGAATAATTGCATGTAGATTGCCCAATTCTAAAAATGCAAACTCTACAAACTTAGAAATTGACAAATTGCATTCTAAGCTATTGAAAATGTTCAATTTTTTGTGAAAGTGTAAGAAAAATAAAGGTGTGGTGTGGGAGGGGGGAGGATGAGGCAAAAGAATATCAGACCGTGAGTTTCTTTTTGCTTAAAAAGGACCGCTTAAATAGAATTATTAGAAACATTGCACAGTTTTAACTGTGTTTATTTGAATCTGTATTTAGGATGTAGCTCGGCCCCTGTAGGGAATCAACCGGGGTATTAATGCCAAGAACTGGCGTTATTACTCCGTTATAGTTACTAGTACATGGAATCCAGGGTTCCCGGGTCACAGAATAAAGATGAATTTTTTTTTTAATTTAAAATTAAAAAGTCTAATTAAATTTTCCTACGTAATATGCTTTTTAAACTGCCAACTAATTCCAAACAGCAATTTTATATGAAACATATTAATTAGGTAATTATATAAAGCTTTGAAAATTATCGGTACTTCCGAATTAGACGCAAGATAGAAGTTATAGCCAAAGATTTTGCCAAAGAATAAAATTGCATTCTTTCAGTTTTTAAAACCAACTAAGAAAATATGACCCACAGATATTCTTAAAAATACATTTTTGTAAAGGTTAATTGATGTATATTTTCTAAAGTAAGTTTACAACGAACTAAAAGTCCCCATTAAATTGATAGATAAAAACGAATAAAACCAACAACATTCACCGGGTTTTATAACCGACAATATTTTGTCATAACAGGTTTTTAATTGCTATTTTTTCGGTTGCTATGAAAAAATGGCAAATAAAATATACAGTTATCTGTTATCTTCCATGGAGAAAAGAGATAGATGGACGTGCAGTATGCGATTAAATCGATTTGAATGGGCATTATTCTTCCAACTTAAGTCTCTTATTCGGCCCAAACAAAACAATCACGTAGAACAGAGACCGAATTCTTTAACATCATTTTTTTCTCTAAATGAAAAATATGTGATTATATTTTAGCATTCTAAAATAGCATTCCATTGTATTGTGAATTAAAACTGTATCGCTAAAAGTTTTCCTTTTTTGCGAAAGCACGCGGTTGTGTTTGATGCAATTCAGTGAATTTTAGGGTTATATTTTTTGGTGTAACCTCCAGCCACTAAACTGCATCTCTATTCTTTTTTTTTTTATTCTATGGTTATTTTTCTTTTATTTCCCACATAAATGCGACATTCAGGTTGCCACCATTAGAGAAATTGAACAAAAAACTACAAAAAAATTAATAACTCAAAAACAAATTGAGATACACTTTTTCTAACAAACTGCATTTAAAAGTGTATTTTTTTTCTCTATATTATGGTACAAAAGTTGAAAACGTGCTATGTCTAGCAATAAAAATTTGCTATAGCGAAAACTGCAAAACCGAAATTTCATCGGAAAGTGTTGCCATTCAAAACATGACGTATGCGTTACGCACAGATACGTTTGGCCTTTATTATATAGATTGCGCTGTGCATTTTAAATTACAAATTATCTCAAAAGATATCTTAAATCTTCAACAACATTTTGAAAGTCCATGAAATGTACTACAAATTTATGTAATTTCCGGATAAAAAAAATAGTCTTCACTGTTAAAACTAATGGTGACACATTGCACCTTTTAGGGATGAAAGGCTTGTCTCACTGCTGACACCCCTAAATGAGCCAGAATGGCACCTTTAATTAGGGTGAAAAGATGGCACCCTTAATCCAGAGTGCCCAATAATAAAAAATAAAAAAATATACAAACTGACTTTTGGCCCTCGAAATATTCGAACTCACAACGTCTGATTACAAGCTTAGCGTTCTAACCACTCGGCCATCGAGCTCACCTTCATTCACTCATAGTCATAGATTTTACTTGCCGTCACAGAAAACAGAAAGACACACGCCACAGCGCATGCGCATGGTTCCAGTCACCTGATGAGGTGCTACATTGCTGCCAATACGAAGTGCATGGCACCTTATTTAGCTCCTATCACCCAGTAAGAGACCTGTCGGCACTGCAACCACATATCCAAGCCCCTATGGCAGCCTAGGGTCCCAAATGCCCCGGGTTCCAATGGAGCCTAGGGCCTTTTCACCTCCGGGCCCCAAATGGCACCGGTTTGTCACCTTCACTTTTAACAGTGTTCACATCACAAAACGTATCTCGCAAATTTTAGATCAAGCGTTAATTTTAGTTGCTTGTAAAAACAATAAGACCTAAAAATGAAACAAATTAACTCGAAGTTGTTTTTTGCGATTTATATGACTCAAAACCCTTCTGCGCAGAGCACATGGGTGTCATTTACCAGATTGTTTCATAATTATTTTGAAAACAAGTTTTAATAGAATAATGTTCATAAGATTTTTAAAAAACTGTAAAATAATTTCAGCAATGTAAACTATTTTATTCACATATGATATTGAAAAAATAATGATTGATCTGTAGGCAATAAAATTTAAAAACTTAACCCTTCTAACTAACTGATCAAGAATAAAACTAGTTTTAGTATGAACACATGTCATTTGCCACATTTAGCTTATAATATTCGACTTATTTTACACTGTAGACGCAACAAAATCTATCAAACAATAACATTTGAAGTATCTTTTACATCGAAAATTTGTTTGACACCGAAGATTTTCGAGTCAAATTCAATTCTATTTCTAATCTACAGCGGCAAAAGAATGAAGACGTTACAAAATTTGTAAGGATTCTGATATCTCCGATATCACTTCCATTGAAAATATAGACAAAACTTACTTAAGCCTGCACAGAAAGTCAAGTAGTAAAGTCTTTTTTTCTGTGATGGGATATTTCTTAACTTAATTCAATAAAATAAAACATAAAAAGATGAGTCTGCTTCGAAGCTTGTTCACCAAAATAGGAAAGGCTTCGGTAAAAACGAGGATAGAATAGATTTGAGTGGATTGTGTGTCTGAAATAAAAAGAGACATTGTTCTAAAGTAAAGAGATAAATAAAAGCACGATGCCACTTCAAGCAGCAAAGGAAAATAATCTTGTTCACAGCTTTGGCGATGAAAAAGAGAGAAAATGCTGAATCAAATCAGATCTTTCCTTTTTGTATAGTATGTTTATGAACTGAAATATAAACCGTCAGTCTTCACTATTCGATGTATTAAATACATTCCTACATTTTGAAAACAAATTTTAATAGAATAATATTAAAAAGATTTTAAGAAAAATTACAAAATAATCCTGGCAATGTAAGCTATTTTACTCACGTATGATATTGAAAAATAATTATAGGTCTGTATCCAGTAAAACTAAAAACTAAAATACTTAACCCCTCTAACTAGTTTGAATTTTTTTATTTAAGAAAAGAAAAGATTTTATTCTGTCTAAGATGTATAATAAAGTGAAAATACTTTTAAAAATACTGATTTATATTTTCGGACATTTTTTTAAACAATCTTATTACGAAGAGCACATATTTTTACTTATTTGAAGAGACATTATTTTAGAAAGAGGCATTCTTGAATATCCATCAAGAACTTTATAGGTTTTTAGGTTTCAGTTAAAAATAATTGAAAAATTACCAAGTAAGAAAGTAAATTCTTAAAATACGTATTCGCTGCATAAATTTAAAAAAAATTTTTTTTTCATTTAACTTTTTTTTATTTGACAAAATAAAACATTTTATTCTGTCTAAGATGTATAATAAAGGGAAAATGCTTTTAAAAATACTGATTTATATTTTCGGACAATTTTTTTAAACAATCTTAATACAAAGAGCACATACAGTAGTGTGTCCAGCAAATAACACCCTAATTTCAAAATTAAATTTCTCAAAAACAAAGATCGATAGTAATATGCGGTAAACGATTTTTTGATTAGGTAAGCTGTAAAAATGTTATACAGAAATTTCAAACAGTGAATATTTTGAAAAAAATGCGTTCAGATTGCATAGAATGCTTTGATTTGACATTTTTCTTGTTTTAGATTGCCTGCAGAGAAATAATTTTTCAGCTTACAGTGCAATATTTTAAAGATTTTTCGAAGTAAATTTTTAGAATTTCGAAATTTCAAAAATTTAATTTAAAAAAAACTATGAAATATGGCACTTTATGCCGAAAAACACATTCTCTGACAGCAATCTAAAGCAAGAAAAATGTCAAATCAAAGCATTCTTTGCAATCAGAACACAATCTTTTCAAAATATTTACCGTTCGAAACTTTTGTATAAGATTTTTACAGCTTACCTGATAAACAAACCGTTTACTGCATAATTCTATTGATCTTTGTTTTTGAGAAATTTAATTTTGAAATCAGGGTGTTATTTGCTGGACACCCTGTATTTTTACTTATTTGAAGAGACATTATGTTAGAAAGAGTCATTTTTGAATATCAATCAAGAGCTTTATAGGTTTTTAGGTTTCAGTTGAAAATAATTGTAAAATTACCAAGCAAGAACGTAAATTCTTAAAATACGTATTTGCAGCATAAATTGAAAGAGTTTTTTATTATTTTCATTTAACTTTAAATCCAATGAAATCGGGAAAATTATAACCTCAAGGTGTTGCATGTTGCATCCATAATTCGAGTTCATCGTTAATTATGTCACACCAGAAGAAATATCGCGAATTTCTTTGTTATAGTCCAAGAGCCGACCGCACAAAACCCTAAGTCATCGAGCACAAGAAAAATCTCCCTTTATTTTATGGAAGAGTAATAATAGAGGAATCTAATGATCCATGTCTGCCGGAATCGAAGTGGTGCAAAGCCAAAAATTGATACCACTAGTGGTTGACTCGTAGGATTAACATTGTGTTTGCCGTATAATCAAAAGTATGAAAATGTGGAAAATTGTGTGCAGGAAAACATAATGCTAAGCCTACGAGTCAACCACTAGTGGTATTAATTTTACCTTATGCACCACTTCGCTTACGGCAGACATGGATCATTAGATTCCCCTACGACTACTCTTCCATAAAATAAATGATTTTTTCTTGTGCTCGATGACTTAGGGTTTTGTGCGGTCGGCTCTTGCCCTCATAGCATGCATGGTCACAGTGACGTCACTGTGAGTCACTTTGGTCGCATCATATCTGTGACGAAAATGCCACTACTCAGTAACGTCACATTGTGACTAAGATGTGTCTTTCTAAAAAAATTTTCGCAGTTCGTCACAATGTTAATGTCAAAATAGTCACAAATGACACATTTTTCACAAATTGGTCACATTGTGGCGTCACAAAGTGGTCACAATGTAATGTCACAAAAAAGCTCTAAAACGGCCATAACGATTTCACATTTTAGTCACTGTGACTTCACATCGACGTCATAGATGGTCATAAGACATGGTGACGTCACTGCAACGTCGTTGTGAAGTCACATTGTGACTTTGTGACAATCGATTGTCGATGTGACGTCACGTGACGTCGATGTGAAGTCACTTTGACATTAACATTGTGACGAAACTGTGACAAAAGCGACGATATTTAAATTGCCAGAAACATGTTTTTTAAAGTAAATAACATGTTTTGAATAATATTTGTAATTTTCTAAAAGTTTTTAAGAAAGTCACATCTCAGTCACAGTGTGACGTCACTAAGTGGTGGCATTTTCGTCACAGATGTGATGTAACCAAAGTGACTCACAGTGACGTCACTGTGACCATGCATGCTAAGAGGGTTATTATTTTTCCCTCTATGTATCTCACGCGTTGTCATACTGGAGCAATACGCATTTCTTATTGTTATATCACATTTTTGCAAGTGTTGATTTTAAATTTTAAAATTATGTGAAAAAGTTTTATATCCTATGTTGAAATAAACACCAATACAATCGACGAAGTACTGCTTATTTTTTAGGTAGTTCCCATAAACCAGTTGCCATAATGCTGCTGTAACAGCTGTTGTTAGTAAATAAGTTTATTTAATAAGATATTATTAATATCTTTTAAGCAGTTATGTTTATTTCAATTCGTGGCGAGAAAGAAATCGTCTATTTTACCAAAAAAGCTTCAGAAAATTTGAAAATGTCTGTCCTTTAAAAATGATTCTCGTGTATTATCTTTCACATGGAATCTCAGAAAAACGAAAAAAAAAATCGATTATAAAAAAAAAGTTATCAGTTTTCTAAAATGCTGTTGTTATAGCTGTTATTAGTAAATAATGATGTTTAATAAAATATTATTAATATTTTAAGAAAATATGTCTTTTACAGTTTCTGGGGGAAAACAAATAATTTATTTTATAAGCAAGCTCATAAAGTCAATTCTCTAAAAAAAGGTTCTCGGACTTTTATAAATCCTCCCTCTGGAAGCATAAAGTGATCAAAGAATAATATCTTTGATATCGCCCGTTTATGAAAAAAAAATTCTAAAGTTTATTGCAATGAAATATAAGAAAAAAATGCTAAAATTTCTTTCTTTCAGCAAAATAATATACATAAATATATAAAATGCCGAGAGACATTTTTCGGTACCTATCAGAAATTAGATGAATGTAGAATTCAGTTTAAAAGAATTGAATTTTTACCAAATAAGAACAGAAACTCTTAAGATTAATGCATAGATCTTAATGCATATATTTTAATGCATACACTGTAAAAAAAAATTCAAGAGGTTACTAAAAATTTTTTAGTAAATTTGTATTCCACAGAATTTTTTAGTAATCATTACAAACTTTTTTTTGCAAGCGAAACAAGCATTTCTTTTGTAAATTGAACAAAAGAATTTTTTGTATAACTAACTTAAAAATTTTTAGTATGAGCCACCAAAGCAAATCTTAGTAATAGCTCCAAAATTACTTTTAATAACCATTACGTAGGCTCGAAGGGCATCCAGACTTCTAGAGCGGAAGACTTTTGGCAAAAACGCAATAGATGGCAGCACCAAATATTATGAACATCATGCTCCGTCAGAATATTCATAATTCCTTTATTAACGATTACTTACACTGCATACATGCGGGGCGTATTTGGCAGAGGCCAGTATCGAACCCGGGACCTTTTAGCCTGGAGTCCGTTACTATAACCACTAAGCTACCAAGGCCACACCAAGAGAGCTTTAGTAATAGCTATTAAAAATATAAAATTATTAACTCTATTCGTTGCTAACTTTTTTCTAGTAATTCTTACAGATTTTCTTGTAACCGACTAAGATTACTAAAAATTTTTTAGTAATTACAAGGATCACTAAAGTTTTTTTAGTAGATCGACACTTTTTTTTTTACAGTGTAGACTTAATACGGTAATTTTTAATGCTACACTTTAAAAAAAAAGGGTCGATCTACTAAACAAACTTTAGTGATCCTTGTAATTATTAAAAAAAAATTAAAAATCTTAGTCGGTTACAAAAAAATCTGTAAGAATTACTAGAAAAAAGTTAGCAACGAATAGAGTTAATAGTTTTATATTTTTAATAGCTCTGACTGAAACTCCGTTGGTGTGGCCTTGATAGCATAGTGGTTATAGTAACGGACTCCAGGCTAAAAGGCCCGGGTTCGAAACTTGCAATCGCCAAATACGCCCCGAATGTATGTAGTGTCTCGTTAATAAAGGGATTATGAAAGTCCTGTCGGAGCAGGTAGGAATGTTTCGTGCTGCCATCTATTGCGGTTTGGTTTTTCCGAAAATCTTCCGCTTCAGAAGTCTGGATGCAGCTTGAAGGAAGCTCTTGCCCTTCGGGCGCACGTAATGGTTATTAAAAATAATTTTGGAACTATTACTAAAATTTGCTTGGTGGCTTATGGAAAAAATTTTTAAGTTAGTTATACAAAAAATTCTTTTGTTCAGTTTACAAAAGAAATACTTGTTTCACTTGCAAAATAAAGCTTGTAATGGTTACTAAAAAATTCTGTGGAATATAAATTTATTAAGAAATTTTTAGTAACCTCTTGAATTTTTTTTTTTACAGTGTACTTCATTTTAAAAATTAATAAAAACCTGAAAATTATAAACTCTGGTTATATTGCCTTTGTAGAAAATTTACCGAAAGTTTTCTATCTACAGCAGTAAACGAAGGAAAACATTAATAAATATATAGGGTTTCTGATATTTCCGATATCATCAGGTGTTTTCGCAATAATGTAAATACGTAGCACCTGTAGTTGCTGTTCAGTCCGTCCGTTTGTCCGCATGTAATAACCGAATCACTTGAATTTTAAAATATATAAGTGTTACATAATTTTGTCGAGTCATTTTAAATTTTATAAAAATCGAAGTTAAGTACAATTACAAGTACAATCAAAATTATTCCTTACACTACAGCCAATAAGAAAAAATAGTTTTAAATGCATGTTAATGATGTTACACTTTCTGGAGCATTATAAAATTGATATGCATCTATGACGTATATATTACTAAAATACACATTTTGTCCAATCTGTGATGCAAAGAATATTTTTTAGAGGTGAGTACTGTTTGGGGCGCGTTTCAATTGTATAAAACTATTTCACATTTTATGAAATTAGTATATGTTCCTGAGGTTTGCTACAAATTACTTCCTACATAATAGAATATAAACAGTATTTACAGGGACATACAAAAGATTTCGGATACTATACTTCATCCGAAGTACTGTATACACCAAGATTTGAATATTTTTAAAACTTCGTTATGATACGAATTCACCTCATTTGCCACGTTTGACGAGCAATTTCCAGTTTCTTTTCATTTTAAACGAAGACTAAACTTGAATTGAACAGAAGTGCGAATTTAGTTTTTTCGTTTTTCATGGAATATTTCTTTACTCAATTCAGTAAAATAAACCACAAAAGTATTAGTATGCTATGACGCCGGTTCACCAAACTAGGAAAGTCATTCGATAAAACGATGATATGATAGATCTGGGTGGTTTATGTGCCTCAACTAAAAATAATCATCATTCGGAAGTAAAAAACCAAAACATAATACCACTTTGATCAGCAAATTAAAATATTTTTCATAGCTTGTGGGGGGTAATAAGAAAAAAGTGTTCAATCAAATTAAATCCTATATTTCTTTATTACATAATATGTTTATGAATTAAAACATAAGCACATCATTCCTCACTATAATATATATTGAATACATTCTGTAGATTTTGTAAATATGTTTCAATAGAGTTCTATTCACAATATTAAAAAGAATGAAAAAATACTGATAGAAATTTAAACTATAGTTTATTGACTTTTGAAAGTGAAAAAAATTATCAATAGCTTGTATGCAGTGAGATTTTCCAAAAAAAATTAAGCTCTTTTTAACCAACTTGACCTTTTATGTTTAACAAAAGAAAATGTTTTAGAATGCCTGAAAGTTGTAAATAAAGGAGGAAATATTTTTAAATGTATTATTTCAAAATTTCAGTATTTTTAACATTTTTCAAAATAATTCAAAAGTGTTCTTGTTGTTTGTCCATTTGTCCGCTTCTATCTCGCATAAATATAAACAAATTGTCATTATTAAGAACCATTATAACATGTTTAGTATTGAAAATGAAGTGTGTACCATTAACAGTTCATTTACAAGGTCATTCAAAAGTATTCTGTTATGTTATGTTCTATAGAGAAAAAATATTTACGAAGCATTTTAATAGAAGATGGTATTACCGTATGTATAGTGCTTACAGTACGCGTTCATGGGAAATTTAACGCTATTCCGTTATATTAATATTATGGTCTATGAAGAAACATTTCAGTGTATTTTAAAGATGTTACTCTGTTTCAAACGTTATGAAATCTATATGAATTTCTGTGGTGCGGTGTACTAATGCATACATTTTGTGGAATCTGATTAGCAAAGCATTTATCAATCACTTACAGGGTTACACAAAAGAGTTCATTTATATAATGGTCTACTGGAAAAAAACCGTTCGTAGTTCAATTCATCAATTCTTCAATTATGTTGCACTCTTTCAAACATCATGAAATTGATATACATTTAAAGAGATTTACTACAAGATGCTTGCAATAGAGTATAATGTGTACTGTATTTATCATTTCCTTTCAGGAACACATAAAAGATTTCGAATTACAATAACCAATAAGCCTTTAACTGTATAAAACTTCAAATGTGTTAGATTAAGTTTTCTAAAATATTCGTTTAGATATCTTCTTTACCTTATTAAAAGGCATAGTTTTGTTAAAGTATTCTTGAAATATTAAAAAAATTTTCATACACATTATAAAAAATGTTTGACACATGATTTTTCATTCTTGTTTTTATGTTTTACACAAGAAACAGACATTTTATCCAATTGCAGCAGTGCGACACATATAAAATGAAAATGAAATCTATTCAAATTAATTAAATTTACTATACGAGTTAAATATTTCGAACTGAGCGAAAAAATGCCCAAGCAAGGAGTCGAAACAAAGTTACCTTACCTATACTCTACCGTTTAAACTATTGAGCTAACAAGCGGCGCGCATATTTCGCTTAGATAAGCTTATTGGTAAAATTCATTATGTTATCAGTAGGTATATTTGTAAATTAAACAAGAATTTCTGGATTATAGGGTCCAGTTTAAAATAATTGAACATTTACCAAATATGAATGGGAATTCTTAAAACTTGCAGTTGCTCTATAAATTGAAAAGGATCATTTTTATTGTCATTTAACTTTAATTGCAACAAAAGCTGCAAATTATAACATCTGTCCTATTGTCCGTTTCATCGAAAATTTGGTATCATCCATAAATTACGCCACACAAATTTTGTGGATGTTTTACAACTCTTTCTCTCCACCTCACAAGTTGTCACACTACACCACTTACTGTGATGTCCCATCCTTGCAACAGCTGATTTAAAAATTTAACTCTATTTTGAAATCTTCCATATTACCTTTTTACATAATAAAATAAATAATATAAAACCGCCAAAGTCCTGCTTTTTTTGGACTTCGAGCTGTTGTAACAGCTCTTATTAATAAATCAGTTTATTTAATAAGATATTGTTTATATCTTTTAATCAGTTACATTTATTTCAGTTAATGGTAAGAAATAAACCTCTTATTTCTGTTCATACTTCAGAAAATCTGAGAAAAATAAATTCTCTTAAACTAATTTTCCTACATTAGTTTTGACGTGGAATTTCAGGGAAAAAAAGTCAATTCTCCAAAAAAAAATATCCTTGTACATTGGGTTTTACATGAAATCTCGAAAAAGAAGAAAATAATCAATTATCTTAAAAGGATTCTCATACATTAGTATATTATTTCTCAGAACATACATATATTGACCATATACCTCCACTATCCTTATTTTTCCAAAAAAAAAAAAAAAAAAATTAAGTTTGTAGTTAAGAAGAACACCAAACATTTCTTCACTTCTAGTTTATTTGTTTTCAATAGAAGAGTACATATAAGTAGAGTAAAAAAAAATTCTGCATATTAATCAAGATTTGTTTAAATATAGAATTTGGTTTAAAAGAATTGAATTTTTACCAAATAAGAACAGAAATGAGTAAGATTAATTTTTTTCTGCGTAAATTGAGGAAGATCATTTTTATACTTAGTTTCTAAAAATAGTAAAAACTCGGAAGCTATAATCTATGGTTATATCTTCTTTATTAAAAATGTGTCTGACACCGAAGTTTTATGAATACGGTTCTCTTTCTAATCAAATCCAGGCTTTTGTTGGCAATGCTCTACCGTTTAAACTACTTAGTTACAAGTGACATGCATATTCTGCTTAGATAAGCTTATTGGTAAAATTCATTATATTATCAGTAGGCATTTCTGTAAATCAAACAAAAATTTCTGGATTATAATATTCAGTTTAAAATAACTGAACATTTACCAAATACGAAAGGGAATTCTTAAAATTTACAATTACTGTATAAATCGAAAAAATCATTTTTATTGTCTTTTAACTTTAATTGCAATAAAAGCTTCAAATTATAACACCTGTCCTGTTATCCATTTTATCGAAAATTTGGCATCATCAGTTAATTATGCCACACAAATTTCGTGTTTGTTTTACATCTCTCTCTCTCTCTCAACCTCACAGATTGTCACACTACACCCCCTTTGTTGTGATATCACACCCTTGCAACTGACCCAGCTGACTTAAAGATTCAACTCTATTTTAAAATTTTCCGTATTCCCTTTTACATATTGAAATAAATACTATAAAATCATCAAAGTCCTGCTTGTTTAGACTTCAAGCTGTTGTAATACTGTTGTAACAGCTGTTATTAGTAAATATGATTACTTAATAAGAGAATGGTTGTATCTTTTAATCAGTTACATTTATTTCAGTTCATGGTGAGAAATAAATCTCTTATTTCTTTTAATACTTCAGAAAAGCTGAGAAAGGTAAATTCTCTAAAAATAATTCTCCTACTTTGATATGGAATTTCAGAAAAATAAAAAAAAATCCATTCTCTAAAAAAGGATTCTCGTACATTAGATTTTACATGAAATCATGGAAAAGAGGAAAAAATCAATTCTCTAAAAAGGATTCTCATACATTAGTCTATTTTCGCTCAAAGTAAATAAATTGACCGAATACCTTGACTTTTTCATAAAAAATATTTGTAGTTAAGAAAAAAGCTAAAAATTACTTTACTTCTAGTTTATTTGTTTTTAATAGTACATATAGGTAGAAAAAAGGCATAAAACAATTCTGCATATCAATCAAGAATTGTTTAAATATAGCATTTGGTTTAAAAGAATTAAAATTTTATCTAATAAGAGCAGAAATTCTTAAGATTATTTTTTTCTGCGTAAATTGAAAAAGATCATTTTTATAGTTAGTTTCTAAAAATAATAAAAACTCGGAAGTTATAATCTATGGAAATCCTTTTTTTATTAAAAATGTGTCTGATAACGAATATTTTCGAGTCAAATACGGTTCTCTTTCTAATTTATCTACAGCTATAAATGAATAAAGACGTTACAAAATTTGTAAGGATTCTGATATCTCTGATATCATTTTCTTCCAAAATGAAGACAAAAGTTATTTGAGCTTAGACAGAAAATCTAATTTAGTCTTTCATCTTTCATGGGATATTTCTCAATTCAATTCATTTAAATAAAACAAGAAAAAGACGATTTATGCTATAAACGTTGTTCACCAAAAGATGAAAGGTTTTAATAAAAATGAGAATGGATTTGAATATATTGTGTGTCTGAATATAAAAAGAGCTATTATTCAATAGAAAATAAATTAATCAAAACACGATACCACTTCGAGCAGTGAATCGAAATAAACTTGTTCACAGCTTCGGAAATAATAAGACAAAAAAAGCTGAGTAAAATCGAATCCCAGGCTCATCGCGGCTGAGTGGTTTATGCTCGTATTCATCTACTACTTTCACCCCAAGTTAAACCGAAAACCTCGGTCGAACGCTCAAACGGTGTTCACCTCTAATCCTGATTGGATGTCTTCTTGATAAACTTTAATCAAATGTTATCGTGAATTTCATTTTAGCGTTCGATCGAGGTTTTCTGATTGAGGTAAATGGTAGATACATGTATTGTATAAGACACCACACCACTAATCGCTTGAGAGCGTAGGTAGATTACGGCTTCGACTCCCCCTGGCTCAATCGTACATTCCTTGCGGAGCACATTCCTGGTGTTTTAAATTTCCTACTGCAATCTCGTCCTTGAATGTTGACAATGACTTATAAGCGGGCAACTGATATCAAGAAGACAATTCAGATGTATTTGATCAATAAAATAATATCGGTTCTTTCTTTATTGTATTTTATTGAATTTTAGATCAGTAAAGATATAAAGCAGATTTTCTCCAAAGATAAAAGAGATAGACAAACAATGTTTATTCGAAATGTATTATTTTCGTGTTGAAGACTTCACATATACACATTAGATTTTCGACTGGGTACCAATTTGGGTGCCAAATCCGAGAGAATGCGTCAGCTCCTATCCTAGAAGCCTTAATCCAGATCAGTTGCCTCAGATGATTTAATATAAAAATGTAATTTATCCATCGTCGTTAAATATTATAAGTATCCATTAAAATAATGCAACAGAAAAAAAATCGACGAGGCTACGATATTGCGATCTTACTGCATGTTGATTGGTTGGTTAGTTGGATGGTTGGCAAATATTGAGACTTATGCTACTACCCGTAAGGGAGGCTTTTGTCTCGAAAATCAAGAACTGCATGTTGAATAACTCAATATATCCAGTTTTGGAGTTATGAAATAACTTTTATAAACACTGTGGAAGAATACGAAAATTTATCAAGGAAGCATACGACATTTCAACGAAAGAAATACGTAAAATGGCAATAGGCGGAAGAAACAAAATTCTAGAATAATCTGGAAGAAGACATAATTCATAAAGGGAAAATTAAAAACAAAATTTTGCAAAAGAAGGGGAGAGGGATATTACCGGTGAAAAACCTAAAAAAGAAAAATGGTGTTTTAAGATGAAAATAGCAAAATTAATTGAAAGGAATTTAGAATAATCTTTAGTTACATAAAATGCTAAAATATGCTAGGCATATATGTATATATTTTGCTTTTGTTTTATTTAAAATATTTTTTTCTTTTTACAAAATATACTTTATAAATGAACATGGGATTTAATAACAATACTTTGATTCCTTTTTTACGTAATTTTTATTAATATAATGTAATTTGCTTAAGAAAATCGCTGTGCATCCAGTAAAAAATATTTACTCTTTCTCAAAATTTCCAATGCTCGCTATTTTTCTAAATATTAAAAAAAACTTCTCATCTTAAAATACATATTGTATTTTTTTTATTTTAAGATTTTATGAGCCTATTTCTAATCTTCATAATGTAATTGGGTTAGAACTTTAAAAAAGGTATTCTTCTATTATATACAAACATTTTAAATATATCTAATTGATAACATTGTTTTTCATACAACAAAATAAGCATAAATGTTTTTTATCTTTGATGTTTTTTATATTAATTTATTATTTATAAAAATATCTCATAAAAGTCACTTTTGTTTTAATTCGAGAAAATTTGAAAAAAATCTTAATGTAAAACGTGGAAAGCTCTATCATCAAAAGAAGAAAATAAATAGGATATCAATGAATTGTAAAATTTTAAAGATTTGCTTTTTTACTTTTTTTTAATTTATTTATTTATTTATTTTTTAATATAAAAGTCTTTATTTTTGTGCTATGGAAGTTTCAGAGAAGCTTTACAAAGATATTTCTTTCCCTTTCAAATATTATAATTAAAGATTGCAGTTTTTAAAAAGTCTATTCAAAATGTCTGGCGAACCAGAAAGTCAAACTGCTTTATCTCCACTTTTACTTGCCCATCATACGTCATTAGGTATAGGGTAAATCTTAAAATCGTTAAAAAAAAAAAATGTAAAAAAAAAATGTAAAAAAAAATGTAAAAATAAATGACTGATTTACACGTTTTAGACATTGGAGATTACAAAAAACATTTTTAGAAAAAATAATTTTTTTTTTTTTTTTTTTTTTTTTTTTTGTCCATCTGCTATTTGTCTGTCTGTGTGTTTTTAAACGCTCTATTTGCGAACGAATTGAGATAAAGACATGAAGTTTGGTACGTACTTAGTATCTAAGAATGAGAAGAAGCCTTTTTAATATCAATAACCTTGATTATCCGGAAAAAATTTTCGAACTCTCAAAATATTCTTTCTGATGAATGGTACATAAAAATTTTCGATTTTTTTATTTTTTTTATTTTAAGGAGTGGATGTAAAAGATTCGTATAAAGCATGTAATCAATTGAATAATCAATTTACGAGATATTAGTAATCATAATTTCCCCATTCTTCGATTTTTCATGACCCTGTATTTCATTCAAATTTCAATTCAAAGATATATTTTTATTGGAAATGAGACGCTTAATCCATCGCAGTAAACTGTTAGCTAATATAGCTATAGTTTTTGAAATTATAAGGATGCTTCTTTTACACAATTGGTTATTACTTGATTAACCCATTGATCAAAAAACTATCGCCAAATGTAAGACTGAATGCCAATAATGGCTTATCGTATATGTATCATTAAACATGTAAAATGTGTTTGTTACGTCATCAAGTGATTTTTAATTCGATGTTTTACTTGCAGTATTATTGTTATTATTTTACTAATTTATTTGTTATTTCTTTATTTAAAATACAAATTATGCCAATTTGTATAATTTACTAATAGTTTGGCTATTTATATTGCATGTCGAAATGGGTCGAAGGGATAATCAAGTAGTACCCGAAATTCTGTAATAGGTTATTACTATATATTAAAAATATTTAAATACACGTTTAAATTTTATTTCGGAATTGCGAAGCATTTTATAAATACTTTTCACATGGTTCATTTTCATGTGTTATAGTATGCATATCCGTGACGGGTAAGTATTACGGTGGCCCCCAATGACTTAGTTTTTTAAGTTAAAGACAATGTTTCGAGTTCCTTGTATCAAGCTCAATCGCTTAAGAAAAAAAATCATATTAACTTTCAAAATGTTTGTACTGCTTTTTAAGTTTTAAAATTAAAAAAATAATAATGGGTTGCCATTTGAAATTGAAACAAGATGGTGGATGAAGCTAGCCATTGAGACATTGATATCACTGAGATACGACTTCGATACCTCGAGACATGGTTATTGGTACGTTCTAAATTATATTCCAAATCGATTCATAAGTGCGAAAGATACAGCATCATAAATTTTATATTGTTTCAAAACGTTAGTCAACGTAGAAATTCAGATTGCTATATTTTAGCTATTTTTTAAAAAATAAAAATAAAACAAAAAATGCTCCGGAAGCGTTGTTTTATTTTAAGTTTAAGTGTTTAGGAAAGAATCATTTTAAATTTTTAATTTATTTGCAAACTTTTTCTAAATTTAATAATTTTAAAAAGAATTTAAAAGACCGCCATTTTAAAACAAGAAGCCGGATGAAGCTAGCCAATGAATTCGATTGAGACATTAATTATGTTCTACTCACACACTTAATCTCATCCAAATCGGTTTATAGATGCGAGAGTTACAGCAAGAAAAATGCCTGATATATATGTACACACATTTTTTTTTTCAATTAAACCAATGAAACAAATATTATCCAATTATTATAAAATCATTATAATAACCAGCAGAAGCAAAAAATTAGTTAAATTATGTAGTTCTATGAAATGAATTACGAAAAATTTAAATGTAAAAAAGAGACGCAAATTAAGGCTTATATTGTAAATCATGTCTTTAGTGGCAAGGAATTTACAAATATAAGCAAAAATATGCTTATACAATGCGTGTAAAAATTTTACGAAGAGAAAAAAATTGTAAAGAATTTAATAAAATTAAAATGCGATAGTTAAAATGGCAATTTAACATAGATCATACAAATATAAAAGTAAAAAATATATAGATGTGAAATTTTTACTATGAAAAAATAAAAATTATGCAAACAAGCGCTGATATATAAGTTGAAAAACTAATTAAACGCTATTTTTTCCTGTGTAAAAACTTTAAGGACCAGACTATTTTTTACAGAAATTTTACGTCTAATTTTTATTCATTTGAACAATAAAAACTCCTCTGTATAGTGGTTTTTCTAGAATTTTCTGTTAAGAGTTTTGTTAGTTTTATAACAATGCTAAGAGCAAATAAATTGGCTGAATATAAAAAAGGGGCTTTTAAATCTTTTGCATTATTAGGAATTAGTTGTTGGTCTATTTAAAAAAAGTTTGTAAGATCTAAAATCGTCATCTTTTTTAGAGTTAAAAGACAAATATGGTGGGAAAAAACACTGGAGGCAGGCAAAAGCTTTAACACCATGAGATGAAAAGAGAATTTTACGTTAAGTTATCATGAACAAAAAAAATATTCAAATTAAAAATTTTACAAACGATTAGGTTCCACTTTGCAAGGAAAAAATATTTAATGCAGTTAATTGATCTCACAATTTCCAGTATACATCCTCCACACATTTCATATATATTACATCCACAAAACAACCGTTTCCATTCACCGTTCCATCCACAAAACCACCAAGATCACTGATGATTTGTAATTACAAATCGCTGTAGATTATTTTCTCTGATGAAAAATGTGAAACTTGGATGGTCTTGATGGCTATAAATATTATTGGCATGATTTTAGAAAAGAGAAACATATTTTCTGAAAACGTCGATTAAGTGGCGAATGCATTATGGCGTGGGACTGCTTTTCGTTTAACGCCGAGGGTGAGGGGGATGGGGAACACTTCTATTTCATTTCTTTCAGGAAAAGTTAATTCAAAGGCATAACGCCTTCTAAAAACGCCTTCTGACCATAATTCACCTATTTCAACACTTCTGACAGGAGATGCCGAAGCACGAAATTCCTGACTTAAAAGTAGGATTACAGAAGAAAAATATTGAAATTTTGCAATGACTATCCAGAAGTCATGAGGTAAACCTTATCGAGAATTCGTTAGTAGGTCTAAAAAGATGAGGTTATAAAAATGGGAGACACTTCGCCTCAGTTTCAAAATTCAGATCCACGATTGAGTTTGAAGGGTACCAAATTAGTGCCGAACTGTATCAAAAATTAATGATGTCCCTGAAAGATAGAATATTTGCAATCATTAAACACAACACTGAGTGTATAAATTATTAAATATATATATATATATATATATTTTTTTTTTTTTTTTTTTTTTTTTTTTTTACTGCATTGTTCATACTTTGCTGTCCATAAAGTTTTTACACTGGCAGAAATAGTGTTTTTTAAACTTTTTCTGCTTTATTTTCGTAATAAAATACGTACAGGTGAATTTTGGTGAGTTTTTTATTCGTTTTTCAACTTGATGATTTAACAATGATACACATTATAGTAAACTTTTTTCATCTGATTTAAAATTTATCAAAATTTCTTGTATTTATTTGCTGTCCTGAAAATTTTTACACGCGTTGTGTATATGTATATAAGTCAAATTTAAACGGAATGTAGTTTTGGGGACTGAAGATCATGATTGATGAAAATTTACCAAAAGTTTTTGGAAGTGCTTTCCTCCAGACGGCTGCAATAGATAGCTTTTTTACTTTGTGTTATGAAAGCTACCTAATATAGTACTATAAACTGCTTCAAATTAGCTAAGCAGTTTTGATAAACAACAAAAGAAAAAGAGAATAGAGGGTAGAAAACATAATTTGTTAATACATTTGTTGAAAATTGTTATAAAACTAAAACATTTAAAAAAAGGCAATTAGTTGAATGAATTTTAACGTAATTGTATATAGTAATTCGTTATTGTTTAGAAAATGGAGCACTTAACTTGTACTCTCTTTTGAAAATTCAGCATTTTTAACTGAGTTATTTTTCGCTCTTTTTATTTTTGAAAATGCACTTATCCTATGGGTACGAATTCCATCCATTTTACGGAGTGGTTATTTTTACTTCTTGTTGATAACTTTTATAAATCTTAATGTTACTTCGTCATTTACAAAAAGAAAAAAAAAAGAAAAACATGTATTGAAATAGACCGGAAGGACCTTTCAGTGATGCATAGGTGCAATACTCTATTACCAACCATTACCAGTTGCCCATTGACCATAGGAATACAAAGCTCATTTTTTTCTGATCTTTCTTTTTCTGATAGTTTATTTTAAAGCATTGAAATAAGATTTTTTAAAACCATTTGTTTGATTAATTATTTTTATTTTGTAAAAATACATTACACAGTAACTGTAACAGTTACGGCAAGACTTTTTTAAGTCATTCATGTAAATGCCTACTAATAATGTTCTCCACGTAAATTTTAAATTTAAAATAAATTAAAATGTTGTAAAACATTTTTACAGTGTTACCGTAAAAATACTTTATCATTACTATCATGAAAATATTTGTAATATAAACTAGTTACATTAAAGAAGATAAAATGAATAAAATATTGTATCAAATGATGGTTTATCTGATTTAACACAAATTTAGAGAAAAAAGCATCACTTCAGAAAGCTATCTCGCTCTTCCTAATGGGTTTTATTATGAAATTTGTAGAGAATTTAATGTCCTTTCATTTTATAATTAGATATGATATACAAAAATTTTATATTTTTTGAGTTATATGCAAAAACCTGAAAGAAGTAAAAAAAAAATTCTTGTTTTTTCGGCTTCACAAAGTTTAGCCTGGAGATATTTTGTTGGAAAACAATTAATTCCTGTTATTAACATCCCTATAAGCACTTAAAAAACATAAAATCTTTTTGCAAGAGTTTTTTTTCTTTCTTCATAAAAGAATTTTTGTATCTATTTTTGACAATTTGACTGGACTACTTATGTCTGTTTTAACTATTTATTTCCTTGAGATATTAACATTCGCATAATTGATTTCAAACATTATATTACGTTTCTTTTAACATTTATTTCCATCGGATGAGCATTTGTACAAATTGATTTAAACCGCAGTTAAACTTTTGTAGTCCTATACTTATAACAAAGAAAAATATTTTACAAGTTACAATGGAAATAATGCATGAATTCTAAATTAAATTAAAAACGATGAAATCACAATAAAATGCATTTAAAAAATTTAATAACGCATATCATATTCTTTTTTTAAGAAAAGATTTTCTATTTCAAAAACATTTATTAACATTATTTTAATTAAATTATAATTACTCTACTCTATTTCATCATGAATAAAAGATTATTGTAAAATGATAAATGTACTGATTTATTTTTTAAAGCATATATTATATGAATTTTTAAAACAGCGGCAACAGCAATCTAAATGTATTTTTAATTTCCAAAGATGATAAATTAAAAAACATGATGTGATTTCAATAACGCAAAGTTAAAAATATTTACTTATTAATGCAATTAAATTGAAATAAAAGCACTCAAAATACAACTTTCTTTATCATAAAAATATTTGCCAAGAAACAATTTATTATTCATATTAAATCTTAGCTTCATATGGGTAAACAAATACACTTATTGGATTTTTTTATGTACATTTTAGCTCGTTTCGCTATTTTTAAATTATCTTTTGTATCATTTGACCTTTTTCTTAACATCATAAATAGTCCGTAAATTAATGTATTTAATTTAAATGTCGCAAACGCTTAAGAGAGTAATTTTTAAGCGGGAGCCATTTTTAAAGTTTTGTTGTGTTTAAATTTTATAAATATTAAAGGAAATGAGATAAAGGTTTATAAAATAATCTTTTTTTAAAAGAACAGTATATTTAAACGGAAGATGAAAGGAAAAATTAGAAATTATTTTCGTTTTAAATTGAATGTGTTACGAAAAATATCCATTTGCTGGACAGTTGTACGTGACTAGTAAAAATTTATAATGATTCGTTCTTATAATGAAAGAAATATCTTTGTGCTGTTCTTAAAGTATATATTAAATGGATATTGGAGGATAAACATATTTTCTTCTTTGTTTAAAGAATACTTCATAATTCAAAATTGTCTTTTTTTACTCATCCTAGTTTAAAATAAAAAGGCTTTTAAAATTCTGTCCCAGCAAAGTTAAACCTCTTGTACAGTTTATTATACTCTTAATCCTTTCCGGAGCAGTGTGTCCGGTCTGGACTCACCTAATTTTAATTCCAAACTTACAAATGGCACCAATAATATTTTAATAAAATATTGCTTTTACAATAAAAGCTTAAATTAAGGAGTTCTTGATTTCTTAAAAAATCGTTTGTAAATTCCGGTGTCAGTCGATAATTTCTCATTTTGCTAACAGAAATTGTCCACGACGGAAAGGGTTAAATTTTACTTAACTTGTTTTTTAGCTCACAGGTTATCAAAGCCTGAGAGCTAATGTGCCCGAATGTTCTGCATGTATATATAACGTATGTGAGTATTTTATGTATATATGCAACGCGACAACTCTTGATAGAAATATCCGATTTGCTTAAAATTTTGATTAGAGGTTCCATCTGATAAGGCGCTTCCATGATTAGTTTTGGGGTTTCATTGGTTAAGTGTAAAGGGAGTGAACGAGGACCTTACCTCTTCCGCTTAATTTGAATAAATAGGGTTTTCATACAGAATTATCCGATTTGCTTCAATTTTGTGTACCTGATTATTCTGATAACGAGCTTCTCTTATTATAATTAGAGGTTCATTAGTTAAGTATAAAGGAGGGGGGACGAGGCTACTATCCGCCCTTAATTTAGATAAACATTTTCCACACATAATTTTTCACATATAATTTTCAATTTACTTCAATATGGTATATCAATTTATTCTGATGAGACGCATTCCTGATTAGATCTAAAGATTAAGGAGGGAAATGAAGATCCCCCTTAAACATAGCAAAATGAATTTGGGGTGCTGAATCATCCAATTTGCTTCAAAATTGATATACAGGTTTATTCTAATAAGGCGCATCCCTGATTACATTTGGAGATTCATTAGTTATATATAAAGGAGTAAATGAGGTTACTAAACCTTTTTTATTTTTTTTTTTTCGAGGGGTATTATTCTTTAAAATAAGAGTATATTACATGATTAATTTGAATAGTCTATGAGCTCAATGCCATTACTTTAACTTGGCAGTAAAAATGAAATTTTGCAATGGATTTCTCACTTATTCTCATTTACTTCTTGAAATTCTTAAAATAATATATATATATATATATATATATATATGCACAGTTTATGTTTCCGATTACAATACAACATTTTACGATTTTTAAAACTTAATTATAAATTAATACATCAATTTTAAGCACCAAAACATTTTCTACAAAGTATGCCGATTAGCTAAAGCTATAACAATGAAATATTTGAAACATAAGAAGTGCAAAACATTAATAAAAAATAAAAATTGCAATATTTTTTATTGTGCTTTTAATTATTAACAGTTTATCATTAATAAAATTACGAAATATACTTTAAAAAATAATTTAGAAATCCTAAATAGATAATTTAATCACTTTTCTGTTTTTTTTTTTTTTTTTTTTTTTTTTTTTCGTCTTTTATATTTTTATCTTAAAAAAGAAACAGAGAAAAAATAGTCAGTACTTTAATAAATTCACTAGTTCGCGATTCCTGCATTGTTAAAATTTTTGTCCAGGGTCGAACAATTTTTTTTGAGAATCTCGAGTTTCAATTATTAGATGATGAAATCTTGATCCAGGATTTGGAGGTATGGCTGGACAATAACTCCAATTCATAACGAGATTAAACTATCTCACGGATGCAGCTTACAGTAGAACCTAAAGTTGTTTTTCACTAGGACAAAAATTTGTAACAGTGTACCAAGGATTAATCAAACCAACAAATCTTCAATAATAATAGGAGTCCACAAGAAATTAACGTAGTGTAACCTGAGTTTTTTGGAACTATATTCGGACCAGGTTCAGAAGCTCACAAATAACGCGCGATCCGACTTAATGCATGGATTCTGTCCGGTCTCTTGAACTTCGGCCAATGGCTAAGGCAAAAAGTATAATTTACATGCAGACAATTATTATGCGATCCTCCTTAATATGTAATAAATTCTCTCTCTTTTTTTTTTTTTTTTTTTTTTTTTTTTTTTTTTTTTTCCTTGAAGGCAGTGTCAGACTCAGTACACGAACTCATATATAAAATACTCTATGGATAAATACAGATGCGATTTTCTTCTCCTTCTTAAATGTGGTTAATTTAGGTTTTTTTTTTAAATTTATTTATTTAGATAAAAACCTACGTTCAGTGAATAAAAGTTGAATACAAACATATTTTGACAGGTTTCAAAACTAAATAGCGCTTAAAATAATTCTTTTATTTAAAAAATATCTTTTTCAACATGTTGATCATTAATTTCTCTGTAAAACTACTATTTTTCATGTTTTAGTACAAGGTAGCCATAATAAAACTAGCAGTACTCAGAGTGTTCTATTGCGCGATCTAATTGAGAGAATAGCGAACATTTTGCGGGAAGATTAAACAAGACGAAAGATGCAGGATTCTGGGGGGGGGGGGGGGGGGGAGTTCCAAAAGTTACCGCTAGGCGAATATATGGAGCTGTGTAATGGAAAAGAAAGAATGGAAAGCCAGAATTAATTCTAAAATAAAATTACCTTTTATTTAGCACATTTAATGATTTAATTTAAGCTCAATCTGTTCATACTTTTAATTCAAATTCCAACTTTACATTCAAATTTTATCTTATTGGAGCTGTGAAGGCAATATGTCACTTTTAGTAATCATTTCATTGAAAGTTATATGCAATATTGTCTCCTTCTTTAATCGAGCTTACTTTACTAGTGAAATGTTTTTACCTCAACCAGTTGAATGTGTCAGCCGCTCTTTGTTTTTTTAAATACAAAAAGAAAAAAAAAATTGCGTAAAGATAATTTTTTTTTTCAGTTGATGGTTTAAAAGCAATGGATGCGAAATTTCAGAAACCCAGTTCTCTGTAGTTTCACTCAGCCTGAAAACTAAAGCCCATACCACATTATACAATCAAAAAAGTTGGAAAAGCGATTTTCGACACAGCGCAAGAAAATATTGTTGCCACTTCCAGCTCTCGTTGGGTATCTCGGATATACTTTATAAATGGATATGCTTTATAATACCGTATGGAAAATGCGACAAAAAATTATCCGCTTCCATCCGCAGATCAGCTGTGTACAAGAAATGCATTATACCGATCATGATAAGCGACTGGCTTTAGCTCTCACCTTTCTTGCCAGATTGGAAGTAGATGATGCTTGGCATTGAAAATCTTATGAGAAGACGAGGCCTACCTTTATCTGAAGAGAGTTGCAAATAACCTTAACTGCCGAATTTAGGATCATATCACCAAATGCATTCAAAGTAATTCCCTTATTTTCACGAAAGACAACTGCTTGGTGTGGTTTCACAGCGGAAATGATCATAGACCCATTCTCCTGTTGTTCTGTTATGTTGTCATGAACATTACACCGAGTAACCTGTTCTGTTACCGGAGAGAAATATTTCAAAATGTTAAGCAACTCTTTCATTCCGACACTTCAGAAAAGAGAATACCTGGATAAAATCATTCCTATGCAAGATGGAGTTCCTGCATACATTGCTTGGCCGATACAGTAGCTGCTACGATCGAAATTTTGAAACGAATCAATCATTAAACACTGCTTTCCAACTCAACGGCCTCCTCGGTCCCCTGATCTTACCCTAAGCAACTTCTGGCAATGGAGTAACCAAAAGTTCAAGCTCCATCACAGAGTTGTCCGTGATATGCTAAGTTGAAAGAAAAGCATAACATACGGAATGCACAGAAGATTCTTGCAGACGGCTTAATTTCCGTGCACAGAATGCAAAACGACGGCCACATTGAACTTGATTTGAATGTCTAAATAAAAGATAATTTTATTTCAGTATTATTCTACATTTTTTAAAACTCTCTTTTCTGTTACACAGCACCACATATTCCTTTAATGGTAACTTATTATTGGTAATTAATTGGTTATTAATGGTAAGTTATTATTTATTTATTCAATAAGTCTTTTGTCTCTCGTCTTGTTTAATCTTCCTACAAGCGCCATCCTCCGAATTAAATCACGCTACAGAAACAGAACACTCTGACTATCTGACTACAGCCAGTTTAAATATGGCCACCTTGTATATAATTGCTTTTGGATTATAGGCCGAGAAAGTGATAAGATTACAATATTTTCAATTACCTCAGCAACAGCATTTTTTTAAGAACACAGATAAACCTGTTTACTACAAATAGGTTTATCTGCATTCTTAAAATGATAATAATATTGATGCTTACATAAGTGAATTTTTTGTAATCTTTTCACTTTCTCGGCATATTATCTAAAAACGATTCCATTTCAATTTTCAAACCATTAAAAATAGTAGTTTTACAGAAAAAATGGATGAAAAATACGTTGAAACAGACAATTTTTAAAACACAGAATTATTTTAACCCTTTATCTATCGAATGATGAATTCATGAGAATTTTATATTCTGAAGCATTTTACGTAAATTGTTTAAATTAAATTGAAAGATTTACATAATCATTTAATTAATTTTTTAAGGATTTTAGAAGGATTAATTAAATATGAATTTACAGGAATTTTTTCGCAATATTTATAACTCCACTCAATTTTTTTATTTTAAATTGTTTTCTTAGTATTTTCTAGAATTATAAAATGTACAAATATGATGTTCTTACAATATAAATATAGAAATACTTCCGAATTGAAAAATCCCTCCCCCCTTCCTCAGCGCCAAGAAAGCTAAAAAGATACAAATGCAAAATAAATCATCCTTTTAAAAATACTTTTGTTTTGTATAACCAATAATGCTTTTGGAATAAAATAAAGTAATGTATCTGTAATTCGTAGGCGTAGGAAGTGGGGGAGCTAGGGGAGCTGTGGCTCCCCCTGGAATATTTCAGATGGGCTCAGCTCCCCCGGGTGAAATTCTCACACCACATCTATTTACAATACATCGTTGAATTAAAAAATAAAACCTGCCTTTTCTAACAAATTCACTCAATAAACAACAACGAGAAGAGAGAGAGGAGGTGGTGAGCACACTTGGTTGTGCCTTTATCCTTTTCTCTTCGTTTGTTGACCCTCTCGATTCCCATAAAAAAAGAAGCTCTTAAAGTAGGGATGCACAACCTGTGGCCCGTGGGCTAAAAGTGGCCTGGAAGTTTTGACAATTTACAACTGGGAAATTTCGTCAATTTACCGCGAGAAAATATAAAATTTCGTCACTTTAAAAAAAAGCTAATTTCGTTGATTGGCACGGAAAAATCGCGAAATTCAATGATCAAGTGTGGGGAAAAAAAGCGAAATGAGTTGATGAGGCTCGGAAAAATCGCGAATTTTGTCGGTCGGTTGCGAAAAATTCCACATTTTGATCAGACAATAAAAAATCGTGAGTTGTTGATGTTGCTCGAGAAAATTCAAAGTAAATTCCTTGATTGCATAAAAATAGCATGTTTTCTCGGTTTATCGCGTGAAAAAACGAGAATTTCATTGATCGAGCACGAAAAATATCGCAAATTTTGTCGACCAGAAACGAAAAATCGCAAATATCGTTGATAAAGCACAGAAAAATCGCGGACTTGACAATGACGCGCGGAAAAATTGAAAATTTCGAATATCGGCTGCAAAACATCACGAATTTCACCAGTTTATCAACAGAAAAAATCGCGCAATTTATCTTACCACTTAAAAAAAATGCAGATTTCGTTAGAGTTCCTACAAAAATCGCGAATTTCGTTGATCGGAAAAACGCGTATATCATCAATTAGGAGTGGAAAAAGCGCACATTTCGTCAATCGGACGCCAAAAAATCGCGAATTTTATGGATCGGATCCCGAAAAATTGCAAATTTCGTTTGTCGGAGACGGGAATATTTTTTTGTTGATCATACGCGGAAAAATTGCTAATTACGTCGAGGAGGCTCTAACAAATCGCAAACTTCGTCAATCGAGTGCATAAAAATCGCAAAATTTGTCGATCATGCTAAGAAAAATAGCAAATTTCGTCGATTGGCTTTGTAAAAATCTTGAATTTCGTCAATCAGGTGCGAAAAATTCAGGAAATTTGCCGATCTGGGACGGAAAAATTACGAATTTCGTTGAACTACTTTGTAAAAAACGCGAATTGCGTCGATCAGTTTTGTAAAAATCGCGAATATTGTCGATCGGTTCGTAAAAATTTCGAAATTTGGTGATCAGGAGCAGAAAGATCCTGAATTTTTTCGATCGGCTTCGCAAAAATTGCGAATTTTATCCATCAGTCACGGAAAAATCGTGAATTTCGTTGATCAGGCTCTGAAAAAGCACGAGTTACGTCGATCATCATCGTAAAAATCGCAAATTTACTTGGCCAGGCTCGAAAAAAACTCGCAAATTTCGTCGCTCGGGATTGTAAAATTGACGAATTTTATCAATCAGCTTCATAAAAATCAAGAAATTTATTGTTTGGCTTAAAAATAGTGAATTTCGCCGATCGGCTTCGTAAAAATCGCGAATTTTCGTTCATCAGTTGTGGAAAAATCGTGAATTTTCTCGATCGGTTTCATAAAAATGTGACTTTCGTCAATCATGCGAAGAAAATAGCGAATTTCGTCGATCGGCTTTGTAAAAATCATGAATTTCATTGATTGGCTTCATAAAAATCGCGAATTTTTTCGATCGGCTACGTAAAAGTCGCGAATTTTGTTCATCAGGTTCGTAAAAATCACGAATTTCGTCGATCAGGTTCGTAAAAATCGCGAATTTCATCTATATGTGAGGAAAAATCGCAAATTTTGTCAATCAGCTTTTTAAAAATGCCAAATTTCGTCGATCATCTTCGTAAAAATATCAAATTTTGTTTATAAGGCGCGGAAAAATCAGGAATTTTCTCGATTGGTTTCGTAAGAATTGCGAATTTTGCTGATCAGGCGAGGAAATATCATGAATTTTCTCGATCAGCTTCATAAATATTGCGAATTTTGTTGATTAGTTTCGTAAAGATTGCAAATTTAGTCGATCAGGTGTGGGAAACTTACAAATTTCATTGATCGGGCACTGAAAATTGAGAATTTCGTTGATGAGAGCGGAAAAATCTTTTGATCGGATCCATCTCTCTCCTTCGTTCATAAAGTTCACTTTTTTTTCGACACCAGCCATTTATGTTTGTTTTTCTAGCTCTTTTAATAAAACAAAACTTCTGATCACTTCTGAATAAGGTCGAGGAATATTTTTACATCTTGAGAATAATCGTTACTATATCTGTTTCATATAAAAACGTAAAAACTACTCATGATATATCCTTACCAACTGAACTGGATATTTTGACTGGATAAGCGAGCTTAAAAAGGTACCCCCACCCCACTCCTCTGAAACCATACTTTTTATCCGATTATACGCCACAGATCGCCTCCTCTGAATTGAATTCTTTCCGTCTTATTGATGTGGCCCTCGACACCCAGGCATATTTGTAAGTGGCCCTTCTCTTGAAAAGGTTGTGCACCCCTATCTTAAAGGTTTACTACAAAATATTCAATTACTTACATGCTACTAAGTATTTATAAAGAACAGGCCTTGAAAATTGATTTGGACAAGATTTGCAAAGAATTTGTAAGCAAACCAACAGAAAGCACTTTTACCTTTTGACAAATGGGAGTAGAAGAATCCTCAAAATTTGAATATTGCATTCGGGATCGTCCATAAATTAAGTTTCTATGCATCAAGTATATCTAATAAAAATTATTTTAACTGGATTAAAAAGTTAGTGATCTTTTGATATGCTTATATTGTATACTTCTTTTTATGAAAAATGCAGCACTATGAAGGATTTCTTCTAAATGAATGAAATGGTCCTCTCCACTAACTTTCCACAATGTGCCCCGGCTCCCCCTATTTATATAAAGTTCCTACGCCACTGCTGTAATTCATTCTAAACCGTATTACAACTAATCGACATATTAAAAGAACTTTATAATAAGTAATTTTAATGGCACTTATAAGTACCATTAAGTGCTTATAAGTACCATTTATGGTACTTATAAGTACCGTCGGTAGATAAAGGGTTAAGTTATATTTAGTTTTGAAATCTATCCAAAACAGTTAAGTTACACAAGTTTTAAGGTTAACAAATTATGCAAAGCAATTTAACCATCTTTTTATTCAAAATTTCGCTATCTAAATAGAGATTTAATTTACATTTAAAAAAACATTTTTTAAAACTAATAAATTAAACACTTAATGGTGACAGAATTTAAAAAGCATGAGTAATAATTCAAAATACTATTTAATTGAAAAATATATTTATAGATGAATACTAAGCATGAAAGTTTAACTTTTAAATAATTAAGTTATTATGGGCAAAAACATTAAATTATGAAAATTAAGTCAGATTTAAAACTAAGAGATAACTTTTCTTGTAGACATTATAAAAATCCAGGAGATAGAGGCATTGTTTGCCTAATCCTTTTACATAAGATAATTTTCAAATGCATAAATTATCCCACTTAATCAATCATGAAAATAGCCGCAGGCAATTGCGACAGCCATGAATACGAATTTGGAAATCTTTTAAATCGGAAAACCGTATAATCAGAGCGTCCAATAATTTTCGAGAAAACTATTCTGAAAACGAAAATAATAACTGCACTGCCTCTAAAAAGTGGTTTGAAGTGTTCCACTGAGTGCCAACATCCAATTAAGGACAAATATTACATTTTTTAAATATTTTATTTCAAAGAATGCGTAATAGGACATCAAAATGGAACTTTCTTTCTTCGTTCATTCATTCGAAGTGTTGCTATAGCTGTTTTTATTTCAGATGTCAGTCTGAAACTGAATTAACTACCTATGCAACTTAAGTAAGTACCTAAGCAATCGGAAGTTATTGTCCTCAATAAAGAAAAACTTCTAATAGGGAGATTAAAGGGGGTGTAATAGAAAATTCTAGAGAAGTGTGAGAAGTTGAAATAAATATTTTTGATATATTTTGCGACAAAATAACTTTAAATGCGTTCTCTATTTAACATCAGTTGCAAAAGTACTTTTACGTTCATACATAATGAAATGATAATTTTTGAAGGTAAAAATATTTTTGTGCAATACAATCTTGTATTTATATGAAATGATCGCCTATAAGTTATGTGATGTTATGAATATCATGAATTACTAGCTTAAATATCTGAGAATTTACAACTACTTTCATAAATTAACATATAGAAGATGTTTGATAATAATCAAAATGTAAATTTCAACAAGTATCTATGGATGTTTTTATTTTACTGATTGCAAATCATACTCTTTGCATTCTTCATTGAAAAAAAAAATTCTCGTTGTTTTTGTTATGAGAATTTATTTGGTAACCATCAATTGTTTCACTAAGAAAAAAAAAATGTAATGTGTAAAATAATTTGAAGGAAATTATTTTATGAGTATTTGTTAATGTTTCTTATTTAATGTCTGTAAAAATTAATAAAATTCACACGCATTCTAATTACTTTTATGTTATCACTTTCACAAAAAATGTATGTACATATTTAGTGAGAAAAATTATTTTTTGCATATAATTCTATGAGTCATTTAATTATCTTTTCTTAAAATGTTAAGATTTATACAGAAATTATCTTAAAATAATTTATTCTACAAATGAACTTTTCTATTTTATATACTAATTCATATAAAAAATATCAGTATTATATTCTTTTTTTTCTTCTTTATTTAAAAAAAAGTGGGTCTGAAACGTAGAAAGATACTTTAATATAATGTCTTAAGAAAGGATTATACCTTTTCTGCAAATTTTGCAAATTATAACAAGTAATTCACATGCTCCAGGTGCCAATTCATTAAAAAGAAGAAAAAAAGACTTATCTTTATTATCACACGCGCATCTTCCTTATCGTATCTCATCTTTATTCTGAAAGATATGAAAATGTCTAGTAAGGAACCACATTCAAAGGCGGCACGCTTTTTTGTCCAAGAAAAAGACCGACTATTCCAAAAATTCCCTATGGAAATCCCCATTTGTCTCCCGGCATGTAACTAATGGACTCTTTCAAAAGAAACTTGTAAAAGAAGGAAGTGAAACATTACTTTAGACATAAATAATGTAAAGTGACTTCTTTTATGTCATTGTGCCAAACATCTCAAAGTTCTAAAAATAAATATTTATCTAAGAATGCATTCATTAATGCTACAGTGACATGAAACCAAAAATAAATGAATGGTTTTTTAAAAAATTAAAAATCATATGTCTTTTTTCGGAATATTTACACAAATATGTTATTTTGGTATTGATAGAAAAGTTTAAATAGAGTATTGTGTCTTGATTAAATTTTAGTTTCTATAGTATTTCTTTGCAAAGAATACTAGTTCTATTTTAAGACATCTTATTAAAATGTCAAAGTTCGAATTCTTCTTCTTATTATTATTATTACAACTTTCCGCGCATTATGTACACTATCATGAGCATTCTTTAATAACTTCATTGAGTTTCTTCTATTTTTACAAGAAGAAAATCTTGGATACTTCAAAATTCTAGAGGGCCGATTTTCGACGGAATTGTACATTTTAAACGGTCACAAATTCCGAAAAAATATATTTTTACAAAATGTCTGTCTGTAAATCTGTCTGTGACATAAATTTTGTGTGGCGTTGCGCTTCAAGAACCAGTGCACGGAATTTAGTAAATCTTAACATTCAGTAAATCACTGCTATAAATTTCTGTTAAATAACCTTTTGCGTTAATATCCCAATAGGTCGCGCTGCTCTGGTACATTTTTCATAATTTCCGCATTAACTATATTTCAGAAACTAATCCATGGATTTTCATAAACCTTGAATTTTAATTAATCCTTAATATAATTTGGTGTTTATTAGTTTTGGTGTAAATGCCCAAGAAGTAGCGCTGCTAATGCTTTTATCACGATTCCCATAGTATATTTATATCAAGAACAAATGCCCGTATTTTCACAAAATGTCAGATTCAATTAGTCCCTAATATAAATTAGTGAATTTGTCGGCTCTCCCTCTAGAATCAATGCATGTAATTTAATAATTATTTTCATTTGGTTAGTCCTTGATATAAACTACTGCGGGTTACTGTAAATCGTGAATAGGTGGCTTTGCTATTCATGATTTCCGTAATTATTGTATCTCAAGAACTAATTCACAGAATTCAATGAAATTTAAAATTCAGTTTTACCTTGCTATAATTTGGGGCTAATTACTTTTTGGTGTAAATCGCATAATAGGTGACGCTGCTAGGCTGCATTTCTGAAGATTTTCGTGATAACTCTATCTAAATAGCAAAATGTGCAAAACTTAATCAATTTCATATTATGTTACACTTTCACACAAATAGATCCTTTAGAATCTTTATGATGGTCATACATTGTCATTTAATTTTGGCACTGTGAGGGCGAATTTTGAAGTATTAACATGCATCAGATAGAAGAAAGTTTTGGAATTGTCATATCCGAATTGTTTAATTTTACTCTTCAATGTCAGTTGATCGTTAATCCTTTGTAACTGAACAACTCGTATTTGAAAAAATATTTACTCAGGTGTTAGAATAATCATATCATTTTTAAGCATCTAAATATAATTCAAAAAATTTAGAACATAATTATAAAATATTATCAACTAAAAATACTTTTTTCACATCGGCTCTAAAAGAAAGTTACATACTGCTAATAAATAATGTCGATTTCCTAATAAAAATTGTGAAATATACAAACTCATCTTTGCAAAAAAAAAAAAAAAAAAAAAAAAAAAAAAACCTATTTTTGGATATCTACAGCATTTTCACTTCTACCAAATTTATCACGTTCATTTACCAATAAGAGACAAAACTGCACAAGTGACAGCTAAAATTTTGGCATGAAACATTAACTTAGTATAACCGCCTGTTTAGAATGATGTGAAAATTTATGTTAAATGCTCTGTTGAGAGAAGCAGCAACAAATAAAATCGTCTTCTATAGACCAATGTACAAATAACTTTGACTTTTGGCTATAATGAATAAGTGCAATGCACTGATATAAAGGTTTACGTTTCTATTCAGGTCATTAGAGTTAGGAATAAAAAGGTGGAGACATATCGTCTATTATCTACCAACTGCAAGTAAAGTAACTGAGGAAAATGTCACAAGATAGCGACTGTTTTTTTATATCGGATCAACCGTTTATTGTTTCTGACGCGACAAATTTCCTACAATAAATTTGAAAAGAAAATTTTTCGTTATTTAAGAGCCTTATTCATGGAAATATATTCTTACAAATATCGCAAATTCTCTGTTTGTTTTTGCTGATGCCAGTTTTGCTGGGTATTATAATCATTTTCTCTGACAATGATAAGAGTTTGTCTAAGTTATCAAAATATGGCGGAAATGCTACCTGCAAAGTATCGTAGTAGCAACAAAAATTAATATCTCATTCAAGTATTATTTAAGACTGAAATTTTGCATTAATAAGGCGTTTAAATAACTGGAAAACTTCTAATTGAATTTACTGGTAGACTTTTCTGCCAGCAGTAATCAACCCCTGCGAAATAGATTAAAATTAAAGTATTTTATTAAATATCATATTCATATTATAAAGTAAATTACAATTCACTATTTTCAGAACACGTCAATTCATTTTCAGTAATAGTTCCATATGCAGATCGTATTGCCTGCGTTTACCTTGCGTCGAATGCGTAATTGCCAAATCAGAAGTTATCATATTTACTTTCAATCAAATTTTTAACTGAAATATATGTATCTGTTAAACTAAATGAACAAAATTTTGGAATGCAGGTCGTTAATAGATACAAATCCCTATATCATATACTGGACTGCTAAAAAATTCGGATAATTTTCTGATTGTAGATTGGAACAGCCGAAATTCGGTTTTGAAATGCATTGTATATTTCCATATGGTGAAATGAGACGTAATATTTTAATTTTTTAAACGGTGAAGTTCTGTTCCATTATTCTGAATGTGTTGGAAAGTGCTTCATAGTCTATGCTTGATGCATGATTTTTTCTTTATTGTTTTTGAAAATATTGTAGAGGTTAATTATTTTAATTGACGAATGTCTAAATTGCAAACTACAGACAAAAATTCAAAATTTATCGAAAAGTATTGAATCAAAGAATTAAAAAAATCTCCTCCCACATTACAAGTACATGATATTTTTAATACGTTCTGAAATATTTTGTTTTCTTTAACAAGTTTTTTTTCTTATTCTTTATATTCTATACATGTGAAACAGCATTACATTCATCATTTTTTATTAATAAACACAGAACCAATTTTTAACCTTGTCAAAAAGTCTCTTTTTTCAAAATGTATAAAGCCACCCACTTTTTTATATAAGAAAGAGAAATGGGAGGAAAATAATTTAATGTAACAAGAGTTCTTTATTTTTCTTCTTCTATTCAAAATCACTATAAAATTAAAGATTGCCTTTGATTTATGATGCCATTTTTCCAAGGAAAAAAGGCAATTTAGTTTACTCTCCTTGTTTTCCCGTGGAATAATAAATTGAATTTCCAAGCTTTTAAAATAAAGAAACTTTGCATACTTTTTTCTATCTTTCCCCAGCAATAGCATTTTTTCTATAATAACTTTGCTCCCTAAAAATACCTTTATAAAAAATGAAGATGGTGTTTTTTTTTCTGCTTAGATAAAATGAATTGCTTTTAACTTTTTTTTACCTATCGACTTTTTGCAGTATTTATTATGATGCATACTATGATAAACATGTTTATGTCTGAATCATTTTAAATCTCAGCATTTTATGAAGATAATTTGTAAAATAGTATGTTTCTATTTTCATAAAATAAAAATTTCTAATGCATAGGGTTAGCGAAAAATGTTAAACGATTCTTGGCTGAATTCTGCTGCAGCGATTTAGATGAAATTGGGCTTTCAGGTAATTCAAATGATGGACTTGTCATTTATTTTAAAAAGAACAAAATCACTTTAAATATCAACATTTCTTGAAAATATTTTGTAAAATTTTATGCTCTATTTTTTATAAAATAAAAATTAATAATGAAAAAAGTTGGAAAACATAAGTTATCTACTTCAAAGGACTCTTAATTATGCTCTATTACTGCGATTTAGACGAAATTAAACCTAGTAAATCTGATCTAATTGAAATTATGAAATTGTCATTTACTTTAAAAGAAATCACTTTAAGTATTAGCATTTTATGAAGATATATATTTTGGAAAATATTATAATCCATTTTTAAAAAATAAAATCAATAATGCAGAGGATTGTTAAAAAATAAATTATCCTATTAAAAGATTAAATAAAATAAATTAAGACAGACTTGAATACAATTTTAAAAATAAATAAAGTTTATATACAAAAAAAAAAAAAAAAAAAATACCGAAAAACATTTCAAAATACAAAAAGTAAACGCTACTCGCAAGGCCTCTTCAGTACAAATAAATATTTATTGCATAACAAATATAGAAACAAGTCACGACAGTTACAGTTACTTAAATTTTTAGAAATTTTATCTACTTCAAAAGACTCTTGACTATGCTCTACTACTGTGATTCAGTCGAAATTAGACTTACAGATAATTCAAATGATGAGCTTATCATTTATTTTTAAAAAAAATCACTCTTTAAATATTAGCATTTTATAAAGATATTTTTTGAAATATTTTGTTCCACCTTTATGAAAAAAAAATTAATAATGCAAAAAGGGTTGGCAAAAAAAAAAAAAAAAAAAAAAAAAAAAAAACTTCAATGGACCCTGACTATGTTCTACTACTGCAATTGAGACAAAATTTAATTTACGCATAATTCAAATGATGGGCTTATCAAACATTTTTCGAAAGGTTGCACAGTAGAATTCAAATAAATATTCAGTGGGCTTGTACATTTTACTGCCTAGTATGCCTTCTGATAAATGTTTAATGTACGTCAATAACTGCGCAACATGTCACCTTTCATTCTCAATATTATGATTCCTGAACTCAGTAAATCTGACTAAATATGCGAAACATAACGGCAAATACGCTATTTCAGAGAAAGTATAGATACAGGTCTTGAAAGTCAATGTATCGAAACTATTATTTTACAATTACAGCAAGATTGTTAAAAACTCTGGCGTGTAGTATCGGTTAGTCAACCTTTTATGCCTTACTTTAAGACTCATACAGTTCTTTAAAAAGTTTAAGACCACTTGCTAATTTTGTTGTTTAGAGTAATAATCCGAAAAGAGTTATATATCTTTAATTTCGATGCATTTATATGACCTAATATGTTAGTTAAATTAAATTGAAAAAGTTAAAAAAGTATTTTTATCTACAAGTGTTAAAATCTTGTAATATCAACAAATCGAAATACGTTTAGGACCTGTAGCTTCTTTTAAATCTAGCATAATGAGATTATGTCACAATTGTAGTACTTTAACCCCTTCGTGACGGGAGCCTTTTACAAAATTTTTAATGTTTTGTCATCGGTTTTTAAAAACAGAAATTTGTGCCTTATTGATTCGGGAAAATGCTTCGATTAAACAAGGCAGAATATGCAGTAAAATTTTACTGGTGGGGATAAGCAGGGATATTTAAGCCTTTTTGCGGCACGTATATGTGTCGCTCGTCCCCAAGGGGTTAAGCGAGACTCGTCTGTTACGATATTTGCATGTTAGGAGTAGCTAGATTTCATGTTTTGGGATATGTAGCTGCTGCTTTGGCCGTGGATCGTGGGAAATCACTGACTAAAGAAGAATATGATAAAATAGGGACCACATTGCGGACTGACTGAAAAAATATTTACCCAGTAATTAAGTAAATTTAAATCTGTTGTAAACAATTTTCTTTGTGATACAATGAACTATATTAGAAATTTTAAAAACGCGGATGGCTGTCAAAATTGTCAGCTCGGTGTAAGCGGGACGCTATTAGAATAGAGGTTGAAGATTGTGTCTATTCTTCTACTGTAAAATCTGCTATAGAACTCTAAGTTATGTTCAAAACAGTAATAAGTGTGTTAAATAGTACCAAATGCTTGAATTATGCTAAATTCAAAGACAAGCCAAAACTGCAAAAACATCACATTGATACGGGAATAGAATCCGCTTCTTCCAATGTCTTAAGACGCCACACTATATTATCATGCGGGTCTTTTTCTTCATTAAAGTCTATGGGGCATTCTTTTCAAATATCTCGCTCAAATTTTAATATTTTGAAGTGATATTTTTTTGCATAGGATAGCTGAGGACGATCCACAACCGGGCTAGTTTTTACTTTTTCGAATTTGGTTTCAGATTTAAAAAAAATACTTTAACATTCAGAACCGGTTAAACAATAACCGGTTATAAAACTGAAACTATCCTAATATAAAAAGATTTTAACCAAAATCAAAAAAGTAAAAACTATCCCGGTTGTGGATCGTCCTTAGCTATCCTATGCAAAAAAAGCCATGTCAAAATATTAAAATTATAACAAATTATATCAATAATAAAAAATCATATAACATTCTACAAGCACAGTGAATCATCCCCGTATGGCCGTTTGGTTAAGACACTCGCCTCTCCTCCCTGCAGTCCATGGATCGAATCCCAGTTCTTCCCAAAGTCGAAATACATTAGTAAGCTAGGCTCCCCATATTCCTAAAAGATGGCACCACCAAAGTTATTATTATTTTTTAACATATAGTACCATAAAGAGTTACAATACATATAATGTTTATATGTTTTTTTATAAGGATTACCATACATTTAACGATTATATGGTTTTCCATAGAATCACTTTTACCATAGGCAAAAAACCATATGATTGCGCTTATGGTTTTTTTTATGGTAATTCTATGTCCTTTCTTGCTAAGGGCATTTAGTCTATAAAGCAAATTAGTTTTTACTAATGAAAGAATATTGACGACAAAGATGAACTCCTTTTACTATTAAGATTTTTTATCATTTATTTTGTTACACTTAAAATGACAGTAGGGATCAGAATTTGAATTGCTTCATGATGACACTACTCTTCGAAAGTCTGTGTAAATGTCAGATCGATTATATGGGAATAACATAAAACATTGGACATTCCAGCTAAATATTCTGGCATAAATCCCATAGAGAACTTGTGGATAATCAACGTTTTTCAAGTTTATGCCAAGAAAAAGCGCGTTAAACTAATGAATAATAATTACGAATAATTATTAATAATAATTACCAATTTATCATTTAACCGTAACATACATGAGACATTTTAAGTTAGGAGCCAGAGACATGATCGCCGGCTTTCCCTTTCACCGCACAGAAGTCACGGCCAGCGAGGGGAAAAAAATAAATAAATAGATGTAGAGGATCCAATAAATTACTCATTGGCTGCTGTAAGTTCATTTATTAAACTACTGTAGTCATGATATAGGGAAAAGCTCCTTCTGCAAACGATTTTTAACCGAAATATCCAAGAAAAATATTCCATCATTTACTTCAACGAGCCGTACTCATAGAAGAGAAAACCCAAGAATCTCTCGTACCACCTCAAGGCTTCCTCTCTTAAATATAAAAAATAAAATTCTAGAACATTCTTTACTCTCAAACCATCATTCTTTTATGTAAACATAACACATGCCCAGAGCCGAGACTATATTCCACAGACGATAATTTATTTTTAAAAAATATATATTATTTAACCAATTTATAATCGACTCAGAATTTTCAAATATCCGTACAAACGATATAGTTTTGCAGACGATTAATTTTAAAAGAAAAAGAAAAGAAATGAATTTATTGTTATGCACACTATCAAATGTTGACTGAGGGAAAATAAATAAATAGATAAAATAAAATAATGATATTTTTTGAAAGGTATGGTTTTGGAATAGATTTAATCACTTTCTTAAAAAGGGTTGATAAAAACATGAGTTTTATTTGGAATATTAAGAAATAAAGTTTAATTAAGAATATTTTTAATTTAGAGTCATCTTTTTAAATTTACGCATACTGGAATAAATGTTTTTTAAGGCGAATTAAGAATTTATATCGTCTCCATAAAGATTAACAGAGATCTAGAAACAAGATTTTAATTTAATAAGTTGAAATAAGTACGGAATATTATTATAAGAAAATTAAGATAGTATAAAAGTTAGTTTTGGCGAAAAAAAATTTAAAATTTGTAATATATATATTAAAATCAGTGATACGGAAATAAAAAGACACCATCTTAAATAAAATGTAATCGCCCTGGTAAACTACAATCATTATCTATTCTGTGAAATCATTAAATTAATTACGAATGATAATATTTAATAGAATAATCATCATAGAAATCAAGAGTCATTACTTATCTTGAGATATCATTGAATCAATTATGTATGATAGGATTTGACAAAATGAAGAAAACTGTTATTAACATCTTTATAAATTTTTATTCCATTTTCACAAAACTTGAAAATTTTCGACAAAATTTTATTATGATTATGTATATTAAATTTCAAACCATTCAGTTGGGTAGTATCTCGCTGTTATACACTACCTGGCCATTGATGAACGTTCACTTGCGATTTTAGACATTTTGTTAAATATCTAGAAAAACACATGAGGAATCATCCCGAAACTCTTAGAGTATAAACATAATAGTACAAGTCATACATTTTTGTGAAGATTTTTTTCCCGAAACTCCATAGGGGACCGTCAAAAAATTAAAAAAGAATGAATATATTTTGAATAACCCTGTCAAAACTAATGTAGCAAAAGCGCTCGAACTCTAGATTATGATTCAGTGCTTTATTGTAATAAACTGTGTTCATTTTTATGCGAATAGCATGCATGCTCGCAGAGAAATTAAGCTTTTTATAAAAATGGTCCCAGATTTTGCCAAGTTATTTGCTTATAATTTTCAGAGTTCTTCATATAAAATAACATTCTTTTCTGAAAATATGACATATAATATTGCACACAATACCCTGTAATCAGAATTAAAAAATAATAAAAATTGTTTGAAAAATGAGTAGATTTACTAAATAATTTTTCACTGCGCATGCGTCAACGATATCAAAATTTCATTTGTATATTATGTTAGCTAAATGTATAGAGCAATTTTTGTGAAATTCACAAAATCATAGCTTGAAAATTCTGAAAATAATCGTCAATTGAATAAGTTGAAAATCCGTTAGTTCCAAAATGAAGCAAAAATAAGAGGGGTTGTATCCATATATTCATTGATAAGTGTCAATATAGAATACACAATATGGGACGTACTGCTACATTTGGATAAAATCCCTCATTTTTTTGTTTCATTTAGGGAACAACGAATTTTGTGCTGATTCTATAGACGATTACTTTCAGAATTTTCAAGCTATGATTTTGAGACTTTCACAAAAGTTGTTCTACACATTTAGCTAACATAATATGCAAATGAAATTTTGATATCTTTGACGCATGCGCAGTGAAAAATTATTTAGTAAACCTACTCATTTTTCAAACCATATTTATTATTTTTTAATTCTGATTACAGGGTATTGTGTGCAATATTATTTGTCATAGTTTCAGAAAAGAATGTTACATTATATTAGGAACTCTGAAAATTATAAGCAAATAACTTGGCAAAATTTGGTACCATTTTTATAAAAACCTTAATTTCTCTGCGAGTATGCATGCTACTTGCATAAAAATGAACACAGTTTATTACAATAAGGCACTGAATCATAATCTAGAGTTTGAGCGCTTTTGATACATTAGCTTTGACAGGGTTATTCAAAATATATTCATTGTTTTTTAATTTTTTGACTGTCCCCTATGGAGTTTCGGGAAAAAATCTTCACGGAAATGTGTGACTTGTACAATTATGTTTATACACTAAGAGTTTCGGGATAATTCCTCATGTATTTTTGTAGATATTTAAGAAAATGTCCCAAAACGCAAGTGGACGTTCATCAATGGCCAGGTAGTGTATGCGAGTAAGCAGATAGGCTGACGGACGGACCAAACGATGACTATGGGTGCCACATATTTAAATAATTATGACGCACTTAATAAAAGAGATAAGAGCGCGTGCATAAAAGAATACAGCAGTAGAAAAACTTCAGTTTGAAATAAAGGAAATTTTACTTTAAACTAATCTCAAATATTCTAAAGCTAAAATTCATCCCTATTTACTTTATAAAAATCTTTATTAAGTGAATAAATTAAAGTTTTAATTAGCTTAATTAATTTTTTAATTTACTTAATGTTCAAAAATTCCTCCAAGATTTGATAACGATAAAACTTGTTTGCACTGCTATGTTAATTTTAGGTATTAGTGCGTAATACTTCATTGGTTTACTTATCTTAAGGCTGTTTGCTTTCATATTTGTGTTTTTCGCTGCTTCACCTGGATGTGGAAAAGGATGCTGGTGTAATTTCCCAAAATGTAAAGTAAATGAAAATATAACCATTGAAGAAAAATAACTTTCTTAACAAAATAACGGGAATAAATTTATAAATTACTTAATTTAAGTAAATATGTTTCATTAACTTATTACTTTTATTACTAATGAAATCTATTTACCTTTTACGGAAGATAATTTTAAATTAAAAAGAAAATGCCAATTTAATCTGATTTTATTTGAGAAATTGTACAAATCCTGTAAAATTTCACAAATTCTAAATATACTACTCCGTTTATCAAGTCCTCCGAATTTTCTTATGCTTTTCTCCAAAGCTTCAACTATGACCCCCCCTCCCCCTTTTTAAAATCATCAGAGTTTCCTGTCTGGAAAAGGGGAGCTTACTTTCGGCACTTTACGGTATTTATTATTTTATTTTTAGAGTGTTTTACATAATTGTTTCAGTAATTATAAAAGTAATTCTCTTAAATCCTTTAAGCCATGACGTCATATTAATAGAACACGTTTTTTGATTTGAGCATTATTTTTTATTATTAGCTTCATATAGTTTTGATAATAAATGTTCGAGTAAAGGATCTATTTATTATTAAACTCAATTAAACATATTGGGCGAACTTCATTGGTACTTATTTATAATAACCAGTTAATATGATAAACATGCAATATTTATCCAATGTACCAAAAGATGTGGTTATTATTAATAATTTGTTAATTATTAATAATAATTACAAATTTCTCATATTAACCATAACATATATATTAAAATCAGCGATACGGAAATAAAAAGACGCCATCTTAAATAAAATGGAATCACCCTGGCAAGCTAAAATCATTATCTGTCCTGAGAAATCATTATATTAATTATGTATGATAATATTTAATAGAATAATAATTAAGAATCATTACCTATCTTGGGATATCATTGAAGTAATTATGTATTACAGGATTTGATAGAATGAAGAAAACTGTTATTAACATCTTTTTTTAATTTTGATTCCATTTTCATAAAACTTGAAATGATTCGACAAAATTCCCTTATGATTATGTATATTAAATTTCAAACCATTCGGTTGAGTAGTATCTTGCTATTATATGCGACTAAGCAGATAGAATGACGAGAGGAAGAAACGATGACTATGGGTTCTACATATTTATACAATTACGAGGCACTTAAAAGACCTAGAAGCACTTATATAAAATAATTCAGCAGTATAAAGAAATTCTCTTTTGAATCTGAAAAAAAAAGGAAATTTTACTTTAAACTCATCTCAAATATTTTAAATCTAAATTCATCCCTATTTACTTTATAAAAATCATTATTAAATGGATAAATTGAAGTTTTAATTTGCTTAATTAATTTTTTAATTTACTTAATGTTCAAAAGTTTCTCTAAGATTTGATAACGATAACGTGGATGTTTACACAGCTTTCAGGCTTTCAAGATTATAATGAAAATAAAAAGAATTCTGTTTAATTAGCGTAAATGATCCGTGGTTGTGGGAATATTTGCTTAAGAATAACAGAGCTACGCAAAAGATATGAAAAATAAATAAAATAACACTTTTAGATGAAATATTCTTACATAAAACTTGTTTGCACAGTTATGTTAATTTTAGGTATTAGTGCGTAATACTTCATTGGTTTACTTACCTTAAGGCTGTTTTCTTTCATATTTGTCTTTTTCGCTGTTTCACTTGGATGTGGAAAAGGATGCTGGTATCGTTGCCCAAATTTAAAGTAAATGAAAATATAACCATTAATTAAAAATAATTTTTTTAACAAAATATGTGAAATTTACTTAATATAATGCTGTAGAAAAATTTAAGAATAAAGAGTAGAACTTGATGCTCGCATTACAAAAATAATATAGTTGATTATTTTAGAAACTATAAAACGAGGTGATACCCGTCGAATTTCGACGAAAGAAACTGTTTCATTGATTCATAAAAAATCTACAATATTAGTTACAGTAAAAAATACATCTTATATTGGTCAGTCTAACTCTCAAACAAACGTTAGTTTAAGCTAAAATTAACAAAATTCTATAAAAATAATTTATCCAAATTATTAAACGTGTAACGTTACATGCATGCTGAGCGTCATTTGTAACGTTTGGTTGGTCGTGATGGAGGTTAAATGTAGACGTACTCAGTAATTTAGGATAAAATAACAAAGTTTATTAAAGTGATAATGGCTGAAGGGAAGTGGAGCAAGTCTTAAATTTACACAACTGAAAACACTATGAACAGCTAAATCATACTCACAGGCTTCGGCCTAGCTCAGTCGGGGCACCTACTAATACCTTCCGCTATCTCTTGGCTGATCTGCTAAATAGAGCTTAATTGAACAGCCCGTGGCTGTGGGTAATCCTTTATTCACAAACAATCCAAATGAAACTAAGAGGTTTCTTACCCCGGCCAATTCTCAAGTCAACTGTCGGAACTTCTTTCCACTCACTGGAGGCTTCGTTGCTACTTTTCAATCGGCTAGCACTTCGCTGAACAATACTTCGCTATCTAATACCGGAGATCCTCACACACTGGCTGGACACAGATGCTCTCTCGCTGGCTAATGCCAGAGACGCTCGCTGGCTAATGCCAGAGACACTCCTCATTCACTCAAACCCAAGCTTTTATATGCTGCAAACTGAGATACTTCACATTAACATATTACTAATAACCGCAAGCTAACTGTAAAATCCGAAAGAGCACACACACTCTAGAAAGTTAAAGTAAAAGAGAGGATAGATGTCGCTTTTACGCTTACACATGTTAACTTATTGACGTCACGATCTCAGAAACACTAGAGTGCCTTTATGGAAAGGTCACTCCCTCACAAACGAAATAAAACCGAAATTCACCGGTTTTTATAACAGACGATATTTTTGAAATAGTATACAAATTTTAATTTCTATTTTTTTTTCCTCTCTCTCCTTCTCATATTTTGCTATGAGATAATTGTGTAGTGTATAAGTGTACTTGTAAGTGAAAATGAAGCCACTGATTCTGTTGCCACAATTACAAAATTGGTACAAAAAATTAATAGCTCAAAAATAAATTGAGACACAACTTTGAAACAAAGTTAATTTAAAAGTACATTTTTTTCTCTACACTATGGTGTAAAAATTTAAAAAGTACGATGCTTAGAAGCGTAAAATTTGCCGTACCAAAAGTTACAAAACCGAAATTGCATGGGGAAGTGTTTCGTATTTTAATTTATATATATATATATATATATATATATATATATATATATATATATATATTCAAATTTAAGAGAAAGTGGAGTGATTTTGTTGCCAAAATTACAAAAGTGGTGCTAAAACTATAAAAATAAATTAATATCTCACAAATTAATTGAGGTACAGCTTTCAAACAAATTACATTTAAAAGTACATTTTTTTCTCTATAAGACGGTGTAAAAATTTAAAATGTGGGGTGTTTAGAAGTTTAAAAATTGCTAGTAGAAAAAACTGCAAAAACGAAATTTCATTTCAAATTTCAAAATCTTGCCATTCGCAAAATGACGTATGCGTTACGCACATATACGTTTAGCCGTTGTAATATAGATATTAAAAGTAAATTTTAATTTATTTTATTAATTTTTTTAAGTTAGAATAATTTAGAAAGGGAAAATCATTTCATCAGCGTTAGTGGGGATTTTTATATTTTTTTTTCCTTGCTGAATCATAAAAGACATATTTTGGGCGAAATAACAAAAGATGCTATATAGTTCAGTCAGTTGGATGTTCGTCGACTGCCAAGAGGTCTCGAGTTCAAACTCTCAGAACGGCTAGAAACAAACTGTGTAAAAAATAAATGATGCAGCCATTCAATGTTACAAAAAAAAAAAAAAAAAAAAAAAATCACAAGCTTTCAGACACACAGAAGGGTGAGTAGTTTTGAAAACTAAATTGAATTATCATTACAAAGAAATTTACAGAGTCTTGTGTATTTTTAACGATGTTAACTTACACAGTTTATCGTAAATTTACCGAACAATTTCTCTCTATTATTTTACAGAATCTTTTTTTTCCTAATCTCTGTAATTTTACATAAGACTTAAAATAATGCATTACCCGTAGACAGTGTTCTCGCTGACATTTGACCAACGTTAGTAATTTGGCTAATTAAAATTAAAAAACATTCGCCAAATGAAAAAAGTATTCGCAAAATATATTCGACGTTTGTTTTTCTAATATTTTTTCTTTGAAATGGTTTTTCTACTGCAATTACTATGTTGATGATTCTATTGTGTTCTTGTTATTTTTCTTGATATTTTTTTTGAAATGAGTTCTCATTTGCGATTAATCGGGCAATGTGGGAATTATTTTTAGGTCTATCTTGATTTCCATTCAGAAATTAATCGCAATTAATGTGGCTATTTAGTATTGCCCTTGATAACGAGCTAAATACCACATTTTCAATTTTATTTCTAATTCTGACAGCTCCTCTGTGTGATATGGTTTGGCATTAATTGACACAGTAATTGATGTTGATTTGTAGTATTATCTAATGGTTCTATATATATATATATATATATATATATATATATATATATATATATTTAATCCTTTAATGTAGCCTCTTTTTTTCAATATATTCTAAAATAACCTAAATTTTTATATCTGCGACAAAAATTGTTATTAATCTAATTTCAACTATCCGCTACAAATATATTAAAAATATGTATATATTAAAAATACGTATGTGTGCATATGTATGAAAGATGAAAAAGAAAAGAAAGAAAAAGCAAAAATTGAGCACTAGCCATTTGGCGAATCTAATCGCTTGTTTACTCGCCAAATGAAAAATTTAGTCGCAATTTGGCGCAAAGGCGAGTGACAGCGAGAACACTGCCCGTAGATTCTCTGTAATTTCACAGAAAAAGCTTTAACATTGTTGTGGGGAATAAAAGAAAGGCTGAATTCGGAATTAATTTGAAGAAAGCTATAAATCATTTTAATCCCTTCGACATATCGTCACCTAAGAATAATAAGCTTATATCTGTGTTTTTGAAAAAACTGACTTACCTATATAGAAAAGTTCTATTTGTATCGATGAAGGCATTTTTGCATCATAATGATGTTATATATAATTTACATATGCCTCACAATAATATTATGACATTATTTTAATCCAGAAATGCCTTCATCGATACAACAATAACCTATCTATATCGATAAGTCATTTTTTTTTTCAAGAATACAGATAGAAACTTATTATTCTCAGGTGGCAATATGTCAGAAGTGAACATACTAACTTTCTGCTTTCTGTAGTATGAGCTGTTGAGACTACGAACAAAGTAATAACTTAACAAAGTGCTTTTTATGCAAATATGCGTACTATTTAATATAACGTATATAGAGTGAATAAAAGATCGTATATATTAAAATTAAGGAGGCAGGAAATAAGTTGCAAGAATTGGGGGGGGGGGCGGCTTACTATTTAATATAACGCATATAGAGTAAATAAAAGATCGTATATATAAAAATTAAGGAAGTCGAAAATAAAATGCGAGATTGGATGGGGGAGGTGCGAAAAAATGACTGTGTGCATAGTATGCATGAGTTAATATTGAATGCAAACATAATATTAATCTTATATAATCTTGAGTTCCATGTTTTATGAAAATTAGGAAAGGTTATATTGCTTCTATCCATTTGAATTAATATTTATTCATTCGTTGCTTAAATATGCATTTATATTGTTATGTAAAATTCTCGAATAAATTTTTATTCAAACATGAGTTTTCCCATTTTAATTATATTAGGTATGTAATTAAGTACGCATCAAAGAAAACTAGTGTGTGATTTTTATTTATTACTTTCTTCTATCTTCAATAGAAGAAAGTATTGTAATCGAAATTTTTTTCGACTTCCGGTTTTTGACGGATTTACACGTTTTAGGGGTCAGAGAATCCAAAAAACACATTTTTACAAAATGTCTGTCTGTCCGTGTGTCTGTGTGTGTGTCTGTGTGTCTGTGTGTGTGTCTGTATGTCGCCATTCTACCATCAAAAAGTGTATGAAGTTATGCATAGAATTGAACCAAATTTTTTGTGAATGTTTTTGGCTGTGGCAAGCAGGTCCTCCTTCAGTTTTGAAATATTCCGCCGGAAGGGGGCGCTGCAAGCGCGATTTTTGTGCCATTTTCGATATTGTACCAACCAAAAGTACATGAAGTTATGCATCGAATTGAACCAAATTTTTTGTGTATATGTATGACTATGGCTAGTTGGTCCTCTCTGAATTTGAAAAAAATCCGCCGGAAGGGGGCGCTGCAATCGCGATTTTTGTGCCATTTTCAATATTGTACCGACCAAAAGTACATGAAGTTATGCATCGAATTGAACCAAATTTTTTGTGTATGTGTATGACTATGGCTAGTTGGTCCTCCCTGAATTTGAAAAAAATCCGCCGGAAGGGGGCGCTGCAATCGCCATTTTGTGCCATTTTCAATATTGTACCGATTAAAAGTATATGAAGTTATGCATCGAATTGAACCAAATTATTTGTGTATGTGTATGACTATGGCTAGTTGGTCCTCCCTGAATTTGAAAAAAATCCGCCGGAAGGGGGCGCCGCAATCGCGATTTTTGTGCCATTTTCAATATTGTACCGACCAAAAGTATATGAAGTTATGTATCGAATTGAATCAAATTTTTTTTGTATCTGTATGACTATTGTTAGTTGGTCCTCCCTGAATTTGAAAAAAATCCGCCGGAAGGGGGCGCTGCAATCGCGATTTTTGTGCCATTTGTTAATATTGTACCGACCAAAAGTACATGAAGTTATGCATCGAATTGAACGAAATTTTTTGTGTAAGTGTATGGCTATGGCTAGTTGGATCGCCCTGAATCTGAAAAAAATCCGCCCAAAGGTGCGCTGCAATACCGAATTTTATGCTATTTTCAATATTGCACCACCTGAAAGTGTATGAGGTTAGGCCTAGAACTGAACTAAAATTTTTGTGTATGATTATTTTTCGGTAAGGCAAATAGGGCCTCCGTGAATTTGAAAAAAAAAAAATCTGCTTATCATTCTATTGTCCATCGGCTCGTGCAGAGACAGAAATTCGTTTTTTCTCCGATTAATTGATTGAAGCAGAAATTTAAGATGAAAATCAAAGTTGGTAAGGTATTAAATTAAAATTATTAAAGCATTAAAATGAGTAACTATTTTTTTTAATATTAAAATGTATGTATGAGATAGAAGAAAGTTTTGGGATTGGCACATCCAACTAGTTTTTTTATTTATTCCACAACGTCCAATTATTCTCAATTTCTACTTTTAATATGGAAAATCAATTTAACGGGCGAAAATTCCATACACAGAATTTCCACAGACAGCTATTTTTTAATTCTACTCGTATTATTATTATTGGTGTTGTTGTTCTGTGGTAATCAATTTTTTCTCATTTTAAAGAACGTAGTGCACTGTTCGGGTTTTACTTGACACGATCTCGGCGCTCTTCAACTCCATACACATCTTAACTAGAAGTGAAAGAAAGATAACCCATGTTTTAATATACCGGGTGATCCAAAAGTCAGGACGAAATCTAAAAATGAATAATTCGAAAACGAATCAAGATACAAAGATAAGGTTTGCACCTAAATGATGGAAAAGAATTTTGTGTATGTATGACTTTTTCGACGAAAAATATAGTTTTGTTGGCAACCAACGACATCACTAGCAGCACTGAAAGATGCCATCCGCCAAAATGTGTCAACGCTAGAAATGCTACTAAATGCTGCGAATGGTGTGGTGCCTAGTCTCACAGCTGCACTTGTGAATGATGGGCAGCACATTGAACTACTGTAATGCTAATTAACTGTAACTAAGCTGACTTATAACTTGTCAAAATTTTTTCCTTTCTAAAAATCTTTTGGCAATAAAACACTACAGCGCCATTTGTTGGTCGCCATCAAAACTATTTTTATTTATTTTTGTTGTTACAGAAAACCCGGTTTCTTCTCCATCGGTACGGTCTAAACCGTCTCTTTGTATCATGATTCGTTTTTGAATTATTCATTTTTCAAGTTCATCCTGATTTTTGGATCAACCGGTATTTATGAACAAGTATTATACAGTTAGAAGCCTTGTGACGTAGTGGTCATTTCATCTGACTGCCACACTGCAAGTCCAGAGTTCCACTCCCGGATGGGTAAAGTTCTCTCAACCATTCATTCCTTCGGGTCCATAAAATCAGTACCAAACTAGCCTGGGAACTAAACACCGAGGGTCCCGCCTTAGACATATGCTGTAGACAGGGTTCTCGCTGTCGCTCGCCATTGCGCCAAATTACGACTAAATTCTTCATTTGGAGAATAAATAAGCGATTAGATTCGCCAAATTGCTAGTGCTTAATTTTTGCTATTTCTTTCTCGTTCTTCATACATACGCATCTATACATATTTTTAATATATTTTTAACAGATAGTTGAAATTAGATTAATAACAATGATTGTTGCAGTTATAAAAACTTAGGTTATGTTAGAACATATTGAAAGAACATTACAGGGTTAAAGAAATTTCTTTTTTGTGCTACACGGTAAATCTATTTTGCGAATACTTTTTTCATTTGGCGAATGTTTTTAGTTTCTTCTATCTTCAATAGAAGAAAGTATTGTAATCGAAATTTTTTTCGACTTCCGGTTTTCGACGGATTTACACGTTTTAGGGGTCAGAGATTCCAAAAAACATGTTTTTACAAAATGTCTGTCTCTCCGTGTGTCTGTGTGTGTGTCTGTATGTCGCCATTCTACCATCAAAAAGTGTATGAAGTTATGCATAGAATTGAACCAATTTTTTTGTGAATATTTTTGGCTGTGGCAAGCAGATCCGCCTACAGTTTTGAAACATTCCGCCAGAAGGGGGCGCTGTAATCGCGATTTTTGTGCCATTTTCAATATTGTACCGACCAAAAGTATATGAAGTTATGCATCGAATTGAACCAAATTTTTTGTGTATGTGTATGACTATGGCTAGTTGGTCCTCCCTGAATTTGAAAAAAATCCGCCGGAAGGGGGCGCTGCAATCGCCATTTTTGTGCCATTTTCAATATTGTACCGACCAAAAGTATACGAAGTTATGCATCGAATTAAACCAAATTTTTTGTGTATCTGTATGACTATGGCTAGTTGGTCCTCCCTGAATTTGAAAAAAATCCGTCGGAAGGGGGCGCTGCAATCGCCATTTTTGTGCCATTTTCAATATTGTACCGACCAAAAGTACATGAAGTTGTGCATCGAATTGAACGAAATTTTTTGTGTAATTGTATGGCTATGGCTAGTTGGATCGCCCTGAATCTGAAAAAAATCCGCCGGAAGGGGGCGCTGCAATACCGAATTTTATGCCATTTTCAATATTGCACCACATAAAAGTGTATGAAGTTAGTTCTAGAACTGAACTAAACATTTTGTATATGATTATTTTTTGGCAAGGCCTGTAGGTCCTCCTTGAATTTGAAAAAAAATCTGCTTATCATTGTACTGTCCATCGGCTCGTGCAGAGACGGAAATTCGTTTTTACTGCGATTAATTGATTGAAGCAGAAATTTAAGATGAAAATCAAAGTTGGTAAGGTATTGAATTAAAATTATTAAAGCATTAAAATGAGTAACTATTTTTTTTAATATTAAAATGTATGTATGAGATAGAAGAAACTTTTGGGATTGGCACATCCAACTAGTTTATTTTTAATTAGCCAAATCATAACTTGGTCAAATGCCAGCGAGAACACTGGCTGTAGAGCATCTCGGGTTCCAGGATCAAGAAAATAGGGATGGGCACTGTAGTCCCTGATGCTTTATAAATTGTTTAACCACAGGTTTTTTAGTTTATTTTTTATGTGTACATCTATAGTATCAATTTTATGCTTTTTGTACAAAAATTAACACCTATAAACCCATTAATATTCAGATATATAGTTTTTTATTTCATTAAAAAAATATTCGGAGCTGAAAACACATGAAAACACTCCAAAAACGCCTCATCATACAAAAAATTTACTACATAGGTATGATAAAACAAGTAAACTTTTTTGTACGCTGAAGCATTTTTACTTTCTTCTGTCTTTACAAGAAAAAAGCATTGGATTCGTAAACATTTTCGAATTCCGGTTTTCGACGGATTTACACATTTTAAGTGTCAGAGATACCATAAAACCTGATTTTACAAAATGTCTGACGGTAAAGCAATAAAATTCAGTAGATTAAATTATAAAGCATGAAGTTATTTTAGAATTAAAATATTTTGTGCTCATAAAGATAAGATTTAAAGCCAAATATGTTAAATTCTATTTCAAATTCCAAAATACTACTGTTTTCCATTGCTCTATTGTTTTAACATTTTATTACTATTCTATATTATTATTTTTTGTTTTCGTTACAAACCTTATTTCATGCAAAATAAGAATCATTTTTATTGTTCAGCTCACAATTGTCATTAAAACACATAGTTAAAGTTGAAAAACAAAATTTGAAATGTGATCTAAAACGCAGTGCTTTGTTTCTCAACTGCAAGTATATGTTTACGTAACATAGCGTGACATGTGACAAAAGGGGAGAAGGGGGTAAATTAAAGTGTGATACTTTGTGACAAAGGGAGGGGAAGAGAGTCAAAATTAGGGAAAAAACGCGTGACATTATGTATGGACGGCAACTGTTGGGTACTTTGTTTCAACAATCAAGCTGAAACTTTTTTTTGCTTGGGATAGCTGGGAGCGATCAACAATTGGGCTAGTTCTTGGTTTCGGATTTTTTTAAATTATTAAAATTATTTTAATTTTCGGAACTGGTTTAAACCGGTTTTGAAATTAGAACTATCTTAATATTAAAAAATATGGAAGAGGACGTTTCGATCCCGCCGTTTCGGTCCCGAGACGTTTCGGTCCCAAGACATTTCGGTCCCTGGCCATTTCGGTCCCGAGACGTTTCGGTCCCTGGCCATTTCGGTCCTGAGACATTTCGGTCCCTGGACTTTTCGGTCCTCAGACATTTCGGTCCCTTCTCCAACAAGCTGAGATTTTGTGCACGGGAAATATCTGACTTAATTTTATAGGGAAAATTTTAGAGTGTTGAATTCAGGGGCGGGTCATTCCCTCCGGAGCTATCAAATGCCCCCCCCCCCCGGAAATTTTGAGATTTTGTGTTTTCAGTGGTAAAAAAGTGTAATCCCCCCCCCCCAGGACTCTATTGAATCCCCCCTTCCCGGAGCCACAGAAGTCCCTCTCGGAGAAAAGTGTCTGAATTCAACACTGGTTTTTTAACTGAAAGCCACATAAAGTTTTAGTGTAATGCAATTAATTAGAAGTAACAAGTACCCAAAAACCGCTTACACGTATAACTCGGATCCAAACTCAAACATATTGCAGCGGATCCAAACGCCATGCAAATTTCATATAACAGAAGTAATTGTTTTCAGGTGTGAGGGGAGGATTGTTCTGTGGATTTATATAGAATTTCCTCAATCATGAAGATCTGGTAATTTAAAAACACTTATAAGTCGAATTTAATTTGCTTAAGCAAATGTCCATGGTTTACACATTTTCAGTTGCATATAATTTGTACAATATGTGTTTAATAATGAAAAAAAATCTGCAAATAGTTTTAGAAATCTTTATTTCATCCTATTATTTAAAGGCACATCATTTTTAGATTATGGCATTTTACAGATCTTTTTTTTTTTTTTTTTTTTTTTTTTTTTTTTTTTTTTTTTTTTTTTACATATAACAATTATTGCTATGAAATAACTTTTTACGTGTAACAACCTTTTTACATATAACAATGCAGAAATTACAAATCCTTTTTAATACATTAAAGAATTTTTATGCTTATTACATTCAAAAACTACGGCGAAAAAAACATAAGTCAAATCTGGGAGGTCCGTCTGCATTTGAACTCCAGAGTAAAAAGGACATTGTATAGAATGAGGGATTTCATCTGACAAGTGTATAAAGATGAAGATAAGTAGAATAAAGCTAACTGCCTAGCTTTTCTAGCTATCTTGTATAAAGATGACTATTTGTTCAGATGGGTGTTGACAATTGATTGACATGAAGAGTTTCTGCTTAAAAGAAGTTAATAGTAGTATTTTGCTGGTACTTATATGCATATATTTCAAATTTTATAGGAACACCAACATAAAAAATTATAAGTGTTTAAAAATTCCCGGCACTCGGTTTTGATTTGTTATTTACTTAATGTTATACATTATTTTATTAAATGATTAACATAATCTTAGAAAATTTGAAAGCATTAATAATTATGTTATTAAATTAAAAAATTCTCAAAAATTAAATTATTTTTATCAAACATATTTATTAATAAGAATTCAGAATTATTTTAACTATTATTTGTTTAAGTGACTTATTTATCAATTACTTGTTTAAAATATAGTACAAGAACTATATAGAAGTTATTATAGCAAAAATGAAAAAACATTTTTTTTTTAAATTTCAGCTACTATAATGTTATTAAGTTCATTAGGATGTATAAAAACGATAAGGATTCTCAAAATAAATATGTTATTTATTCATTTACTGGTTAGTTTATGATATTTTTCTTACTCTTTAAAAATAATTAATTAATATATGATTGCTTTTTGCGAACTGTAAACTATAACTTTGTTTCAGAAAATTTAAATCATTAATATATAGATAATAATGTTACCTAACACTGTTAAAAAATATTTTTACGCATTGTGTGTATACAGTGTTGCATTATTATGTTTAATTAATTATTACGTTACGTTACTAACTGATTTTTCAATAATAATAATAATAATAATAATAATAATAATAATAATAATAATAATAATAATAATAATAATAATAATAATAATAATAATAATTTCCTTTTTTCAAATAAATAATAATTTTTGAATAAAAACTTATGGTGATGAACAATTGCTATAAATTAAATCTCAAAACAGTTAGTGATTTTAAAATTAAAATCAAATTAATATTTTATTAAATATATGTATTTTTAATTTAATGAATCTTTATTTAATTAAATTGATAAAATTATTAATACGCATTTCGAATTTTACTTTAAATAAACTCAATAAATAATCTGTTTTATATTCAATTTATCATTATGTTTTGTAGTAGATATAAACTGAAACTTATTGTTTACCTGTTTATTTATTTTATATTTAAAGTTACTGAAATTTAAAACTATTAATTCAATCAATAATAAAATTAAAATAAGAATTGTCAAATTTTTTAAAGTGGGGGCGAAAAGGTAATGCAAATAAACAAATAAATAAATAAACGATAAATTAAAAAAGCTTAGTTTTGTCAATTAAAATTTGAAAATAAAATTATTTAAAATAATAGTTACATTATTATATAAAATTAAAAAATAACCATTTTATTACAAAGAAATAGGCCCACTTTCAATAAAATTAATTCACAAAAAATGTTTTCATAAAGTGAAAAAACTGTAAAAAAGAAAAAAAAAAATTGCAATTAATACTTATTACATAAAAAAAGGTCGTTGGAGCATTTTTATTTTTTAAACAAAAAATTTTCGTAGCACGCCTAGTTAGGACATCACTAATTTAAAGATTCTAAGAAAGTGTGCTAAAACAATCAATCAAATATGTATTTTAGTTTTTTGTATAGATAAAATACCTAATACAAAGAATATATGATAAAACTTAAAATATTCATTCTAATAAGTAATAATAATGAAGACAGTGTAAAATTATATAACATTATTTAATCAAATTTTCAACTCGCTGTGATTTTATTATCACGAGTTACAATAGATTAAACTTATTGGACTATTATATTCAGCTTTGTATAAAATTTGAGGGAAGGGGGGGTAGGAGAATAAAAATATTTAAAAAAGCCCGAACAATGTTGAGCTTACAACGTTTAGTAGGCCTTCATCAATCAGAAACCAAGTTATAAGGTGGCCGGTAAAGAAATAGCAAGGGACCGAAACGACTAGGGACCGAAATGGCAAGGGACCGAAATGTCTCGGGACCGAAATAACCAGGGACCAAAATGTCTCAGGACCGAAATGGCCAGGGACCGAAATGTCTCGGGACCGAAATGTCGTGCACCCAAAAAATATATATCCAAAATCGAAAAAGTAAAATCTAGCCCAGTTGTAGATCATCCTCAGCTATCCTATGCAAAAAAAAAAAATAATAATAATAATAATAATAATAATAATAATAAATAAATAATTTAAAAAAAATCAGGTAAAAATGTTAAAGTTTGAACGAGATATTTGAAACTAACGCCCCCATAGACTTCACATTATCATCCGAATCTTTTTGAACGAGTCGAATTGCCTCTAAAAGAAAGGATTTAATAAATAATTGAACGGTCATTTTTCAACTGAAAAAAATACAAAGGCTTGAACCGCAGTGCAGATTATGAAACAATGTTGCAAAAGGGGGGAGAAAGTGTTAGACATCTAACTCGTTGATCCTGACGAAATCCCACATAAAGCCTGAAAAATGGAAGTAATCCATTACCAGAGGCGAGGAAGCGGTACAAGTTCCCACCCCAAAAACATAATTCGTGTCTTTTGAGGTGAATACTTGTAATGCTTCCTTGATTGATGAAATGGATTAATACATTTGAACCGCTTCTCATAATGCTATTTGGAGTGATTTTGTCCTTATTTATCGTCTGTTGTCGATTTATAAATGTTCAGTGGGACAAATCCATCATCTTCTCGCAGGAAATTCGATCGAGGTGTAGACTCTTTCTGGGATTTTTGACGATTCGGGGATTAGACAGGATGGAAATTGTACATCAAACCTGGCATAGGAGATTCGTATTATGATTAATTTTATAAATATTCAGAAATTCAGATCTTTGTGTAACAAATGTCACAGCCTTAGGCAAAAAGTGCATGAATACAAAATTTATTACGATTCTGTACATTAAATTCAGTAATAGAGGAATAATATCACTCCATTTAAATTAGAACTATGGAAACCTAGAAACATTCCTAGTGAAATAATGAATATGATAGGATTTAATAGAATTAAGAAAAATTTTTAAACATAATTTAAATTTTTGATTCAATTTTCACAATATTTGAAGTCATTAGACGAAACTCTGCAATGACTTATATATATTAAATATCAAATCATTCGGTTGGGAAATTTTTACGCTGTTACATGCGAACAGACTGACAGAGCAGACAATGACTGAGGTTCGCATTTATATAATTAAGAACGCATTTAAAATTTGCTATTTAATATTTAAACCGCAAAATTCGTAATCAGTTTTACTGTCATTGTAAAAATGTCAAGTGTTCTTTTAATCTAGGAAAATATAATGTAAACGAAAATATATGGTATACCTTTTTTTTTTCCAAAATTTGAAGATAAGGGCCATTTTCACCATTCGTTTACATTTCGTGGTAACGGATTTTTTCAACCCGGAATATAAGTTTTTCGGATGCTATCAATTGTCATGTAAACATTTTCATGTTCAACAAATATGTTTTCCGGACAATATTAAGTTGTTAGTTTTGCATGGATAAATTTAATAGCATGACTAAGAATACTTGAATGGGAATGAATGTCTAAATAATTTATATTCCAAGTTCAGAAAACTGATTAATACACTATAAAACTACTCGGAATTGTTTCTGAAAATCAATGCCAATGAAAAGAACTTTTTTTGGCGTGTTTTTTTATCCGTAAAATATACTGATTTCTTGAAGCTTCTAATATCAAAGAACTCTTTTCGGAATCATGGGTATTCATTTAAAGAGACATTTACAAAATTTCATTCGAGGCTATATTATATTTTCAAAATTTTAAATATGATTTTCTTTTTTTTTCTTCTTTGACAGTATACATAATTTATAACATTTTAAGCCGACTACACTAAATCATATTCTGACTTTTTTCGTCACTAATAATTTAAAAAATAGGATTGCTAAGTTTCGGTGGACTTCTCTTATAGAGATACTGAGAGTGGCTGTGCAAAGCATATCTAACCATGCGCAGACAATACATGGGTGGTTCATTAACTATTATCTCTAGTGTATATAAAATATTCGTAAATAAGCTAAAATACTTTGTCAAATCACCATAAAATGAAAAAATTTAAACAGGACGCGTTTCGAGCTACAACAATAACAGCTCGTCATCAGCTAAAGCAAAACACGTGTCCGTAAGGCACAGGCTCGAGATAAATGAAAAGAAAGAGGTTGGAGATTACAAAGAGTGCGACAGGTGGTGCTATCAGAAATAGCCAAGGTGGAAGAGAAAAGTCGAGATAAAGTGAAAGAAAGAGGGAGGAGATTACAAAGAGTGCGTCAGGTGGCCCTAGCTGAAACAGCACAAGTGGAAAGGAAAAGTGTTGCCAAAATAATAAAAGAAAGAGAAAAGGGTGGAAAAAAACAATAAAATAATGATAGCGCCACCTGCCGCACTCTTTGTAATCTCCACCCTCTTTCTTTTCATTTAACTCGAGTCTGTGCATTACGCTCACTTGTTTTGCTTTAGCTGATGACGAGCTGTTATTGTTGTAGCTCGAAATGCATCCTGTTTAATTTTTTTTCATTTTATGGTGATTTAACAAAGTATTTTAGCTTATGTATCAATTTTATCGCCAGTTATTAAGGTGTTTTATTACTATAAAATATTCGTACTGCAATGATTAATGTAGATTATCAAAGCCTAATGTCTTAGATGCTTATATAATCAATTTCTGAAACATAACTACTATATTAATGTATTTTTTGAGGGAGGGATGAAAAGCTGGTTTGGAGTTTATAGTGCTAAATTTGTTGAGAATAGATGAGTCGTGGCTAATGTTGTTTGGACTCAGGATTATAGTGGTGTAGTCATGTCTCGCGGTCCCAGGGACCACTGACCAGGCCCCTACCTACCGGGATTCGACCCAGTTTAAAGCGCTTGAGTTTCCTGGACAGCGGGGCGGAATTCTCCTGATCGCCGAATGGGGCGATCTACCATGACAAGTGCCTGGGTCGGCTATTATGGTTAATGGCTGCTGATCCGAGTTGTTTATTGCCTGTGTTAAGTAACTGTGTATTGACGCCGCACAAACCACACTCATTCGTCATGCTTGATGGAATAGGGCTGGAAACATTTTTGTGCCAAAAAGGTGGCACTAACTTAACAGAAACAAGGGGACAATTTTGAGGAAAATTAAAAAGAAAAAAAAACTAGCTTAGTTGGCCGAAATGCTAAGAAGTGCCATAGAAGGGAATAACTTCGGGCCGAAATGTAAGGCAGAAGAAATGTTGCTGGTGGTGACGAGATTCCGCCTTTTTAAAGTATCATACCGGGTAAAAAGAAAAAACTGGCTCCGTGGGCTGTCCCATTGAAGCGGGTTCGGTAGTTCGTACGGACAGAGTCCATGTGCACCTAATAAAGAGGCGGTCAGTCAAAAAAAAACGAACGCGTTTCGGTCCGTACAGAGTCCCTTAAGTCTCTGCATCAATCAGGTCAATATGTGCGGTTCGAGTACTATGGACTTATTGAGCGTTCCCAAAACTTTTCGGGCCGCACAGGTCCATTGGGTCCCTGCGTCAATGAGGTCAAATTGTAAGCTTGAGATGCGTGAGTCCACATGGGGGGAGAAGCTCTCGGAACGCTTCGGACCGCGCAGAGTCCCTTAGGTCTCTGCGTCGGCGAGGTCAACATGTGCGGTTCAGGTGCAGTGGACTTAAAGAAGGCTCCCAAAACTCTTCGATCCGCACAGATTCCTTTGGGTCCCTTCGTCGATGAGGTCAACATGTAAGTTTCAGAAGCATAAGTCGAAGGGGAGAGACAAGATGTAGTCATGTCTCATCCAGGGACATAAGCCCCAATATAAGCTCTAAATCAGCTTTTCACCCCTCCCTCCAAAAATATGTTAATATAGCAGCTACGGTTTAGAAATTGAACATATATAGACATGTAAGACATTAGGCTTCGATATTGCACCTCAACCATCGCAGTACAAATATTTTACATACACTAGAGATATTAATTATATATCGAACCAGCCTCGTGCTTTCTTCATTATTAGGGCTCCGTGTTTGAAAAACAAAATGGAACCATTAGATCATCCTTGTGTTTGTCTGTCTGCTTGTCACATCCATTTTGCTCGTAATCTATGGAGCGTAAAACGTTCATTTTGGGTGAAGTAATAATTGCTATTGACCCACATAATTAGAGCATTCACAAATATATTTAGGGAAGATCTAGAAGGGGTAATTAAGTTACTTGAAAGAAACAATGATCTTAAAAATACATTTTATTTATTTTATATATTTTCAGAGATATTATCAAAGATGTAGCGCAAAAATACCAGGTGATTATAATTAAAGTCCCGATTTTAAAAATCGATAATTTTAAAACTACTGGTCAGAATGACTTGATATTTTAGCAGAACAATCGTAAGGCAATGGAATTTTGTTTGGCGAAGGAAAAAAAATAGTTCCAAAATGGGCCGATAGATGGCGCTGTCAGTGTTCACATTGTCTAGATATATGCAAATTACTAATACGTGACATGCGCACATGAGACTTAGCTGCCATAAAAATGCAGAGCACCAGCTCTTTGCCTAAATGCTTCATCATGACTCTGACTATGAAGGATCGCGCTCTGCTCTTGAAGCTTTTTTATAAGAACGATGACTGTGCACTTACAGCTATTAGGAAGTTTCGGACATTAAAATCCATTAAATTGGGTCCAATAACCACAAAAGGTCTGCGAAAAATGATTGCTAAATTCGAAGAAACCGGTTCATTTGACGTTAAACGGGGTAGAGGAAGGAAACCAGTTTCGGCTGCGGCAGTGGAAGATGTGGCTACAGCATTACAAGAACAGACTAACAGTGATGTTGGAATCAGCAGTGCACGGGGAATTGGCCGAATGCTGGATATGCCGAACAGCACGGTGCGTAAAATCCTACGGAAGATCTTGAGCTGTTATTATAAGATAACTCATGTGCAGGAATTGCTACCTGCTGACCTGGAAGCACGTCAGTCTTTTGCCCTGCAGTTTCTTGCCCGGATGGAAATGGACAACGGATGGCCATGGGCTTCGTCAGACCCATTCTGTGGTCTGACGAAGCCCACTTTTATTTGCAAGGTTCTGTAAATACGCAAAATTGCAGGACATGGGCGACCGAGAATCCGTCCCAGCTACAGCCATTACCTCTTCAGTCTGAAAAGCTTACTGTGTGGTGAGGAATAACGGCAGCGTTTATCGTTGGTCCGTTTTTCTTCGAGGAGATCAGACCTGCGGGTCCCGTTACCTGCACCGTTACTGGCAAGCGGTATGAAACACTTTTGCGTAACCATGTCCTTCCGGCACTTCAGCAGCGTCAGTGTGTGGATCGCACAATATTCATGCAAGATGGCGCTCCTCCGCACATTGCTACTCCTGTGAAGCAGCTACTGAGTGCTAATTTCGGAGATGACAGGATCATAAGCCGTCATTTTCCAACAACGTGGCCGCCACGTTCCCCCGACTTAAACCCGTGTGATTTCTGGCTTTGAGGGTACCTGAAGAATGTTGTTTACAGCGGGAGGATTCAGAATCTAGCCGACTTGAAGGCAAGCATCACACACCACATCCATTGCATCAGTACAGATACCCTCCGATCTGTTGTGGAGCATGCCGTTTTGCGCTTCCAATTAGTAGCGGAACAAGGCGGAGGGCATATCGAACAACTTATGCTTTAATCATCAGCAAGGTGTTGATTCCATGAAGCTCTTTTTTTTGTCATAATCGCTGTTGTCGCTGTATTCTGGTCTTTTCGCTAATAAATCTTTAGTAAATCCCTGAACTCTAATTTTTTTCTTTTGGCTAACAACATTTCTGTGTTTAACGAATACATTTTTGGTCTTTCCTCCTGATATTACCCGGACAGCGCCATCTATCGGCACATTTTGGAACTATTGTTTTACCTTCGCCAAACAAAATTCCATTACCTTACGATTGTTCTGCTAAAATATCAAGTCATTCTGACCAGTAGTTTTAAAATTATCGATTTTTAAAATCGGGACTTTAATTATAATCACCCGGTATATTCCCTCCTCTCAGTTGCCCTAGCTCATGTAATTTTTGAGGAAAGCACATTTTTTCGTTACACACAAATTTCGATTCGGGAGCATTGAACAAAGGTGTTGAGGAACTCTGCAGGTACTTATAGTAGAAGAAGTGTAAAAGCATTATTGCTAGTGATTTTCGAAAAAAATGTCGATAATTAGCCAAGACATTAACCCTTAAAGCCACGTACTCTTTGGAGATACGTGATGACAGAGGCGACATACTCTATATACAATCGATTTTTTAAAGCCTATATGACAACTTTTAATGATATATTTGTGTAATGCAGTACCCAGCAACAATATACAAACAATAAAAGTCAAATTGTTAAAAAAAAAAAGCTAAAAACATAGTAATTAGATTAGAATTAATCACATAGTACTGTAGGATTCGCAGCTAGTTTGCATTGAATGGATCTCTTAAGGCCCCTGTCCCTGCCCGCGATAACACTCGAGAGCTAATGCCATTCCTATGGGGAGGCATTTTTCTAAAAACTCTTTCGCATTTTGACATTTTTAAATAATTTTTTTGCATCGGATAACTGAGGTCCCTCTCAAGATCGCTCCTTGATTACTTTTTCGATTTTGGTCACAGATTATTTTTTATATAGTTAGTTTCACTTTCTGAACCGGTTTTGAAAACGAAAGTAACTTTATAGAAAATATTTGTGACCAAAACCGAAAAAGTAATCAAGTCGCGATCTTGGGAGAGATCTCAGCTGTTCTATGCAAAAAAAAAGTTATTTAAAACTATTAAAATACAAAAGAATTATCAGAAAAAGCCTCCCCATAGGAATAGCATTAGCTCGCGAGTGTTATCGCGGGCAGAGACAGGGGCGTTAATAAGCTTCCCGTATCTGAAAAAGTAAATTAAAAACCCATCTTGAAAACGCTGTACGGAATAAAGCGTCGATGCAACTTTGCCACCTTCTTTCAAAGTGCGCTTAACACAATCCAAGTTTGAACAAAAGTTTTGCTTTAGCTTTACTGTAAAAAAGATAAGGTTATAACTAACCTGAATTTAGTTTTATGAAATGCCAAATGAAATTTAAAATGCATTTTTATTATCAGTAACGAATCATAAGTTCATCATAAACAGATTAGGATAAGGTTAAAAAAAGTTACACAGCATATCAATATTTCATATTATTTAGGCTTCATATCTCTTTGAACTTTTACGATATACTCAATAAAACTTTTTTAGTGTACAGAATTATACCCAACTCTATGTTGTTTAGGGTATTCACGGGCTTCACAATCGCGGGCACCTGAGTGATCTTTCTCTTTTCTGTTTCCTCTTACTCCTCTTGTCTTTCTTTCATCTTTTTTTCACTCTCGTTGTGATTTCTTCTTTGGAGGGGAGAGCAATTCTGCATGAGCCGAAGTCATCCTGTATATTGACTCATAAAGAATTGTAAACCACCCACATGTTTGCCGTGCGTGGCGATCCATGTCCCTAGAAAGGGGGATCCTGGCAGTTGAGGGAAACCAACATACTGCTTTGGTTTCTGCTTCAGGTAGACAGGAGGTGCATATTGTTCCCGTATGCATCAATCGGCTGGTCAGCTGACTTTTGTCACTAGCTTTAGGGATCAAGTGATCAAGCAAATACTAGTCGTCTCGTTAAGGGTGGAGACTGACATAAGTTTGTCTTGTGACCGTCTATGGCCCTGGTTAGCACTGTTGCACGAATGTGCATCCTCTTGTTGGACTCGGTAGTGGGTGGTGGTCTGTTTTTTCTCTATTATGGATGGAAATATTTCACTTCTTTCTATCCCTCTCCCTAGTGGAGAGCAACAAATGGTACAGGATATTTTCACACGTTTCTTTGTAATTAAACGAACTGATAGCTTATCTGATAGTTCTTTTAAGAAAACTGCACCTTTCCTAATAGCGAAAACATTCCACTCTGTTTTGGAGGATGAACATACGCTAAAAAAATTGCAATCTGGAGGTCTACTAGTTGAAGTGTTTCTACACTTAAAAAAATCACAGCTAATCTCAAATAGCTCTACAATAGGATCCTTCTCAGTCTCTGTTCAGGTACATAAAACCTTAAACACGTCTCGTGGTGTAATATCTGAACCAGACCTTTTATACTCTTCAAAAGAAAAACTTCTAACGAATTTGAAAGTAAGGATATAATAGATGCACGCCGCATAACTATCCGTCAGAATTGTCAAATACTACCGACAAAGCATTTCATACTAACTTTTAATAGCCCTAATTTACCAACTAGAATTAAAGCTGGATACCTAAACTGCCCGGTTCGGCCTTATATTCCCAACCCTCTCCGTTGTTTCAAATGCCAGCGTTATGGGCATACTAACACTATCTGTCGTGGCGCTGTTACCTGTCCACGTTGTGCAAAAGTCGGCCATGGCGGTAAAATATGCAAAACACCTGATCCCTGCGCAAATTGTAAGGTTGACCATTATGGCATACTCTCGCTCTTGTCCTAATTGGATCCGTGAAAAGGAAATTCTTGCAGTCAAAATTACCCAAAACCTATCTTACCCTGAAGCCCGTAAACTTGTCAAATCTAGAACCCCATCTGTTAATGTTACTTACTCTAGCTTACTCAAGCAACAATCTAAACCTGTAAGACACATTAGTACTCAGACTGAATCATCTTTTCTACCTAACTATTCACCTGATAAAACATCTAGCACTATAAAGAAAAAGGCCCGTGATGTATAGCAGCCACAAGAGTTTTGCCAAAATTAGTGCTTTGGAAACTTTCATCAGAACCTGTAAAAATTGAATATCTAACTAGCAATCACAGAAATAATCAAGTCAATTAAAAAAGTTAACCAAACATGAGACTGAAAAAACTTCTGTTTCATCTGCATCATCCAGAAAGCTGATACAAATCAAACAGTAAAACGAATCCAAAAAACTAAGGAAAATAAAACTATTCAGGGCTCTTCATGGTGGCAAACTGTGAAGAGTAGGGAGAGGAAATCATAGCCCAACTTCTACAATTTGAAAGATCCAAAACAGATGAACAAGTAAATATGCGGAAGAGGCTATGGAGTCGGCCGCTTACGACTCGAGTGAAGAGGAGGAGAATATTGTTTTTGAAGAATATAAGTCTAGTTGATTATCCCTTTTAATTTCTGTGTTTTTTACCTCGTTTTTTATATATTTTAGTGGATAATGTTATGCATTGTTTATATTTTAACATTGACTTAAGGTCTGTGAACTGTTTTTATAGGTTTTAATTATTTAAATCATTACTATTTACACTTAATCACATTGATTTTATCTAGTATTTGTACCTCATCTTATACATTATTTACATTTTAACTAACTCATATATTTTTAATTGTACTTTTACGTTTTTCTACTATTTTAATTGGTTTATATCCTATATTTCATAACTGTTTTCATTTATTACTTTGTATGTTCTAATATTCGCACTGGTCACTGTATATTCATAATTCCATGTTCACTTTTTAGGTGCGTTCGTAATTATATAATACGTAGCACCTATAGTTGTCGTTCAGTCCGTCCGTCTGTCCGTCCGTCTGTCCGTCCGTCCGTCTGTCCGTCCGTCTGTCCGCATATAACAACGCAAAAACTACCCAACCGAATCGTTTGAAATTTAAAATACATAAATATTAGATATTTTTGTCGAGTCATTTCAAATTTTATGAGAATCGGATGGATAGATCAATTACAGGGACGATCAAAAGTATTCCATTACATTACGGTCAATGGGGAAAAAAGTTTCAAATGCATTTTAACCGTTTGAAATTTAAAATACGCAATTATTACATAATTCTGTCGTGTTATTTCAAATTTTTTGATAATCGTGTGCATAGATCAATTACAGGGGCAATCAAAAGTATTCAATTACATTATGGTCAATGGGGAAAAAGTTTCAAATATATTCTATACGTTTGAAATTTAAAATACATAATTATTACATAATTTTTTCGAGTTATTTCAAATTTTATGAAACTCGGACGAATAGATCAATTACAGGGACAATCAAAAGTATTCCATTACATTACAGTCAATGGGAAAAAATGTTTCAAATGCATTTTAATCGTTTGAAATTTAAAATACGCAATTATTACATAATTCTGTCGAGTTATTTCAAATTTTTTGATTATCGTGTGCATAGATCAATTACAGGGACAATCAAAAGTATTCAATTACATTATGGTCAATGGGGAAAAAGTTTCAAATATATTCTATACGTTTGAAATTTAAAATACATAATTATTGCATAATATTTTAGAGTTATTACAAATTTTATGAAAATCGGATGCATAGATCAATTACAGGGACAATCAAAAGTATTCCATTACATTACGGTCAATAGGGAAAAATGTTTCAAATGCATTTTAATCGTGTTACACTCATGCGAACTTAATAAAATTTATATGCAACTATAAAGTACATATTATAATATACATCTTACATAATTTGTGGTGCAAAGAACATTTGTTATTGATTTACAAGGCCACACAAAAGTATTCCATTACATAATGGTATAGGGAGAACATTGTTTGATGAGCGTTTTAATTGTAGTTCACTATTTACAATGTTATGAGATTGATATATGAACGTAATATTTTTAAAACTTCGTTATCGTCCGAACGCACCTAATTTGCTACGCTTCACGTGCAATTTCCAACTTGTTTGACTTTGTCTTGGCTCAGCATGTCCCAAAAGGGACCTTGTGCCATTAACCCCAATCAACCAACCAACCAACTATATTGTTTAGTTTTTTACAAAATCTTATCATTCGCTTAGAGACGATTTTTTTAATAATACAATTAATAAGTCATATATTTATTCTACGGAAAACTGTGGACTCGATTAATATTCGCACTTGACCCTTTATATCTAAATTCTTTCAAAAAATTAAGTGATTGTCTTTCTACCATATTTACAAGAAAAGATACTAATATTCGAATTGTTGATATTTGAATAAGTTCTTCAAGCCACTAAAAAAATGCTGTATGTATTTTATTCAGATATCGACTGAAAATTCAGTTTTAACTCAAAATTTGAGTTTCAGCGAATATTCTTTTACAGCAAAAATGCTATCAAAAATTCGGCCAAACCGGAATTTGACCGAAGCTATTTATATTCAAAAGTCTCGTTTCTTTCTTCGGAAAATTTCACCATTACTCATTGATTTGAGTTGTATTAGCTGAAATGATACTCTTTATTGTTATGAACTTCATGGTTTATAGTTATCAATCATCATTGATCAAAAACGTGAATTCAAGTTATAAAGCAAGCAAAAATATATGAATAAGTTTTACGATGCTTTTCACGCACACATTAAAAGCTGCAGATTTAATAGCATTGAAAATTTTACATTTGAAACCGAAGAAGTGTGTTTCAAATATTCTTTGAGAATGTTCTAATATAACAGATGATCAATTACAAAAATCATTATATAAGATAAATCGAGAAATGTTTGCCTAAAACATGCTTAAATTAGATGAAATTAGTATAACTACAAAAAAATTCTGTGTTTATGAATTAATTACATTTTATTTTATATGAAAATAAAAAAGACCCCCTACTGATGACGGCCATGTAATGGTTGAAAACGTTATGTGTATTTTAACCATTCGCACTCAAAATGTGATTTTCACTGACCACTGCTGTCCGTGTAAATGGATGCTCCAAACGCTCTCGACATCAGTATTTTAAAATAATTTTGTTCGCTTTATCAAATTCGGCGAATAATCTGTGATAAAAGATGTCAAAGTAAACTGTAAGATATTAGTGGTGTCCAAAGCATTTGCCGTTCCTGTTTACGAGGGACAACACTATAGTGATGAGTGAGAGTCACTTGTCGAGTACAAAGGGTTGAGATATTTTAATATACCGGGTGATCCAAAAGTCAGGACGAACTAGAGTCACTTGTCGAGTACAAAAGGTTGAGATATTTTAATATACCGGGTGATCCAAAAGTCAGGACGAACTTTAAAAATGAATAATTTGAAAACGAATCAAGATACAAAGATACGGTTTGCACCAAAGTGATGAAAAATAAACCGGGTTTTGTGTGACAACGAAAAAAAAATAATTCTGTTTGAATTTGTTGAGGTACCTTACAACAAGCAAAAGTAACAGTCAGGTGTGGCTTCACTGCAGATTTTATAATTGGTCTATTTCTTTTTTTGAGGAAGTCACCTAATACAGACAGGTTTTACATTCTGTGTCTTTTGACTGTGAAGATTCTTGAAGTCAAAAATATAATGCGACCAACCGACATCACCAGCAGAACTGGAAGATGTCATTTGATAAAATGTGCCTGCCATAAAGCAAAAAATTTTACTAAATGCTGCGAACGGTGTGGTATCTCGTCTCATGGTTGTATTTCTGATGTATGGACATTACATTGAACATTTGTTGCAGTACTAATTAACTGTAATTAAACGGACTTGTAAATTGTCAACATTTTTTCATTCGTAAATTATCTTTTGCTGCAATAAAACACTATAGAATCATCTGTTGGTCGCCCTTAGAACTTTCTTTTTTTCGTTGCCATATAAAACCTGGTTTCTTATGCATCCATTAGGTGCAAACCGTATCTTTTTATCTTGATTCGTTTTCGAATTATTCATTTTTAAAGTTCGTCCTGACTTTTGGATCACCCGGTATTTTAAATAAATTTGTATTACATATATGCACCTGAAAGTAATTTTAGTACATTTATTTGTGCTTTTTATATGTATTTTAATTACGAAAAAAAAGTTTTGGTAAAAGGCACAGAGTATAATTAATTAAAGTGTATAATTAATTAATACTTATGTATATTTAATAAACATCTACAATTATGCATCTTTATAAATGTATTAATTATTTTAAAAATTATTGAGACATTTTCGTTTTTCAATTTAAAATAGATTTCGTTTCTGATTTCGATCTTTGAAGCCTGTTTTAGTCGATCCTTAATTTTATTCACTGGTTTCGAAATTGTTTTAAATAATGTTATTTTCACTATACTCAACATGATATCCATCTTTAGAATTGTTTAAAAAAATTATTTTTCATTGTAAAATAAACACTTGTTTATGAATGTCTTTTTAAGTAAAGAAAAACTATTTATGAGTTTATTCAACAAAGACAATCTGAACAACGAGCCATAAACAAAGCCGTTTATGTACAAAATACGGTTTCTGTACATTTCATGAGAGATTTTTATTCCATTATATATCTAACTCGCGTGAGAGAAGCTGTTAAATCTGTAGTTATGGCAGTGTATGCAATCATTCATAGCATACAACTTTTACTTTCTTGCAACAATTTTCTGTAAATTTTAGAAATGCGAAAGTTTTAGTAAATGAATTTAGTTTATTGCAACAAAACACGTACCGTAACTTCAATGGAAAAGCTTTAGTAGATGCCGCACAGATATTTCGCAAATCTCAAACTCAATTCAAAATTATTTTAATGGCACTTAAATATTTCTTGTCACGATTGGAAGTATGCATAGTTCATTCGTGGCATTACGTTTGAGTGAGCATCAGAAAGAATTTATTGTAGTATGAAATACACTGAATAATATTTTAGTAACGCCATGTATTCTACATTCCAAATCAAGGCACAAATTTGGCATTCTGAATAAACATTCCCTTTAAAGTTATAAGACGTTGCAAAGTAAGTTTCTAAACAATTGAATAATTTACGCGCTTCCCAATCTTATTTGGTGCGTTCGTAATTATGTAAATATGTAGCACCTATAGCCGTCTTTCAATTTGTCCGTCTGTCCGCATATAACAGAGCAAAAACCACCCAACCGAATCATTTGAAATTTAAAACATATGATTGTTGCATAATTTTGTCGAGTCATTTCAAATTTTAGTATCACATATTATTTTAATATGTGAACTAAATATCGATTTAACATCATTAGCAAGATATATATACTTTGGAAGAATAAAACTTTCATCTTACTAAAAGAACTTATTTAATACGGACACATTATTTACAGCAGACGATCACAGATACACACAATCGGCATAGAACACAATTGCCGCTTACATAAAACATTCTATTTACATTTTTACTTAAGTTGCGGTTACAGTTAAATACACCACATCTCCTCCTTTCCTAAACTATCACTACAAGTCCAATCGCTGAGGAGGTTTCCGAATTCTTGTAGATCGGCGAACTGGTTGTGGTGTTGGAGTTGAACCGTGGACACTGAGTGGAGCATGCTCTTGTGTAGTAACTGAGACTGGCGTTGGATCAGTCGTCTCCGCCTCCACACTAGTGGGTGATTGTGGTAACTCAGCACTAGTTGTCGGAACATCAGCATTTTGCACAGGAATGGCAGGTTTTGAAAAGGATCGTCGGAGCTTGCTTTCTTTTCCCTCTATGTCTCCTCCATCCCGTATTCTATCGACATGTCTACGCCACAATTGGCCATTTACATCGACAGTGTAATGTAGCTGTCCATCTTTTCTAACGATTTTTCCAAACCTCCATCGCTTGTCGCCTTGTCGGTAATTTCGTACAGCGACATTGTCGCCAATTTGGAATCCTCTATCCGAGAATTCATAAGTTCCTTTGCGAACTTTTTCTTCCACTCTGCTCTTAAGATCAGGACGCAGCAGATCGATTTTCCTCCGAATCTCTCTCTTCAACATGAGCATGGCTGGACTATGAAGTGTCGTGAGGTTTGGAGCTTTTCTGTATTGCATAAGGAACGTACTTAATTTTTGTTGTATTGTGCCACTATAATTTTGCATTGCTCTTAGAGATTGTTTGACTGTAAAGACGTATCTTTCGGCCTGCCCATTGCTAGATGCTTTAAATGGCGCAGTGGTCTTGTGTTTGATACCGTTATTACGCATAAACATCTCAAATTCAAACGATGTAAACTGTGGACCGTTGTCACTTACCAGCATCAGTGGCAAACCAAATCGAGCGAAACAATCTCTTAAGCTTTCAATGGTTTTGGTTGCTGTGGTGGATTTCATTGGATAGGCTTCCAACCACTTGGAATGAGCATCTACTATAATCAAGAACATATATTCAAAGATAGGCCCAGCAAAATCTATGTGAATACGTTGCCACGGTGCACTAGGATACTCCCAGCAATGCACCTTTACTCTCTGTGGGTCGGTTTTGTACCGAGCACAGTCTACACAATTCTTTGAACAATTTTCTATATCCTTATCGATGTTCTTCCAATAAACATACGATCTAGCGATAGCTTTCATCTTAACAGCACCCAGATGACCATGATGTAACTCTTCAAGCACCTGAGCCTGGTACTTTTTGGGAACGCACACACGCTGGCCTAACATGACACAACCATCTTGTAGACTATATTCTGCTTCTCTCCCTCTTAAAATTCCTCCATTCTGTAAAATATTAAGCAATGGGGCGAGGTCTGCATCCAACAGAGTTTCTTTGGCTAAGTCTCTGACTGTGACAGGAAGAGTTTCGATTTGTGCTAACTGAAATAGATCAATTTCATCTTTAACGTCTAGCTGTTGAGAGGTGTATGGCAGCCTAGACAGAAAGTCAACGTTACCATGTTGTTTTGTATTACGATACTTAATGTCAAACTGGAAGGATTGTAATACTAAAGAATAATGTAACAATATTGTCGCTGTAAGAACTGGAAGACCTTTCTTCGATCCGAAGATGGCTACTAAAGGTTGGTGATCAGTTAATAATGTGAATCGTCTCCCTTTTAGGTAAAGATAAAATTTCTTGACACCCCACACAATTGCTAGTGCTTCTTTATCAATCTGAGCGTATTTTTGCTCAGTTTTTGTGAGGGTTCTGGATGCGAAAGCTATTGGTCTTTCCGTTCCATCAGGTAAAGAGTGGGAAAGAACCGCCCCTACTCCTACAGGAGATGCGTCAGTTGCCAATATCAATGGCAGTGATGGATCATAATGCATTAGGACACGCGGAGAACAAATTTCATTTTTAATTTTTTCAAAAGCTTCCTGACAATCCTTTGACCAAACCCATTTCACACTTTTCTGTGTTAGTTTATACAAAGGATTCGCTACTGTAGCCAAATTAGGACAAAATTTTCCATAAAAGTTAACAAGCCCTAAAAAACTTTGTACTTCCTGTACGTTAGTGGGTCTAGGAGCTTTTGAAATCGCAGAAATTTTCTCATCAGTCTTATGTATACCGTTTGCATCGATTTTGTGCCCTAAAAATTGAATTTCTTTTTGAAAAAATTTACTCTTATCTAAATTTAATTTCAGCCCATGGTCTTTACATTTCTGAAAAAAATTTCTTAAGGCCTCTAAGTGTGATTTATCATCTGATCCAGTCACTCTAACATCATCCATAAAAACTTTGATTCCTTCCTTTCCCTGGAAAAGACCATCAATATATCTTTGCCAAATTGCTGGAGCAGAATTTAAACCATACATAAGTCTTTTACATACATATAATCCCTTATGTGTATTTATCGTTAAGATCTTTTGACTATCTGGATGTACTTTCATTTGTAAATATGCATGTTTAAAATCGATTTTTGAAAAATGTTTACCCCCATTTAAACTTGAAAAAATTTCCTCTAATTTTGGTAAAGGATGTTGTTGTACCATAATATTTTGGTTCATGGTAACAGAATAATCTGCACATAGGCGTATAGACCCATCTGTTTTTACAACCGGGACTACTGGTGTTGCCCAATCAGAGGTCTCTACTCTCTCTATGATGCCTTCCTTTTCAAGCCTATCAATTTCTTGTTCAATCCTGTCTTTTAAAGAAAAGGGTACAGGTCTAGCTCTACAAAATTTTGGCACTGCATCAGATTTAAGTTCCAACTTTACTTCATAATTATTAATTTCCCCCAACTTATCGTCAAAAAGCTCTTTATACTCTTCTAACAATTTACTCAAATTATAGTCATAAGATGTTCTTACTGCTTTTATAGAATTCCAGTCCAAATTTATACTATATAGCCATTCACGGCCAAAAATTGTATCCAAATTTTCCTTAACAATATACAAATTTAATTTAAATTTTTGATTTTTGTATTCAACATCAACAGTGACAAAACCTAAAGGTACAATTATTTCACCTTTGTATGTTTTAAAAACTACTTTTGTGGGTTGAATTCTTTTTTTTCGAAATCTCACGAAATTTTTTTATGCTCATTACCGAGACGGCCCCTCCAGTATCAAGTTCCATATTTACAGGTTTATTTTCAATATTTACTGTTAACATAATTGGAGGTTTTCTTTGCTCCTCCTCTTTCAGCGAATTCAAATCAAAAGAATACATTGGGATAACATTTTCACTAGAATACAGGGTATCTACCTGCTTTTGTTTTACCGTGTCCCCTTTTAACCCTTTTTTCGCTGCAAAACAAGCTTTTCGAATGTGCCCGATTTTTTGACAAAAATGACACTTAGCTAATTTAAATCTGCAGGAATATTTATCGTGATCCGTTGCTGTACACCGTGTACAGCTCGTTTTTACTTTCTTTCCCGAAAGATTTTGTCTTCCAAAGTTTTTCTTTTGCGAAACAAATTTTGACTGCTCATTATTTTTCCTTACGCTAAATTCTTTAATTTCTAAAGATTTACCCATTATCTCATTTGCCCCTTTCATAGCTTTCTCCATAGCTAAAGCAATTTTCAAGGTATTCTCAATATCTATATCATCTTCCTCAAAAAGTCTATCTAATATTGCTCTATCCCTTAGCCCGCTTCGAAAACATCCCGTAACATCGTGTTCAACATTTCCTGTTTATACTGACAAGGAATTGCCAAGGAGCGAAGTTCAGCCATAAAAGCACTGACACTTTCTCCCTCCCGTTGCTTACGATTAAGAAACACATGCCTACTAGGAATTATAAGCGGCGTCGGAGTGAGATGAGTTTTTAATGTATTTTTTAGAATAAGGTAATCTTTATCGGAAGGATTGTCAGGAGCTAGCAGGTTTTTCAACAAATTATATAATTTTGCTGACAAACTAGAAATAAAAACTTTCCCACGTTTGCCATCCGGAACATTTTGAATATCCATGAAAGCTTCGAAGCGTTCTAAAAAAGAATCAAAAGCTTCATTCGTTTCATCAAATTTTTCAAATTGAACTGAAACTTTAGCTTCTTGCGTTTTCGGATCGGCAAAAGTGGCTAATTTCTCTAATAAAATTTTATTTTGTTCAATTAAACTTTGAACCAACTGCTCCATTTTTAATCTTCTTTAAAGATAAATACAAAAAGAATTTTTTTACCTTGGCAGTCTTCAGCATCTAATGTACATGGATCCGATACTTTTTCATTCCATACATCGTCGCCAGATATCACATATTATTTTAATATGTGAACTAAATATCGATTTAACATCATTAGCAAGATATATATACTTTGGAAGAATAAAACTTTCATCTTACTAAAAGAACTTATTTAATACGGACACATTATTTACAGCAGACGATCACAGATACACACAATCGGCATAGAACACAATTGCCGCTTACATAAAACATTCTATTTACATTTTTACTTAAGTTGCGGTTACAGTTAAATACACCACATTTAGATAAATTGGATGCATAGTTTATTTCAAAAGCAATCAAAAATATTCCGTTACATTACGGCAAATGAGAAAAAATATATATAATCAATACATTTAAATGCTGTTACACTCTGTCGAAAATAATTTTCTGAGCGTAGCGAAGTCTTATACTCAGAGTATGTAACGATATTAAAAATAAAAAAAAATTCTTTCGTCAAGCAAATCACAAAAAGTACTTGTCGGATTTCGAATCTGTTTGTACCAGAAGGTACCTATAAAGGTAATCTGGTGAATGCACCTACTTTTAAAAATTAATTCCAAATAGTTTAAAAGTTATATTTAAAAAACTGATAAAAAAGCACAATTTATTTGCATGCGTCACAGAAATTTGGTGCGCGTGATTTTCACCGGCTGGATATTTTCGTAGATAACCGAATCAGTACATGGAGTAAATAGTAATCATTTACGCACTCAGAAATAGGGGAGAGTGGGGATACTTGAGCATAGGGGATACTTGAGCCACCCCTATTATCTCTACAGTTGATTAATTTTTCTTTCTAAAACTGCCAATATGATAACATATTTATAGTTCTGAACATGTAAAAAAGAAATCACACATCTTGGTACCATTTTGAAAGTATAGTGATTAATAGTTGTCTTTTCCCTATCTGAAAAAAATATTTGGGTGCATGGTTTTTTTGTTTTTTTGTAATCAAAGTTTTGTTTAAAGTTGCAACTATATACATACATTCAATAAGCATAATTTCAATTGTATTTTGAGTCTAAAATAGTTCTAATTACTGCATGCTTTATTTAGTAAAACTCTGGGAAACAAAAATAGTGATAGTGGGGATACTTGAGCCAATGAGAGTGGGGATACTTGAGCCATGTCTTAACCATCCTCACTAGAAATTAAACATGGGTGAAACAAACAAAAAATAAAATTCCATCCTTATATTCACTAATAGATATTTTTCTGGAGAAAAGGGAGAATAATTTTTCATTTTATTTTTTTTTCTTAAAAAAATAAAGACCTAAAAATGTTTAAAAATGCATATTTTTTAAATGAAAATGTCTATTTTATTTTTCGATTTGTTCGATATGACAAACGACCAAAATTCGAACAAAATAGTCTGTCTAGATAAATGTAAACATAGTTTTCAATTTAATTTTCATTAAATGAAAATAACTTTTTAAAACGGTTTTACAGGCTATAATCTCTAATACTTTAATTAGTTAGGTCCAACATAATAAAATATTTATTTTTTAATATAACATATTAAGATTAGTATTTTATATTGAAATCGTAACCTCTGTTGCTGTAACTTTTTTTTTAACTAAAAAAATTGAAGAAAAATTGGTAAAAAGAGCGCACAAAAACAAGAAAAGCAACAAAAATCCCAGTTCAAACTTACCTACATGGAGCCAAAGAGGAAGACAAAATCTTTTCCTGTGAAATCAAAAAAGTGTTTGAAATAGTAGAATGATACATCTGGCTTAAATTCCGACAGCTACTAAACTAAAAGTATGAGTTCGACAATATCATTAGAGGAAAATTCTGTCAATGATGGTGATGATGTGAAAGAAAACCTTCTATTGATGGTTGGTTACTAATAAAATATGCCAGAAAGAAAACTGTAAAAATATTTGTTGGATAAGTGCTTAATATTTTGAAAATGAAATTTGCAAGAAGAATTGCAGATTCCAAATTTAAATGGCTCTGAACTGAGGATGTTCCTACCGTCGTTATAACTGAGGTTCAAATTATCCTTCGACAACCAGTTTTAACGACAAAAAATGATCGTATTACTAGCTTTGTTTTCTTAATTGGTTTTGAAACACTTTACGTTTCATAATTTATCATTCTGTAAAATATTTGTGCAAAAATAAATCGAAAAAAATTACTTTTGTAGGTATTTTTCCGTAGTGGCTCAAGTATCCCTTCACTATGGCTCAAGTATCCCCGCCATGGGGATACTTGAGCCATGATGTAAAACAAAAAATAAACATTTATTATGCATAGAAAAATAGTTCAAAATTTATTGAAAGTGGTTTTTAGTTGAAGGAAAAATATCAAATTTTCATTTTCAATATTTTATTTTATTCTAAAAAAATATAAAAAATTTAAAAAAAATAAAATTCAAAAAATGGCTCAAGTATCCCCATCTTCCCCTACTGAATGCAATAAAACATTTAAAAAATTAATCATGCAGGAAAATAAAACTGTTATTTTTTTATATTAAAAAAAATGTCATAAAAACTTTGAGATTTTGTGATAATCTCTTAATAGCACTTTTTGATCGCTAAAAGAATATTTCATATATTTCGCGTGTGAAAATTAGAAACAATTACGTTTTTTAAAAAGAAATTTCTTTTATGACACCATTTTCCCTTTATATTTATTTTTATTGCATGTTTTCTTTCAACTTATATTTTGTTTGTGTGTGGAAGTCAATTCTGGTCACTAATTTTTCGGCACGGATGCCACACGCGCATCAGATTTGGCGCAATTTTTTTCAAAGCCCATTTGGTGAAAACTCCGTTTTCAAATAACGCTTACATACACATTTTTAAATTATTTTCTATTTTCAAAAAGAACTTACAGTAAATAAAATAATAATAATAATTAATAACTATAAAAGCAAATATTTTATATAATTTAAAAAAGGAAATGAAAGTAAATAAACATTTTATGAGTAAATAAACAAATAATAAATAAATAAAACCGGGTTACCATCTCAGGTAAAATAATGCCATTTTGACGCCAATTATGTACCCTGGTGGGTATGTGACATCTTTCCCATTTTTCATCCATTTCCTGTTGGCATACAACTTTGAAATTTGGAATATGTATGCATACCTGGGAGCAATACTGGAATTAGACATTGATTTTTTTTTTTAATTCGATCCAAAAAGGGGCAACGGGGGTTATTTTTTAAAGATTTATACAATTTATACTGCATAAAGGATCCACTTACCTATTTTTATGTACAAGAAGTAAGTGGTATGTAAAAACAATTATAGTATATATAAATAAAATACTTGAGATAATATACTAAAGATATAAGCCCCGGGTTTGGCGAGATTTTTTATGCCAATTAGGCGAAAACGTCGTTTTGATCACCAGATACATATAGCAGGCTATAATAACACGTTATTTATTTATTTCAAAATGAAAAAAAAAGGAATAAACTAAACATTTTCTGTTATAAAAAAAAGAAATAACAATCAATAAATGATAATATTTTTAGAACAAACAGTTTTTTATAACATTTATATGATAACCCTGTTAGGCAACTGGATGCCATTTTGGCACCAATTAGGTACCTCTGTGTGTATAGGGCATATATGTGCCATATTTATTTGTAAAACTGAGCATGAATGTTTACCAAGTGTGTATTCTTAGCCGCTTATATGCGACATAGCGCACCTTTTGAAGCCAAAACTACACAAAAGAAAAAAATCAATATTTGCAGTATTTCTTTTTTTTTAATGTAATGCACATTTCGTAATTAGTAGGCTCGATAATCAGACCTCGTTTTTTTTTTTTTTTTTTTTTTTTTTTTTTTTTTTTTGCTTTGCTTTAAAAGATGATATTTCATACGATGTCTTTTTGGATTCGTCGTTTTTCCATATTTGATAGTATGCGTCTACTCGTTTTGTAACTTTTTTTTGTAACTTTCTTGTTTATTAACAGCGGCATTTGGATTTCCTATTTAAATAAAAACTCTTCTAAATGCAAAGAATTTTGTTAAAATAAATAAATAAATGAAATGCGGACATCTATTGCTCAAAAAACAAAATTTTTCCTATTGAGTTAATAAAAATCAGTGAAAACATAATTTTTATGATGATAAAAAGCTGACTTATGTAATAACCGAGTCATATATTATGTACGTTATGGATTAAGTATTAATATTTCTTTACCATTTATAAACAATAATAATAATAAAATAAAATGCGGACAGCCTATATTTGACTGAAAACAATAACCATTTTTTAAATGCTTTAAAAAATGGCCAATGAAAAGTGATATTTAAAAAGTATTATGAAATTAGTTAAAAACATTTTTCTTTAAACTAAATGAATAAAAGATTTATATTTTTCATGAAATAAATGGGATTTGAAAAATTATTGGAAATTTATCGCCATAGATGTATAAATTTTAAAATCGGTACCTTGTGTGCAAAATGGAACAATAAGCAATGCGTTTTGTACCCGAAAAATTATCGTTACTTTTTTAAAGGTTAAAAAGTAGATTACGAAATATTCCTATACAGAGATGCCAAGCCCCCGCTTATTGCATAGCAGACTTTTCTTATAGGAAAAGTTATTTTTTAAATCCGCAGAATGTTCCAATTTAATAAAACATTTTCTGTATTAAAATACCGGTATCCAAAATGCCGGAGACTTGGAGCTCTGCCTATAACATTTTAATTAATCGCGGTCCTTTTTTTAATCGGATTCAAATTTAGTGAAGACTACGTTTTTTGGCCAAAAGCAATTTTTTTTTCGCATGTGTAACTACGATACAATTCCTTGATGCTGAAATAAAATGTTTTGACTTATGTTATTATTGCTTCCTCTGATTTATTTATTTGAATTTTAAATAAAATGACTCAAAATCGGGTTTTTAAATGTACGGAAAAAATGCATTTCGAGAGAGGGCGAAAAGAACAATATTTGGCGATTTATTACCTGCGCTTGGCTAAGTGTCTTACTACCTTGTATTTAATACTCTTCACAATACTTCGCTGTTATATGGACTTTAGCGCTTTTATAAAAAGTTTGACGTAATTCGGGCTTAAGAAAGTGAGTTTTTTACTGAATAATACAAATAAATGAAAAATGAATACTAAGAAATACTAAGAAAAGAAAAATGAAGCATTATATTGATCTATGTATATTTAAAAATGCATCTGCTAGCACTAATTAGATATATTTATGTGTATATAATAGGAGAGAAATAGCTTTTGATTCTGTATTTCTATGCTATAAAGCAATAACGTTTGTGTGTTTTTCGTTATCATTGGGAGTACCTAGCCGATTTAAAAAATAATGTGGGCAAAAAATTTTGGTAACCATCTTTGCTGCAAAATATACTATATTCTGCGTAGGAACAATAATCACCATCAATACACGAGCACAAAAAGTTCTAAAATGGAGAATTCTTTGATGTTAATATGACTAAAAATTTAAAATCTTTTTTTTTTTTTTTGGTAGCAACTTTTAAACTTTTAAGATATAATATTCTCGTTATGAATGATTTCTAAAACATTCGACAATTTAATTTCACAAATGAAACATTTTTTTTTTTTTTTTTTTCTAGTAAAAGTTTTAAACCCAATTTATTGAGAATATTGCAATTTCTAGGATACTGTTGGGGTTAGAAACTATAACTTTGGCATCACAGTAACTTATAAGATGTAAATGCTCTTTTAGGGCAAATTCTTAAAAAAGGATTCCTTAACTCTTATCGAAAACCTCATTGCATCCGTGAAAAACAGATATTCAACATTATAAACTATTCGGACGGATCTCACACCATATAAAATACACTCCATTCTCTTCAAACATAATAGTTTATGTTATTTATAGTTTCTCAAATCGGTGCGGAGCTTCTGTTTATGCTCATGGCATCATTTCAAAGAGTTATATTTCCAATATAGGAAAATTTGGTGTTTTATTTTCTGTATTACTTTTAACATTTTGCATATTTCCAATTTTATATCAATGCATGGTTTGCTTTCCCTTTTATAAAAATAGTATATGCAACTTTATATATAAGATTTTGTAATTCTATGATTCAATATGCTTATTTTCATCATTTTTTATCACAATGAATGACCAATTAAAGGTAACATCTCATTTTCTTTATTTATCGCAAGTTATTAAATGTGTATTCTCAGCAATATCGCTCAGACTAATCCCTCTGAGGGAAGTCCTAGTAAAATTGATGTGCATCTATGAAGTATGTACTAAAATATACATTCTGTACAATCTATGGTGCAAAGAATATTTGTTATTAATCTACTGGACTTCACAAACGTATTTCATTACATAGTGATATAGGGGAAAACATTGTTTGGTTTAATACTATACTATTTAATACTATATACGTTTTAATACTATTAAACTATTTCACATTTTATGAAACTAATATACGTATCTGAAGTTTACCACAAGTTATTTCCAGTATAATAGAGAGCAGATAGTATTTACAGAGATACAGAAAGGATTTAGCCTACTCTACTGTATCTGAAGTGCTGTATACTACTACAAGATCTGAATATTTTTAAAACTTCCTAATAGTACGAATGCACCTATAATCGACGTTCATTCGTCCGTCCGTCAGTTCGCATATAACAGAGAAAAACTATTCAACCGAATCGTTTGAAATTTTCATTCATTTCAGATTTTATGAAAATCGGATGTATAGTTTAATTACAGGGACAACCTAAAGTATTCCGTTACATTATGATCAATGGGAGAAAATTGTTTGAAGTGCATTTTAATGATGTTACGCTCTTTCGAACACAATAAAATTGATATGCATCTATAAAGTATATATTAAAATATACATTCCGTACAATCTATTGTGCAAAGAATATTTGTTATTAATTTGCAGGCTCACATAACAGTATTCCCTTACATAATGGTATAGGGAAAAACATTGTTTGTGGAGCATTTTCATTATATTAATCTATTTCATATTTTGAGATGTTGATATAGCTGCAAAGGTTTACAACAAGTTACTTTTTGTGTAATTGAATGTAGATAGTATTTACAGGGAGACACAAAGATTTCAGACATTATATTGTATCCGAAGTACTGTATACAGTAAAACTTCGATATAGTACGAACGCACCTCATTTGCTACCCTTGTCGTCTTTTCTTTCATTAGTTATCTTTTTTATCACAATCATATTAATAAATCGATACAAATTATATTGTCATTTCTAATATTTTTGTGACTTTACTAACTCTTTTTTGATTTCCGCCATTACAGATAATATTTTCACGTATTTCCAGAAGGTTTGCCAGACCCCCCCCCCCCCCTGGCATACGCGTATTCCAAGTTAAGAACCGTTGGATTACACTAAAGATCAAAAAGAGGTCACATATTCATTGTGAATCTAAAAAAACTAATTTTCGGAATTTATTTTGTGTTCTTTAAGCTATAAACCAGTGATAGAGGGCATGGGGGATAGTCCAAATTCGTAATTACTTAGGAGAGAGCTAGAAATTATTTTAACTCCTTTAGTTTAGGTCTAGATAAATGTTCAAAATCTCCCTCCCCCCCTTTCTTAGAAGGCAAGCTTTAGAAAATATGTACAGATTTATAGTGAAAAAAATACGTTTTTATTAATTACCATATCAACAGCGCTGCGACAGGCGAGTATTTTTTTAACTCTAAATGGCACCAACTTCTTAAAACAAAAATTGTTAACACTTACTTTGCTACATGTGCAGAGAAATATACTCAAAATTTTTATTGGTGCGAAAATACTGGCTCGAATAGAACATAAAAATCATCGTCTGAGGCAGTCCTATAAAAATATCTCAAAAGAACTAAACCAGTACCAAAAACATTGACAACGCACACTGTGTAGAGTTTCACATTCTGAATAAAATGATTAACCATATATACTTATTTTTGTTTAATACTAAGCTCATAATTGTACTTCAATGTTTTGACTAAAATCGCTAATCAACAACTTGATGCCATAGAATGAACGATGTTATTAGTTCCCTAAACATCTAATTTTTATATAAATTTATATATTTTTAAATTTATTGAAATATTTACGATGTTTTACTAATTAAGTCTTTATTTTGGATACTTGGAAAATTGTGAGTTAACTTCTTCATTACGATCTATAGTCCAGTGATAGAGGGTGAAAAAAGAGGCCGGATTCGTAAAGCTGGAAATCGCTTTAATCCCTCCGACATTGGTCAGAAATGAATGTACTACGTTTCTCTCACTTGCTAGATGAGCTTTGGCTGCTTCGAATAAATTAATAATTTAGAAAGTACCTTTTTTCACGATATTTAATATATTTTAAAAATGATTCGTAAAGGATCGGAAATATTGTTTATTATACCTGATATTGTATTTAAAATATGTGTAGTGTAACATGACGTATATAGAGTGAATAGCAGTGCGTGCATATTAAAATTGAGGACATAAAAAATAAAGTGCTAGGATTCGAGGGAGGGGGGCGATCGAACAAATGAGTACAAATAAGCCTTGTCGCTAGAAGAATTCAATGTCAACCAATAGTACGATTTTAAAGAATGGATGATTTTAACTGGGCTATAATGTAATAATCTGTAAAAATCTATAATCTGTAAAGATCTTTTTTTTAAACTATCTTTTGAGGTTGGCAGTATCACTTGCGAAATGCATGTAAAACAGCTGTCATTCAAGTACCTTTTTCCCTATAGCTATTTAACTGTAATCTTCAAAGTATACAAAATAAAGCCGTAACAGAATTACGAAAACATCACGAAGATCTGAACGATTTTGAAAAATACATGTATACAAAAATTAGAAAAAGAGCCGATCGATAACTTGGTCTTTCCTTTTTTCAAATTCTTGATTGGCGATTAATGCAAAATTTTGAAATGGAATTGCAACCTTAATGTTCAATAAACATATTAAAGTGGGTACTCATTTTATTCAAAATTTCAGCTCTACAACATTTGTACTGAAATATTTTTGATAGAATAAGTTTTTTTGAGATATTGTTAAAGTGATTTAAAAAAAAAACGTGTTTCATGACTATAAATTTTTATATATTTATTAACGTTCGTCAAGTACGAGGGAGAAACTTGCGTTCTTTTTAGACCTAAACTGAGAGGGTTAAAACACTTTCTAGTTTTCCCCTAATTAATTCTGAATCCAACCTCCTGACCATTGGGCAAAACTTTAAAATAGAATTAATTGTAGAATTAAGGTTCACAAAAATGTCATGTGTCTCATTTTACGGAGAATTTTAAGCACTACAACATTTGTATTGACAATGTTTTTGATAGAGTTAACTGTTTCGAAATATTGTTATGGTAATTATTTTAGTGTTTTTTTTTTTTTTTTTTTTTTTTTTTTTTTTTTTTTTTTACTTTAAATCTATAATAGATATTTTCTAACGCTTACCTAACAAGATAAAAACTGTTTTCTTTCTAAACCACAAATGGAGGAATTAAAACAATTTCAGGTTTTACCCTAATTAATTCCAAATTCAACCCCCTAACTACTGGCTAATAAGATTTAATTACTTTCCGTAAAATGAAATGAATTCATGAAATAAAACTAACAGCTTTCGCCATGAAGGAAAGGGATAGATGGAGATGCAATATTCTGTAAAAACGGTTTGCAATTTGACGGCGGTTATCGACCAAATTTAAGTGCCCTCATTCGGCCCATACAATATAAGAACGTGAAATAGGGGAAATGTACTGCATCCTATATACGGTTCATGTTCTTATTTTTAATAGAAATTTTAATCATATATATGGTCAACACGCGGATATTGAATAATAATTTGCAACAAACAAAGCAAAAGCAATTAAATACAGGTCTGAATCAACATGTACATCAAATCAAGTGATGGTGCTTGGACCGAAACTTTTAGGTGTTTTCGATATTTTAGGATTTCATTTTCGGCATCATGTCCAGACACATTACTTCCTCTCTATCTTTCTCTTTATTGTATGGTCTTCAGCTTCGAAGAAATATTTTAAGAAACAAAAATAATCGACTGTAGTAGAAAAAACACTTTATTTGATATGTGAAATTTATGACAAAAATGAATTACAAAAAAGCTTTCCTTTTTTACACAACAGCATACAATTATGACTCTTTAAAACTGTTTTCAGAACTTTATTTTGCATAGTTATGAGCCTACACTAGTCACTCAAAAGACCAGGATGATATTGTTAAGTCTATGGAGGCGTTATTTTCAAATATCCTTCTTATATTTCAATATTTTTACATGGTTTTTTTCACATAGGATAGCTGAAGACAATCTACAACCGGGCTAGTTTTTACTTTTTTTATTTTATTTACAGATTTTTCTTTAAAAAATACTTTAGGAACCGGCATAAACCGGTTGTGAAATTGCAACTATCATAGTATTTTTAAAATATAACTAACAAGGAAGGTCTCCATACGGGCATACTCCGAAAAATCTGAAAAAAATACAGAATGTTCTTCTCATGAGGCTATTTATGTTTATAAAAAAAATTTCGGCGGAACTTCATTGCATTGTCCGTAAAAAAATAATGAAAATTTCGTTATTTGGCGATTTATCCTCGGTTGGCGATAGAATGCAATTTCAAAAAATACTTTTTCACGTCAAATATATTTAAAGGAAACAAAGTGTTATGTTGAACTTGTTTAGATTAATTTAAATAATTTTAGTTTTGATAGTTTAAGTTTGTTTTAAGCATAATTTTGTTATATCGATATTTATATGTATTTATATTCAAATTCAATCATCAAAATTTGCGATTTAAAACGAAATTCATAATTTAAACTAATTAAAATTGTTTCAGGCACAAAGTCCAATTGAACATTGTCGATTCAATTTTGTTGCCATAGAAACAGCTGGCTTTTATTTTTGAACATGCTTAAATGCATGAAAATAAATGTTCTCTATGACTATTTTTATTTATTAAAATATTTTTTCCAATGATATTTTAAATAATTACTCCCAAATGGCAATATATATACATATATATGTAATGTAATATATATGCATATAATATATTAAACTCTCTCATTATTTATTTCAAATTCATTAAATACCATTAACACGTATTCCAAACATCCAACTTTTTCAGTTACATTAAAATCGTTTGCTTTTGGCGAGGAAAAGTGCAGCGCGCCAAATCGCTTTTCACGTCAAATATTCGATAGTATTTTTTTTTTTTTTTTTTTTTTTTTACATAATTTCTAATGTAATTCCGCCGCTAATTTTGACTGATCCTTTATTACATACATAAGTAGTTTAATTAGCATTTTTTTTTTCAAAAAATTCTGAGTATGCCCACTATGGAGACCTTCCTTGTAAATCGAAAAGGTAAAAACTAGCCCGGTTGTAAATCGTCCTCACCTATTCTGTGAAAAAAATATCATATAAAAATGTTAAAATTTCAGCGTGATAGCGCCCCCATAGACTTGACATTATCATCTTTTTTGAGCCATTCGAGTGGCATCTTAAATACATAATTTACTAAGAGGCATTGTCGAATTCAGACATTTTTCTCCCAACAGATTTCTACGAATCTGGAAGGGGCTAATTAAAAAAATATCTAAAACTTAAATATACAAAGAAACTTTGAAATAACAAATTTTAAATTGTGCGTTTTAAATAATAATACGTTTCTTAAATTGCGCTCCCTGGTGTTTTTGCAGTTTTTCTGGTTTGCAATATCTCGCGTAAAAGAAGATGTTACATTTGTAGTTATAGAAGTTCGTGTACTCATTTGTAATACATAACTTTCGCTTTCTCTTCTTTAAATTTTAGAAATGAGAAATACACCCAAAAGTTTCATGAAATGAATATGTGTTAGTCCAAGAAAACACATTACATGAAATCACTTCTGTAGAAGTTATGGCATTCATATTGCGTTAATCTCAAGCATGATACATTACATAAGGGCTTTAATGGAAATGCAAAATGATTTTAATGGCACTTAAATATTTCCCGTCACGATCGGAAATATGCATAGCTGATTAGAGAATTATAACATTTGAGCGAACATTACAAAGGGTTGGTACACCAAAAAAAATGCATTTAAGACTTCGGGAATCAACATATATTCTACACTCCCGCATTTATTCAAAGTTCTGTTTAAAATTAAAAGGTTTTTTAGTATGCGTATTCTAACAATTGAAAGATTATACAAAACTTCAAGGAAATGCAACATATTTTATTAGGGAGAATATTTGTTTATTGAATTAACTTTGGATTTGCGAAGTTAAGGCTTCATTACTTTATGATAAATTTCATTTATGAAATAAAATTAACAGTTCTTCATTTTGAAGAACTTTTGAAGAGATTACTGGAGGAAGGTGGGCTCAATTTCGTTTCTAAATTGTCATGATAAAAAAGAACTGTAAAAAAACTATTATTATTATATGATAGCATACGACAATGGCAGTATTTAAAATTATTCTTTAAAATTTACTTTACATAATAAGATAAATATTGCACTATGAATGTCCCTTCATATGTAACCTAACATGAAAATGTTTAAAAAACCACTCTCGAATGAGGCTTTGAAAGAATGAGCTTTAATCGATACTAGTTAAATGGGTCATTTTAATGTTACTTGATAGATTTCACTCCCGGAAAAAGAAGAATTTTTTACTTAAAAACTATTAAGTTTTAAGTCACTAACCATTACCACTTTAAATATATCGTGAAATCTCCTTATACAACAGCCTCTATAAACTGATTATCACCCTGAACCACCCTTTTTTCAAGGAACGAAATTTATTCCCATAGCTTCAATGCTAATTTTACCTCCATTCAGAGCTCATCATCAGCTAAACTGTTTAGCTGATGACGACCTGTTATTGTTGCAGCTCGCAACACGTCCTACTTTATTTTCATTTTATGGTGATTTTACAAAGTGTTTTACTTGATTTATTAATTGGCACTAGTATTTACGGTGTTTTTTAACTACTACAAAAAGTGATAAAATTTTACAGAGAAACTTTAAAAATTAAAAATATAATGATTAAGTGTATTGTCTGGTTGCTGTTAATTTTCCCCTAAAAAAATCTGTTTTTTTTTTTTTTTTTTTTTTTTTTTTTTTTTTTTTTTTTTCTAGCATGAGAGTAGCTGTTAACCTTTTCGGGACCATGTGTACATATATGCACCTTCAAAATCTGCATACAAGATATGTTTTTACTACAAATAACAAAAAAAAGTTCTATTTGCCTTTCTTAATTAGAGCATTTTCACCGTTTTGAAAGTAAAGATAATTTCTTTTTTAAAAAAGTGGTGCCAAATGAATAAAATTTGCGTAGATGAAAAACGGTCCCGAAAAGATTAAATTTGTAGCTATTCGATGTTCATGCTTTCATCTATAATAGGTAACTTTCCATTTCCTACAATAATTTTCTCTAAATTTTAAAAATGAAAAATACACAAAAGTTTCTTGAAATGATTTGTTTCATTGCCGAAAAGCACGACAGGTTCAATCACTTCAGCAGAAACCGTGTCACACATTATTGCGTAAATCTCAAGCATGATACATTCCATTACCGGCACTTAAACATTCCCCCATTACGATCGGAAGTGTACATAATTTATTAGAGCATTATAACGTTTGAGTAAACATCACAAAGTTTCACATTTGACATAAAATGGAACGAAAGTCTTAAAGAATCAGCATATGTTTTACATACAACATTAGGCCACGAAAAAAAGCCATTTCCCAAATTCTTTTCAAAGCTAAGACTTTTCACAAAGACAGATTTTCTAACAATTGAATCATTACACGAAATTCCAAGAAGAGGTCATAATATTTCATTTTGAAACCACGTGAAGTACTTATTTTCTGAATTTATTTTGTGTTTCTAAAGTTAAACTTTTTCAAACATTATGATAAAATGAAATGAATTTTTAAAGTACACTTAAAAAGTCTCTTGAATTGCCATCAATTTGAAGAAACATTTTAAAACGCAAAAATAATAGCCCGCAGGAGAAAAACACTTTATTTTCTTTCTAAAAGTCATCATGAAAAATAATAAATTTTGATGAGTACAATAAATTTTGGTAACTACACAATAATTCAGAATAAGTAAAATTTAAAAAGAAATAAAATTACGCATCGCGGCTAGATTATGAAACTATCTCCCGAACAAATTGAGACAGTGGCTTAAAAGTTGGTGTGCATTTAGTATGTAATAATGGAAAGAAGCCTATTGAATATCAGTAATCTCGATTATCCGGAACCACTTTTTTCGGGCTCTCGAAATATTCGTTCTGATGAAAGGTGTGTAAAAATTTTCGAATTTTTATTTATTTTAAGTAGTAGCTGTAAAAGACAATAAAGAAATATAAATTTTGTACAAAGAATAAAATCAGTCGGATGATGAGTTGTTGCGATATTTATAATTCTATTTTCCACATTCTTTGTTTTTCATGATCCTGTATTTTATTCAAATTTAAATTCAAAGATATATTTTAATTGGAAATGAAACACTTCATCTGAGTCAGTAACCTGTTAGTTCTTAGGTTTATCATTTTTTGAAGCTATAAGGATGCTTCTTTTATTACTTGATTGTTACGTCGATCCAAAAACTATCACCAAATTGTAAAATTAAATACCAATAATGGCTTATCGTAAATGTGACTTGCATTTGACTTTTAATACGTTACATTTGTTTGTATATTATAACTGATTTTTAGTTTGACGTTTTATTTGTATTTTCATAAATCTTTTACTAATTTATTTGTTCTTTCGTTACTTAAAATAAAAATTATGCCAGTTTATCTAATTTACGAGTAGTTTGGCAATTTATATGATTTGTAGAAATGTATCGATGGTATGATCAAGTTAATATTCATTAATAGAGCATTACTATGTATATTAAAAATATTTAAATATGCGTTCAAATTTTGTTTTGGAATTGCAAGACATTTTAGAAATAGTTTACACGCGTTTTGTTTTCATATTTTACAGTATACATATCCATGATGGGTAAATATTACGGTGGTCCCCAAAGACTAGTTTATCTACGCTTGCAATGACATACAAATATGATTATACATTTATTAGTTACATAATTTACGGATTCAAGAAGTAAATAAAATATCAATACATAAAGAATATTTATATCATATAACATCTAAAAGAGTTAATTACCAATTAAAAGTATTTAGTAATAACTTATCGTTACACCAAGCATTCAAAAAAAATTTTTTTTCTTGCACTTACCCCTTGCCTAGGAAGGTTAAAAGCAGAACTTAATAACAACATTCTTTTTGGTTCTTTGCTGATAAACACAAGTATATTTACCTACTTATGACACTACTGATTTCTCTAACAGAAAATTATGTGCGCATATAGCAGAAGAACAAGAATGTCAAACGATGGAGTATTCCAAACGTTGGAATAAATAATAATAATAATAATAATAATAATAATAATAAAGATGGTAACAGACTATTTGGATATGTATAAAAGGTTTTTGAGAAAAGAAAAGTTTGTTCGGATCAAAAATAAATATGTCAAAAGGCAACCCCGCCCTTTCTCCAGATATATCTTAGCGATATCATGTGTTAGGTCTTCCCCTCCCTAACGCCCCCTAAAATGATAATGTTATGTATGCATAGCCTCTTCCAATTTTTAGCATAATATTTACTGGCATTTCACTTATATACTTGACTTTTTGAGTGTAAAGAAAATTAATTGTATGCACTGTGCGACTACAGATGCGCGGCATGGACTTCTAGTCAGGCAACCATTTTTCTCCAGTCACAATCCTCTCAAAAACATTTGGTCACCCTATTCTAAAAAGGCATTAAAGTTCCTTATACCAAACACGTACAAGGAGTTTATACCAACATTTAATTTTAACCTCTTACTACAAGATTTTTTTTCTATTTTTTATGAAAAGGAAAAATATTTGAAATCTATATATGGGTCTAATAGTGGGAAAAATAGTAAAAATTAATATTTTTTAAATTTTCAGCTAAAAGTTGGTATTTTATGATGCGATTTGGTTTGGTTTATTTTTGTCGTCCGATTACCTACACTTGGGATACAGGACCAGGGGGGGGTGGCCTTCGTGGGGGTCTTTCTAAGGGAACCTAACCTGTATTTACGCAAGGTTCGAAGAAAACCACGAAAACTCCGACAGCCGCGATTGGGTACGAACCCAGCACCTGCCGTCTACCAGTTGAGAGGTCAGAACCTCTCGGCCGCTTTTTATGATGCGTGTGTCATGTGTGCATAACTTAGGTATTAAAATATTGTACTGCCATATTTTGCAACTAAATTAGCTTAAAATAATTAATTGTATTTTCTTAACGCTCTGCAATAATTTTTATATTAATATTTTTAAGTATTCACTGAAAATAAAGAAAATAAATCTTACCACTGATTATCTACCGAATTATGAATCCATGAGAATTTTGCGTAGATTGTTTAAACTAACTTAAAAGATTTACATGATCATTTAATAAATTGTAGAAGGATTGAAGGGTTTAGAAGGATTAATTAAGTTTGAATTTACAGGGATTTGTGCAATATTTATAACCCCACACGAATCTTTTATTTTAAATTTTTTTTTCTTAGTATTTTGTAAAATTATAAAATATATAAATATGATGTTTTTACAATATAATTATAGAAATATTTCTAAATTGAAAAATCCTCGTCCCCCTCCCTCAGCGCCGAGAAAGCTGAAAAGATTCAAGGTAAAAGAAATCACCCTTTTAAAATTATTTTTATTTTGTTTAACCAATAAGGCTTTTGGAACAAAATAAAATAATGTATTTGTAACTCATTCTAAACAGTATTACAACTAATTGACGTATTAAAAGAAATTTATAATAAGTAATTTTAATGCACTTATAAATACCGTCGGTGGATAAAGGGTTAATAACTTGATCGAAATTTCTTTCGTTTCCGAAGAACAAATTCTATTTTTTCTATTTCTAATTGTATTCTATTTTTTATTTATTTTTGTCTAGTTCAGCCATTTGACATGGATAAAATAAGTGTTATTTCATTCTTTGGATTGCTCTTGATCAGGGACAATCATCATATTGGCCAAATTCATATATAATACATAATAAAAATTGTAATTTTTATTTATTTATTTATTTATTTATTTATTTATTGACAAAATGATAGTTATTTGAACAAAAGAGGTCAGATTTTTGCGATTTTTTTAACCTTCGGCAAGTTTTAAAAGATATTTAATCCATGAAAATCATGCTTGTCGGTGATATAAGTTCCAGTAAAAGCTATTGGTTTTCTTTAAAATGAAAAATGGAGGAAATCCGCCCAATAGTTCTCGAGAAAAAGGGCCTCCTAGTTTGATAAATAGAGTTTCGAGAAAAACAAGTTAAAATTTTTAAAATAGCATTGCGTTAAATGAGTGGCGTTACTTTTAAAGGTGTATTCGAAAAAACGCTTTCCCGCCTTTCAACAGCTCGAAATTTTCTGATACAAATTCAGACACATTTTTAAAAGTAGAAACATGAAACTAGCTGATAGGATTTTTGAAAAGCGTATTAGGTGTCATGTGATATCATTTTACGCTCCATTCACTAGAATTTGATTTATAAATAATTATCTTTTCAGTATAACCCTTTTTTTTCGTCTCCGGATCTCCCGCTGCGGAAAAATCAGTTCAAAATGCCGTTTTTTATTTTATTTTTCTATATTTTCTGCATTTATCAAAGAATCGACAATCACTGCTCCTTGAGTACTTTCTAATTAAGACAGTTTGGCAGTTTGATGCGTTTGAGAGCAAAAATGAATTTAAAAATAAATCGGAAAATAAGCAGTTTGAATCGAAATGCACCCTTAATGAGTAAAATACTCTGTAACGAACTGAAATATCCCGAAAATGCTTTACGGCTACAGCCTGCGCTTTTCTCTCTCTCTCTCTCTTCTCATGTCTTCTCATGAGATAGTGTTGTGGTGTGTATGGCGCGTAGCGCCATTTATACCAACTTGCTCCTTAAGCCTGCGCTTTTTGTTTGTTTGTTTATTGAACAACATACATCTGACTTGTGTGCTCGACATGAAGCCTGCTTATAAGCCATCGTCAATATACAGGGACGAGATAGCACATAAGGAAATATTACAACACAAGAGAAGTACAACCAGGAGCTCCACACAAAGAGTGTGTGCAATGGAGCCAGTGGGATTCGAACCCACAACCTCACGATCAGCGGCGTGATGTCTTAACCACTCAGCCACGGAGGCCCAGCCTGTGCTTGAAGGATGCAAAAAAAAATGAAAAATATTGACTCGTAGAAGTAAAACTCCCCTATAATTCTCACTATTTATCTATCGTTTTATTACATGCTTTCTCTGCTTAACCCTTTATCTACCGATTAATGAATTCATGAAAATTTTAAATTCTAAAGCATTTTACGTAAATTGTTTAAACTAAATTAAAAGATTTACATAACCATTTAATAAATCCTTTTAAAAATATTTTTGTTTTGTGTAACCAATAATACTTTTGGAATACGATAAAGTAATGTATATGTAACTCATTCTACACAGTATTACAACTAATTGACGCATTAAAAGAATTTTATAATAAATAACTTTAATGGTACTTATAAGTACCGTCCGTAGATAAAGGGTTAACTTACAATTATGTTTGTATGTGACAGTGACTCATTTTTCGCCCATTTCCTGTTGACATAGAGCGTTGAAATCTGTAATATGTATGTATTCCTGAGGGCAATATGCAAAGCCGTAGTTAAAAGGGTTCTAGGGGGCTCATCCCCCTCCCCTAAAACATTTTGAGCCTCCCTTGGAAAAGATTTCAAGGTCACTAAATGAATTTATGTTCCGAAAATCCTAATGAAATTCTATTAAACAATCTAATTTAGTTTTGAGGTCCTTTCACAGTTTTTCAGAAATACTAAGTTGTAACTAAAATAAGTGTTCCGACATTCGCTTATCCTATTTGCACATAGGAAGATAACATGATACTTAATATTGCACTAGTTATGCATTCGAATTTTTCTTCATCATATTTTTTCCTTAGAGTGAAATGAAGTTATTACAACAGTTTAATAAGAAACACAGTACCTACAATGTGAATATACACTAATTTATCTTTCTGCGTCAGAGAGAGAGAGAGAGAGAAAATATGCGCCCACTCTATATTTTCTCGACCCCCCCCCCTACTTTTATTCACTTGTAGCTACGGACCTGGCAATACATGAATTGGACATTGATTTCTTTTATCCCTAAGGAGGAAGGGGGCGAATAACGAAATATAAATTTACTTAATCATTACTCAATTATAGTTTTTCCTATGGAAAAATCAGTATCAGCTTCAACAATGAGTATTAGTTGAAAAGCAATAATGACAAGACAACCACAATAGCATTAAGTTTTGACCGACTCGACGAAATGGCGCCAAATTTAGCTACAAAAATAAATTGGGATATAGGAAGCCAACTTGGTGATAGCTAGCTAATTTGGCGAAATTCCTATTTAAATACATTAATATCCCATAATCGAACTCATAGTAATTTAATATGAATTCCTCGCCCTTAAGGTTATATTTCTCCAAAACTTCTCTACTTTTTAATCCGTTTAAGAAAATAAATTTTTTCTACATTTTTTTAATGTCAATGATGTTTTTGTTGATGTTAATGTTAAATAATCTCTCATAATCGAGTTCATCGAAATTTAATTTAAATTCCTCGCACTCAAGCTTCGTTTCTTTGAAAACTTCTTTACTTTTTAGTGCATTTAAAAAAATCTACTTTTTTCTTAATGTTAATAAAAGCGAATATATTTTTTAAGTTTTGTATTTATTTTAATTTTTCCTGAATTTAATTAAAAGATACTTGAGATCAACGGGAAAACGCTGTTTAAGACTACTTTATTTCAAATAGCTCCTCGTAATACATTTTCTCGCGTTTCCATAGAACGAAACGTGACTATAACCTGAACTGGAAGCTTTTAATCAAGCAAACAAATGTCTCTTACGAAGTAATGCCGCCTATCGCCCTGGATCCAGTTTCATCTAATGCATCTCAAATATCGATGACAAACAAACCCTATTGCATTAATTCATCCAAAAATTGCAATCTCATCAGCCCCCGCATATCTGTGCAAACGAAATACAATCCTACACAAACATTTTTAACGACAACTTTTCCATAAATTTTACGTTCAATTACTAGGATTAAATATTTATATATTTAATCTTAGTTTCCCACATCTTCCGAAAATCTTAACAATCTCCGCCGTAACTATGGAGAAGGAATGACGCTTGAAATCAAAGCTTTCTGCTTTTCTGTAAAATAAATGAAATGCTAATTGATGGAATTACTTGAAGAGCTAATTTTTCGCTAAAAGGAATTTAATATATTTCTCTTCTTATTTGCATATTTGAAATAAATGTCTTAGTGTTTCATGATTAAGATGGTTTCTCAAAACTACCTAATTCATTTATTTTAAAGTCAAACAGGAAAAAATTACATGTTTAAAAATTCCGTGTATGTTATTATTCTCAAGCTTTATTTATCGGCTCGGATGAACTAAGGAAAGATGCAGCTTTAGTGTCTTTTCCCCATATAAACTAATTAGTGTCATCAGATATTTCGAGACAAACTTCTTAAACTTAGATTTTGAAAATATGCAGTAAAACAGAGATATAATTTGTCTAAATAACATTTTCTTAAAACTAATTCATTTATTTATAATCAAAAAGGAAAAAAAAATTGCGTATTTATAAATTCCGTGTATGCTATTATTCGTAAGTTTTATTTATCTTCTCGGATGAACTAAGCAAAGACGCGTGTACACTGAAAAAAAATATACCGCCTTCATCTAGAATGAATAAGTAGTCGTTTTCTAAATTCCTAAACTAGAAATATAGATGTCAGAGTTATGCGAATAAGTCTAATAAGTTAAACCATATCGATGAAATGATCGCGAATTTCTAATCTGTAGTTTTATAGATGACAAAACTAAATTTTACGAATTATAACTACTACGAATCGTTTGAACTGCGAGAAATTATCGCTTTGATTTCTGGAATCGATTCATTAACTGGTATTCTAGCTATTGTAACATTTTTCTTGTGTTCGAATTTATTTGCAGAATTTGACAGCAATAATATAGGGAAATGCTCAATAATACGTATAGATAAATCAGCGAGAATTTACGAGAATTTTAAAGCGTTTTGGTTGCTTTCTGTTTTAAAAGGGCGTTTTAAAAAATTAACTACTTTAAAATTTTAAACCATTCTTAATTTGTTTATCATCTATATCAGTATAATTATTGTTATATTTGACACAAAAAAAAAGGGAGAGTGGAGCTTTTTATAAAACTTGAACTAATTTGAAACAAAAAAATCGGATATTTTAATTAGAAAACTCTTGTAAAAATATTACAGCATACCAACATATAAGAACAGATGAGGAGGAAAAAATCACCTGTCCCAGAAAATAGCAGACAATATGAAAAATGACTTTCGAATAAGCAGAAAGTTTGTAGAATAGAATGGCCGTCTCGTGATCGTATCGTCAGTCTTGTTTTAAAAATTTAACTAAAAAATTTCTCAAGAGTCCTTAAAAGTGCGATTAGATGAAATATGCGTCCGAGAAAACTAAAATACCTGTGTCGTGTTAAAAAGGATTCATGTCATTGTTATTTTAGTTATTATCGGAACGTATACATTTGTTCTTCATTTGTTCTTTGTAATTGTGGATTACATTAAAAAAAGGTATGAAAAAGTGTTATTTTTTCTCTTGCTTTTCTTTAAATTTTATGACTTTATTCAAATAAATAACTGTCTCTCAATAACTACAATCCAACGATAGAAAGGAGTTATATAAATTACATTTTGATAACATTTGTTTACTTGTAAAATACCATTCGTTAAAATCATATGTTTTCTCAAATCTTTAAATGATGCGGAAAAATTTTATAGTCAGTTTAACATTATTAGCAAATATTTAAAGGTATTTAAATTACTAATTAAAAAAGCTATCTTATAGAATATAACTGTTTGAAAGTTTAATTTTTAAATTTTATATTTACAAAGGGAAGTTTTCAAAGTAATCTTTAAGTCTGAAATCGTTAAAAAATGAAAACACAGAAGTTATGCAACCAGTAATAATTTAAATTTTATTTTACTGAACTATTTTAATTAAAAAAAAGAATGTATATACTTGAAAGAATAAAACTGAAATGAATTAATGACTGATTGATGCTAGTTTATAATTTATTTTTTTATTCTGGATTATAATTCTACTTTCCGACCCATCTGGTAGACCTAGGGTTATAATGAAGATTGGTATATATAATTATCCTCTAATCCTGTAAATATAATAATAATAATATACCAGTGTATGATTCTATTTTGTGTTTATGGTCTGAACTTTTATACTTTATTTACATTTAAAACATATTAACGTAATTATTTAAAACTAAAAAATTGACAATGTTGATGTGAAGTATGTAATTTTCTACTTATTGCAAATTTGAAAAAAATCAAATGTTAGTTTTATGTTTGAAATCATTTTTTACATGTTTAAAATTACTTATTCTAACATTCGAGTAAATGTTTGCATTTTCAACGTTATATTGCATTTATAATAATTATTCGATTTATACACTGTTTCTTTTAGCATGTTTATCATATACTTTGCTATAAAACTATGCGTTTTCATATATTTACATGAGATAGTGTTCTAAATATAGGCAGTGAAAATCGAAAATTTACAATAAATTCAATTATAGAAGCAGCAGTGTTTTTTTTTTTTTTTTTTACTTTCTTTTTAGAATAGAGGGACAGATGACAAATCAGTGTATATTTTAGAATTGAAACATTTTAACCTTTTTTTAGGTAGTTTTGTGTTATAGCAGAGCCCGAGGGTTAGTTGTGAAATTATAAAACATGTATCACTATATAATAATATTCGATGCAAATAATATTTCGTGAGATATATGGTCCAGTTGTAATCATACAAGATTTATATATGTATGATATGTATAGAACATGTACTTATATATAGTATACGGGTATATATAAATGAGGTGTTCAGAAGTGAATCCGACTAACTCCATTTTTTCATAGAAATACATGTAAAGACATAGTTAAACTTCTCTATGTATCTTTAATGTGCTTATGAATTACCCTTGATTATAAGACAATTAAAACCTTTTAAACGCCGCACTTTGATCAAAAGGTAACACAAATTATTTATTGGTAAAAATCCCATTAAAACTCAAACAAACGCACTATGAGTAATTTTTTTTCTCGAAAAAAAATTTTTGTGTATGATTTATAACATGTTCCACAAATGGAACATTGGCGGGAAACACTTAGTTTTTTCACATGTTTTATAAAGTATGATTAACAACATTTAAACTAAAATCTCTATTTCTGTGCACATTTTTTCATGATTATAGATAATGTATAGGCATTTTTCAGTAATAACTTCTTCATATAAATAGCATATTAATAATAGCATCAAATAAATAGCAATAAAGGCATTTCTGGGGGGGAGGGGCTATCCATGGGGGAGGGGAAGGTGAAACTAAAGATTCAAAACTTCTTTAATACTATATTTTTTTAAAACCAAAACAGATACGCGCAGTGTTGAAATGATACACTTTTCTGTGAGAGGGATTTCTTTGACTCCCCGGGCCACTCCTTGAATTTAACATTGGATATAAACATGCTTTTTTCCAACAAAAATCATTTTTAAAAGTGTCCAATTGTAAGAAATTCTACAGACTTTAAATTCTCTTAAAATTGCCTTTTTTAGGGACTTCTATAAAAGTACGGAAAAGTTGGAACATGAGATTCAAAATTTTTAAGCCAAATTTTTTTATTCAAATGCTTAAAAATATGCTTTTTACTCTCGTTGGGCCCATAATAAGTTTTAAAACAATCTTAATACTATTACTTCATTTAACTAAAAGTGCTTTCTTTCTACATAATACTATTTTTTTATTTTTTAAAGGTACTCAGATGAAAGAAATTTTGCAATCTCTAAATACTTTTAGAACTGTCCTTTTAGGGATCCTCTAAAAGTGATGAAAAATTGAAGATCAATATTCAAACCTTTTAATCCTCACTTTTATTATTCAAATGTTTTTAAAATGTGCCTTTTAATCTCGTTTGGGACTCCACTAAGTTCCAACACTTCCTTAATACTATTACTACTTTTAGCCAAAACACATATGTGCTTTCTCTCTGTAACCAGCATTCTTTTTAAAGGTGTCCAAATGAAAGAAATTTTTCAGGTTCTAAATTATTTTTAAATTCTCTCTTCTAGGGCTTCTTATAAAAATGAGGAAAAATTGATCCCAACATTCAAAACTTTTAAGCTCCATCTTTTTTATTCAAATGTTTAAAAAAAATTGCCATTTAATCTTCTTGGGGGGGCCCAATAAGTTCTTACTTCTTTCAACCAAATGTGCTCTATTTCTAGAGCCATCATTATTTTTAAAGATACCCAGAAAAAAAGAAGTTTTGCAAGCTGTAAATATGTTTTAAATTAGCTAGAACTCAAGATTAAGAACTTTTAGAGCCCATTTTTATTTTTCAATTGTTTTAAAAATATGCTTTTTAATCTCGTTAAAAGAACAAAAAGCTTAATAAAGTTAAAAAGTCCTTAATCTTAGTACTTCCTTGAATCAAAGCAAATATACGCTTTTTTTCTATAACTACGATTTTCTTTAAAGTGCCTAGATGAAAGAAATTCCGCAAAATTTAATAATCCAAGAGCCAAGAATACAAAAACGTAAGGTATCAAGCACAAGAAAAAAAATCTTTATTTTATGGAAGAATAGAAATAGGAGAATCTAAAGATGAAGTGAAGTGGTGCATAAGACAAAAATTAATAACACTATTGATTGACTTGTACGTTTTTAATTGCATTTTCCTGTTCTCAGTTCTCCATGTTTTCATACCTTTGATTGTAGCCCAAACACAGTGATAAACCTACGAGCCAACCAGTAGTGGTATTAATTTTTGGCTTATGCACTACTTTCCTTCCGGCAGTCATGGATATCCCTAGACTCCCCTATTTTTACTTTTCCATAAAATAAATTTTTTCCCTCTGCTTGTTACCATAGGTTTTTAGTGCTGTCGGCTCTTGCTCTTGGGTACTTTTCAAAATTGTCTCTTAGGAGCCTTTATAAAAGTGAGGAAAAATTGGAATCTAAGATTTTAAGCTAATTTTTTTCAAGTTCAAATGTTTAAAAAAAATGTGCCTTTTAAACTCGTTGTGAAAACCCAATAACGTTCAAAACTTATTTAATACTATTACTTTCTTCAACCAAAACAGATAATGTACTTCGTTTCTGTAGCCACCGTTTTTTTAAAGGGCCCAAAGGAAAGAAACTTTGCAGGCTCTGAATATTTTTTAAATAGTGTCTTTTAGGACCCCTACTAAAAGTGAAAAAAAATGGAACGCAATTATCAAAACTTTTAGACGCCTTTTTCGTATTGATATGTTAAAAAAATGTATTTTTTAATTTCTTTGGCGGTTTCAATAAGACTCAATATTTCCTTAACACTATTGCTTCCTTTAACCAAAACCAACAACCCGGCCGACGCAATTTCTGCTATTTCTAAAAAAATCATATTTTTATCATATAATTAAGATTTCTTTAAAGAATACTGCATACATATCTATGAAATGATTTTACAGTATATTTTACAGGAAATACACATTAGCAACATTAATGGATTACTTAGATTCTTAGACTTTCAACATTCAAATAAAGATTTATTAAACAAATGGGTGTGATTGCAGATCGCACAGCGGGTTTCGATTAATATCCCTTTCAAAGCACTTTATCATTAAATTAACAAACGAAAATCGTCAATAGAAATTTAATCATTCCTTACAAGTAAATAAAATTATGAATAAAAGTAAAATATTGCAAAGCTTAACATAAATTTAAGGGAGACAAAACTGCTCAACAGAGGCGACTAGTAATTTAAATGAACAGGAATTATATAAATAATAAATAAAAAAATAATATATAAAAAAAATAGTTCATTTCGCGTGTCAAAATAGATGATAAATAGGATGTAACATGATGAAATAAAAACAAATAAGAATGTTTTTCTCGTGATTTATTTCATCCATTAATGTGTGTTATATACATAATAATTTATATATCTATTTAAACTTGCATGCGACAGTGAAAAGTACCTTAAGTAAATCATTTTATGACACAATTCAAACAAAATTCAATAATTACTTTTTTAATTAAACCTGTTCGTAAATCTGAACCTGATTCAATTAAAGGGGATAGCGTTGATTCAAATATAAGACAATAAATGTTACGTTCTTAAATAAAAAAAAAAAAGTTGATTTTAATTATACGATGATTCGAATAAGCGGCGAATTTTTTTACTTTTTCTTGTAGGGGCCCATAATTTTTGCCTGCCCGTGCTCAGGGACCCGTGAAACCTGTCATCGGCCCTGCTTCTATCTGAATAAAAAATATATGGTAAACTTGTAGCATGTAAGTTCCTGATGAAGGTAGGTCCGTACAACATTAAACAGATTGCTGTGTGAACGTGTTGTCCTTATTCTAAAATTTATACGCAGCCTATTCTGTCATTTTCTTTACTTTCGCAAAAAGTGGTTGAATCTCTAGGGATATGATTTTCTCGGTTACTTCGAACGATGATATGCTAATTAGGTTTTTATGGTCGTCTAGCTGGCATAAATACAGCGTATTTTGTGACATCTCTTCCCTTGTGAATAATTGAGACTAGATTCGAACCTTTAGAAAGTCGCCCACGTGCAAGTTGCAAGTGACATTTCATTTTGACTCAGTTTGGAATAAGATTCTTCAGTTGAGAATTTGCATACGAACTAAGGTGTTGAGTTTCATGCTTAAAATAAAAGCATATTGGAACTCCACGGATGTTTTTTTCAATTAGCGACATTCTCTTTTTTAGTGATTTAATGTATAATACGGTTTCACAGTTTCAAGTGACATTTTCCTAGCGATCTGGGGTGAATTTCTATTAGGATTCCGTAATACCAATCACGTAGTCATTTTATTTTAAAACCTGTGTTAATAATTAGGGAATTTTGGGGGATTATTATTTTTCTTCTCATTATTTTAGTACTTAAACTTATTGTATACGAGCCGACAGCACAAAAACTTATGTCATCGAACACAGTTTAAAAAAAAACTTTTTTTTCTGGAAGAGTAGTAATAGGGTAATCTGGTGATCCATGTCTGCTGGAAGTGAAGTGGTGCATAAGACAAAAATTAATACTACTAGTGGTTCACTGTGTTTTCTTGCACCCAGTTTTAACTATATTCATAACTTTGTTTGCAGGACAAGAACAATGAGTGAACCACTGGTGGTATTAATATTTGGCTTATGCTCCACTTCACTTTTAGCAGACATGGATCGTTAGATTACCCTATTTCTACTCTTCTATAAAATAAAGGTTTATTTTCTTGTGCTCGATGACATAAGTTTTTGTGCTGTCGGCTCTTGGACTATTATAATTTGATTATTTGGCAACACTGAATTTTTCCGATTTTCGAAACTCAGAGCTTCACTGATCCTCACTTCTTCGAGATCATTGCATGACGTGTTTTTTTTTTGTTAGAACTGCCGAACAGAATATGATTTTTTTTATCAACGTGCTGTTTGCATGTAGCATATCACATAACCTATGATAGATTTCCAAATAAAATTTTAGACGATGGTAAATTTCAGGCCATAGGCGCGAATTAGGTATTTTTAGAATTTCGTCTCCACCCAAAGAGGGCTAAAAGACAAAAACATGTACCCAAAATTGTCTCAACAGCGTCATTTTGCAGGAAGTGAATTATAACTTGTGAATAACCTGTGACTCCAACTTATTGGACCGAGGGAGGGGGGAGGGCGAGCCCATCTAATAATTTGATCTCCACCCACCTAATTTCAATTGATTTAATCTGTTAAAGGAAAATTGCTGTTATTGGGGTTCTCAAAATAATTATATTTAAAAAATTGTAAGGGCATCAGTTAGACTTGCAAGAGCACTGAAACGCCATCAGCGGCTTTATAATTAAGTTTCTCCCAAAAATTAATTTCTTGCGTATTTTGTGCTTTATTTTAAAACCTTTAATTTGGACAATAATTTTTGTTTTCTTGTTATTTACTTTTTTGCACTATCAATAGTTACCAGTTGTTGTTATTTATCGTAAATATTGAAGTATTTATAAGAAAGAGATTATGATAATATAATTCAGTAAAGTTTCGTATACTAATTATAATTAAAGTATAGTAATTTGATATTTTGTTTAGAAAAAAACAGAATTTAATTTTGAATTATCTGCTTTAGTCACTTACTCTTTCCCCGACTCTGCCTCCAGATTCCCACGCACAAAAGAAAAAAAACTTGCCATTGGGGTAATACTTACCCATCATGAAAATAAAACGCATGTAAAAAACGCATGTATAAAATGCATCGCAATTCCAAAATAAAATCTAAACGCATGTTGAAATATTTTTAATATATTTAGTAATGATCTATTAATGAATTGTTGATGAACCAATTTCGTCAAATTATATAAAATGCCCAAAATACTCATGTAGCTCCAAATTGCTTAAAAGAAACATCCTTATAGCTCTAAAAATAATAATCATATGAACTAACAGTTTCCTGCGTCGGATTAAACTTCTCACTCACAACTAAAATATATCTTTTAATTGAAATTTGATTGAAATACAGGGTCATGAAAAATCGAAGAATGTAGAAAACATTAAAACAGATATCTTGGCAACTCATAATCCGATTGACTTCATTCTTTATGCAAAATTTGTGTTAGTTTATTGCCTTTTACGTTCATTCCTTAAAATAAAACATTTCGAAAAATTTTATAGACCTTTCATCAGAACAAATTTTTCGAGAGTCCTAAAAAATAGTCCCGGATAATCGAGGTTATTCATATTAAATAGACTTCGTCCCATCTTACATACTAAGTACATACAAAGTTTCAATTCTCTATCTCAATTTGTTCGGAAGATGGAGCTTTTACAGACACACAGACAGACGGACGGCAATTTTTTTTTTATATGTTTTTCGGAATCTCCAGTATCTGAAACGTGTAAATCAGCCAAAAAAAAAATTTCGATTTTCAAAACGATTGCAAGACTTACCCTATATTATGTAAGATGGGTAGGTACAAATGTATGTGTTATTTTGCTCAAATATTTTTGAGTTCACTCAATATTTTTCAAAAGTCGTCGCTACTGTAGAGAATAAAAGCGATAAAAATGCGCCTTATGTGAACATTCATAGTATAAACATCCATCATTTGAGTTTTTATATAAATTTTTAATATGTAAGTGTTTTGAATTCTGAAAGCTTCATTGCATCAAAGAATTAACTTATTTTTCTAATTTCTCTGTATGCCACAGCTGAAACTAATCAAATTTTTCATATACCAACTAGTTTCATTTATTTGGCGTTTATGCGTATTCGGCATTTTTTTTTTTTTTTTTTTTTTTTCGCTTAGATGCAATTTGTATAGGAATGTAAGAAAGTACGCGATTCAACTTATGTATATGGAAAGAAACAAGAAGTAACAATTTACAACTCCAGATGCAACTTAAGAAAAAAATGATCAAAATATCGATATTATTTTTTTATATTAATTGAAAGCTTGTTTAATTGCGAATATTTTGACCATCATTTTTACCTGTATGACAATTATATCGCGAGATAGTATAAATTTCGTTAATAGATCCAGCGCAATTAATTACCCATGCAAATGAAAACTTTAAACTGATTTTTTCGCCGTGTTCATATTTTTATAACTTACTTGTTCGATAAACACAATTGCTTTTTTGCTAATTTTAGATAGAGATTTGAATTTTTTTATTTACTAGTTCTCCATGAGGTATTAACTACTTTTGTGTATGGATTTAACATGCCAGTTTATACTTATTTTAAAAAAAATATAATAATAATTGAGAGTTTGTTGAATTTTCTTCACTTTTTGATGTACACGAGAGAAAAAAAAATCATATTAAATGTAAAATCCCATGCATCTAAAAATCCATACACAGTTTTTGTAGTACATTCTACTGAATGTGGAGGAAAAATCGAAGCAATGATATTCATATTTATAAAAGTAGTGGGGATTTTAAAAAAGTTATTTTTTTAAAGTAATAATTATTAATTTTAATAAAATATGCTGTTTTACATTTTTTTAAATTTAATTTTCAGTATTAAGTATTATGCCACCACATATATTATAATATTATTAAAAGCTAATGAGATGGTTTCAAAGATACTGTGTCCCCGTAAGCGTGTTCTCAACTGCTCCGTTCAACAAGAGCAAAACGTTTTGACACATTTACAAATTTATTTTTTAACAAAAATTATAAAATTGGAATGTCTGACAATGGAAGCGATTTCGAATCGAACTTACTTTTCCATTTTATGATAATTAAATTACCTATCCACTTTTAAGCTGTTTCGATCACGCGATCACCCGTTTTTCTCCTGCTTTTCGACCGGTTTTTATGCTTTCGTCGGGAAATGTGCTCATAAATGTCAACTTTGAGGGCTTGCTACAAAAGATCTACTGTGTTTAAAAAAAAAAAAAAAAAAAAAAAAAAAAAAAAAAAAAAAAAACAGAAAATTGAGTGCAATTGGGCAGTTTCTGAATAACAACATATGCTGTTTTCGTGCATTTCCGAACAAAAATAAATCAAAGCATATATCATAAAGTTACTCATTTTGATTTAAGAACACCCTTAAAAGGCTACTTCAATCAAGCGGAAAGACCTGTACGTTAATTCTAATCCTATGGAAGAAATTTGTAAGGATTTCTCGGTTGCATTTCAATATTTTTAAACGATTTTTTTTTCTTTTTGTCATTGGATAACGCATATCTATCTATATAAAGGCCATTTTTTACTTTTTCGATTTTGTTTACAGGTATTTTTAATGAGGACACTATCATTTGCGTAACCGATTTCGAAAGTGAAAGCATACTCATAAAAAAATGCAATCAAAATCGAATAAGTACAAAATAGCCTTTGTACAAATCGATCTCAGCTATCCAATGGGGAAAAAACAGATATTTAAAGATATTATATACAGCCGAGATATCTTTATACATCTCTTCAATAGGTTTAGCATTAGTAAACGGGTCTTTTCGGTTGATTGAATTATAGCCAACTTTATTATAGAACCTTATTTTTTTTTCAGCACTAGGGAGCCCCGCCCCCCGCCAACCCCCCGCGTAATCGCTTCGCGATTCCAAATTATTGGCTACCCCTGCTTGCTGCGCTCGCCGATACCCCATGGTATGAATAAGCAGTTGCAGACCTTTCAAATGATGTGTCACACGACTGGTGTTGTAAAGAAATTAAAAATGTACCCCCCTGGGGGGCAGAGTGGGAGGCGACACAAAAGACATCCATAATATGAATAAGCAGCTGCAGACATCTCAAATGATGTGTCACACGACTGGTGTTGTAAAGAAATTAAAAATGTGCCCCCCTGGGGGGCAGAGTGGGGGTGACACACAAGACATCCATAAAATGAATAAACAGTTGCAGACCTTTCAAATGATGTGTCACACAATTTTTGTTGTAAAGAAATTACAAAATGCGCCCCCTCTGAGGGCGGAGGGGGGGGAGAAGGGGTTACACACAAGATATCCATAATATGAATAAGCAGTTGCAGACCTCTCAAATGATGTGTCACACAATTGGTGTTGTAAAGAAATTAAAAATGTGCCCCCCGGGGGGCAGAGTGGGGGATGACACACAACACATCAATAATATGAATAAGCAGTTGCAGACCTTTCAAATGATGTGTCACACAACTGGTGTTGTAAAGAAATTAAAAATGTGACCCCCCCCCCCCTGGGGAGAGCAGAGTGTGGGGGTGACACACAAGACATCCATAATATGAATAAGCAGTTGCAGACTTTTCAAATCTTGTGTAACACGACTGGTGTTGTAAAGAAATTAAAAATGTGTCCCCCCTGGGGAGCAGAATGGGGGATAACACACAAGACATCCATTATATGAATAAGCAGTTGCAAACCTCTCAAATGATGTATCAAATGACTGGTGTTGTAAAGAAATTAAAAATTTGGCGAAATATTACAGTTATCGCCAAGTTGGCGTCACTTTTGACAACTAATTTTGGTCGCCAAGTTGACGACAAACTTGGCGATTGTTGGCGATGGTAACCTTTCCTCTCTTTATGGTAACCCATACGGCGATGCATAGACGGAGTCCTTTCCTGATTGGTCTATTCGACTCATGGAAGGAGTGGACAACCCGGATTCGTTAGTTCCGGAAATCTTCCACATCAGCATCATTCCAGGAGTCATTCCTTTTAAGGCTAGTTTTTTTTTACTATAGAAGGATTTACTTATTACACAGATATAGGTATATAGTAATACTTACAAAAAACTGTTGAATAAAAATTGAATTTTTTTTAAATTTTAAAGTTTGTATTATATATATATTTTAATTTTTTGAATTTTTCAAACCTCCAGCTTTGCCCATAAAATGATTTTTCTTCTTGTCACAATCAGTTCAGTAAAAAAAAAAAAAAAAAAAAAAAAAAAGAAAAAGAAAAAGAAAGAAAAAAGAAGAAAAAGAAAGAAAGAAAAGAAGAAAAGAAAAGAAAAAGAAAGAAAAAAGAAAGAAAGAAAGAAAGAAAGAAAGAAAAGAAAGAAAATAAAAAGAAAAAGAAAGAAAAGAAAAAGAAAAAGAAAGAAAAGAAAAAGAAAGAAAAAACTTAAAAGTTCTTTAAAAAATACCGAAGTTCCTTTAAGCACACAGCACTTAATTGTTTTATTTAAAGAGAGCGAAAAACATGTCTATCTACGAAGACCAATCAGGATTTTAGGAATGATGTTTTAAATGATAGTTAATGCCAGAAAATAAAATTTTACAACGTAGTGAATTTCAGAATTTATGAGAGGAATAGTGGTTACTTTAAACACATTTGTGTTGGGAAAGGTAGGAGAGGGGAAATCTCGGAATGCTTCATATTCCAAGAGGTGTAATTTTTTTGTCAAATGACGTATCTAAAACTATAAATGGAGACACTGTGAGTTTTCCGTAATTTGACCGTTTTTCTTCTTCTGGGGGAGTGTGAATTCATAGGGGGTAGTGACATTTTATATGACATGGACTATCGAAATATACGAGTATTTATTTTTTTTTCTTTGAGCTTCTTTTTTACTTTCATCTTTCTTTCCAAGAAGAAAGTAATAAATTAGTGGTTTTTGACAATAATTGTATTTCAAGAACTAAAGCATGAATTTTCATCAAACTTCAGATGCAGTTAGTCAGCCCCTGATATAAATTGGTCCTGATTAGTTTTTGGAGTAAATTTCCCAATAGGTGACGCAGTTATGCAGGTTCTTTGATGATTTCCGCAATTGTTCTGCTTAGAAAACTAATGCCTAATAAACTAAGTTTTAAATTCAGATAGAAGTTGACATAAGTTGTTCCTGATTAAATTTTAGTGTAATTCCCCTAACCGAAAGCGCTGATCTGGGCCAAAACAAGCTTTTTTTTTTCTTTTTTTTTTTTGCCCCCGGGAAAAACATAGATTTTGGCGCGCCTCCCCTTCTTCCAAAATATATATTTACTAAGAGAATTTTACTATTTTCTAATAACCGACTTATTTTTAAATTTAAAATATGTAATCGTAATACATGTAACACTGAACTACGTAATGTTCTTTGCCAAATATTAATTCATTAAAATTTTGAAAACGATATCGAAAAAAATATAGAGAGATACAGTACAGCATAATATACATACAGTCAGTGTTCTCGGTGTCGTTCGCAATTGCGCCAAAACGCGACAAAAAGCTTCATTTGGCGAATAATCCGATTCGCCAAATTCTGTTCAATTTCTGCTTTTTTTTTTTTTTTTTTTTTTTTTTTTGGTGCATGGTTACAGTTTGAGATTCTTATCCATGTTACTTTACGATTGATGTTGCTTTTCATTTTCAATCACACCGGGTCGTTTACATTACTACATATAGAGATACCGACCTCACCATAAATTCAGTTTTTAGGCCGAAGGCACAGAAAGGATTATACGATAAGTATTTCTCTGTTGTCAATTTTTCACTATCTATGTGCCGATAAAATTACATCTAAAACTACTTGCATCAATCGCCAAATCGAGAAAAGTATTGCTGAAATGCAGCGTTGAATTTGCCATTTACCGTACTGCAAAGTATTACTGGACAATCATCATTTTTTTTTTTTTTTCTATAGGTTATAGCAAAAATCTCATAGCATTTTACCGCTAAATAATGTTTGAAACATTTTGAAGACGTTTAGAATGAACCTATTTTTATTACTTTTTATAGCGTATAGTATAATTTTTATCTTCTAATCAATGACAAAAAATTATGGAATTTTTGAATACATTAGAAAAAAAAATGCAATAAGGGGTTAAAGGTAGATTTTTCACTGTTTCACACCTAATGTATTTTGCTATTATTTTTTTTTTTTCATTTGGCTAATGTTTTACATTTCTTATTCGCCAAATTGCCAATGTTACTCAAAATGCAGCGAGAACACGGCACACAGCATCCTTAGAGTAATAATTTATCTTCTTTTCCATATTATCCTTCGATTCTATGATGCTTTTGCTTTCATGTTTCGGACAGAACGATTTCAACAATATCGTGCTAAACATAAACGTGATAAAAATTTACAAAAAAAAAAAAAAAAAAAAAAAAAAAAAAAAAAAAAAAAATCTTTATTTGTTGTTCTTTCTTTCTAGCATCCTGCCCCCCCCCCCCCCAAGGTTTTGTTTATGAAATAGGCCCCTGAAGTCCGTGCTTACCCTTTGAAATAAAAAGGGCCCTCAAAATTTACTTTTCATAAACAATCTTTTTTTCGGGGGAGGGGAGGGGATAATTCAAGCTGGGTAAAAAATACATTTTTCCCCCTTACAACACTTTTTTGTTACGTTGTTTATGTTTTATGTAGCAATTTGTAAATCACAAAATATATTTTGGAATTGAAATATTCTCAGTTGTAGTTCCTTATTTGTCATTTACAAAATTAACTGGTTATTTATGAGTATAAGAAAATACTTTTTCATTAATTTTAGTTTAAATTCTAAAGTGTTATTTATTTCAAACTTTGATGGCAAAAATTCAAATTATTTAAATTATTTAAACATCGAAAAATGAATTTAGTAAATAAAAAAGCAAATGTTATAAATAGTTAAAAGTGGATTTTACATTGTGGTTTCCTATATGAGTACTGAGACAAGTTCAGAATTTTTATTTATAAGCTAGCTAAAACAGCATACAATGAAAGATAAAATATAACAGTTTAAAATCTATATACCAATTTGTATGACGTTTAAACATTAGAAACAATGATAAAATTATCCCGACGGTTTCAAGCAAACTGCTTATTTATCATACTTTTGTCCCTCGTTTTTTACATTCATCTCTTTTCGAGCTAAATAACGTGCCTTTGTCAGTTCAAATCTTTATTTTCCTTTGAAAAAGGGCCGAGTATTTCGGCTGAAACCGTCGGGATGGTTTTATCATTGTTTCTAATGTTTAAACAAATTGGCATGTAGATTTTAAACTGTTATATTTTATCTTTCATTGTACACTGTTTTAGCTAGCTTATAAATAAAAATTCTGAGCTTGTCTTAATACTCATATAGCAAATGTTATAGTAATAGGGGGATCCCCTGTGTGACGCCTATATTCCCCTGCTTCTAAGTCTTAAGGCCCCACCAGTGGCCGCGAGGTTCTGACCTCAAACTGGTAGACGGTAGGTGCTGGGTTCGAACCCAATCGCGACCGTCGGCCTAACCGTTCGAAGTTTTCCTTGGTTTTCTTCGAGCCTTGCGTAAATACGGGTTAGGTTCCCTTAGAAAGACCCCCACGGAGGGCAACCCACCCCATAGGGCCTATATCCCATAGCGTAGATAATCGGCCGACAAAAATACACCAATACACCAATCTAAGTCTTAAGCGCCCCCCCCCCCCCCTCCGCACACACACACTAGTTTCGACCCTGGCGCTGATACCCTGTATTTTTCGGGAAGTATTAATATGTATGAGATAGAAGAAAGTTTTTTGGGATTGTCCCCTCCGACTAATTCAATAGGGAATGAAAATACATTTTTGATTCCAAAGAAAATTAGGTTATGATGAAACTCGGCACATTGGCAGGTTGTACAGAGGATTGTTATTTATTTATTTATTTTCTGCCTCCCACTGTGATAGAAGTGCACCAGAGAGGATGAAAAATCTTTATGGTGCCCAAATTTTTGAGTAAAGTACATACTACACTGGAGGAACCAATCGCACATCGGGTTTCGTTTAATATCTCCTTCAAAACACTTTATCATTATATTAACAAACGAAAAGTGGTTTTTCGGCGCCATTTCGGATTTATTCATCAATCACGCCAACCAGAACAGAATACTGAAATCTTCCCTCAAAATGCTGCTTTGATCGCATAGATTTGTTGATTTCTGTAACAGTATCTGCAGATTTAGTGAAGGTACGCGAGTAGATAAAATTATGTATAAAAGTAAAATGTTTTAAAGGTTAGCATAAATTTAAGGGAGACCAAACTGGTCAGCAGCGGCCACTAGTAATTTAAATGAATAATAATTTAATAAATAAGAAAATACTTCAGTTCGCGTGTCAAAATAGAGGATAATTATGATGTAATATGATGAAATAAAAAGTTTTTCACGTGATTTATTTAATCCATTAATTTGTGTTACATACATAATAATTTTATTTAAACTTGCGTGCAAAAATTAGAAGAAATGTAATTTAAATTTTGAAATATACGCTATTGCAAATTTTTAATATAATTCGCAATAATTTATAAATATCGCACATTTTTAATCTTTACACCATCGTATAGGGAAAAAATGTACTTTTAAATGCAATGTGTTTAAAAAGCTGTAACTCGATTTATTTTTCAGATAGTTTTTTTTTTTTTTTTTTTTTGTAGTTTTTAATACCAATTTTGTAATTGTGGCAACAGAAGTACTCCATATCTTTTTAAAGCGTAAAAAAGAAATATTTTTTATATCTATTTAACGTGTAACAATTAGAAGAAAAAAAAACTTCAAAAAAATGGACTGGTGATATTAAAAAATAATATTTAAATTAAAATAATAGTATTTTTTAAACTTTTATGATTTGTTGTGTGACAAGAGGTATTCAGTGGTAAGTACACAAAATTTGAACGCTCTGACTTGTATAGTTTTTGTGCACGGACTCTGTGACAGACAGACAGAGGACAGAGACGAATAGGTTTTCGTCACATGAACCAAACCCTAAAAAGGATCTTTTCCGAGTTTTAAACTTGAATCAAAGTATGTTAGTCATAATAGAATTTAGAATATTTTTTTACGCGGTCTTAAATTTAATTTTACGCGTTTGCTTTTTTTTTTTTTTTTTTTTTTTTTTTTTTTTTTTTATAAAACGCATAAAATTAATTTAAAGACACCAAGCAAAATCGCTAGAAATCTTACGTGAAATTACGCGTGATTTAATTTTCGCTTAGAATTATAATTTATACTTTCTATTTCAAATTCCACTGCTAGGTTATTTATTTATTTATTTATTTATTTATTTATTTTTATTTTTTTTTATTTTATTTTATTTTATTTTATTTTATTTTTTCTTTTTTTTTTTTTTTTTTGTAAGAATAAAAGATAACTGGCAATGTTTCATACCTTACTGGCTTAAAATTTAGTGCATTTGGTACATTTTCATTAAAACTTCAATAACGCTTTCAAATTCTTGCTGGCTTTTATTATTTGAAAAATTTTTGTTAACTTATGCTTAATTTATACTTAATTATTCCATTATCCAATTATTATTATTTGATTATTATTTAAATAGATAAATTAATTTTCCAAAGTTTTAACAAAATTTTTAACGGCAAAATATAAAAAATTGTTATAGCATCTGCGACTTTTAAACTATCAATTTAACATAATTTTTTTTAATCATAGTTTTTAAAATAATAAATTGTATTTCATTTGAAGAAATTATAAAATACTCGTGAAAACTCTGTGAAAAACTCGTGAAAAATCTATTCCATGTGGTTTCACATTCACCATGTGGTTTTATATATTTGTGGTGCTGCCATCTACTACAAATATTCATAACTAATTTTAAGAAAATTAGTACATTATTTCGCAGAAAGATGGCGACACTACATTTTAGAAATATTTTAGAATTGTGAACATGGAGTAATTTCTTAGAATCATGATTTCCAAACACTTGGACTTGACGTGATTTAAGAAATACAATTTTAATATACAACACATCATGCATTTTTGCAGTATATCAATGTTACACTTTTTATTTTTATATTTTCAAAATGAAAAGCAAATTACAGATTAAAATGGTAATAAATTAAAATAAAATCTCTTTATACCAATTATCATGGATTTCTTTTTATGATATTTAGCATTAATGAATAGTTGTTATATTTAGCATTATTTCTCTTAATTATTCAATGGATATTTGTTTTTTACTTGCAAGACAACTAACCTTTTAAGCGTCCGGCTTATTTTTGCCTTTATGTTTAATGATTTATAAAATAATACTTATAAAATCTATTTCTATCTGTATCGGGATTTGTTTATGATTATCTTATACATTTATTTACCTTGCACACTGCAAAAAGTAGCTTTAATATCCGTTTTGTATTAAATCAGCCCTTCATTCCAAAGTCTACATGACAAAAAAACCCGATTAGGACGCTAAAAGGGTTGAATGATAATGACGACCTCCCCGATAAAAAGAAATCAAAAGAATAAGAAGAATGATATATGATAAATGCCTTACAAAATTTTCGCACAATATTACTTTTCTGTTCTTTATTTAGCCCTTTCGAGTGTGGTGTACTATTAATAGTACATATCTTTTCATCGAGTATTGTTTTGTTTTAACAATTATTCAGTTTTTTTTTTTTTTTTTTTTTTTTTTTTTTTTAGAAATGGTAGTAATGGCTATACCTTTTTTATTATGACTTCATTTACGTTTTTACATTTACTAATACAGTAAAACCCCGATAATTCGGATTAATTGGGACCGGACCCAATCCGGATTATCCGGAGAATGAGGAAAAAATTAAATAAAATAAAACATACTTACAGAAAATCACCTTTATGTTAAACTTAATGAATATTTACAGACAGTTAAAATGTTTACTTTGCTTAATTCTTCCGAAAAGATTTCAGAAAAAGTTTTTTTATTCAGAATACGACGATGAAACAAGTTAATGTTTTGGAAACTAGGCAATCGCTTCTCAAAATTGGAAAAAAAATGACGAAACCGATCCGTATTAACTGGGTCCGAATTTGCGAGGTTCTACTGTAATAGTAATAATAAAAGATTATTTAATTCTCCGTTACACCGTTGGCGATTCCTATATTTTGTGCATATTTTTCACTCTTTAAATTTAAGATATGAGTTACATTTCTAAACCAATCATGAAATTTGTAATATCCTGTCAAATCCGATTGTGATGCGTTATTTTCCAAACGTCTTCAAAAACTCTTCCTTAGCCTATTATCATATAACTATGAATTGAATAGTACACAAATTAATTACATTCGTAAGACTTCAGACAATGAGATAATCTTTAAACTTCAATAAGTGCATTTTGATAGCTACGGTTAACGTTATTAAGATAAAAGTAATTTTGTTCTCAAAACGGGAGAAAATTCTGCACGCGAAAGGGTTAATCCATCTGAGACTTTTGTAATACTCTCTATTAATAAGTATTCGCAACGTGCTTTCTTTAAAAAACTTTTTATCTTTTACCAACGGTTTTTCAAAGCAGATATTGTTGTCTAACTTAATCTAAGAAATGCCCTGATTCAAAAAGACAAAATTTATAATTAAAATTTTCTAGTAAGTACACTGTAAGAAATAATTTGTAACTCTAGTAATCTAAAGTTACAAAATTTGTAATGCTTACCAAAGGTGGATCCAGCCCTCCATTTAGAAGGGGGAACATGGGTCCCTCTTTTTTTTTAGGTGGAGGGGCACATCTCTTAACAATCAATTTTTATATCGAAGGCTGTTCTTATATTCAAACTGGCTATTTTTATGATACTTTTTTGAAAATCATTTGCATTCTTAATTACCAAAAAAAAAAAAGCATTAATATTCAATAAATGTAAATTTTACATTTTCTTAAGCTACCAAGAAACGAAGAATTTCCCATTTTCTATAAAAGAAAAGAATCATTCAGAAATTGAGCAGTTTAAGGCATTTTTTAGGACTCGAATGTCACAAAAATGCCACCATGAAAGAGCAATTGACAGTCATTGCATGAAATTCAATTTAAAACTCCACGTTTTGTAGAGATTTCAGGAAATATTGTTTGCCTTTATCGAAAAATGGAAAATGGTAATCAGTCACATTTGCTCGGAATAAGTGCACATGCACTAGTGCTTTAAAGAACCAGAAAGATTCTTATTGTTGAGCAAAAAGTAAATTTGAAAGAATTTAATATCTATTTAAATTTTTAAATGTCTTTCAGAAATTTTCTTCGTTTAGGGGGAGGGTGTCAAGAACCTCATGATTTTCCCCTTGGATCCGCCATTGATGCTTACTAAAATTTTATATGTACGCATTGTACAGAAAAAATATCAAAATTGTAATTTAACAAATTATAACGACGATTTAGAAAATGATATTTTCAAAGACTAACATTTTAAAGACATCTATATTATAAAGGCCAAACGTATCTGTGCGTAACGCATACGTCATTTTGCGAATGGCAACACTTTCCCCTGCAATTTCGGTTTTACAACCGATTTGCTGCTGCAAATTTTACATTTCTAAACATCGCACATTTTCCATTTTTACACCGTCGTATAGAGGAAAAAATGTACTTTTAAATGCAATTTGTTTGAAAGCTGTATCTCAATATATTTTAGAGATATTAATTTTTTTATAGTTTTTTGTAGCAATTTTGTCATTGTGGCAACAAAACCACTTCATTTTCTCTTAAAATTGAAAAGAAAAAAATAATAGAAATTAAAATGCGCAATACTTTCCCATGCAATTTCTGTTTTGCAATTTTCAGTACTGAAAATTTTAATTTTCTAAACATCATACATTTTTAATTTTTACACTGTCGTATAGAGAAAAAAAATACTTTTAAATACAATTTATTTCAAAGCTGTATCTCAATTCATTTTGAGATATTATTTTTTTTTTCATAATTTTTAATTAAAATTTTATAATTGTGGCAACATAATCACTCCATTTTCTCTTAAAATTAAAAAAAAAAAAAAAAAAAAAAAAATTAAATGTGTATATTATTTTAAAAGTATCGTCTGTTATAAAATCCGGTGAATTTCGGTTTTATTTATTTATTTATTTATTTATTTTATAATTTGGATAATTGGATTATAGTATTTTGTTAATTTTAGCTTAAAATAATATTTGTTTGAGCGTTACACTGAATAATATATGATGTATTTTTTACTGTAACTAATTATGTAGATTTATTATAAATCAATGAAGCAGTTCTTTCTGAAAGATTTTCTTTCGTCGAATTTCGACGGGTTCCACCTCGTATAAATAAATTCTATATTTAAATTAATAAAAATAGTAAGCATCATTTTTAGGATGATCATAACGAGTCATATATTACGTACGTCATGCATTAAACATTAACATTCAGAGACGAATGATAAAAAAATATAGGTACAAAAATTTAACTGCTTGAAATATGCATTTTTATTTGATGGAATTAATCAGACTGATTTCTGAAAGCCTCATATTACGTACGACATAGATTAAATATTTATATTTCAGGACCCAACATGAACGAATTTTAAATGAAATTTCAGTTTTACAATTTTTGGAACTGCAAATTTTTAAACTTCTTAGCAAGGCACATTTTAAATTTTTACACCGTTGCGTTGAGGAGGAAAAAAAAATGCCTTTTGAATGACATTTGTTTGAAATTTTTATCACAATTTGCTTTTAAATTATTATTTTTCTTTTAAAGCTTTTATTACTTTTTTCGTCATTGTGATAATTGAAGTATTCCATGGACCAATCATAAAACGAATAAAATAAAATAAGTTGTGGAATTCAGCCAATAAAAAAATTCATGTATACTTCAGATTTCCCAGTTCTTTACCAAGGACAACAACTATTTTCCAAATAGTTAACAATGTCAATCTACAAAACTCCAAAGGAAAGCTACAGAAATCTGTAACTTTACTAAAGAACCTACTAAAGATATGGTAATCTTACTCAAATTTTATCAACCCTACTTGCCGTTACTTAAAAAGTTGTAGGAGTCCAATTTTCCTAAAATATTCTCAGTAACCTTAAAAAAAATTTTTTTGATTCTCAGCGCACACCTGTATCTGCATTTGTAATAAAATGTTTTAGTTTCGTGAGTAAAAATGTTGAAATTTTACGCCAAATGAAAAGATCAATGAAATTTTATTTTTCAAATAATAATATTCTCACCGATTCAAGGGAAGCATTCTGTTCCCACACTGTAAAAAAAAAAAAAAAATCTGCAAAGTTACTAAAACTTTCCTAAGAAACTGGGATTCCTAGACAGGGATGTAGTGGAAGGTATACGGGGATATACGCCGTACACCCTCTGGATTTCTCAAGGGACACCGTATACCATCTGTTTCTCAAGAAAGCTACAGTATATACACTCTAGGGTATACCCTCTGTTTTGAGCGTATACCCTCTGCTTAGAGCGTATACCTTCTGATTTTTTGAAGACTACACCACTGTTCCTAGAATTTTCTATCTAATGGAGCAAAAAGTCATGTAACAGATACAGATTTTCACTGAAAATCAAAAAATATGTAAGGTTACTAGAAATTTTTTAGAAAACTGAGATTCCTAGATTTTTTTTTTTTTTTTTTTTTTTTTTTTTTTTTTTTTTTTTGCGTAACAGCAACACAGGTTACAGATAAATTTTTAGTAAAATAACTGTATAATTTTACTATACTTGTTTGTAAAGTTACAGATTTCTGTAGCTTTACAAAAATTAGTTTTGTATATTTACATCTTTTCTTGTACAGCGCACAGATAAAATGTTAATAAGCATACAGATTTCGGCAACTTTACATCGGTAAAATTACAGACTTTTTTTTTTTTTTACAGTGCAGGTCAGAGTTTCCGATTTCTCAACCTCTGTCACATTAAGGGTTCTTGCTGTCACTCGCCATTGCGCCAAATTGCGCCAAAATTCTTCATTTGGCGAGTAAACAAGCGAATAGATTCGCCAAATTGCTAGTGCTCAATTTTCGCTTTATCTTTCTTTTCTTTTTCGCTTTTCATACATATGCATGTATACATATTTCTAATATATTTGTAGCGGGTAGTTAAAATTAGATTAATAACAATCGTTGTCGCAGTTATAAAAAACTTAGGTTACTTTAGAACATTTTGAAAAAAAAGGGGGTTACAGTAAGGATTAAAGATTTTTTTCAGTGCTACATGGCGAATCTATTTTGTTAATACTTTTTTCATCTAGCGAATGTTTTTAGGTGCGTTCGTAATTATGTAAATACGTAGCACCTATAGTTGTCGTTCAGTCCGTCCGTTTGTCCGCCTGTCCGTCCGCATGTAACAACGCAAAAACTACCCGACCGAATCGTTTTAAATTAAAAATAAATAATTATTACATAATTTTGTCGAGTCGTTTCAAATTTTATGATAATCGGATGCATAAATCAATAACAGGGACAATCAAAGGTATTCCGTTACATTACGGTCAATGGGGAAAAAAGGTTCAAATACATTATAATTGTTTGAAATTTAAAATACATAATTATTACATAATTTTGTCGAGTTATTTCAAATTTTATCAAAATTGGATGCTTTGTTCAATTACAGGGACAATCAAAAGTATTCCGTTACATTACGGTCAATGGGGGAAAATGTTTCAAATGCATTTTAATGATGTTACACTCAATCGAACATAATAAAATTGATATAAAGTACTTATTATAATATACATTTTGCATAATCTGTAGTGCAAAGAATATTTATTATTGATTTACAAGGCCACATAAAAATATTCCATTACATAATGGTAGTGGAAGGACATTGTTTTTTTCGCATTTTAATTGTAATTAACTATTTACAATTTTATGAGATTGATATTTTAAAAACTTCTTTATCATACGAACGCACCTCCTTTGATACGTTTCACTTGCAATTTCCAACTTGTCTATTTTTAATTAGCCAAATTACTAACGTTGGTAAAATGTCAGCGAGAACACTGTCACATTCGAAGCGAAAAGCATGAAAATTTACACCAGTTTGCTGCAATCAAATGCTCTTTTAAATTCTATGATTCAGCTTCTTTTTATGAGAATGATATTATATTTACTAACAACAGCTTTCGTAAAAGCAGCAACGTTGACGGCAAAATCCTCTTCTAATATCCAAGATGTTACCATCAAGTTTAAAAAACCAGCATTTGAAATACTGATGTCAAAAAGACTGGGTTAGTAAAACCCCGGTAATTCGGATTAATTGGGACCAGACCTAATCCGGATTATCGAAAATCCGTATTATCCGGAGAATTAGAAAAAAAATGAAATAAAATAAAACAGACTTACAGAAAATCATCTTTATGTTTAACTTACTGATTATTTACAGACAGTAAAAATGTTTACTTTGTAATAAAAAAGTTTGTAGTTTTTTGCTGTGCCAGTTTTCTTTACCTTTTGCGAGCCGTACGGTTACGCATCCACTTGAGCATAAGTAGTTCGTTGGGTGTAGTTTAAATAAGAGTTTAGTTTAGAAAGCTTAAGGTATTCTTCCGAAAAGATTTCAGAAAAAAGTTTTTATTCAGAATACGACGATGAAACAAGTTAATGTTATGGAAATTACCAATATCGCTTTTCGAACTTGAAAAAAAAATGACCAAACCGATCTGAATTATCCGGAGATCCGGATTAACGGGGTCCGAATTAGCGGGGTTCTACTGTAATTTCTTCTAAAAGACTACCAGTGGTCTAACCTATTGGTCATATAGGAGCGGCGTAATCGTCAGCATAAAGTGGAAAATCATTTAATGTAACATCAATATAATCCCATATTACAATAAAAATAAAACAGCATTTTTTTTTTTTTTTTTTTAAGATGCCACTCGAGTCATTGAAAAAGACCCGGATAATAATGTTAAGTCTATGGGACGTTCTTTTCAAATATCTCGCTCAAATTTTAATACATTTACATGATTTTTTTTATTGCATAGAATAGAATAGCTGAAGACGATCTAACATCCCGGCTAGTTTCTACTTTTCCGATTTTGGTTTCAGATTTTTCTTAAGAAATTACTTTACATTTTGGAACCTGTTAGAATCGGTTCTAAAATTGAAACTATCATAATATAAATAATCTATAACCAAAATCGAAAAAATAAAAACTAGTCTCTGTTGTAGATCGTCCTCAGCTATCCTATGCAAAAATATAAAAAATAAAAATAAAAATAAATAAATAAATAAATAAATAAAATAAAAAATCATGTTTTTACATGTTTTTTTATTGTTGTTGTTTTTGTATGATTTTACATGATTTTTCAGCGAGATATTTGACCCCATAGAGTTAAAATTATCATCCGGGGGTCATTTTCAATGACTAGTGTGGAGCCTTAAAATGCATATATGATTCAAGTCTTGCATGCTTGTAATGGGGAAGTGTGAGGATAAAGCCGCCCTTTTGAGATTGGCCGGATCATATTGCAATATCGTAGAGAGACCCAAGTTCATATTTTACTTTTTGTTCTGGAACGAAGTGTTTAAGGCATTATTTTGAGGAAGAAAACTCAATTCACAAAAATCTGGACTAAATTGGCTTTATTTTGCTGAAGACTTGAAATATGAGAATTTTCAAACATCCGGAATACAGCATATTTATTCAAATGTGCACTCATACTAGAAAACACGTCTTGAGTACTCAACGACCACAATTTGTACATGATGAATTGTCAGCGACAAAAACACAATCAAAATATATTTTCACATAGGCATGTAGCACGCTAACATAACTGTACTCGCAAGTAATTAAGAATTATTAGTCATCTTTGACCACAACGAGCGTGCGTCCTTCCATAGCCGTGACAAACGTAAAAACTGACAAAAATTTCAGATTTCACAAACGCCTAAAAAAGTCTTTTGGCATAGAATAGATTCCCAATCCGAGCAAAGAAATGTACAGGTAAAAGGACCGTTACATGATAAGCAAAGGGGAAATTTTAAAAGTGAGTGTTGTCAAGAATATAGCATTTATCGCGCGAGGCGAGAACGTACAACACTCGGCAACCCTAACGAAATTACACAACAGGTAACAAATTAAGTTCTTTATACAAGACAAAATGAAATGATTGGGAAATAAAAATAGCAGTTACTTAAAACAGTCGTTTGATATTTAATCAACTGAAGAACAAGAAAGAAAAATCTAGAAATGGAATGATATTTTAAAACTAATTTGTTACTTGTTTTTTTTTATTTATTATTATTATTTTATATGCACTTGGAGGCGAACACACAATAAAAATACGTATTAAAAATGCTTTTCTTTTAAAATTAAATTTTAAATGAGGGGGGGGGGAACTAACATTTGAAAAATTAATAGAAATATATAAAATATAATATGTGTTACATCACATATTATCACTCGAAGGACAACCAAAAAAATTTTTTTTTTTTTTTTTTTTTTTTTTTTTTTTGACGAAGGAAAAAAAATATTTTTTCTTATAAAAAAAAGTAAAGTGTTGGGAATCTATGTACAAAGCACTAGCAAAAATACACTTATAAAATAAGAATAACTATATGTTTATAAAAATTACAAGTTATATATGATATATATAAAACACATTAGGATATACAAAATGTTACCAAAAAAAATAAATAAACTTCAACTTATGCCTAGGTCTTTATATACATGCATGTATGCTAGTCATTGCTTTTAATATCCAGCAATTTGATGTGTATACACAACCTATTTTTTATATTCTTCGTTTCATTATTCAAGTGTAAGCGCTTACATAAAACAGTTCTGCTGTAAAAGCAAATTTTTAAATGACATTTTTATTTGTAGAAATTGTCTTTTATGTTGCTGTTGCTTGAAGATACTTGCAACTTGTTAAATCAATTATCATAACAGTTTACATACACTGTTTAAAACACACATTTAAATAAACGCTGAAAAGATTTTTTTTTATATAAAAATCCTAAATGCTGACTTGATACAATGTTTATAGTTGAATTAAATTTACACAAATATAATACCTATATTAAAATGTAAGAATCAAAATATGCACAATATGTAAATAAAAAAAAATCAACACTGATCAGTATTAAAAAAAAAAATTGGAAATGTAAAATGCCATTCCAATAGAGTGTAGAGCAAATTTACTTAAGTACCTTATGAAATAAACTTGTCAAAATATTAAAGTACACAAATATCAAAATAGTAGTATGAAAATAAAATATAAAACCAAATTGTACACTGCATAGAGAATCTAATACACAATGAACTGAACCAGCAGTAGACCAGTAAAAGATTCAGTACATAGTACACAACTAAACATAATTCTGTGTCCTGGCCAGTTAACACAAAACATGTGGCATTACATTTATTTTTTTGGTCTAAGATTATATCCTGAAATAATGTTTTGAGGAGAATTATTGCTATTGTACTGCTGATAATTATTATTGTTGTCATTAATATTAGAGCTTGTATTTTTATTAAAGTTAGAATTAAGGTATGCATTTCTAGGTGGAGCAAGTAAAAGTCTATCTATATGCACTCTAAAAGAAGGAGCATGTGAATACTGATATTTCCTTACAGTAAATGAAACAGGTGAATGTTTCATAATAATTTCATAAGGACCAGTATATTTTGGTTTATATTTATCTCGAGATTTTAGATAAACAATATCATGGACAGTTAATGGACGTAGTTTTGCAAATTGTGAAAATTTTAAGTTTCTTTGATGTTCAGCAGACACAATGTTTTCATAAGCTTTTTGGTACATTGCATCCAGTTCTTTTAATAATTTATAAGTGTCAACATTATCAAGAAATGGTTGATTTGCATGAGTGTCATATGTATCAAATATTAATGATAATTCACGCCCAAAATGTAAAAGATTTGGTGAGAATTTTGTAGATGAGTGTGTGGAGCCATTGTATAGGCATTTGTGAATCAACAATGCATGTTCAAAAGAGTGTCCTTCAAGTAATAAAGTATTAACTGAGGTTTTAATTGAAGAACTGATTCTTTCAGCAATCGAGTTCGATTGGGGGTGTGAGACTGAAGAATGAGATATTTTTATACCTAATGTTTCATTAAAAATGTTGTAAACACTGGAAATAAATTGGGAACCTAGATCAGACAAAATTACGCAAGGTCTCCCAAAGCATGTGAAATATTTATACAGTGATTCAACAACTTTATTAGCAGAAGTCTCCTTTAAAGGAAACAATTCCATGTGTCTAGAAAAGTGATCTGTTACTGTTAATACTGAATAACCATTTCTAAAAGGACCTACAATGTCAATTGCTACAGTATGACCTGCTTGCTTTGGAGTGTACGTTGCTTGCAAAGGTGCAGGCTGTGTTTTGTGATGTTTATGTTGCAAACATTTAATACATGACGCAACATAATTTAATGTGTCTGTGTAAATACCCTTCCAAAAATATCTTTTACTTACAAATTCATAGGTTTTCTTTAGACCGAAATATGAAAGATGTGAAATTGCTAAAACCTTAGCTTTTAATGAGTGTGGTAACACAATATGATAAGAAAATGTTGAGTCATGTGGCATATTTTTTTTAAACATCAACACTTTAGTATCAGGATGAATAAAGTACATGTCATATTTATCTGAACTACCATTGTTTAATATTTCATTATATATAACAGATAATTCTGTATCTTTTAACTGTTCATTAACAAATGTCTGGTTTGATATTTCAAGCAAAGGATCTTTATGATTTTCGGAATTACCAGCAGTCAAATAATTAATTGAATGTGACTCAGAGATAGTATTTTCATGCTCATCATTCTCAATGATAGGAAGAATGTGAGTGGTATCATATACTAATTCAGGATTTGTATCTAATGTTTCTTGATTATTTTTGAAATTATTTCTAGAAAGATAGTCAGCAAGTACATTTGAAGAACCTGGAATGTGTTGAAAGTTGAATGAATATTCAGATAACTCGGTGAGCCATCTAGTTATGATATCCGCAGGGTTACTAACTTTCTTATAGTGTTTTAATGGAGCACTGTCAGACAAAATAATAAAATTTCTGTTATAAAGATAATATTTAAAAGCAACAACTGCTTTGTAAAAAGCCATTAATTCTAGCTTAATCGCTGGGTATTTTTTTTTTAGAAGGGGATAATGCTTTAGAAAAATATGCAACTGGTAGTAAGTTATTATGAAATTCTTGAAGTAAGACAGCTGAAATAGCAATTTTTGACGCATCTGTATTTAAGAAAAATGGTTTGTCCCAATCTGGTAAATGAACAATTGGTTCAGAAAAAAACATTTTTGAATATTATTAAAAATTTTGTCGTGTTCAGAAGTCCAGCGAAATTTTTCTTTAGGCCTGGTAAGCTGAATTAATGGATGTATGATTTCAGAAAATTTGGGTATTAAACTTCTATAAAAGGTCGCTAAACCAATAAAACCTTTTAGTTGGCGTTTAGTTGTTGGTACAGGAAAAGATGTTATTCGCAAAATATTACTTTGAATGGGACTTATTGCATGATTTTCAATGTGAAAACCTAGATAGTTTGTGGAAGTCTGATGAAAAGTACATTTGTTGGAGGCAAGAGTCAAGTTATACTTTGATAAAACCTGTAAAATTTTCTCAAGTTTTTGTAAAGTCTCTTGAAATGTGTTTGAACCAAATATAAAATCATCTTGATATGTAAATATACCTTCCAAATTTATTTCATCTAAAATTATGTCCATTAGTGCTTGAAACACTGAGGCAGAATTTTTTAAGCCAAAAACTAAACGTTTATACTTATAAGAGCCATACTCAGATGTAAATGTCAATTTATCTTGCAATTCTGGTGGTAAGTCAATTTGATGGTAAGCTTGTTTTAAATCTAAGCTAGTGAAATATTTATAAGAGGATAAATTAGCAATAATATTTTGAATTTTGGGAAGAGGATAAAAAGATCCCTGAATAACTGAATTAAGCATTCTTAAATCCAACGTTAAACGATATTTTTGTTGACCTGAACCGTCAGACTTTTTCTTTACAATTAAGATAGGGCAAGACCATTCAGAGCAATGCCTCTCTATTATTCCTGCTTCAACAAGATTATCTATTTGCTCTTTAGCATCTGCCTGAAGTGCTTGGGGAATGCTAAATGGTAAAGTTTTTATTGGGAAGTCATTAATAAATTTGATACTAGGTACAATGCGATCAGTATGACCAAGTGTCTTAAGAGATTTTGAAAAAGCAGAATAATATTTTAAGAGAAGATCAGAGATTTCCTTCTTTTCATTTGCTTCTAAATGATCCAATTTAAAATCATTTATAGAAAGATCTTTTTTTCTTTGAGCAAGTACCTGATCAGATGCAGTAATAAAATTACAATAATTTTCATTTATTGAAGGATTTAAATTACTTTCCAGTTCATTTTGATCAACAATTTCATCTGGTATACACAGATAACCTACTTCCATATTTTTATTTAAATGAACAACATGATCAGATAAATTTTCAGTGTAAACATGCATGATTTTGGGATATGAGATATTTTGAACTTTAGAATCTAATTTTATAAGTGCATCATGACATAACACATTATTAGAGGAAATATTACTACAAAAAAGCATCTCATCATGATCTGGTGAGATGTCAGTTTTAATTTTTACAAATTTGTGTTCATATGGATTTAAGTTAGCTTTGTGTGCAAGATATGCACAGATCTGATCATGCGATTCATTACTGTTAACTTTATGCACAACATCACTTGAACTACTGTCATTATTATTTACCTCACTTTCAGAACTTTCATCAATACACATTGCATTTATTTGACTTTTTCTACATTTATTTTTTAATGGTACTTCAACACCATTTATTGAGGCAGTATTATCACTGGGATTAATAACAATATTATTTTTCACAATAAAATCATAGCTTAAAATTCCAACAAATTCTGAAGAATTTGCAATTTCAACAATATAAAAGTTATGCCGAAAGAATATTTTACCAATTTTGATAGATACAGAAATGCAAGAAGAGAATTTAACTGCAGAATTAACAGTTGAAATAGTTACTGAAGAAGCTAAATGTTTGTAAGAAATATCTTTTTTTATTTCATTAAAGAAATTAAGTGATAAAATTGAAATTGAACTTCCTGTATCCAGTAATAAAAATGCCTCAAATTTGCCAAACTTACTGGAAATAATAGGTAAAAACGAACACTTATCATATACATTATAAATGACTACTTTTTCATCAGTCTGTGTTGACTGATTGTTACAAATCTGAATTTCCTTAGAAGTTTGTGAATAAGTGGATTTAACTTGTCTTTCATCAGACAGTTTAAATTTATTTGCTGATGACCCAAGACAGTTTTGAGACAACAGCTCATCAACTGTACTGCGTCTCACTGGTCGTTTAAAGGCTGAAATTGGTTATAACCAGAATTATCAAAATTAGTATTTCTGTATTGTCTATAATAATTCTGATCATAAGATTTCTTTCTCTTATACAAATTCTTGTATTTAAAACACTGGAGGGCCAAATGACCTCGCTTAGAACAAATTTGACAAATATTTACCTTTCTGTTATTTTTATTTTGAAACTTAAAATCAAAATTTCTAGAGTTCTTTGATTTGTACAACTCACGAGTGTCCTTCTTAAAACTAGGACGTGTTTGGGTTTGTTTAGTGTCATCTTTCTGTGTATTGTTTACAAATGACAAAGCATTTATTTTCTCTGATAATTCAGATATCTGTTTAGAAAAATCAATATGATTAGAATATTCATTATTAATATTATTTAGTTTTTCATTTGACAAAATACTTTGCAAAAACTCTGCTCTTTCTACTGCTTTGTCATAGTCATCAATTTTTTCCTCCTTAATTTTGATTTGAATATCAGTTGATAAACACTGCAAAAGTTTCTTATATTTTATTTCGTTAAGAAATTCAGGATCTTTCGTTTTAAAAGCCTTATTGGCTAAAGTGTTCAATCTATGGGAAAAATTACTGATACTTTCATTAGGTAAGACTTTTATGTTATCAAATTCAATATCTATAACTGTTTGAGATTCTTTAGAGAAAAATCGTGAAAGTTCCTGTTTAATTAGTTTCACACTATTTGAATTTCTAATTTTGTCATTTTCAAGAAAAAATTTTAGGGCAGGTCCTGCTAATTTTGTTTTGAGAAACAAGACCCCCTGATCATCTGTCCATTTTTGTATTTTTGCATAATTACTAACTACATCAAAGAAAAAATCCAAAGTGGTTGGATCACCTTCATAGCATGGTACAGAAATGTTAAAATTATTTTTTGATGATGTCATATTCAAAAATAAATGTATACTTATAAATACTTAAGCTTGTTCAAACATATCATAATCAGTTACAAATAATAATAACATAAATGCAAATATATAATATGAAACACAAAAAGAAAATAAAGAAAAAGAATCTGTACATTACCTTTCTTCTAAGCTGAAAACAACATTATAAGAAAATATAAATACATTTCACTTTTTTTTTATGGAAAAAAAAATAACGAGAAACAAAAAAAAAAGATGCTTCTTTCTGAGACTATTATTTAAATCATAAGTTGTTGCCGCTAAGTTGCCTTTTTTTTTTTTTTTTTTTTTTGTCCAGCGTTCTTAAATTCGTTATTTCTGAGGGGGGGGGGGGGGTCCACATTAAGCACAATTAAATTAGATGCTCCCACACAGAAAAAAACCCACGAAAAATCACTTTGTAGAATAACAACTTTGTAGGATTCAAATTCCATTTGAAATATTACAAGATTGTATGTCTAATATTTGTTATCGTCGAACTAGCAATGTGTTACATCACAATGCTGTCACATGCGAATCACGTGATCGGCATGGAAAATGACTCATATATATACTATTAAGTCCCTCATTTTCTATGCCCCTTACAATCCAGTACGAAACGTTACATATCGACGACTGTGCGACAATTTCCTCTGCATGTGAAGGCAATATAACTCGCGTGTAACTGCATATATTGATACATTGCTATTAACCCTTTGAAGGGCAGTGCGTTACATTTTATCCCACCCAATATAAACGAGATTCTGACCAGAAATATCTAATGAAATTTTATATTTTTAACTTAGGCGACAAAATGCCGAAAGATTGCTTTTTCTTATTTTAAAACAATTTTTTTTCAATTTTTCCGGTGGGAATTCATTATTACAGAGACACTATTGCTTAATCTCAAGAGTTAAGGGGTTAAAAACTTTTCAAAAAATCGATTTTTTATGATCTAGTTTGATTATTCAATTAATTCATAACTCAATGCAAAAAACCGCATAAAAATATTAGCATTTTTAACGGAGTTATAAGCATTTATGTATCAATACTTACATAGCCGCATCCATATAATTCAACTTTAAGTCGTGTTTCTCAAAACTTGATTTTTGACGACTAACACCAAGATTTAAAAAAAAGTATTTGATGGAACGGCTTTTTTTTTTTTTTTTTTTTTTTTTTTTTTTTTTTTTTGCATGCATGCATGCATGTAACATTATAATCTAGATTATGAATTAAGGATATAACTATCACTTAATAAAAAATATATTAAAAAATCTCTCAAAGTTGAAAATTAAAAAAACCCCTAAAAAATACAACTTTTTTTCCATTAAAAATACTCAAAATATTAAACTATCTAAAATATATTAATTCATAATCTAGATAATGATGTTATATGCATGCAAAAAAATAAAATAAAATAAAATAAAATAAAATAAGCCATTCCATCAAATAGTTTTTTTAAATCTTGGTGTTAGTCATCAAAGATCAAGTTTTGAGAAAATGCGACTTAAAGTTGAAATTATTTGTATGCGGCTATGAAAGTGTTGATACATAAATGCTTATAACTCCGTTAAAAATGCAAATATTTTTGTCCGGTTTTTTTGCACTGAGTTAAGAATTAAATGAATAATCAAATTAGAACATTAAAAAAATCGATTTTTTGAAAAGTTTTCAACCCTTGAGCCCCCTTAAGGAACTTTAAACAAGAAAAGTTAAAATTGAAGTGCTGATAAACGCTATTACTCTTACTTTATATTAGTTGCTTAAATGAAATTTGGTGGTAACTAAACATATTTTTGAGCAACACTACATTTTGAACAGAAAACATCTGACATAAAAATTAAAAGCTATAATTTAAATAGAGGAAAACAACCACAAAAAAGGTTTTACTAAAAAAGTTTTTTCTCTATATTTCTCAATTTTTATAAATATATACAAGTTAGTTAACAAGCTACATCTTTTTACTAAAGCGGTACATCGATGACGCATCGAGGATTACGCTTTGGAGCGGGTTAAAATATTTTAAAGGCCTATATGCGCCCAAATCTGGATCGGGAAGTTGCCGACCTCTGTATTCCCTTTATTTTATTTGACGGGACGTGCCTGACTTACATTTTTTGGTGCATTCGTAATTATGTAAATACGTAACACCGATAGTTTTCGTTCAGTCCGTCCGCATATAACAACGCAAAAACTACCCAACCGAATCGTTTGAAATTTAAAATATATAATTATTACATGATTTTGTCGAGTCATTTCAAATTTTATGAAAATCGGATGCATACATCAATTACAGGGACAATCAAAAGTATTCCGTTACATTACAGTCAATGGGGAAAAGTTTCAAATGCATTTTAATCGTTTGAAATTTAAATTACAAAATTATTACATAATTTTGTCGAGTTATTTCAAATTTTATCAAAATCGGATGCATAGTTCAGTTACAGGGACAATCGAAAGTATTCCGTTACATTACGGTCAATGGGGGAAAATGTTTCAAATGAATTTTAATGGTGTTACACTCCCTCGAACATAATAAAATTGATATGCATCTGTGATGTACATATTATAATATACATTTTACATAATCTGTGATGCAAAAACATTTGTTATTGATTTACAAGGCCACACAAAAGTATTCCATTACATAATGGTATAAGAAGAATATTGTTTGGTGTGCATTTTAATTGTAATTAACTATTTACGATTTTATGAGATTGATATTTTTAAAATTAGTTATCGTATGAACGCACCACATTTGCTATGCTTCACGTGCAATTTTTAACTTGTTTCTACTGTCTTGAGCAAAGTCGTAACTAGCCAGAGAAACCAGAGGAAGTTCTGGAAAGTTTTGGTGGGGCTAATTCTGAATGCTTTTAACATATTAAATAATAAAATAGTGTACTAAACTGTATTTTAGTTTTTATGGTTTTTTACTGTGATTTTGTATTTGGATAATTCTAAAAAGTGTTTGGAATCAAACGATTTCAAGTTTTATTATTAAATTAGCAAAATGTTATGATGGATAAAGAAAACAACAGACTTCACGTGATCTTAAATTTTTAATTAACCCTTAACTGCTGTGACAAAAATTGTTGCATAACTTCTGTGAGCGGTCTATCAGACCGCTAAAGATGAATAATATGTTACATTAACTCTCAGAATACTATTTATACGTTAAACTTTATATACAGGTTAATCATTAATGAAATCAAGCTATTCAAAAGTATCTAGAGGTAGTAATAGGGTTCCAAAAGAAACAAAATTTGATCAGTATGTATAGTTAAGCTAAAAATTATATGTTAAACTGCAAAATTTGAAAAACTCAGGGGTTTGTGAGACAGCTAACAGCAGTTATGGGTTAAGTAAATTTTAACCATGCTAATATTTCGAATTTCATAATGAAATTCACAAAAGAAAAAAAATCGGGTGACAAAATTAATATCTTTTCAAAAATTCCAATTTTTAAAGGATCTATATAAAATAATAATTGTATTCTTTCATAATGTTTGAAATCTATATAATAAAGGCCAAACGTATCTGTGCGTAACGCATACGTCATGTTTTGATTGGCAACACTTTCCGATGAAATTTCGGTTTTGCAATTTTCGCTATTGTAAATTTTTAAACTTCTAGACATTGCAAGTTTTCAATCTTTATACCATCGTTTAGAGAAAAAAATGCACTATTAAATGCCGTTTGCTAGAAAACTGTATCTCAATTTGTTTTTGAGATATTAATTTTTTTGTAGTTTTTGGTTCAATTTTTCTAATGGTGGCAACTTGAGTATCGCATTTATGTGAGAAAAAGAGAAAAAATAACCATAGAGTAAAAAAGAAAAAAAAAAAAAATTGGTTGCCTGTAAAGTCGGTATACGGGCGAAAGTTTTACGTGACAACGACTTTGAGTTGTAAAATAATTTTAATGTGAATATTCATTCGTATAGTAGGAAGAAGGATGAAATAATAGTAACAATTTAAAACATTTATTTATACAAAGAATTATATTTAAAACATTAATTTATACAAAGAATCTCGCACTGAATTTCATATTAACAAAATTTTATTTTTACCTTTACACATACATACGTATTTATATACAAATATACATACAATAACTTGCAATACACTGTGTTTGTTAAACACATTTTACTTCATGTTTATTGATGTCAAATGTTGAATTTTGTAAACAGCATATTAAAGAATTTTTCAATGAGCAGAATATAACTAAAGTAAAATGGCTTTCACTAATCACATATCATTAGTTTTCCATAATATACCACCGAATTACGAAATAAACTACACTTATTTTCTTTGTACTTTATACTAATAACTAATACATAACGTATTTCGTCTTAGTTTGATACTATCTAAAATTCCTATTAAGCACCGCCCCTTCCTTGCAGCGAATTCACATTCACGTTCAGAAAATGGTCCCACAAGTGACCGGAAAAAGTTAAGAGAAAAGTGAGCGCGTATCGTGAGCGGAGCGTAACGTAACGTAACGCAGTTTCTTGAAGTGTCTCCCGGCAAACCAATTTACAAGACGTTGTCACGTCAAAAAAAAAATAGAGATGTAGTTTAGTGGCTGGAGGGGACGTCAAAAATGTAACTCTAAAATTCGCTGCATTGCATCAAACACAACGACGTGCTTTCCCAAGAAAGAAAAACTTTTAGCGATGCAATTTTAATTCATAATACAATGAAATGCTATTTTATAATGCTAAAATATATTCAGATCTTTATCATTTAGAGAAAAATGGTGTTAAAAAAACCGGTCTCTGTTCCATGTGATTGTTTTGTTTGGGTCGAATGAAAGACTTATAAGATTAACGCCCATCAAACCGTTTTAATCGCATACTGCACCTCCATCTATCTCTTTTCTCCATGGAAAATAACAGATCACTGTATATTTTAGTTGTCATATTTTCATAGCAACTGAAAAAAATAGTAATTAAAAACCTGTTATGTCTATATATCGTTGTCTATAAAACCCGGTGAATGTTGTTGGTTTTATTTCGTTTTTATCTATGAATTTGGTGACTTTTAATTCGTTGTAAACTTACTTTACAAAAGGTACATCAATTAACCTTTACAAAAATGTATTTTAAAGAATATCTGGGTGTCATATTTTCTTAGTTGTTTTTAAAAACTGAGAATGCTATTTTATTCTTTGGTGAAATCTTTGGTTAATAACTGCTATCTTGCGTCTAATACGCAGGGCAGTAGTGAACAATAGGGAGGGCTCAAGAGAATGTAGGGGGGCTCATAGTTTTTTTTTTTTTTTTTTTTTTTTTTTTTTTCTCTGAGGCAGAAAGATAAATTAGTGCATATTCATATTGTAAGTACTCTGTTTCTTATTAAACTGTTAAAATAACATCATTTTATGCTTAGAAAAGTATATGATGATGAAGTTTTGAGTGTATAACTGGTGCAAAATAGCCCATCATGTTAGCTTCATATGTACAAATAGGATGAAGGAGTGTTGAAACACTTATTTTAGATACAATTTAGTAACTCTGCAAAACTGTGAAAAGGTTTCAAAACTAAATTAGATTTTTAAACAATATTTCATTTGAATTTTCGGAACAGAAAATCATTGAGTGACCTTGGAATATTTTCCAGGGGGGAGCTCAAAATATTTTAGGGGGGGGGGGTGAGCCGCCCATAGCGCCCCCTTAGCTACGGCCCCGCTAATACGGAAGTACCGATAATTTTTAAAGCTGTATATGATTACATAAATGTTTCATATAAAATTGCTATTTGGAATTAGTTGGCAGTTTAAAAAGCCTATTACGCAGAAAAAATTTATTAGGCTTTCCAATTTTAAATTTTAAAAAAGTTTTTCACCTTTACTTTGTGACCCGGGAACCCCGGTTTCGGTGTACTAGTTATTTTAAATATCTAGTTTAGTCTGGGAAAGGCTTCAGCCCCCTTAGCTCACCGCGTGGGTGCGCCAATGCACTACACCAATTAAACATAGAAAGGAGGTTTTAAGGCGCAACACTAGTGACAGAAAAAAGACCCGGATGATAATGTTAAGTCTATGGGGGCGTTCTTTTCAAATATCTCGCTCAAATTTTAATATTTGTACATGATTTTTTTTTTATTTTATTTTTTTTCATAGGTTATCTGAGGACGATCCACAACTGGCCTAATTTTTACTTTTTCAATTATGGTTTCAGATTAAAAAAAAAAAAAAAAAAAAAAAAAAAAAACTTTAAAAACCGGTTTAAACCAATTCTGAAATTGAAACTATCCTAATATAAAAAATATCTAGGCAAAATCGAAAAAGTAAAAATTTGAGCGAAATATTTGGAAAGAGCGCTCCCATAGACTTTACATTATCATCCGAGTCTTTTTCAGTGACAGTTGTGGAGCCTTAATCAGATTCTTTTCTCTGAAAGTATGAGATTTCTTCCAGGTTTCGTGACTAGTTAGCATAGATTAGTCACGACCCTGCAAGACACGTGTTACATCCACTACGATCCCCCTAACACTCCGTTCTGTTTCCAATCTCTGCCCAGTGTTTTGAGACATCCCACGCGTTCATGTTAACGTGGAGGAAGCGTGGCAGCAGCGTTCCTTAAATCCGCCAACGCAAAGGCTGGCGTAAAGGCCACTGGTGACGTCAGGTGAATGTGGCGCCAAACTTGCTAGGTCACTGTCCCTGTAGAGAGTGAAGCCTCTGGCCATACTTTGTTGTTACTTGTTATTGCTTGTAATAAATCAAATGAGAATGTGGGCCATCATATTCTTTATTATATCTTTTACATCTGAACAGACTTGATGTTATAATTTTTATGTAAGGGAATCGTGTTCAGGTGTAACATTTTTCGTATGTCTTTTAATGCATTTCTTTTTCTGGAGGTCTCATTGTATTAAGGGGTTAGTTATGTTATGAAATGCTAAATGTCTCCGATTATGAACTATTATTTCCAAGCTTAGTAACTCCAAAACTGTAAGAAGAATATACGTAAAACTTCTAAACACTGTAAATAGCTCCCATTTTTTGAAGTTGTTGTTAAATAAATTTAAACAGGATGGTGTTCTTCAATTTTTGGTAATAAACAGACTTAGCGCAGAATAAATTGCCAAGCGGATGATTTTTAATGTCAAAAGACTAGACTCGTTTCGTTCGCTAATTACTTTAATGTTCTTGGTAATGGTTCTTGTTTCGAAGCAGGTTGTTTCGACGCCGACGGTTCGACGCCAACGATTCGACGCCAACGTTTCGACGCGTGGTCAGTTCGACGCCGTACTTTTCGACGCCGGGGCAGTTCGACGCCATATATTTTTTTCCGTATTTTTATTTATTTTTAGAATAAATATGCAATATGCCTGATATAATATATATATATTTTTGTTATGTATATGAAGCGTGATTCAAATAAATAAGCAATATGACTGATTTTTATTTATTGAATTATCGATTGTTTGCATGCATATTTGAAATAAATATATGTGTGAAAGTGTTCTAGATTTTTTTTTTTTTTTTGTCCCAGATTAGTGAGAAGCCCCCTCGCCAACGTCAAGGCCCTGGGACATGAGGGAGGTTGTTTTTTTTTATTTATTTATTTCACAAAACAGCATCAAAAAGGCAAAATACAGAAATGGTAAATAAACATATGGTTACAAAAAAGTTATATTGCAGACAAATTTAATTACAGAGTAACAAGATTACACATAAATAAGATTACATCACAAAACTGTTATTATACTAATCCATTGCAAAATTATGCGCCACACCTTTCAGGTATTCCATTATTTCTCGATTTTCAAAATCTTCAACTATTACTTTAATTCTCATATCAGCTCGCAGATACTTATTCCGCTTGTGCGGCGGTTCATCTCCACGTACAAATTGCTCATAACATTGGTCAATTGTTTTTTGAACACGTCTGAGACCATCTATGAATTTCCATAATGTGGGGTGTGAAACACCAAATTCGGACTGTAAACGTCTGTGTGCTGCTTCCGCGAAATTATTGGTGCGTCCTTCGTTATTTAAGGTTCTAGCATAACATGACCACATTTCTGGTTTAAAAATAGGACGACGGCGACGATTATTTCTCTGAATCCTTCCAACATAATAATCTTCAAAGTAATCTAAAATTGGGGTTAACTGATTAGGTAAATTCTCACTCAAAACTTCTAAAGCATTTTCAAGTTCTTCGATAGGCACAAAACTTAACGCAGGAATCATACGTGCATAGAGAGCAAAATCAGCATCGGTATTATATCGTTGCATTAAATTGAATTCTGCTAATTTGCGCTTCATATTTTTCACAAGGTGGAACAAGCACATAAAAATAAGAGCACATAAAAATAAAGATATTTTACATTGTAAACATTTTTTCTTTTCTTTTTTTAACACAGAAAAGTAAAAAAAAAAAAAAAAAAAAATATATATATATACAAGCACATAAAAAGAACAAGAACATAAAAATAAAGATATTTTACATTGTAAACATTTTTTCTTTTCTTTTTTTAACACAGAAAAGTAAAAAAAAAAAAAAAAAAAAAAAAAAAAAAAAAAAAATATATATATATATATATATATATATATATATATATATATATATATATGCTGTTAGAAAGTCTAAATAAGCTGTGCAAACGTAAATAAAATCGGAAGTTCCTAAGTTTCATAAAAAATATATGGCGTCGAACTGCCCCGGCGTCGAAAAGTACGGCGTCGAACTGACCACGCGTCGAAACGTTGGCGTCGAACAGTTGGCGTCGAAACGTTGGCGTCGAACTGACCTGTACCGAATCATGGGCTATCTACAGAGGGAATTGGCAATACAGACAAGATTGCGTCCCAAACGGGTGTACATCAAGTGCGTTCACGAGTAGGAGGAGATCATCTAGTGCGCTCGCAGCTTCTTTCCCATCTGTAACTTGTGCGCTCAAGGGGGGGGGGGGGGGGTGAGTAATCCATCATTCTACTGAGTGTTGCCTTAATGAGATTTTTTCTTAAAAATTCTTCTGGATGCAAATCGAGCCATCGTAACTCTTGGCGACAATAGTCATAACACTTATAAACACTTGGTCTACATTCATCTGGCATTGCATTACGTCTTATTGTGCTTTTACAAAGAACATTTTTTCATTTACAATGGCAGTAAATATCTCAAAAATTAAGGTAAAAGGAGAAAAAGTTAACGAAAAAAAAGAAGAGCTGGGAAAGAGAAAAAAAGTGACACGGAAGAAAAGTGACCGAAAAAAAAAGACTGCAAAAAAGTGACAAGGAATTTATAAATATTAAACTTGTCGATAAATAAAGGCTAAAAATTAAAGTGATAACGAAGAGTGCATTTTTTATATTCTGATCAGTGGGATAGATAAAATATTAATAGAATAAATAATGGGAATGTCAAAAAACAAAATGTTATTATTCATGTTATTATTGCATTAAAATAGATATTTCATTTTAATTATTAACCCTTAGATGATATTAAATATTAAACTTAGTTTCATTATGAAGAATTGATTTGAAAAATGGTTACATATATTTTTAACGGAAAGATATAAAATTGAAATGCCTGATTATGGAAAGGATTTCGAATCGAACTTAATTTTCCATTTTATGATAATTAAATTACCTATCCAGTTCTAAGATATTTCGATCACGTGATCACCCGCTTTTCTCCTGCTTTTTGACCGGTTTTTCTGCTTTCGTTGGGAAATGTGCTCAAAAAATGTCAACTTTGAAGGCTTGTTATAAAAAATCTATTGTGCTTTAAAAAAAACAGAAAGTTGAGTGCAATTAGACAGTTTCTGAATAACAACACCCAGGGGCGTTCCGACCCAGTGTGCAAAGTGTGCGGCACATACAGGCGCCGAAGCAGTAAAGGCGCCTAAAGATTTCAGTTGAGAAGCAAATGTTAAAAAAAAATATTAATATAAAAAATATTAAATTTTCTTAGCATCTGAGTTATCTTTTATAGATTTACCTTATACAAATTATTTATAAATATTAATTTCTTTCTTTAAAATTTTATTTTATTCTACTTATGAGTCCTCTAATAAATCATTTAGACAAGACCTCTCCAACCTTTATAAAACAGAGGTGCACCTCATATAATTATAAATAATGAAAGGCACTGTAATTCACATAGCTGAAAATATGCAACACTATTATCTCACTGCGGTGGAAAAGCGTAATATACAGTTTTATTGCCGTAGGAGCTAGATTTCACTCGTTTTATTATTATTATTTATAAGAAACAATTGTCACTTTACTTCAGAATTTATCATAAATAAGAAGAAAATTATTATTCGGAAATACTGGTAAAAGTTTCTCCTACAATATCAGTCCATGAATAGAGGTAGACTTATATGTTAAAAACGTCTCATATGATGCGCGTATATCTCACGCTGATAGCTATAAGTCCCCTATGATTCAGAAACTATTTTAAAATAATTTAATTCAGAATAAATTTAAAATTAGATTTTCAGAGGGCAATCTATCTTCAAAAGTTTTGTAGATGAAGAAGCTATAGAAATTTTAATCACTGAATAACAAACTAATAGCATTAAGTAATTAAAACTTATTTAAGGTCATCGATAACTATTACAAGAAAACTATTCAAATATTTTTAATTTTTAAAAATGTATCCCTTAAAAAGGATTTTTAATCTTAATAGCTAATAAGAGGATACATTCCAATGGGTGCCAAGAAAACCTAAGGGCGCAATCGTGGCGTCCGTGGAGGATGCTTTGGAGAATACTGAATAAAGAGAAAATGTAAAACCAGAACTCGGGGACTATGCACATGCCCGTAGCTAAGGGGGTGCTATTAGTGTTCCTTCAACCTTCGGTACAACAAGGTTACAAACAAGGTCCAGGTACCCTAGGTTTTATGGGCGCCTCAGCTTACCCTAAAACATTTTGAGCCTCCCTGGAAAAGATTCCAAGGTCACTAAATTAATTTCTATTCCAAAAATTCAAATGAAATTCTGTTTAAAAATCTAATTTATATTTCCCTGCACTCCCTGCGTACACTCGTGTCTATTCAAATACTGCATAAATTAATGTAATGATTGTAAGATTTGTGCATTTCATTTCCGAACATAAAATCGATTTTTTGAAATATGAGCACTTATTAGCATTACACATAACCGTAGACGTTACAGAGACTAAAATGGCAAAACAACAACAACAACAAAAAAAGTTCAATTTAGACATAGATAAATTAGAAACTACAATGATGGCTGTTAATATGAATGGAAAAATATAAATTTATGAAAAAAGTGTTTTAAAATCCCGTGCACTTTATGTCCTACTAACCAACCGCCTTGGATCACCTAGGCCAATTACAATAACCTTAAATATTCTAAAGTAAAATATTGAATGTCAATGGCGGATCTAAGGGGTGGGCGATGGGGCGAACGCCCCCCCCCCCCCCTTGGGCCCATAAAGGTTTCAAACCAACATGAGAGATCTTCATGGAATAGGACTTGGGCTGAAGCCCAAGGTCGGCGCTGCGCGGCCCGACCCGGACCGCGCCAATTCATGAATTAGGCAATGGCGGGTCTAAGGTGTGTGTGGGGGGGGAGGGGGGGCTAGATGGAGAAAAGGCAATCGCCCACCCTAATGTCGGGCTAGGTCAGGTCTTCTGAGTCGGGCCGTGTCCTGATCTTTATTTTCTGTCGATTTGGGTCGGGCCAGACTTGTTTTTCTTCTTGGTAGAGTCCGGCCTGGAGTCATTCTTTTTAAATGTCTGTATTAGAGATGAGACAGTGCTCGGACTAGGACTCATTTTTTTCTGAAACCTATAAATCTTACTTATGATTTGACATTTTGATTAGAATGAAGGAGAAGCAGAAATTGTGGTTTTTTTTTTTTTTTTTTTTTTCTATTTTAGCAAACGATGCTATTTTAAAAGCAAATTATTAGTAACTTCTGCAGACCTATTTTGTCATTTCCGACGATGGTCTGACGCCAACGAAAAGGCGGGAATAATGAATTTAGTTTGATTTTTGTTTGTAGCATTAGTTATTTTGCAATAGAGTTGTTTATTTTATTATTATTTAGACATTTAATGCTAAGAGGATATTTTCTTTCAATTTTAGTTTGAGGTTGGCGAATAATTTAGATTTCTATTGTACACAGCGTACACAGATCGTAATCGCTTTTCATATGGAAATATTTATTATAATTGTTGCTTTTTTGTGAATTCTGCTGATACTGAAGCTGTACTCTGAAATTTACGATGTCACTTTTGGTCGTAAGTAAATTTATTTTACATATTATTCTGATAGAAAGCAATTGAGCAGTGTTTCCTCTATTCCTATAGTAGCATTGGAATTTAAATTTATAAATTTAATATTATTGTCTGGGTCACACCTATCCCAAAAGATTGTTATGAGGAATGAAATGGTTATAGTTAAAAATGTGCACTTTTCATAGAAAATTGGTAAATGTTTCCGATTCGACAACTAATCGACAATAATTTCTTCAAGTTCCATACATTTATTTATGAAACACAGTTCACTAACATGTCCATAATGTTTTCTTATTAAAAGAGACAAAATATGACAATTTTTTTTTATGTATTAAGTACATTTTTATTTTATACCAAACTTTTCTTTTGATAATATTAAATTTAAATTTTCGTTTAAGAGTAACATTTCTATGGAAAATGTGATTTAAAAATTATAATTTTTCCCCTAACATTAAAAAAATATATATATTGTACATTTTTTCTTCCGCTGTATACTTTTGTTATCGGGCTCGGGCTCTGGTAAAGCAAAATGTTTCGGGTTTGGGCGGGCTCGGATTTAAAATCGAGCTCGGGTGGGACCTAATTCTGAAAAAAGAGCCCGAACTCATGCCTTATCTGTATTAATCAAAATTTCCAGGTCGGGGCTCGGCCCTGATTAAAAGCTAAACGTCTGTTCCGTGTCCGACCCAGCCTGTATGATAAGCATTATTGGGCCGACGCGATTCGTGCAATTCTTCACCCCGAGCCCAATTTGGACTGACATTTTACTTATTTGTTATTCGTAAAAAATATATTTATGTTGTAGATTTGTTTTGCGAAATTTTACGAAATACATTTTTAAAAATTTACTTTTGTTTTTGACCAGCAGCAAAATATAGTAATAAACCGGTCTAAAACCCAGCAACTCGCAAAAAAAGTAGAAGTTAACCTGACCAACTGTAAAAAGTAGCAGTCAAACGGACCCAAATTCGAACCACAGAAAAAGCATTGGTTACAGCGTGGTGCGAAAGGGTAGGGGGCGAAGGGGGCGGTCGTCTCATATTCAGAAGTTTAAAGGACGTCAAATTTATACTACCAACATCATTTTTAGCCTGTCACAAGAAAAGTCGTTTGGGGGAGGGGGGGTGGGCAAACTGAAACTTTGCCCAGGCGCAGTTTTCTCTTCGCACGCCCCTGATTAGCTGACACGACTAGCAGCAAAAAATAGAAATCAACCGGAGCCAAACGCGACCCGCTTGAAAAATAGAAGTCAACTTGACCCAAACCCGACTCTCTGAAAATGTAGAAGTTCACCGGACCCAAACCTGACCCGCAGTGAAAATGTTAGTCCCGACCCGCGCATGAGTTTCGAGTCTCCGTATTTTTTAAATCGCCCCCCCCCCCCCCTTGAGGACTCTCCAGATCCGCCCTTGTTGAATGTTATTTTTTCCAAACGAATGTAGAGATGGGGTGTGGGGAGGGAGGGCAATGTCTTCAGCAACATGTTGATTTGACTTTATAATTTTGAATAAAAATATTTTCGAATGAACATTATATTGCTAGCAGTGTATAATCTTGAATTTGTATGATTTTTTTTTTTTTTTTTTTTAATGAAAATCCATCCAATCGAAGCTCGAGTTGATTTCCCACTGCCTTCAATAGAGTATATCGGCGGTGCTATTCATGTTTCTGTCTGATTTTTCAAGCTAACTGTCAATTTGTATTTATTTTCTGACATTTAGATATAAAACTTTCAATTTTGACCAAAAAAAAATATTCTTGATAAAATAAATAATGGAAATCCGCACAATTCCTCATACATATATTTTTTTTATTTATTAACGCGAAATGATGTTCAAATCTAATATTTCTTAATTGGGAAACGATATCTTGAGATAATTTGCACCGAGAGAAAAAAAATATGTTTGGCGAATCCTTGAAATGACTTCAAAAATTTTTTTGAACAATAAATATTAATATTTTCACACCTGAAAATTATTAGAACCTGAAAAATACCGTGATTGTATCAACAGTTGTTGTTTTTGTTGTTTACGTTTGAAACTTCAGAGAAATGAAAAACATGAGAATTGATGTGAATCGCTACCAAATAAAAAGGTTTTTGAAATAGTAACTAAAAATACCATTGAAATCGGTTTTCTTTATTTATTATTATTTATTTGTAATTTTACCAGGATCTCACTATATCCAAATTTGCTGGAATCCCAAAATGCAGAAAAAATCAAACGTTACGCTTTTGGTCAGTGGGAAAGACTGCTTGGGGAAGAACACAAGCATGATCTCGTTGAGGAATAAAAGATCGCCATTTTGCGATGATCATTAAGGGTTTTTAATTAATATTTCGGGTGATTAAAAAAAAACTGAGTGGCAGGTGTACGGTGCATCTACCATCATCAATCCTTATTCAAATTTTTAGATCTTTATGTGCGGTAGATTTTCTTAGCCATCGTCAATACATGCAAAGTAAAAACAAACAACTTTCTTTTAGGTGCAATATATTGTTATTGCATTAAATTACTTTCTCCGGGATAATGAAATTTTACCGTAACGTAGGATTTTGATAGAGAGTACTTTCATTTACACAGGTTTTACTGTGTTACGAATTTTATTTACATAGCTGCTATCCTTCTGTATTTTTCAAGTAATTTAAGCATGTTTGGAAATAGAAATTTATTTATTTAATGAAATAAAGTACGAACTGTAAAGAAACAAGACATATTTTATTAAATAAATTTTCTGGTTCAAAAAACTCCAAAAGAATAACAACTATACATTTATAAATAGTCATAGTTTTTTTTTTTTTTTTGGGGGGGGGGGGGCGGGATAAAGTTTTTTTTACAGGGATTGGATTGGGGGGGGGTGTAGGGCGCCAAATGCAGTTCTGCACACAGGCGCCGAATACTGCTGGCTTAAGTTTCAGTTAAAAAATCCTAGGATGAACATCTAAACTTAGAATGAAGCATCTGAATGTACAATAAATGAGAAATTAGTTTAAAATTGAAGAATATATTTGTTTCCATATATAATTATGCTATGTCAAATATTTAAAAAATATGTTTCTGATCAAAAAATAATATGCTTTAACCCCTTAACGCGCAGTGTTGCCGGGTCGGCAACACCTAAAGTTCCCCCTGTTTAGAGACACAAAAACTCCTTGAATATTTCAAAAACTACTCTAATGGCTACTTTAAATCTTTCTCGTGAGTTCTAGATGGCAGCACGACAGAGATCAAACTCTACTGTTTTTAAATAATAGGTAAAATGTTTTACTGTAATACGCGCTTCACAGCAATGCTCTTCTCACTGCGCTTATCAATGCTTTACTTATGGGAGGTTACCTCTTCGGCAACAGCTGTATAATTAAAATGGTTGGTGCAATCTTTACAAAACAATACCTGTGTACTCCTCTAGGCCTAAATAGATTGCCTATTTTCTTTTTTCTTTAAAATCCAACTTTAAAGAGTAGTGCACGCCGGAAAGGATTAAGAAAAAAAATATCATATTGTTAGGTAACAAGTATTATTTCTTCATAAAATTTTCTTTTCGCAAGTAGTTTTTAAAAAAAATTTCTAATGTTTAAACTTCTTGTGAAAAAATATGTATACGGGTTTTTTATCACCATACTTTTATTTATTTCCCTTTTTTATTTATATGTTTTTTTCAGTTTGTGCACTTTATGTTAACGGATATGCATTTTTATACTGTACATTTTTCTGTGATTTAATAGCTATTTTTAACAAAAACATGTACTATATATTATTACATACAATTTTTGTGAGTTAAAGAAAAAACATTATTGATAGCCGAAATTATTGTTAAAGCGCCCAATTTAGCGAATTAACGTCAATAGAAAAGTAGCCCAGTCATTTTAGCAAAAATAGGGGAAAAAATTAGAACAAAGCTGGATTTTTGCATAGGTGCTAGTTAGGTTATGTAGTTAAACATACTAAAAGTCCCCATCGATCCGATGTGAGCTTTCGCCACCAGGGGGCGCTAAAGACCTTGAAAATCAGTTTTTTGTGAATATTTCACGAACAATGGCATTTAGAGAAAACACTGAGAAAAAAATATGGTTCTGGCATATAGAGTCCAAGTAATGGCTCTAGAAAAAATAGTTCCATGTCATCCCTATAAATTTTAGTTCCATTTCTTAGAGAGTTCCAGAGTCTCTTACTAGAATTCAAGCGCGTTTTCTGATATTTTTGTTGTCAAATTTATCTAAAAATCTCTTCAAATAGATGCGAACACAATAGATTTGATTTAGTAACTAGAATTATCGCTTAAGAAACCATTCCTAAAATCAAGCGATAATTTCTCGCTACTGAAACGGTTCAATGTCGTTTCGTCTCCTAGAAAACATGAGACTAGAAATGTCAAGTCATTTCGCCTATTCAGCTTAGTTGCTTACCCTACTCGCATAGTTTGGACATCTATATTTCTAGTTTAGAGATTCAGAAAAAGACTAACTATTCATTCTAGTTGAAGGCGGCATATTTTTTTTCTCAGTGAAAAGGTGAATTACAAAGTTGTAGATAATTTAATTTTCTATAAAAAGTGTCATTAACCCTTCCCTGTCAAAAATGTAACAACGTGACCATATTTGAAAGTAAAATTATAAAAATTCAAAAAATCTGCTGCTACTTTAAAAAAAAAATTGTAAATAGATCTATAATTCTCACCTTTGAATGGGGAAAGTGAATATATAATATACATTTATGCTTATTTCCACACCATCCTTGAAGTAAAACACTTAGTGCGTTTTTTTTCTTTTTTTTTTCTTTTTGTGGTTTCTCCCGTAGGCATATTCCACTTATAGTGACTGGCTTAATCCTATTTAAGTCGTTTAACTGCTTTAGTAATTCTTTGCACAGCTTCAATTTCTACACTCGATTCAGATTCGTAATTATCTGTATTTATTTCTTTCGTTGCTGTACTGCTTTCAGTATTTTTTGTTTGCCTTTCGATATCATCACTGAATACAGAAGTAGCGCTTCCCTTCTCCCTTGCAGTGGGCAGGATACTGTCAATATTTTCCTCATCTTCAAATTCAATTTTACTTGCATTATGAAATGAAACTCCGCAGCAATTTATGAAATATCAGAACATTTCAATCCAATTTTTCGGCATCCACATGCTTTTCCACATCCTTTAGAACAAGTATAAAAAATAGATTCAATAATATCTTTTGGTGCGGGCGGTAAGGTAGCAAGAATTGGAAACAAATTAGGTGCATTTTGCCAGCATTAGTTCTCAGGAAGTAGTTTATTGCTCAATCAGTATTGTACTTGATGATAAATACGTAAACTGTACAATCTAGCTGCATCTTCGGCAGACGGCATTGATAAAAGGCTTTTTTTTTTACCAACAACAACTCTTTTCTTGAAACATACATAACGGTACTTTTTCAGAGAAATTTCTGCTTTACTACCGTATAAATCAAGAAAAATAGTTTTTTCAGCCTCGGAAACTTCAAATTAAGATACTTGATCACTTTTAAAAATGCTGGCAGCTTGTATGTTATGATCTTCTTCCTTCTTCAAAAATTTTGCTAACGACATTTTACCTTTCCCAAACATTGCTGATGTCGAGTCACAACCTGAAAAAGCGTGAAGGAATAATATATGATCTTTCAGAACAGCATCATTGTTAAAACTGTGCGATTAATACAGGGTGGTAACAGTTTGTCTTCTTCCAGACTTAATAAAAAATATCTCTATCTCTGGAGGTGCTAAAACTGTCAACAATACGATCAAGTCAACATCATCGCCAACAACAGCAGTAAGCGCACCAGACTTTGCTACTTCAATAACTGTGTTAACAATTAGTGTTTCTGCATCATCTTCTACTTGTTTCGCTTCGAAACCATTCTCCATAAATTTCTGCATAAGCATAGATATGAGACGTGTCTTATTTTAATGATTAGATTAAAAAAATTCTTTTCCGCGATACTTTAGGGCTTTCTTTTTTTCCTTCTGTAAAAAATCTTCGTCTAATGTATCAGAAATAACAAACATTTTCCCTTAAATTCAAACAACGGACTGTCATTTCTCAATTTTTCCTTCAATGAATGATTAATTTGTGCGGATGTTGATCGTTTTTCGGCAATAGATTTATTGTATGATTTAACAGAATTCTTTCGTGAATAATTTTTCTTACTCTTTGAATGAACTGTAAATTCATTATTGTTTTTAGCCATTTCTTCAAATATTTTCCACTTATGATCATCTCTTTCCGAACTTGCTGTCACAAGCGACTTCAGACCCTTTTTTTCTGTTTTTACAAAATCTTTCGAAACCCAGTCCTCATCTCATGCAAGATAAACTATTTTGTCAATCTCCATTTTTCGGTCAGAATCAGCAATTAAGAAAGAGTCATTTTAAACTGTTATAAATAATTTAAAACTTTCTACAACATGCATTGAAAATAAAATTATTCCCTTCCTAAAATCTTAAAAAAGAATAAATACTTCGTTCAATAAATTAGGGTCATTTCATACTAGCGAAATGAGCACCAAATAAAAAAAAATATTGAAAAGTACTTGCGTGTGGTACATTTCGACAAATGCAAAGAGAGATAGGGTATTGGGCAATAACTATTCGTCACCTGAGAATAATAAAGTTCTATCTGTGTTTTTAAAAATATTAACTTATCTATATAGAAAGACTCTATTTGTATCTACGAAGGCATTTTTGCATCAAAATGATGTTATATATAATTTACATATAATATTACAATTATATTACGACATTATTTTAATCCAGAAATACCTTCATAGATACAAATAGAACATTTCTATATCGATAAGTCGATTTTTTCAAAAACACATATAGAACCTTATTATTCTCAGGTGACGTATTGCGCAAGCGTGCGAAAACGCCATACAAACAATTGGGGAGAGATGAAGGGGGGGGGAGATCAAAAGTTGTTTAGTATTTGTTCTGCCTCTTCGCAGCGTTATCATTGTGCTTGCACATTCTTTTTCAATAATGTTTATTTTATCTTAATTTTTGGCAGGGAACGGTTGGTGTGACAAAATAATGTTACGGATACTTTTTGTAGGAAATTAAATTATCTGCATTTTTGTAATTGAACTTTTTTGTCTAGATGCCATTGTTCGTGAGATATTCACAGAAAACCGATTTTCAAGCTCTTTAGCGCCCCCTGGAGGCGAAATCTCACACCGGATCGATGGGACTTTTAGTATGTTAAACTACATACCCTAACTAGCACCTATGCAAAAATCCAGCTTTGTTCTAATTTTTTCCGTTATTTGCAAAAGTAGATGCTAAAATGACTGGACTAAAGAGTCTTTCTAACTAAAGAAGCTGTCACTTCTTGCCCATATGCACAAGAGACGGGGGTGACACCGATATCCGGTCACTTTGACGCTGAGCGCACTTGATGCACGGAAAGGAAAAGAGGGGTCGGCATGGGCGCACTAAGCCGGTCTCCTCTCAAACCACACGACCAAAACACAGGAATGTAGTGGAGGGTATGCGAAGATATACGCCGTATGCTTATTGGATTTTTTTAAGGAACACCGTATACCCTCTGTGTCTCAAGAAAGCTAATAGTACCTATGCTCTAAGGTATACCCTCCACCTTAAGTGTATACCTTCTGCTCAGAGGGTTTACCCTCTGTATTTTTTATGATAACATCTCTGCCAATATATCCCTACCTCAAACTGCGTTCTGATGCAGCCTGTTACATTCTCAACTATTTTGATTTATTCTGATTAGGAATCTGCACGGGCCGGGTTCCCGTCTGTTTTCATTACTCGCATTCGGCACGGGCCCGGGCTTTATTTTTTCTGACGATTCGGGCCGGGCCGGACCGGGCCTAATCTTTATTCTTTCCGGGAGGAGCTCATTCCTTATTTTTACCCTGAAGGATGAGGCCGGGCAGGGCCTAAATTATTTTTTTTGTACGAAGTCGGGACTCGTTTCATTCTTCCTAGTCTTCCTGGACCAAAATATACAGTGCCTGTTGAATTATCCCGCATGAAAATCATTTTCTTTATGTGGCCAAGTCTATTCAAAAATGAGTAAAATTTGGCATGGTCCAAAAATTTTGCAAAGTAGGCCATATACTTTATCGCTATTATTCTACAATTAAACGTTCAAATTTATTCTGTTCAAAGAATCGTAGATTTTTACGCTTATTAAAATAGAGTTAAATGCATGAAAGAAGAAGCTGCCTATGACGGAATATTCTTTTAAATTGAAAAATGCAAATTTCTTTTCAACTTCTTTTAAGCTATTCATCCATGCAAAATAAATACAATAATACGCTAGAAAAAATAATATATTATACATTTACGATTGCTAAGAAATGATCTTTTCTATAAAGTATTTTTTTTTTTCCTTTCCAAAGCGATTCCTTTTTACAAGATTTTACTTTTACCATAAACTATTTTATACATTTTTATGTCTTCATTACATAGAATATGGATTAATAATATTAATGTTAACTGAAACATTTACGTACAACAAATGGTGATTCATTAAAACCAAAAATATCGCAGCTTACAGCACTCCTGCATAAATGAAGATTATAGACATAAAAAAAAAAAAAAAAACCTTTGGTCAGAATTTTTCCGTAAGAGTAAAAATCAATGTTCTGTAGAAATTTACCCGGTTCGAGTCGAGTTCGGGCTAATATTTAAACTTTTTTTCCGGGCAGGTCCGTTCTCGGCCCGTATTTTTAACTATTATATCGGGCCAGGCCGGGCTCGGGCGAATATTTTTTTCGTTCCGGCCCGAACGTTTCTTTTTTTTCCGAAAGATAATTCCGGATTTATGTCAAGTTCTAATTGAATCTGAAGTTTAAGGAAAATCTCCGCGTTAGATTTTAAGGTAAAATCATTGCAGAAATCGTAAATAAATCTAAATAGAAGCTCCACCTGTTGAACGATTTACTCCAAAAACTAAAGAATACTAGTTTATATCAGGGACTAACTGAATCTGAAGTTTGATGAAAATTCGTACATTAGTCGCTGAGACATAGCTATTACGATAATCATGAATAATGCTACATAGCAGCGCCACTTGTTGGTCGATTTAGATAAAAAAAATCCCTGTCGGCTTGGCCTATAGGCGGAGGTAGATTTCGAAGAGTGCTCACTTCAACAACAAAAAATAAAATGTTATTACAGATAAACCCAGTTTAACAACTTTATTTGGGCTGCATTTGAAAAAATTTTTAATTTCATTTTTCTGTAAGAAATGGTTTTATCAGAATCATCTTAAGTTAAATTTGGCTCAAATGCCCATTTTGACAGAATATTTTGAAATATATTCTGACTTCATTAAAAAATTGACCAATACGGCACATTATATAGGTCCTAAATAACAAAAAAATTGTCAATTGAATGTGTTTCAGAGCAAAATTGAATTTAAAAATGAGTTATAAAATACGAATCTGTTATTTGAATACAGCCTCAATTCTTTAATCATAATCGCTTTCGGAAATTTTGCGTGAAGTGCCCACTTTGACACCATTTTTTAAAAATACATTCAGCCTTTATCAAAAAATTGATCAATACGGCACATTATACAGCTCTTAAATAAGGGTCATTCCACATGAATTCAACCAATGGGTGTTGCATCATAGTCACAGATTTTTTTTTAATTTTATCATAGATAGACATAGTAGTGAAACCCTCAAATCTGAAATTTAAAAGTAATTTTCACAATATTGGCCGAGATATGGCCATTTGAAAACTGGCCATTTTTACGAAATGGCGGCCATCTTGGAATTGTATCACTGTCTAAATATGGCCATAACTTGACAACTAATGGCTCAAATTTTATATATCTGGTACCAATTTGAAGCTATTTGTACAAAGAATGAATATTTCACATCAAAACAATAATACATTTTCATTTTTTTACTTTTTATTATGTGCAAAGTGAAAATTTCACCGCAAAAAAGGGCAGATTGTAATGGCTCATAAAAAAAATGAATCATCATGAATTTTTCTGAAACTTGGTAAAAACGTTGCTCCATCTGTGTGCTTTAAATAAAAAAAAATTGGAAAGGTAAAATTTGTTGTTTTAAAATAAATGGTTTTTTACACATAAGGTGTCATTAACCAAATAATGATATTTTTAGAATCTGTAAGCATTCCTGATTCAAAAAATAATGGTTAAAATGAAATTTTCTAACATCTAAATTAATGTAAAAGTATAATCAAAACCTCATTTGTACTAATTTTGTAGAAATCTGCCCCCAGCCCCCCTCCCCCCCACCCCCCCCCCAAAAAAAAAAATTAGACAATTCAAAAAATTTTACACTGAAAAAGATAAGAAAATAATTAAGGAATATAATGTATAATTATAAAATACCTATAAATGCAGTGCATATATATATGATAATTTACTTCACATATAGGGGCGAGTGGGGTGGAATGGGACAGTAGGTTTTTCTCTTTAAGTATCATTCTAAATATTTCATCAATCACACATTAGGTGAAGTAATGGTACCCCAATCTTCAGTTGAAAAAAGTAGCTGATTTACATAAGCTTGCAATTATATAAAGAAAAAGATTATTTCAAAAATGAAAAGTAAATTTAGTTCATATACTTTTTACGCTTTCTGTATAATGATTTGATTATGCATAGATGTAACAGTTTCTCTGTATATGGAACATTATACTGTAAAATTAGAGAGGTAAAATTTGTTGTTTTAAAAATGGTTTTCTACATATAAGATGTCATTGACCCTAATAATGATTATTTTAAAATCTGTAAGTATTCTTAATTTAAGAAATATTGGTTAAAATGAAATTTTCTAGCATCTAAATTAAAGTATTTTGTTTATATTATATAATTCAATAAAGAAATATCAATTTTCAGTTATTTACACTAAATATTTATTTTTACAGTACTTTTTATTTCATTTCATTCAAAATATGATAATATAATTCTCAAAACATATTTACATAAATATTTTAAATACCTTACTATGGAATGCATGAAAAAAAAAGGCACATAATATTTTCTCCAGAAATGTTGGAGAAATACTAGCTGTAAATTACAGAGTTAAATTATTCAATTGTGTAATTTAAATACAATAAATATATATAAATGAGTTAATTGAGTTGACATTTGTTATTTTTTGTTCACACTGAATTAAAATTTATATGAACAAAAATCTAGATATGATGAGACAAAAAAATAAATAACAATAATATAATACAAATCCAGGGCAAAACATTGAATATGATGAGAAATAAGCCAAAGTTTAAAATTACACATGGAACAAATCTAGACAAAATAAGAAGAAAATATTTACTTACATGCATATAACTTTATAATATAGCAGTTTTTTCTTCAGATTTAAGCTAAAATGGATTTAATTAGTTTTAAAGTTTAAAAATAATGCTTGAATTGTTCGAGTTTCCTCTGGTGGAACAGTATATGTTCTTCCTGTAGCAATTAAAGGAATAGACACTTCTTTTATTATTTGTTCATACGGAATCCAACAAACATCTGAGGATTTTGGCCATGAATATGAAGAATTGGGGCCATTAGGATGCATGAACATAATTTTATAGTCGTTCAGTTCTTCACAGTAATCTAAAATTTTCCCAATCCACCAATTTATCCCATATACACATGCAACATATTGTTCACTTTTAAATGTCAATGGTCTGACAATTTCACTGATTCCCAAAGGAATTACTCAAGTTTCTCGGACATTATGATGCAAGATTACATCATACTTTAATTATAGCCAATTAAGAAGCAGATGAAGTAAAGCAGCAATCTTTTCTTTAAATTGCATCAGCTCATATAGAACATGATGCAAGATAGCATCATACTTTGATTATAGCCAATTAAGAAGCAGATGAAGGTACAGTAGCAATCTTTTCTTTAAATTGCATCAGCTTATATAGAACATGATGCAATATTACATCAGCTTATAGAAACATAATGAAATTTTTACATCATGTTTTGAATTCAAAATTTAAAATTTTGAATTCATGTTTTGATTCTTGAAATAATCTTTTTCTTTATATAATTGCAAGCTTGTGTAAATTAGCTACTTTTTTCAACTGAAGATTGGGGTACCATTACTTCATCTAATATGTGATTGATGAAATATTTAGAATGATACATAAAGAGAAAAACCTACTGTCCCATTCTACCCCACTTGCCCCTATATGTGAAGTAAATCACCATATGTATGCATTGCATTTATAGGTATTTTATAATTATACATTATATTCCTTAATTATTATCTTATCTTTTTCAGTGTAAAATTTTTTGAATTGTCTAATTTTTTTTTTTTTTTTTTTTTTTTGGGTGGGGGGGAGGGGGGCTGGAGGCAGATTTCTACAAAATTAGTACAAATGAGGTTTTGATTATACTTTTACATTAATTTAGATATTAGAAAATTTTATTTTAACCATTATTTTTTGAATCAGGAATGCTCACAGATTCTAAAAATATCATTATTTGGTTAATGACACCTTATCTGTAAAAAACCATTTATTTTAAAACAACAAATTTTACCTTTCCAATTTTTTTTTATTTAAAGCACACAGATGGAGCAACGTTTTTACCAAGTTTCAGAAAAATTCATGATGATTCATTTTTTTTTTATGAGCCATTATAATCTGCCCTTTTTTGGGGTGAAATTTTCACTTTGCACATAATAAAAAGTAAAAAAAATGAAAATTTATTATTGTTTTGATGTGAAATATTCATTCTTTGTACAAATAGCTTCAAATTGGTACCAGATATATAAACTTTGAGCCATTAGTTGTCAAGTTATGGCCATATTTAGACAGTGATACAATTCCAAGATGGCCGCCATTTTGTAAAAATGGCCAGTTTTCAAATGGCCATATCTCGGCCAATATTGTGAAAATTACTTTTAAATTTCAGATTTGAGGGTTTCAGTACTATGTCTGTCTATGATAAAAATTTAAAAAAAATCTGTGACTATGATGCAACAAGTTTTCCTTAAATTGGTTGATTTCACGTGGAATGACCCATAAGAGAACCTGTCAATTGGATACGTTTGAGAGCAAAACTGAATTTAAAAATGAGTACACAAAAAACGCAGTTTGTTATTTGCACACTTCCTTAACCCCTTCGCGATGGGAGCCTTCAACAAAATTTTTAATGTTTTGTCACCAGTTTTTAAAAACAGAAAATTTTGTCTTGCTAAATCGAGAAAATGCTCACAGATACAATAAGCCATAGGTGCCAACATCTTCCGTTTTTTCAGCCCGGAAAAATTTTTTAGTAAATTTCACCATTGCGAATCGCCGAAATCAGCAGATTAAATAAGGCAAAAATTTCTATTAAATTTTTCCGGGCTGAAAAATCGGAAGAGTTGGCAGCTATGCAATAAGCCATATTTTACAGTATAATTTTACTCGTAAAATAAACACGAATTTTTAAGTCTTTTTGCGGCACGTGTACGTGTCGCTCGTCCCCAAGAGGTTAAATTTTCAATCACTATCAATTCGGGAAATTCTGTTCAAAATACCCTTTTTGGCAGCCTTTTTTTTGAAATATATTCTGCCTTTATCAACAACTGACCAATGCGTCATGTTATATAGTTCCTAAAGAAGATAACCTGTAAATTGGATGCGTTTGATAGCAAAACTGAATTTAAAAATGAGTCACAAAAAACGCAATTTATTATTTGAATACTTCCTCAAATTTTCAATCAAGATCACTTCGAGAAATTCTGTTCAAAATACCCTTTTTGGCAGCCTTTTTTAAAATATATTCTGTCTTTATCAAAAAACTGACCAATGCGTCACATTATATAGTTTCTAAATAAGAGAATTTGCCATTTGGTTGCGTTTAAAATCAAAAATGAATTTAAAAATGAGTCAGAATATGAGCAGTTTGGATTTGATGTTTTTTCTCCAACTCCTATTTTTGTTTAATTTATTTTTGCTATACGAATTGGTCCTATGAAAAACTTGTCAATATAAAAGTTGTAGATATCATTGAAAAGATGAAAAATAAATTTAATTAGATTTGATAGTTTGGAAATTGACGAAGTTATGGATTTTTGTCTTTTTTCACCCCTCCCCCCTTTTTGTTTTCGTTTTTAATTTTTTTTATCGGTAAGAAATAGACCTATCAAAAACTTGCAAATACAAAAGTTTTAGAAAATGTTGAGAACATTTATACAAAATTTAGTTGAATTTGATATCTTGGGAATTGACGAAGTTATGAATTGTTTTCTCCCAAAAACCCTGTTTTTTTCGCTCCTTGAACCCATTTTTAATTTTTTCAAAAATCTGTCATGCATAAACTTTTGGCCCATTTTTAAGAAGTAATATAAACTTTAAACTGTTTCGATATCTATTTTTATCAAGAAGTTATGGCGTTTTTTCGGTTCTCACAAAACCCTCCCTATTTCCACCCCCTTCGACCGATTTGGCCCATTAACGAACTTAGCCGAGATTTTATACCCTTTGATTTTATGTATCAGTTTGGAAGAGATTGGAGCAGAACTATAGAAGTTATCGTGTCCAAAAGAAAGTGATATATATATATATATATATATATATATATATATATACCGGGTGTCCAGTAAATAACTGACCCATTTTAAAATTAAATAACAAAAAAACGGTTTGAGATAAAAATGCGCGGTTTGCGGTATTGTTATTAGAATATCAATAAATTTTTAATACGCACTTCTTTCAAATAGTTCTAATTTCGGCCAAAAGATGGCGCTGGCGTCATCAGACTGTAGAAATACAGTCTGTTTTTTTGTTCTGAAGGTGATGATCTTTCCGGCTCATTTTTAACCGACTTCATTAACCGACTTCAAAGAGGAGGTTATGATTTCGACCTGTATGTATTTGTTGTTCACGCATAACTTTTGCAAATATGAACCGATTTTGATAATTCTTTTTTTGTTTGAAAGCGTATGAGGCCCATGTGGTCCCATTCGAATTTCATAAAAATCTGATAATTAGAACTTTTTTAAAAATAAAAACTTTAAATTTCAAATTCATTTTGAAGCAATCGACCAATTAGAAGTGTTCATTTTGCATGCTTTTATGTTACACTTACATAGACACACGATCTTTTCACTGTTAAAAGTTTGAAGTTTTTGCTGGATCGTCACTCCACCGCTTTTATGGAATATCTCTATTTTGACCAATGAGAATTCACCATAATACAATGAAGTAATCATTTTCTATAAAAGCGATGGATTGACGATAAAGTAAAAGTTTCAAATTTTTAAGTGTTCAAAGTGCAAAATCCTAACTGGACGAGGGCCAGGATTCACATAAATTTTGCGCTGTTTGCGAAACGAGATTTATTAACAAGAAAATTTATTTACAACATTGAAAAATTTGCTAAAATTCAGGCTTCTGATTCATTAATCTGGTTTCGCTAACAGTGCAAATTCTACCTGGATTCCGGACAAGTTCTCTTATGCAAGAAACCGGAAATATAGCATCTAGGGGATATAGTGTGGAAATCGGCTATCTCAGGGCGTGTTCAGAGCAACTTACAAAAGTAACCAATGTTACCGACCGATTGTAGGGCAGTACGAAACCAAATTGTGGCATCAATGAAAACTATTCTGTTGAATTGTAGCTGACGTCACACTTCGCTTTGATTTTTATTTCGTACTTGTCTACAATCGGTAAGTGGTCGGTAAGTAACCGGTAAGTTGTGCTGAACACGCCCTCTGTAACACTTAAAAAAAGCGCTAAAATGTTCTATTCTATAAATGTGCAACAATGCTAATGAAATTTAAAGATAGAAGCGATATCTGCAGGACATTTTCTAAAAATGCAAGAATTATTGCTAGTCTAGATAATGTATCACGAAAATGCCGCAGATGTCGCTGTGATCGACACTTTTGAATTCAGTAGCATCGTTGCACATTTAAAGGATACAAATTTTTAGCACTGCTTGCGTTGTAAAAAAATTAACCCTTTTGCTGCATCGTCACTCCATCGCTTTTATAAGAAACGATTACTTCGCTCTATTATGGATCATTCTCATTGGTCAAAACAAAGAAATTCTATAAAAGCGATGGAGTAACGATGCAGCAAAAGGGTCAAATATTTTACAGTGTCGATAGCAGATTTTCACACCATGTATTCCAGACTCTCTCCTTCGAACAATGAAAAGTTCTCAAAAATGAAGGCTTATGATTGGTCAATCTTGTTTTGCCTAACAGCGAATAATCCTTCTGGATCCTAACCACTGTTGCAGAGATGCTAGTTTTTTTCCAAAGTACGACATATTAGTTGGAACAATTCTCGTATCCACCAAAGTGAAAGATCCACATGGATCCAGACATGAGAATTCGATATCGAAAAGCTGAAAATTCATCTCTAAAGAGCCTTACACGTTAAAGCAAGAATGTCTGTGTATCAGGGTGCTTGTTATGCCGGATGCATATTTCAGATGTGTATATATTGCTGGGACGATTATTGTTTCTAAACCAATAGGAGACCGTCATTATCACGGTCAAGTACACGCCCACACAGTTTGATTGACAAGAACTCGTGGACAATTGATCGTGTGTGTTTATTATTTATTTGTACTCGGATTGTTTGAATTTGTACTCGGTAATTAAAAATTAAAGGTACGAAAGATTTTTTTTTTTTTTTTTTTTTTTTTTTTTTTTAATGACTGAATTTTATTTACTTCAATTAGAAATTATACTTCCTCTGATCCTGAAATAAATAAATAAATAAATAAATAAAAATTAAAGTAAGAATTTTGCTTATACGGATATTTTCGCAGAATACTTTTTTTCCCATTTGTTTAATATATATATAAATCATTTTGGAACGATATTTAGAATATTAAAAGGGTTTGAAATATTTTTTAAATGTCTTATTTATTAATAAAAGACAGCCTCCAATAATTAAAAAAAAAAAATCACCAACGGACTCTCGGCCCGCGTTGGACTCGAACCCATATCCTCCGGTTTCAAGCTCGACGCTCTAACCATTCAGCCAGTCAGCTCACTTTCATCCGCAACAGATTATCGTTATAATTAGCACCGTCAATTGTCCACAAGTTCCTGTCAATCAAACTGTGTGGGCGTGTACTTGACCGTGATAATGACGCTCTCCTATTGGTTTAGAAACAGTAATCGTCCCAGCAATATACACATCTGAAATATGCATGCCGGATTCACAAAGTGATTAAAGTGCATTGCTATGTGCTAGATTTACATTTGGACAAACATAAATGACGAAAAATTTTGATAAGCTTACCATTAAAGTTAAGCTAGTTACCTTCTTTCACCCATAAAACAAACTCGTTCAGGCGACTACCGCCAAGTTCTGGAATAAAAATTCTTAAATTTTCTGTACTTTGGAAAACCGCGTTTATCAAAGAACATTCTTAACTTCAAATATTGCTACTTTCATATAGGCGCATGTTGAATCATTGTGTGATTTTTATAATATCTTCCTTTTCAGTTTTTATGACTGAAAAGGGTATTTTAATACATACGAACGTTTAGAATTACTTTGCTATGCATTGAATCATAGAAGCAACTGATTGTGTACGCGTACTTTAAACTGTAAAAAATCTGACCCTTTTGCTGCATCGTCACTGCCCCGCTTTTATAGAATATCTTACTTTTGATCCATGAGAATGCTCCATAATAGGCTGGTTGAAGTAATCGTTTTCTATATTAGCGGTGGCGGAACGATGCAGCAAAAGGGTCAAATTTTTAACAGAGTACCCTGTTTAAAATATCTTGAAAAATTACCTCTGTTTTTAAAGACTATCTATTTTCTGACCAATGAAAACGCTCCATAGACGTTTTTAGACCGCTCTCATTAGTCAGAAAATGGATAGTTTAAAAACAAAGGTAACTTTTCACAATAATTTTAACGTATACTGATGGACTGTCAGCTTTTCAATGCCCATTTACGAAGTCTGTAGATTTCAATGTGGACCTTAAGGCACTACACTAGTCTCAGAAAAAGACCCGGATGTTAGTGTAAAGACTATGGATGTGTTCTTTTCAAATATCTCGCTCAAATTTTAATATATTTACATGATTTTTTTTGCATAGGATAGCCGAAGATGATCTACAACCGGCCTAGTTTTTACTTCTTCGATTTTGCTTATGTATGTTTTATATAATGATAGTTTCAATTTCAGAACCGTTTAAACCGGTTTAAAATTTAAAATAATTATTTTTTTAAAATCTGAAACCAAAATTGAAAAAGTAAAAACTAGCCCGGTTGTGGAATATCCTCAGCTATCCTATGCAAAAAAAAAATCACGTAAAAATATTAAAATTTGAGCGAGATATTTGAAAAGAACGCCCCCATAGACTTCACATTATCATCTGGGTCTTTTTCTGTGCCTAGTATGCGGCCTTAAAGTTTGCTGAATGCGATAAATTTCCGAAATGTTAAAGCTTAAATGGACAAGTTCTCGCATCCACTAAAGCGGAAATAGACATCGATACCAATCGACATCCTTAACTTGTTGAAAAGATGAAAATCCTTTAGTATATATTTTGCTCCGGAGGAAAAAAATATCTCTACATATCAATGCAAAATAAAGTGCATAGATATGTGTAACAAAATTATCTTTAGATTCAGATATGGTTACCGGATTAGACACCAGAATGATTTCAGATTTTGTTCATGTAGGATTCCTCGATGTGAATATGACGACACATGGAGCACAGTATACAATTGATTGAAAAGATTCTGGGCAAAAATGAGTCATCAAGGGGGTCCTTGTGGCCGAGTGGTTAAGACACCACGCTGCAAATCTCTTGAGAGCGTAGGAGATTGTGGGTTCGAATCCCACTGGCTCCGTTGCACACACTCTTTATGTGTAGCTCCCGGTTGTACTTTTCTTGTGTTGTAATATTTCCTCGTGCTATTTTGTCCTTGTATGTCCACGAATTTGTAAAATAATATGGATTATATATTTATGTCTGTGTAGAAATAAAGGGTCATTCGGCATACAATCGAATTCTACCAGAAAATCATCATCAAATTTTATAATAGAAAATGCCTAGCATTGCGATACATTGTTAAAAATTTAACTTTTGCTGCATCGTCACTCCATCCCTTTTATGGAATATCTCATCCATACACTATAAAAAATTTTACCCTTTTGCTGCATCGTCACTCCCCCGCTTTTATGGAATATCTCTCTTTTGACCCATGAGAATGCTCCATAATAGGCTGAAATAATCGTTTTCTATAAAAGCAGTGGAGTGAGTTTTAAATTTTTAACAGTTTAGTTGGGACAAAAGCGTCCGTGAAAAAAGTATTAAGTCATCGAATGCTGTCACTCTCTTATAGATGCAGCCAAGTACAGGTTATGATTTTCGGATTCCTCGTCGAATCATCACCGCTCATTTCCGATACCTTTACTGCATTTATAGGAATTAGATTGTTGTTGTTTATCTACTGAATCATAGAGCGATTATTGTTAAAATCTTTCTTTTTGCTTTTTTTGACTGAAGGGGGAGTACTTTTGACTACACTAGAAAAGCATTTTACTATTCATTGATACATGGAGTCATTTTGCTGTTTACTCATATATGGAAGCGCTTTGCCGCGCGCTTATGTGTAAGGACACTTTACTTGAGGCATTGTCACCTTTCGATAACCACTTCCGATGTCCGTACGATTAGATGTTGGCTTTAAGATTTCATGAATGCGGTAGCTTTTCGTCGTGCCAGATCTGAAGAAGTTACCACATCCAGAAAACCTAAAGATTCACAACGATACTAACCGATATTGTGTCTTTTGAAAAGTTGACAATCAAACAGTGACAAGTAAAGCGAATACATCAGAACTCAGCAAAGTGCGTTCATTAGTAATGCGTTGCAAAGAGTCATCATATGTCAGTACACATAATTATGTATTACGGTATAAATAACTAAAAAGTAGGAAATAAATTTAACTTTTTCAAAAAAATGTATAACCGACTCCAAAGAAAAGCGCTAAAAAGAATTAAATAATTCTATAAAATTCTCTAATGACAAATCGTTATCCAATAACCACACATTGACTTTCATGTACCGGTATAAAACGGTTAAATTTAATATATAGAATTTAATATCCACCAAACATAGATTTTCCAGAGAATATTTTTTACAAGAGATTAATTTACATATTTTTGATTTAATTTTTGAATATATACGTATAAAAAGTAATGAATTACTTTTTGAAGTTGGTGCCAAACTACCTTAAGTATAGTAAGAATTGTGGATATATTATGTCTAGTACCATAGATAAAATGGGGAAATCATTATCGATTATGATTGTTTGGCACCAACTTCAAAAAGTAATTCATTACTTTTTATATGTATATATTCAAAAATTAAATCAAAAATATGTAAATTAATCTCTTGTAAAAAATATTCTCTGGAAAATCTATGTTTGGTGGATATTAAATTCTATGTATTAAATTTAACCGTTTTATACCGGTACATGAAAGTCAATGTGTGGTTATTGGATAACGATTTGTCATTAGAGAATTTTATAGAATTATTTAATTCTTTTTAGCGCTTTTCTTTGGAGTCGGTTATACATTTTTTTGAAAAAGTTAAATTTATTCCGAGTCGAATCTGAGTCGAAATATTGAATCGACTCTCCACTCCCAGACTGCAGAAATGGGATTTGTTGATTGAAACGAGATTTAAAATAACATTTAAGATTGAACTAGGTCTATTGTAACAACCTATGTCTATTGTAACCTCCTCAGACAAATATCAGGGGGAACTACAAAAACTAGTTTAAAATTACTGTAAAACATCTCCAAAGGTGTGTCAATCTATGAATAAATATTTATGACAAGCAAACATTTGTTAAAGAAACTTAGAAATATTTTTAACAATTCTAGAAAAATTTAAATTAATTTAAAGGATGTTCTTTAATGTTTCAAAATTCTCTTCGGAATATGTTATTTTAACCGCTTAACTGATACGCTTTTTTACGTACAATGAAATGAAAATATGGGATAAACGCCGCTTTTTTAAACCTAAAATAATCGTAATATTTAATTTAAATATTTCTTCTATTAAATAGTATGAAATTGCATTTAAAATTTTTAGTAGTGTCATAAAGCTTTAAGTGATGGAAGAAGCACACTATTATTGCCGGTACGTTGTACGGGCAAATCAGTTAAAAATTTAAAACAATGGTATGCAAATAGTGTTGCCACGTCTCCTATCTAAGAAAACTTATAAATCGGCACATAAAAATTTTCTAAATCTTAATATAAAGGAATCCGTCTACAACAAATCTTGTCTTAAACATAAAAATTTATTGATCCCGAAGTAGAAAGAAACATACAAAACTACCTGCTAAGGCAAAAATCTGCCTAAAACAAAATATTATTAATTTTTCCGAAAACCGAATTCATCCCTACATTATATTCATATTTTGTCATTTAACGTATCCAAAAATTTTATTATGAAAGCCGTGAGAGATTTTAAAATGTCTTTTGCACACACCTCGCCACCCCCCACCCACCCACGGCAGCAAACGTATCTACGCTAAAATGGACGGATATTTAAAAAGAAAAAAAGAAGACGTATCTTTTTTTATAGCCTGTAAGTCATCCCTCTTCAAAACTTCATTACAAAAAGCATCATAGATCCTGAAATATCTTCCCCCCCCCCGATATAGGAGGGAAATATGTAATCTCGTTCTTTTCCCCCGGTTTGAGGAAAAGAACGAGAAAAAAAAACATTCTGAAAATATCTCCTCTATCTGATTTCAAATAAGAAATATTATTAAAAATATGATGTTTTATCTTTTTAAAATTACGTATAAAAAAATACCACTGTTCAATTTATTTTTCAATATTTATATTTATAAAATTGAACTAAAATAAGTAGACATTCAGTTTTATCTAAAATATCTATGGCCTCACCAGTAGGCGATAGGTTCTGACGTCTCAACTGGCGTTTAAATCAGCATTGTAATAACCTCTTCTATTTACAGTGTAGATGAAGCAAATCCCTAAAAATTTAAACATGACATTGTGCTAAGAGCATCAATTTCATGTTCATTGCTTTTTTTTACTGTTATTCGGTATTGCATTACACAAATATAGCTTCAAAAGTTGTAATCTAGACTTGTAAAACCGATTCGTATTTCAACTCATCGAATCCAACAGGAGAAAAATATAGAATCGGGAGTGAGTAAATGAAAGAAATGATCGGGACAGTGAATACTGCGTTGGCTTCTGAAATGTTTTCAACAGCTTTTGTCTCATGCAACATTTTAAAAAAAGAACAAAACTAGAAAAAAAAGAAACGAAACTTTATTTCAGTAAAAAGTTTCCGTAAAATTGTTTTGCCATAAAATTGCATATAGATATTTTAGTTTGGTTTAATTTATTATGTACACGTGGGATATAGGTCAGAAAGGGGTGGGATGCCCTGTGTGGGGGTCTTTCTAAGGGCAGCTAACCCGTATTTACACAAGAAAATCTAAGGTTCGAAGAAAACCACGGAAAACTCCGAACGGTTATGTCGACAGACGCGATTGGGTTCGAACCCAGCACTGCCGTCTACCAGTTGAGACGTCAGAACCTATCGCCCATTGGTGGGGCCATAGATATTTTAGATAAAACTGAATGTCTACTTATTTTACTTCGATTTTATAAATATTAATATTGAAAAATAAATTGAACATTGGTATTTTTTCTACATAATTTAAAAAAGATAATAAATCATATTTACGCAAATATATTTTTATATTTTTATATTTGCCCGCACAACGTACCGGCAATAATAGTGTGCTTCTTCCATCACTTAAAGCTTTATCACACTACTAAAAATTTTAAATGCAATTTCATACTACAATCGAACCTCTATATAACGAAACTCCATACATCGAATTTCTCCATATAACGAAATTTTAGTAAGAACGGTCCCCTTTTCGCATGATTACATTAAAAACAGACTCTATATAGCGAAATATCTATCTCCATATAACGAATTTTTTCATAAATTGATCTTAATTTATTCAGTTTTAAAAAAGCTTCGAAATCATATGGAATCAATTTTCCATCACTTATTTTTGATTTATCGTTCAGTGGAGAGGTTTTTTTTTTTATATAAATATTACTTCTCTCCTTATTCTTTAAATCTAACAAGTTCATCCCACCTCCCATACACCTTTCAACATCCTTCTCAAAACACAGTCAATTGAATTGTTACACATATAAGAGAGGAATCAATGAGAGCACATAAGAGAGACCTTCAAATGGAGGAAAATATCAACTACAATTTTTCATTCCTTGCAAAAATTTGAGAATTTTTTTGAGAGCGTAACAATTGTAATTTTAAAATCAAAACAACAAAAAATTACAGATTTCTTCCCCTGAAATTTATGCAAGTCTTCCTCATTTGATTTTCATTAAGCTTTCAAATAAATGTCTTTTCTCTTTTTTGAAACTGCTTAAATAAGTAAGAAATAAAATGTTAGGTTAATATATACTTTTAAACATTTTAAATTCTTAATTAAAAAGATCAAAAATAATATTTGTTCAAAATTTACACATTAAATACTATTTTTAACATCATACTCTATACATCGTTTTTCTCTATATAGCGAATTTTTTACTGGAATGATGAATTTCGTTATATAGAGGCTCGACTGTATTTAATAGAAGAAATATTTAAATTAAATATTACTATTATTTAAGGTTTAAAAAAGCGGCGTTTATCCCATATTTTCATTTCATTGTATGTAAAAAAGCGTATCAGTTAAGCGGTTAAAATAACATATTCCGAAGAGAATTTTGAAACACTAAAGAACATCCTTTAAATTAATTTAAATTTTTCTAGAATTGTTAAAAATATTTCTAAGTTTCTTTAACAAATGTTTGCTTGTCATAAATGTTTATTCATAGATTGACACACCTTTGGAGATGTTTTACAGTAATTTTAAACTAGTTTTTGTAGTTCCCCCTGATAATTGTCTGAGGAGGTTACAATAGACATAATTGTTACAATAGACCTAGTTCAATCTTAAATGTTATTTTAAATCTCGTTTCAATCAACAAATCCTATTTCTGCAGTCTGGGAGCGGAGAGTCGATTCAACATTTCGACTCAGATTCGACTCGAAAAAGAGCCGGAAAGATCATCAGCTTCAGAACAAGAAAACAGGCTGTATTTCTACAGTGTGATGCCGCCAGCGCCATCTTTAGGCCGAAATTAGAACTATTTGAAGGAAGTGCGTATTAAAAATTTATTGATATTCTAATAACAATACCGCAAACCGCGCATTTGTATCTCAAACCGTTTTTTTGTTATTTAATTTTAAAATGGGTCAGTCATTTACTGGACACCCGGTATATATATATATATATATATATATATATATATATATGTCGCATTTTCAGGAAACGACAGACTTCAAGGGGATGAGTTTTAATTATGATTTATTTAAATATTTTAAAACATAGCAAAATATTTTCGCAGGTCTTTACATCATGAGTTCTGGAGGCCAAGTGCGTAGATGTATAATGGAAATCTCTCATCTCCCGCGGGTTGCCAGTTAAAAAGGGCCATGTGTTTCACTTAAATTAATACGATAAACTTAAGTTTCTTGTTGCCCTGTAAAACCCGTGATTATTAGTCATGGGGCCCGTATCCACATTGAGGGGCGATTTATTAAAAAAGTAATAAATAGGTCTGATTTTTTGTATTTTCTTACAATTTCCCCCCCTTCCAGACAAGTCTCCGGGGATGGGCCGGCTTCCATCCATGATACTCACCTGAAAAGGGTAAACAATTTTTACATTAAGTGAGCTAATGGGAGATGAGTTATTTCTTTCGTATACTTAACAAATAATAGTATAACAATAATAAAAAATGTACAAATATCATATCTGAAAACAACACTGTTATAAAATGTACCATTATACGCCATTGAACATGATAAAAGCAATTGTATTAATAAATGCAAAACACTCAGTAAATATTATACATAGAATAAGATAATCAAAATAAAAAATACATTACAAATTGATCCTGAAAAGTCCAATGTTATTTACATTTTCAATTTTGTATGGAACTGTTCTGACGTATTTCAGGAAATAGTACTTTTACACATAACACAGTGTTCACAATACTGCAAAAATAATTTAAAATTCAAATATTCATAATAAATCAAAAAGGTAATTAAAATTCCAAATATTCATAATAATGCAAACCGAGATCTGATATAATATAATATCAGTTCATATGATACCAACTATTTCAGTTTGTTGGTGTAAGTAATTTAAATTGATGACTAGGAAAAAAGTATCTTAGTTTGGAAGCGTGTATTACTTCATAATCCTTTTTTGTAAGCCAGTTAGGCTTATTTATTTTGAAACTTACATTGGATAATTTTTCCATAATTTGATATGGACCAGAAAAAGGCGGACTTAACTTCCGAGTATTCGGATAGTGAAATTCTTCCACTATGACAAGGTCACCAGGTTTAAAAGGTGCTTCCACAAACTTTAAATCATACCTGACTTTATTTTTCAAGTGATGTTCACTTGTTCTTTGGAAAGCCTCTTTTCTGGCTTCCTCTACAGGGGGATAATAATTTTCATTGCCTATTACTGATGGATAAGGTAATTGGCCGTACAATAAATATGCAGGAGGGTACTTGGTTACTGAATGAGGTGTGTTATTGTACTCATTAATTACTTCCTGCAGAATTTTGGGCCATGGGACGTTTGAAGGGGTAGAATTTACTTTAAGTCTTAGTCGGGTGCAAATTGATTGATTCACACGCTCATTTTTCCCATTACACTGTGGTCTATGAGAAGAAGTAAGTAATTTTTTTACGTTTTGTTTATGTACCCATTTACGAAGTTTAGACGCTGTAAACGCAGGATTTCTATCCGTTAACATTTTCTTGGGAAGTTGAATATTAAAGATCTGTTTTAGAATATTAATGTAGACTTCAGTTGTAACATTTTTAGACGCAAAACCCCAAACATAACGAGTAGCGTGATCAATAGCTATGTGCATATACCTTTTAGATGAATTATAATAGTTAAAACCTCCTACTGAATCTAATGAAATTATATCGAAAGGTAATTCTGCAGGTGGTAATGCCTCCAGAAGACCAAATTTTGGTTGGTGTGATTTTTTGTTCAGTTGGCAGACCTCACAATGCTTGACAAATTGTGTAATATCGTGGGTCATGCTGCTCCAATAGTATTGTGGGGAAATTAAATTTAACATTTTTTGGATCCCGGGATGGCCAAATTCTGTATGGGTATTTATTAGTAATTTCTCTCTCAAGGAGAATGGTACTACAATTTTTTGAAAACCCTTTTTGCGAATTATTACAATGTCATTAACTTTTTGAAATTTAGGCCCGGTTATATTATCTAATTGTTGGTGTTCTTTAATTTCATCTGACGTTAATAAATGAATATGGGGATTTACAGAAAAGGTGGGATTTCTTGAAAGCATGTCTGCTTCAAAATTGGTGGATCCTTTGTTATATTTTACAGTATAATCATACATACTTAATTTTAGTGACCATCTGAATAACCTACCTGTTAAATGCTTCACCTTCTTAAGCCATACTAAGGAGGCATGGTCAGTATGTATTGTAAAAGGTTTTCCGTGAAGGTAATAATGGAATTTGTCAAGGGCATCGATTATTGCTAGACATTCCAGTTCTGTGATAGCGTAATTTTGCTCGTAGGGCCTTAATTGTCTCGAGTGGAACGCAATGGGATGCAAGTTCCCTTTTTCATCCATTTGTTTTAAGGCAGCACCTACGGCTTCCTTTGAGGCATCAGTATAGACATGGCATGGAAGGTTAGGATTGAATAATTTTAAAATAGGCCTAGAAATTAATGCGTTTTTAAGCAGTTCAAATGATTGTTGACAGGCATCTGACCATTCCCAAGGAGCATCTTTCTTTAACAATTTATTTAGAGGGGCTCTAATTTTAGCGTACTTGTCTATGAATTTGTGGTATACGTTTACAGAACCAAGGAACCTTTGCAATTCTTTAACGTTTTTTGGAGGGATTAATTTTTTAATAGTTTCGGTGTTAGCATTGTCTGGTTTTATTTGACCGTTACTAATTTCATAACCGAGGAAGTCAATTTGAGATTTAGCAAAGTTACATTTGGAAAATTTTAATTTTAGATTTTCTTGACGGCAAATGTTAAATATAGTTTTAAGGTGATCCATATGCTCGGCATAGGAATCGGAATAAATTATAAAATCATCAAAATAATTGGTAGCAAAATTAACTTTATGTTTATCTAGGATTCTTCGAAGAGCTCTTGCAAATTGAGCTGGGGCATTTTTATAGCCAAAAGGAAGAACCAACCACTCATAAAGACCTTGATTGGTTGCAAAGGCCAACTTCTCTGTGTCTGAAGGATGAAGTGGTATATGCCAGTAGCCAGAGGCTAAATCTAGCGTGGAAAAATATTTGGCATTGACAAGTCTGTCCAAAAGCCAATCTATACGGGGCAATGGTTCCGAGTCAGTCTTACAAATGGCATTGATTTTTCTGTAATCAATACAGACGCGCGTTTTACCTTCTCCTTTTTTATATGCCAGAGTGACGGGAGAGGAATAAGGACTGCAGGACTCTTTAATAAGTTTAGCTTCCAGTAATTCTTGTATTTGTTTTTGAATTTCTTCATTGTCCCTAGGAGATGCACGGTAAGGTCGAAGCGAGATAGGAAGTTCCGAGGTGAGAGTTACCCGCTGAGGTTCCCATCTGACTCTACCTACGTCATATCTATTGCGCGCAAAAATATCCTTGAAGTCGCTTAAAAGCCCTTCCAACTGTGAGTTCTCTTCAGTAGTACAATGACTAAAACTTTTGTCATCATAATCCAAGAGAATTTGAGTACCAAGATAACATTGTCCTTGTTGCGACAAAATTTCTTGATTTGATTTGGAAGGAGAACGAAGCGGCTTCTTGCAATTCATATCACTCGTTAAAGTTAATGTATGATTGAATGAGTTTCCCTGAGAAATTTTATTGGAAATGTTTTGATCATACTTAAGAATGACTCCATCCTGAGTCAGAATATTCGAGTAAAAGTCCATCGATATATGGAATTTTTGTAATTCTGGAGTTCCCAGTATCGCATATGGCAAGAATGACCTAACTAGGTATAAGGTGCTATTTTGCCTGATATTTCCTATTTTGAGGGGTACGTGAAGTTTTTCCGAAATCTGAACTTGTCCTTGGGTTTGATTAACATTAAGAGGATGACAGCTTTGAATAGACGTCATATCCAAAGCTGCAACTAAGTTTTCTGGAATAAGGGAAAAGGTACTTCCGCTATCCAATAAAAATGGTATTTGAACCTCATGACAAGTTTTTGGATACGTATAATTATCGTAATTCCTATATGTGATGTACCCCGGGACTATAAACCGTCATAAAGCATTATGGGGTATTCCTTGATCAGGGGAATACTCATGGGCATTTTGTGATTGAAATTGATTGCTGTGGGTTGCCAAGTTGGGGTTCATTGTTGTTCCTGTATTGCCCTGGACATCATATTTATGAAGTAAAGTATGATGTCTTCGATGGCAATTTTTACAGTTCATCTTGGAGGGACATTTATTTGAAAAGTGGCCACCACGCAAACAATTGATACATAATTTGTTTAGTTGGATAGTTCTCCAACGGTTATCTATGGGCATATTCGTTAATTTTCTGCAGGTATGGGTAGCATGCGACTCAAGGCAAACACCGCATTTAGTATTTTCTTGACTTTTGGGGAATTTATATCTATCGGAAGAATCTCGGGAATAATTTGCATTTCTTACATCTGTTTTAGTTGGATTCTCCAACGCTAGCATACTTTTGGCATGAGTCTCTAAAAATTTTAAAAATTCCGTGAGACTAGGCATATCATTATGAGTAAGAGAGAGCTCCCATCGTTCTTTTAGATTATCATTTAGTTTTTGAATTATAGTATAAATTATCATGTTATCCACCAAAGCATTTTGAGTCAAATTCAAAGACTCTAGAATTCGAAGTGACTCATTACAAGTATCTATTATGTCAAAAATAGCTTTAGAGGAAGAGGGGCAATTTTTCATGTTTTTTAAATTGTATAACTTACTTATTTGTGCTATCGCTAAATCCCTAGTTTTATCGTAGCGAGCGCAGAGAGTGTCCCATGCATTTTTATAATTAGCTTCCGAGAGAGGAAATCCAGAAATTAATTTATGAGCAGGACCCTTTACACTAGCCAGTAGATATTGCAATTTTGAGACGCCCCCCAACTCCAAATTTTGATCTATAGTTGTAAGAAAAATCTCTTTAAAAGAGAGCCATTGATCAGCTTCTCCGTGAAAAGGTTTCAATTCAAATTTTGGAAGATTAACAGTTTTTACACAAACATTACCTGTAGTTTTATTTAGACTTTCTGAACCATCCTCGTGAATGTTTAAACTTTTAGTTAACTTATTACGTGATGTATTTATTGCTATGTTTAAATTGTCTAATTTAAGTGCAATCTCATTATATTCATCAATTATAGGATCAGTTTCCGATGCATCGCTCTGAAGAATGGCATTTTCATGGAGTTTATTTAATTCGGTTTCAATATCCTGAACCTGTTTACCATATAAATCTAACTCTTCAAGAGTTACAGTTTCATTATCAATTTTGGGATTTATGATATTTTTTATACGAGTGATTTTTCCCTTAAGAACAGTTTTTTGTTTTTTAATAGCTTCCATTTTTAATTAATTTTATGACAACTTCCTAAAAATCTAAATATAAACAAATTCTAAATGACCTTCAAAAAAAATAATAATAATATCAACATAATACAAGCATCTGCATAGAATTGTGAAATGAAATAAATAAATAAAAAGAATTAATTATATAAAATAATCAGACGTAAATATGGATATCCATTTTTTCTTTCAATTTAAAACATAATTACACTTAAAACCATGGTTTGTAGAAGTAATAAAACTAAACACAACATCACTACAAATAGCACTTACCTTTAATTACCTATATTAATAAACATCATAAAAACAATAAGAATAATAATATCATATATAAATAATATCAACCCCAGGGTATACACATACACTCAACCAAAAAAAATAAAAAAAAAAAGCAATTTTAGTGTGCGCACATGAAAAACTATGCGTTTTCTTTCTTTTCCTTTAGATAGTAATTACAGTAGCACTTTTTGAAGATTATTGATAACTCACTACGAAGCAAACACCACTGTCTAATTCGGATACTCATTATCACCATCGAAGAATAAACACATACGGCACCACGAAAAAAAAAACATAGATCACAAACATCTTGAGTATCAGTTTCACCCGGTCGTCGGAGCGCTTTGACTGACATGATTTATGGCACTACGGAGGATGAACGATCAACACACAACTGCATGCCCCGTTCAGGCAGAAAAATCGCTCTGGTAAGATGTGAAGAATAGCAGAAAAATAGCATCCTAGTATTTCACGATACAACCCACTTTTTGGATGAAAATTCACGAATCCCGTGTTTCAAATCCGGCAAGGCCCGACGAATGGTAGAAAAATATCTCAGTATCCCAACATGGAATACGCTTGCTGGATAACTCATGACGAGATGTTAACCCCTTTTCAGGGCCTCTTTCGATGTTTCGTGTCATAATGACCGCTCTCTTTGCTATCCTTTGTGGGTCCGGTATTTTTAATAATGTCCATTTTCGTAAAATATTTTCCCGCACTAGGTATCATACTGCCGACAATGAAGAACTGTCGCATTTTCAGGAAACGACAGACTTCAAGGGGATGAGTTTTAATTATGATTTATTTAAATATTTTAAAACATAGCAAAATATTTTCGCAGGTCTTTACATCATGAGTTCTGGAGGCCAAGTGCGTAGATGTATAATGGAAATCTCTCATCTCCCGCGGGTTGCCAGTTAAAAAGGGCCATGTGTTTCACTTAAATTAATACGATAAACTTAAGTTTCTTGTTGCCCTGTAAAACCCGTGATTATTAGTCATGGGGCCCGTATCCACATTGAGGGGCGATTTATTAAAAAAGTAATAAATAGGTCTGATTTTTTGTATTTTCTTACAATTATATATATAATTTTTTTTACTGATGGCAGTTTTGCAGTCTAGAGGTCATGATCTGCAAAAAAATTTCAGAAATTCCAGCATAGAAGCGACCGCAATAGGTAGTATTTCATACGAAATCTATCTAAAAGTTATCAGCACCATATTAGAACAAGGACTAAAGGAATCTAAAGTTTTCTGATAACCCGTGCATTAGTTCTTGTGATATAGCTGTTGCAGGAATCAAGAAAATTTCGCATACAGCGCTACCTGTTGAGCTATCGACCAAAAAAGATAAACAGAACTATTTCATATCACGGATTTACTGAATTTGAAGTTCGATGAAAATCCGTAGATTAATTATTGAGTAGAACTATTGCAAAAATCGAGAAAAAATCAGTATAGCAGCGCCACCTGTTGCACTATTTACAGCAAAAATATAAACAGTATCAATTCACATCAAGGATTAACTGAATCTGAAGTTTGAAGAAAATCCGTGTATTAGTTATTGAGACAGAACTGTTGCGTAAATCGTAAAAAATTCTGCATAGCAGCGCCACCTGTAAGACGATTTACACCAAAAGTTAATCAGAAACACATTATATCAAGGACTAAAGGAATCTAAAGAAAGTTTTATGAAAATACGTCCATTAGTTCTTGATATATTGCTATTGCTGATATTGTGAAAAAGACAGTACAATAACGCTATCTGTTGGACGATGTACACCAAAAACAAATCAGCTCCAGTTTACATTGCGGTCTATCTGAATCTAAAGTTTTGTGAAATTTCGTGCATTAGTTCTTGAGATAGAACGCTCACAAAATTTTTGTCACATATAGTGACAGATAGACATTTTGTAAAAACATGTTTTTTGGATTCTCTGACTCCTAAAACGTGTAAATCCGTGAAAAACCAGAATTTGAAAGTTTGCACTAGCCACTAATCCAATAATTTTCTCTCGCAAAGATAGAAAAAAAGTAACAAATGTAATTAAAATAAATGCTATTTTGAAATAACTGAACGATATTTCTAATAATACATAGAGCTATAATAAACCATACATAATTTTAAGCATGTTACAAACAAGTGAAAGCATATAAATCATTAGATAGCAGCTTTTGTGTGTCGAGTTTCTTGAATATTGTTGCCGCCAGAAGCGCCATCTATTGTTTATTCTCAAAAAAGTGTTTCTTTTTTAATAGCTTGAATTGTGTTCGAAATGGCAACATAAATTGTTCTTTTAGTAATGTTCGAGAGACCGATCTGAGGAGTAGTGTAAACATCGGCTCTCGTATATTTTATGTGATGTGAATTAAAGTTATCGTGAAATACAGTCCGCTGAGATATTTTTATTGTGTAGTGAACTTTAAATAACTGAGCGAAACGGCGGGTCCATATATTTTTTGGTCCCCCCTTCGATCCGGAGAAATCAGCATTAAGTGCGTAGCAAGATTCATTCTTTTAACATTTTAGTTTTGTTTTACGAGTAAAAATAGAAACTGTTGCGTTATTGGTTTTTTTAATCAAAAAAAAATAGTATTACTGCAATATTGAGAATTAAGAAGAAAAAATGTTTAAATGAAATATTATGCAGCTGTTCGCTGTTATATCTTCAAAACAAAAAGTAGAATAAAAAGAATATTTCGTAAATCAATGTTGCGAAATCGTCTGTGAAGAATAAAAATGAAAATAACGGTTTGAGAAGAATAAAGGGAAAAAATAAACAAAAAATCTGCTGTATTCAGTTGGATTATATTTTCTTTTTTTGAAGGTATGTGAAATTGATTTATTTATTCATTTATTGTAAAATTGTGTTTATTATCATGTTTAAAAGTGCTAAAAAAGAAGATTATTTAAGGATAGCCTTCGAGTTAGGAATTGAAATTTCAGATACTAAATTAACTAATTATGATTTAATGAATTTAATTAAAGAAAATGATAAGTATAAGACAGATACTAAAATGGTTGAAGATATGGCGAGTAATATTATTGAAGAAAGGAAAAGTGATGAAGCGAAGGTTTTAGAGCTTGAGAAATTACGTTTAGAACGTACTAAGTTAGAGCTTGAATTGGCTAAGGCCCAAACAGAGAAAAAAAGTGAAAATGCGAATAATTTTGAGAAAACCGAAAGTATAGAATCTTTAGACTCTCTCATTAAAAGTATAAGAACACTTACAATTAAAATTCCGACGCGACCGGAAGGTTGGGGTTATTTCTTTTCGTCATTGGAAAGGGCTTTTATTTCGAAAAATGTCCCAGAAAAGTATAAATCAGAAATTCTTCTAAATTTATTAGGGGAAAGGGCAACAAATGTTATAACATACATTAAAGATGGGGAATTAGAGGATTATTCTAAAGTAAAAGCTGTAGTACTTAGAGAGTTTGAACCGACTCCTCAAACTTGCTTAGAACATTTTAGGAAAGCACAACGTCAATCTAATGAAACATATGTACAATTTGCATCCCGATTAACAACGAGTTGGGATTATTATTTAAAATTGAGAAGTGTGACAGATTTTGAAACTTTAAAACAGTTAGTGATTTCTGATAAAATTTGTCAGACTCTTGATAAGGATGTTATGTGTTTTATAAATGTTAGACAAGGGGATTCTTGGTTTCGACCAATTGAGTTATCACGAGAGATAGATTTATATTATACATCAAAGGGGAAACCCGTAGTTGATGCTGAGTTTTCAAAATTGAATAGTAAAAAATATTATTCCAAACCAGTTTCTAAAGTTTTTCTAACAGATGTTAAAAATTCTAAGTGTATTTTGTCATGCAATGAAAGTCATCCTTTACATAAATGTCCTGTTTATAAAAATATGTCTGTGAGTGATAGAGTTGAGCTAGTAAAGGCAAAAAATCTTTGTTTTAATTGTCTTCTGAACCATAAGGTAGTAGATTGTAAATCCTAATTCTCTTGTATTATTTGTCGGAAAAAACATAATGTAACTCTCCATTTCCCTCGAGAACAAAAAATAAATAAAGTTGGCAATCAAGAGGTAATACCACAGGAAATGAGTCATATAAACAATGGTAGTAATAAATCGAATTTGGATGTTTCGGCTCCAGTATTCCAGCCTTTCCAAACTAATAATCAAAGCAATTTATTTTCAACGACATGTAATTTGGCTAATGAGTTAAAAGCTGTGTTACTTAGTACATTTGTTTGTTTAATAAAAGATGAATTTGGTAATTTTCATGAAGTACGAGGTTTATTAGATGTAGGTGCAAATTCTAATTTTATGAGTAAAGAATTAGTAGATAAACTTAATTTGAAAAGAGAAAAGACTAACATTTCTATTTCAGGTATAAATAATTTATCGCTGAATGTTAGGTCTAGAGTTAACACAACTATTTCAAATAGAGATAAGGATTTTAATTTGAAATTAGATTTTTTGGTCGTTCCGAAAATTACAGAATTTACCCCGTCTAGACCACTTGAGACTTCTATTTCATTGTTAAATAACATCAAATTAGCTGATGAAAAATTTAATGTCCCAGGCCCAATTCATTTGCTTTTAGGTGCAGAAAATTTCTATGAATTTTTAAGACCAGGTCAAATTTATCCACAAACATTAAATACTAAAATTGTGTTACAAAACAGTGTTTTCGGTTATATTGTTAGTGGAAGCCTTCCGGCTAGGGGAGAAAATAATATTCATTGTGGGCTGGTAACAGATAATTTGGAGTTAGAAAGGGTAATTAAGGAATTTTGGGAATTAGAAAACGTAGAGAGAGAGTCTGAGATTTCTAAAACTAAAGAGTCAAACATTTGTGAAGAGCACTTTCTGAAAAATTATTCTAGAACTGAAAACGGACAATATATGGTGAAAATGCCACTAAAGGAAGATCCGTCTTGTCTTGGCGAATCAAAGCAAAAAGCCTTGAAAATTTTAAATTAATTATGGAATCGCTTAGTTAGAGAACCTAAATTTAGTGATCTTTATAAAGCATTTATGGCAGAATATTTGAGCATGGGTCATATGGAGGAAGTAATAGAATCTGAAGAGCCAGAAATTACTTATTACATACCCCATCATTGTGTCTTTCGAGAAGAGTCCAGTAGCACACCATTACGCGTTGTTTTCAACGCAACTTCCCAAACGTCTTCAGGGAAATCGTTAAATGGTTTACAATACAACGGAGGAACAATCCAAGATGAGTTATTTTCTATAATGTTGAGATTCCGAAAGCACCAATTTGTTTTTGTAGCAGACATTAAAAAAATGTATCGTATGATACTAATACATCCGAGTCAAAGAGACTTATTACGAATTTTATTTAAGTCTGATGTGAATGAGCCAGTAAAAGTGTATAGGTTATGCACAGTGACTTACGGCACGACTAGTGCTCCTTTTTTAGCTACCAGAACGTTGATACAGTTAGCAAAAGATGAAGGAAAAGAGTTTCCTTTAGCTGCAAATGTATTGTTGCAAGATACATATATGGATGATATATTAACAGGGGCTGATGATCTTGACACAGCTAAAGAAATTCAACAACAGTTGATATCTTTGCTAAACAGAGGCGGCATGAATCTCCATAAATGGGCCGTAAATAATGTTTCTCTTCTGTGTGATAGTGCAAAAATGGAGCATTCTTTTTCTAATGAGACGAAAACTTTGGGGTTACTGTGGAGACCTAAATCAGATAGTTTCGGCTTTAACTTAATTATCGAAAAAAATGATTTATACACCAAACGATCAGTGTTATCTCAAATTGCAAGAATTTTCGACCCTTTGGGGTTGATAGGTCCAATAATTACAAGGGCCAAAGTATTTCTCCAAAAGTTGTGGTTGCTTAAAATAGACTGGTGTGATTATCTCCCTATGAAGGAAAATAAGGAATGGAATGACTTTCTTACTTCCTTAAAAACTGTAAATATGATCAATATTCCTAGATGCATCCTTATTGAACAGTCGATTTGTGTAGAATTACACGGGTTTTCTGACGCATCAGAAATTGCATATGGTGCGGTCATTTACGTAAAATCTACAAATTCTTATGGTGATTCTTCTGTTAAGCTACTCACTAGTAAATCTAGAGTAGCTCCTCTAAAGCATGTCAGTATCCCCCGTTTAGAACTTTCTGCGGCAGTCCTGCTATCTAAGTTGATGAAAAAAGTATTAGGTGCTCTGAAACATGAGGTTTCTAAAACATATTTTTTTTCAGATAGTACAATTGTACTTGCATGGCTAAAAAAAGAGTCTAGTGAGCTTAAAACCTTTGTTGCAAACAGGGTTTCGACAATACAAAGTTTAACATCAGTTGAACAATGGCATTATGTACCTTCCAAGCAAAATCCTGCAGACCTTATTTCTAGAGGAATAGATCCCATCAAATTACAACAATGTGAATTGTGGTGGTCCGGTCCTGCATTTCTACAACAACCTGAGGTGATTGAGTGTCCTAACAACATTCCTGCTGAAGCACATGATTTATTTTTGAGTGAACTGAAATCACCATCAGTAACACAAGTATGTGCTCTAGTGAACTCTGTTGAACCTATAGATATTATTAATAACTGTTCTTCGTTCATTAAACTGCAAAGAATCGTGGCATGGTGTAGACGATTTATACATAACAGCAGAAATCCTTTGTATCATACAACGGGAACATTATCAAGCAGTGAACTATCTCAGTCCTTATTGTGCATTGTAAAGAACATTCAAAGGACTTCATTCGTTAAAGAACTTAACTGTTTAGAGAAAGGTACTTCTATCCCTAACAATAGTAGACTCAAAAACTTAAGCCCATTTTTAGATGCCAATGGTATCATCCGTGTTGGTGGAAGACTTAAAAACAGCAATTTGTCCGAGTACCAAAAACATCCCATAATTATCCCTCCTAATCATAATTTTACTTTTTCTGTTATTAATTATTTTCATGTTTTATATTTTCATGCAGGTGCAGAAACAACATTGTCTTTAATAAGAAACCAGTTTTGGATATTATCTGCAAGAAATATTGTGAGAAAAATTATTTTTAATTGTATGAATTGTAAAAAAATTAATTCAAAAATTTCACAACAACAGATGGCTGATTTGCCAGTAGCGAGAGTGACAGTATCCAGAGCATTTATGCGCACTGGAACAGACTTCTGCGGTCCTTTTGAGGTAAAAAATTCAACAGGTAGGAGTAAACAGGTAAAAAAGGTTTTTATTTGTATTTTTGTATGCTTTACTACTAAAGCCTTACATGTTGAAATTGTGAATGATTTGACAAGTGTAGCATTTTTAGCAGCGCTTAAACGCTTTATTGCACGACGAGGCAAACCAGCTGATATTTTCAGTGATAATGGCCGAAATTTTGTTGGTGCGAATAAAGAATTAAGAACTAACCTCAGATCATTATTTAGTGGTAAAAATGAAGAGGAAATTGAAAATTATTTAACTAATGAAGGAATTACTTGGCACTTTAATCCCCCCTCAACTCCCCACTTTGGAGGTTTATGGGAGGCAAGTGTTAAATCTCTTAAGTATCATTTAAAGCGTGTTGTAGGTAAAACCATTTTAACTTATGAAGAACTCTTAACTCTTATTGTCCAGATCGAAGCTGTTCTTAATTCTCGTCCCCTCTGTCCGCTTTCAAACGATCCAAATGATATTGAAGCATTGACACCTGCTCATTTTCTTATTGGCTCTTCTTTATTGGCCTTACCTGAACCGAATTATACGGAAATTCCCATGAATAGGTTGAGCAGATGGCAATTAGTGCAAAAATTAACTCAACATCTTTGGAAAAGGTGGTCATCAGAGTATTTAAACAAACTTCTAAATAGACCTAAGTGGCATAAAGGCAGGGTAGAAATAAAAGAAGGAGATTTAGTGCTAGTAAAGGATCCTGATAATTATTGTCCTTTAAAATGGCATTTAGCAAGAATTATTAAAATCCATCCAGGTCAAGATGGTAGAACTAGAGTTGTTACATTAAGAGATAAAAATGGCACCTATAAAAGGCCAGTTACCAAAATTATTGTTTTGCCTCATGTTAATTCTAATGCCACCACACTGACTACATAATTTCATTTATTGTATTTATTTTCGTAATTTGTTTTGTATTATTGAGTATTACATTCTTGTGCTTGTATTTGTAAATTTAATATTTCATTTAGTGCATTTTGAAAAAAAGGTTGTATTGAAATTGTATAGTATTGAATGTTTGCAACATTCAAGGCCCGGCGGTATGTTGCCGCCAGAAGCGCCATCTATTGTTTATTCTCAAAAAAGTGTTTCTTTTTTAATAGCTTGAATTGTGTTCGAAATGGCAACATAAATTGTTCTTTTAGTAATGTTCGAGAGACCGATCTGAGGAGTAGTGTAAACATCGGCTCTCGTATATTTTATGTGATGTGAATTAAAGTTATCGTGAAATACAGTCCGCTGAGATATTTTTATTGTGTAGTGAACTTTAAATAACTGAGCGAAACGGCGGGTCCAAATATGACGACATTGATTTTTGATGGATTTGTGTATTATTCTGCGCAGTGACGTTCTGTACATACTTTTCTGTAGATGTCGTTTAAAGAATGGATGGTAAATGTGGAATTCTTCAGCATATGCAAATAACGTCATTTTATATAAAATATAAACATGCGTTTTAAGTCTTGAAACTTAAATTTGCTTTGTTTATGTGCATTTTTTTCATCAGGGCGACACTTATTTCTGAAAAAGTAGAGTTCTTGCAATCTAGATTATAGTTTTTTTCTACTTTTTAATCTTTAAAATGTCCCATTGTTTTTATTCCACGGCGATTTGGCATATTTTAGCAATCGTTTATAGGCGAAAATATGGCGTCCATTGTAATAAATTCAATGTTTTTATTTATTAATTCAAATTCCTTAAAGTTGTACGAATTGCAGAGAATTTTTGGCGATTCGATATCAACCTTGCCTGTGTATCTAAATGTTAAATCTGAATATTGGTTATTTTTCTTGTACGAAGAGTGTTTATAACATAATTAGCGTAAACGGAGGACGGTAGGTAGAAATCGAGTTTTTCCGTTAAAATTTTAAATAAGTGATAAAAATATTCATATACTGTTAGTCCCTAATAGAGCTGTTATTCCGTAAGGCACCATTTACAATTCTGATACTTTAAGTTATAATTTTAAATTGTGCGTATTTTCTTTGCTCCACATGCTTTGATCCGATTGTCAACATCGATATGCAATCGGTGAAAACGACGTACGCAGTAAATTTTCGTGACATAAGGACTTTAATTGAACTTTTTTATTTGTTATATATATATATAGAGAGAGAGAGATAATTTCGAACAGTTTAAAACCTATTTTTATAATAGGCACATTTAGTGAAAATTAGAACCGAAATCCCACAAATCTTTTTTGAGTTATGCTTGATGAAAGGATGATAATATCTTTCCAGTTCCCAGCTATATATGTCCCAAAATAATACTGCGCTGTGCCTCCGTTACATTATGGCAACTATATTTTTAATTAACTTCTTTTTCCGGGAAAAAAGAAAATGTTTCTTATTAAATGATACATTTTTAACTTCCGTATAAAATTTGAAGAAAAGTATCTTAAATAGCTTTTCTAGAAAATATATACCTAACCGACATATAACTAGTGCTCGCGAATACGCATAGCAGCTATACGTTTAAACGATATACGTATATCCGTATAATACGTTTTTCTGCTATACGGATACTTTAAAATATACGTTTAAACGTATCCGGATACGTATAAGGCGTATCAGTTAAACGTATATTTTAGAATACATATACTTAATGTATACGTATATTCCACGTATCGTATCTAATTTAAACATTGGACTTCATCAGTCTTATATCACTGAATGAAGAATAATTTGGAAATCGGTGGCGTTACGACAGGAATCCGTATAGTATGTCTTATATATACAAGATCAAGCAATGAAAAGAGTATATTTTTTAAAACAGTCTGCAAAAATTTCACAAAATATCAGACTCCCGATTGGCAAATCTCGTTTCACTAACAGTGAAATATCTATTTTCAGAATAACGAGTTATTACCGTGAATTGCAAAAGTATTTTGCAACATTGTACCTTGAATTTATTTAGATTTTTTTTGTTCATCTCAAGGTAATGAACTCAGATACCCCGTTATTTTACATTTTGTGTAGGTAATGTATACAAATTGTATCCATTGTAAATAACCAGCAAAATTAAACACTTTTTGAGGAAAGAATGAGAGTATAAATGATTCAGATTTATTGTGAATTCTTGTTAAATTTAGTTTTTTTCTTTTTAATTATTTAAAAATTCTTTATTCACTTATTGTTTTACACTCAAGATTGCACCCGAGCGTAAATGCTATTCCTTTCATGGAGCAAATATTTTCTAACTCTGTTAATGTATAATAAAATTTCATTTTTTTAATCTTGAGATTCATACCAAAACATACATAGAATCACTTCATATCAAGCATTACCTGAATCTGTAGTTTGATGAAAATCCGTGCATTAATTCTAGAGATAGAGCTATTGCAGAAATCGTAAATAATATACAGCAAAGTAGAGCCACCTGTTGAACGATTTACATACAAAACTAGTCAGCAACAATTTCTACCTGGGACTACTTGAATATATAGGGGAGGCTGGGATGCATGTGAACAGTTCACATAAACATAGATTTTTGTCATAACTGGGTTAATTTCTATAAGCAAAACTACTCTATATAGTAAACAGAGCTTTTTTTACGCATGATATTTTTTAAAAATTAACTTTACAGTTCTTCTTAAATAGTTTATTGAATTTTAAAAAAAAGTTCATATGTGCCCCAACGAAAGAGCAGTTGTAAACACATAAGGAAAACATGTGAACACAATGGGAAAAAATTGACATGTTTTTATTATCTTTTTCATATGTTACCTTAATCATTAGTTGTATTATTTATTAAATTTACCATAAAGAAAAATATATGTATATTTATTTAGTTTCTCAGTTATATGTTTAAGCAAAATATTATAAAATAAAAATAAGTAGATTTGGGGGGGGGGGGGGATGCTTAGATAATTGATAAAATATTGTTGCAATGTAACAAAAAAAAAAAAAAAATAAATAAAGAAGTAAACTTGAGAAAATAATTAAAGAATTTAAATTTTGCTTAAGGCTTTTTGTTTGAGGGAGATTTTAGGGAGGGGGGCATTTGGATAATATTTATAGGAAAACTACCAAAAGGCGAAAGATTCTCATTCCTATATTTGCCTTATTTGCCTGTAAATTAAGGATAAAAAAATGTTTTACATTTACAAGATTCCTCCAAATTTAATTTCTTTTGCTTTTAAAAGAAAGGGGGGAGTCAATAATGGAGATTTCACGGTAGTTATAAGTTTAAAATTTTTATTTTCTTAATATATATATCTATTTTCAAAACACCAAATAAAATAACTGTTTTAGAAATGGAAGTAAAATAATACTACAAGTTTGCAACAAATGAAACAGAAAAATTTGCAAAGTTGTTAAGCATAATATTTTTTGCATTAATGATGCATAAAAATAATATTGAAAACTGTTAAATAAAATAATATATAGCATTTATTGCAATTTAGAAAACATGAAATTTATTTAAATTACAATTGAACGTAAAGAGCTTGTTGCTTTTTATGTATTTGCTGACAGTTGTGTTTGTAGAAGTTTCTACTACACAAAATCAACTTTATATGATAGAAATGTCTTCTATTTCTATAAAAATATAGATAATGGAGCTGACATTATTTTCAAGAAGTTAACTAAAAGGAATAGAATCACTGAATGATTATTGGGCAATTTAATGACATATTGAAATCTGATCCAACTAGACTCTTCATAAGTGTCCCACATTCCCACAAGAGTTAAAATGACAACTCATTAGCATTTCTCAATTTTAAAAATAAAAAATATCATAAATATTTATTAGTATCCATAGTACCGGGTGATCCAGAAGTCCCGGGACTTTTGAAATGCTAATAATTAGAAAACCATAAACAATAGAAGTATGCGGTTTTCACAGAAATGCTGAGAAACTTGTGGGATTTGTTTTTTCGATGTTAAAAACATATTATGTTAGTTGCACTTTTTGACAGCTGGTGGCACTAAAATTGATAGTATTGTTTTTATAGTATGATTTAAAAGAACAAATTAGTGTCCAAGGGTTACAAAGTTTAATCATGACGCTCATGGCTTATAAGTACCGCCGTGAGCCGATGCAAAACAGCGTGCACAATATCCTCAGAGCAGAAAGAAATTCCAGAAGAAATTTCAGTTCATCGTGATATGACAAGTTTACTGCACTCACCATGAACTGGTGATTTCTACAGAGTATTGGCATAGAATCCTTTGCGAATAATTTACGATTGTAACAGACATTTGGGATCTCTTGTTTCTATTACGATCTTCCAACGAGCCTTTTTCTCAAACCTTGCTTACCGTAGCATTTCACATTTGCAATGGCCATCGATTCTTTTGCAGTTTTAACTTGACGTATTGTACGATATGAAAACAACGCGACATGCAAAAATGTGTCTAAACATAGTCCAGACAATGTCTAAACACTGTAGTTGCTCATGAAATTTTTTATCAAATTTCCCTTACAATGCAATTTTATTTACCTTACAAAAAATGTTTGAACATAAACCACCCTTAAAACGAAATCTCATCAATATCATAGAAAAGAAGTTTAGCAATGAACTCATGTGTCTATATAACGCATGGTATAGGTACATTCAGTCTTATACAACAGCGCCACCTGTTGCTAAAAATGGTAACTATATATATTTAAAAAATTCCTTCTAAACAAAAATCCCACATGTTTCTGAGCATATATCTGAAAACAGAACCTTTGTATTATACATAGTTTCCTAATTATTAACTTTTCAAAACTCCCGAAACTTCTGGATCACCCGGTATATGTTAAATAAAGAAAAAAAAAGAATAAATAAATAAAATTATTCATTTATCAAGCTGGAGATTTTACTTTTAACTACAGCAAGCAATATTTTGACTCCTGGAGACAAACAAAATGTCGAAGAGTTTCAAAAACTTTTTCCATATGTCTATAGGTGCTCCCATCTTTGATAATTTTTTGAAATAAAAAACATATAATAACTAGTGAAAAATGGCAATGTTCTCATATGCCCCCTTTTCACATGTGCCCTAGTCTCCCCCATATATGTTACTTTATTCTGTGTATTAGGTCTTGAGACCACACCTTGAACCCACAAAATCCATGTCACATACAGACAGACAAAGTCACAAACTCATAAACTGACAGGCAGATATTGTGTAAAAACATGTTTTTCGTACTCTCTTACCCTTAAAGCGTGTGTGTAAACCCGTCGAAAGTATTCCCGAATCTAATACTTTCTTCTTCTAAAGATACAAGAAAATATAAAAAACTAAGTACTGCGTCGCAGATTTTCCAAAGATTAGTTTGATTCTCCCACAACTAATGTACGACATTTTATAATGAATAACTTAGTTTTTTGGGGAAAAAAACCAAAATCTGCACTAAGTATCTGCATAACAAGTAGTAGTTAAGTAAACACATCGTAGTTCTTTGAACAAAGAATCGCGATGGGGATACTCTACCGAATATTTCTGAATGTCTCTAATCCGCAAAAAAATATTGAAACATCAAATTTCATACATTGAATGAAAAACGTTTATACATTGAATGAAAAAGTTATACGTTTAACCGCTTGGGTAAAATCCGTATATACGATGTACCGTATATGCTGTTTCGTGTAATACGTAAAACTGCCGATGCCGAATTATACGTATAGCAAATACGTATTTCGTATAATACATATTATACGTATACTCGTATAAACGCATAATCGGGAGCTCTACTTATAACCCATAAACATTAAGGCATATGTAAATAAGATTCAAATACTCTCACTAAATAAGATTATGCGTGCAATAGGCATTTTTATGTTAAACTAAAATATGTTTATTTTATACCAGAAAGATATTCAACTGATACATTTTCTTATAATCCAATTATGTAATTATTATACTAAATTACTAAATCTGCCATTTTAGGAGTTTTGCATTAATATGAAGATAGTCTTAAAAACTCAATAATAATAAACCTCATAAACGTAATAATAATAATAATAATAATAATAATAATAATAATAATAATAATAATAATAATAATAATAATAATGATTCATTAATATATCCAGGGACCTCTGGTTTTATAAATCTAAAATACATATTTTATACACGATAGAATGAAAAGTAATCTTCTCTGCTAATGTTGACTCACAGTTAAAATCTCCTGATTCCAGTATGTAAAGACTCGCTCAGAGTATCTCAAAATCGATTCATGAGGTGTGACTGAATTGTCACATCAATTTATTTTCAATTTTCCAAAACAATTTCTGGACTTATAATATTACTGGGGCTAAAATTTTATAAAAAACTAGTTGTTGGGGGCCACCTTAATACTTACCCATCATGGATATGCATAATATAAAATATGAAAATAAAACATGTATAAACTATTTATAAAATGCATTCGCAATTCCAAAATAAAATTTAAACGCATATTTAAATAGTTTTAATATGCATAGTAATGCTTTATTAATGAATTGCTGATGAGCCAATTTCGACAAATTATATAAACGCCAAAATACTCAAGTAATACCGGATTACGTAAAAGAAACATCCTTATAACTCCAAAAATAATAATCATATTAACTAACAATTTACTTCGTCGAATGACGCGTCTCATTTTCAATTAAAATATATCTTTGAATTGAAATTTGAATGAAATGCAGGATTTTGCCTAGATTTCAGATTCACTTCAAAATGCAGTAAACAATTCTCATTTTTTATTAAAACTGTAAATTGCCCACTATAGTAGACGAGCCGTAGATGCGACTTGCAATTTGTTTGATCATTTATCTCACATGCTTACGTAATATGTTTCGAAAAAAAAAATCTGATTTGCAAAGTTATTCCCCAACTAGGGGCACTTTTTCCACAGTTCATTTTCCTTGCTCAACACTATAATTGAAGGCTTGCGTACAGAGCAATTTTGGATGGGCATTTTTCCATCCTCTGCTTCAAATTTTTACATGCATTTCCTAGTTTATATATTATTAATCTGATCAGAAACCGTATTAAAATTAAATTAAGGAAAGAGGTTAGATAAAACACAGAAAAAGAAGGAGAAAAATACTTTTAATATTCTCTAAAAGTGTAATTTACAAAACTGAAAAGTTGCAGCACCAGTTTCGTTATTTTCAGATTCATCGATATCTGATGCATTGCTATAAATCTTTCCATCTGAAATTTCATGCAATACAAAACTAGTCGTTGGGGGGCCAACGTAATACTTACCCATCATGGGTAGGCATATGAAAATAAAACATGTGAAAACTATTTATACAATGCATTGCAATTCCAAAACAAAATTTAAATATTGTTAATATGTATAGTAATGCTCTATTAATGAATTGCTGATGTGCCAATTTCTACAAATTATATAAAACGCCAAACTACTCAAGTAATACCGAACTGCGTAAAAGAAACATCCTTATAACTCCAAAAATAATAATAATATAAACTAACAGTTTACTGCGTTGGATTAAGCGTCTCATTTTCAATTAAAATATACCTCTGTATTGAAATTTGAATGAAATACAGGGTCATGTAAAATCGAAGAATGTGGAAAACTGGATTACAAATATCTCGGCAACTAAAAATCCGATCGACTTCGTTCTATATGCAAAATGTGTGTTATTTTATTGCCTTTTACGATTCCTTAAAACAAAAACATTCGAAAATTTTTATATACCTTTCATCAGAGCGAATTTTTCGAGAGTCCGAAAAAAATAGTTCCGGATAATCGAGGTTGCTGATATTAAATAGGGTTCGTCCCATTCTTACAAACTAACTACATACAAAATTTCAAGTCTCTATCTCAATTTGTTCGGGAGATAGAGCGCTTACATACACACAGACGGACGGACAGCCAAAATTTTTTTTCTAAAAATATGTTTTTCGGAATCTCTAGTATCTGAAACGTGTAAATCCGTCATTTTTTTTTTCGATTTTCTAAACGATTGCAAGACACCCTATACTACGTATGATGGGTTAGATAACAAGTAGGAAATCGTACATCAAATGTGGCAAATGACATGCGTTAATACTATAAGCAGTTTTATTCAGATCTTGTACTCAGCTGTTGAACTCTTATGCAAAAGTGCATGAATGCACAATTTATAATGATTACACATATTAAATTTATCAATATAGAAATGATATGTTTCCATCTTAAATAGGAACTAATCATTAAGGAAATTTAGAATCATTTAGTTCTATCTCAATTTGTTTGGGAGATATAGAGCGTTTACAGACAGACAGACTGACAGACAGACAGACAGACAGACGGACGGCAAATTTTTTTTTCTAAAAATATGTTCTTCGAAATCTCCTCTATCTAAAACGTGTAAATCCGTCAAAAAAATTTTTCGATTTTCAAAACGATTGCAAGACTTACCCTATACTACGTATGATGGGTAAGTAAAATCTTCAAAGAGCTACAGAAGCTTTTTTTTTTTTTTTTTTTTTTTTTTTTTTTTTTTTTTTTTGACATACTTGAAGGGGCAGAGTACTGAGTTCGCCAACGTGCAGCGTTCACAAGAACAGGTTCAAAGGAGCTACTAGAAGTCATTTTCATTATCAATGGTTTGTAAATATAGGCAAACACTTAATTCATTATAAGTATAGTTATGAGCGAGAAGAAATATTCCAAAATCTACAAGGACAGAATGGTAATATTTGTGAAAGGAAAAAAAGTATTTATTTTGTGAAATTGCCACAAACTGGCTTACATTTGTTTTTTAAATATATTTCAAAACAATAGAATCAACAATTAAAGTTTTAATTCGCAATTAGTAATTTTCAGTTTAATTATTAACCAAAAAATTACACTTCCTTACTGCAACATAATCTCGCATAATCTGAAAAGGTTTTTATTACACCATAAAATGTTGAATTGAAAACAAAAATCTTTGTTAAACATTTCATTCTAATAAGGGGGGAGGGAGAGAAATGAAACTACAGTTTATTGTAACCTTTCGCCCTAAAGTTATCTGAAAGAAAAGCCTGAATCACAGTTCAATATTGCATTATATAATTGGATTAGAAAAAACCCTGAATCGTAGTTCAATTTTTTACCAGAAAATTTAAATAGAAAAAACTTGAACCATAATTTAACCTTTCACTAGAAAATTCGATTAGAGTAAATCTTGAATCAGGGTTCAACTTTTCGCCAAAAAGTTTGATTAACACGTTCGCTGTCGCTCACGCGAAAGCGTGTGATAAGACGCGAACGCTAAGGGGCCACTCACGCGCTAGCGCGTGATGTGGGGTGATGTCCAATAGCCAGTCACGCACTGACGCGGGAAAATCTTTCACTGATTCTTTGTTATAAAAAGCAAATCGGCTTCTGGGAAAAACCCACTTTTACAGTGCAGCATTAAATATCATCACATCTTCATGTAAGCGGCAGCGAAACGTGTTAAAAAAACATTGAATCATGGTTCAACCTTTAACCGAAAAATTGGATTTAAAAAATTCTGATTCATAGCTCAACTTTTCACCAGAAAAATGGATTTGACATAACCCTGAATCAGGATTCAAACTTTCACCAGAAAAATAGATTTAAAAAAACCTTGAAACATGGTTCAACCTTACGCCAGAAAAATGGATATATAAAAATCTTGAATCATGGTTTAACATATCACTAATATAATGATATTTGTGAAAGTGCCAATAAATATTGAAACTTATAAACAATATCTCTGTTGTTGATAAATTTTAGCTATTTTTCACCATTTTCTTGGTGAAACCTGGAATTAACAGCGTAGGATTCTTGTAAATGTTCTCAGTATTTGTCTCTATTTTTAAAAAATAGGTACCAAGATTTCTAAAAAAAAAATTGTCATTTCGCTAAAAAATATATAGTGCTGTTCCAAAGGAATAAATGAAACCTAGTACCGTAATTTCCTGCGTATAATCCGCGGATCAAACAATTATTTTTCGACCCAGAATTTGTTTAAAACGAAATGTAACTTCTTAGATCGCCGTAAATATTTGTGTTCAATCACTAAATAAAATTTCTGGGTCCAAAAAGAATTATTGAATCTGCGGATTATACGCAGGAAATTACGGTAATACAAAAGTTTTAAAAAACATTTCTTTAAAATATGGTGGTACGGAATAGAAAACTAGAACTTTCCAGGATATTGTTGTTTGAGCAAAGCATCTGCTCATTATTTCACAGAATCATTTGTTTCATTTATTTCTAGTTTAGAGTTTAGCTTACATGTCGGTAATAAAAGGTTCATCCATTTATGCTGCCTATGTTACAATTCATTAGGAAATTTCAAGCAAAGAGTTTTCTTGCATAAGATAACTTTTATTTCCTTCTCTCTTTACAAAAAATAAAATTGACTCGTGAAAATGTTCGAATTTTTGTTTTCAACGGATTTACACGTTTTAGAGATCAGAGATCCCGAGAAACATGTTGTTACAAAAGTCTGTAAGTGAGATTGCCTGTTTTGCCGATTACATTTTCTTGCTGATTACTTTTTGGTGTAAACAGCCACTAGTACTATGATACATTACTCATGATTAACACAATAGCTATCTCAAGAAATAATGCATGAATATTCATCAAAATTCAGATCCAGTTAGTACTTGATATAAATTATTGCTTTTTCACTTTTGGTGTAAATCGTCAACCAGGTGCTGCTGATATGGTGCATTTTTCACGATTTCCTTAATAACTGTATCATAAGAACTAATACATGAATTTTCATCAAGCTGCAGTTTCAATTAATCTTTTATATAAATTTATCCTAATTAGTTTTGTATGTCGCTCATTGCAATAAACATGTGTGTAAAGCTGAAATTCCTCTCCTTCTATAAATGTATCCATGTATGTTCTATTTTACTCGGATCTAGAAATGCCTTCAAAAAAGACCCTTGTAAAACCTGTATGCTAAAATTCCAGATGATTTGTATTTCCCCTACAAATCTTCCTTTACACATCTAACATAAAATTACGTAGCAACTATTCTGACCAATCAGAGAACATTTTTCCACTCTACCTCTTCCATATATGGCCAAAGAATTTGGCCCATTCATAGCTGTCCTCAATATTAGAAAAGCCATTGATAAATTCTAATTGCCCAATCAGAGTCGTGCTGTGAGTCAGCTACGGCAGCAGGATAAATACTAATTTACGTTTATTAAAATCCTTGTCCTCCTTCTAGTCGAGTGGGAGGTGAAAATGTGAAAGTAAGAAAAAGAAAATGGTAAAAAGAAAAAAAAAACAGGTGAAGAGACCACCTGTTTGATAGGAAAAACGTTCTTCGCCCACGTGGTTTCTTTTAACAAGTCGCCTCCGTATAAGTAGCCCTGAGTGACGCAAAGGAAGTCGAAGATTCATGTCTTACCTTTTTGGGGAAAACCCTTCTTCAAGGGATTCGGCAAACGAAATTGACAGTCACAGGATGGTCCTGAATGAGTCAAAAGTATCAGAAGCTGGGTCAAAGACATTTTATGGATTACCATAAACGTGGGAAAGTGAAATGGTGATGTAACCAGTAAAGAAACATTTTTATAAAGTTCATTTCCCATAGCTACCGAATAAAAATCAAATGTAACTAAAGAGAGGAAAAGTACGAAAACAAAAGTTTAAATACGGTACAGTTATGGAACAATTTTCCCAGTCATTTATAGCTGATACTTGTGAACGCAATGAAGCGATTAGTTCTCGAATCCTCTCGTGACGAGCGTCACATATTCGTGACGCATACAGAGTTCAGAATCTTGAATTATTCCCAACAATATGATTTAAAAGAAAATTTTATCTGATTTAACTAAGATTTTTCTACCATTAAACTAAGGAAAATTTTATATATTTGAAAGACACGTGATGGAAAAATTCGTCAATCATTCGAATGAATTTTTCATCAGAATTTTTGCACCATTTTTACAGGAAAAAATTAATGGAATTGATGATGCCAAGCAAGCAGAAGAAGAAAAACTGCATAATCTAACTTACAAGCAACTAATGTATTTTTATTTATTTGTTTATTTATTTATTTATTTAAGTAGCCCTGAGTAATGCAAATTAAGTCAAAGATTCATGTCTTACCTTTTTCGGAAAACCCTTCTTCAAGGGATTCGTCAAATGAAATTGGCAGTCACAGGATGGCCCTGAATGAGTCAAAAGTATCAGAAGCTGCGTCAAAGACATTCTATGGATTACCATAAACGTGGGAAAGTGAAATGGTGATGTAACCAATAAAGAAACATTTTTATACAGTTCATTTCCCATAGCTTCCGAATATATCAAATGTAACTAAAGAGAGAAAAAGTACGAAAACAAAAAGTTTAAATACGGTAATTTATCCTGCTTGTAACCATTTGTAGCTGAAATTTATGAACGCAATAAAGCCATTATGCCATTAATCCTTTTGTGACGAGCATTACATATACGTGACACATACAGTAGTTCAGAATCTTAAATTAGTCCTGACAATATATTTTAATGGAAAACTTCATCTTATTTAAGACTTTGCGGCGGAGGGCAAATTCATTGCTTAAATGTTGAGATTAATGACTGACACCGGAATTTGAAAACAACTTTATTTGTAAATATGAAAAAAAGCTATATTTAACGTATTCAATACAACCTGTTTTTTTTTTTTTTTTTTTTTTTTTTGCCAAAATTTCGGTGCCAATGTGGCGTTTAGGAATTAAAAGTAAGTAGTTTCATAGATATACCACCGCGCCGCAAGGGGTTTATTAAAATTTTTCGACCATTAAACTACGAAAAGTTTTATATTTTTGAAACGCTTATGTTGGGAATAATTCGTTAGTTAATCGAATAAATTTTTCATCAGAACTTTTCGAACATTTTTTCAGAAAAAAATAATGGAATTGATGTCAAGTAAGCACAAGAAGAAAAACCGTATAATCTAACTTACAAGCAAATAATGTATTTTTATTTATTTGTTTATTTATTTATTTTTTGCTCTCGCATTGACAATGAATTATAATTTCAGCGTCCAAATATAATTATATTCAATGTTTAATTTGTGACAAAAAGCAGCCCATGTTCTTTGTTCCTTTTAATAATCATTTAAATGTTTTTTTAGAATTCACCGGATTTCATAAATACAGAACACCAGAGCTTCGCGAAACAGCACTTCCAGTTAAGTTTAAATTATTATCGTTTAAGTTGTCGCTAAGTTATATGCTGTTTTAAACCTTTGAAACTCGCATAACCCCTTAATATTAGTAGGAAACCATCAGACTTTATAGATGTTGTTTATCGAAGCCTAGTGCATTGTTTTATGCTATTTCATATACAAAAGAATCCTTGGCATAGTATTTTTTTTAATTCTCCACTTTTAATTTTAATCTGTTTTCTCTGTTCATTTATTAGATTTTATTACATGTAAATGAATATAATCAAACTATTTAAAAAAAATACATATTGCAGAAGAAGTTTCTGTACATTTTGTAAATAATGTATGTATGAAAAATAAAATACATGTGGAAACGACAAGATTTTTATTACTGCCGAATATTAGAGATCCGGGACTGTTTCTGTTAAAAATTGAGCCCTGACTGTATCTTAACATGTGAGATTCTCTTTCTCAAAACTTCATACCCAAAAGAAACAAAATATGGCAACAGCACAAGCAAAATGCTAAAAAACACAGCAACGCGTCCCCAGCCAAAATAAGGAAAGAAATGAAGGAAATGTCATAATATCACAATATTTTAAAATCTGATCACGTGCTTTCGATTGCACGAATGCTTATCACTTTTGTAAAGTTAGACCGGAGGGGTAACAATACACCTAGCATACACAGGGTCAATTAAAAAAAATGTCTCATTATCGAAGAAAACTCTCATTTCGTGACCGAAGTATAAATCTCAACATAAGAAATTCTGCGTGCTACCATAAAAGACATTGAGTGGTGTTATGATAAATAAAAAACACAACTTCCAGTGCTTTATAAACGATTAGAGCTGATTTTTTCCCTCATATATGCTGACCAGGGCATTTGGACCGGAACGGAATGTATGCGTTAGTAACGGAACTGGACTACGCCCTTGCAAATCGCCATGACAACAAAACATAGAAGACGGGAGGTAGCCTTTTGGTACCCGCCCCAGTGGCATCGCCTTCCTAGAAATGGTCAGTGGTGAAGTACTGTGATGGTCAGGTGTCTAGTCACATGTACACCTCATTCGAATGTATTTTAAAAAGAAATCCGAAAAGAAAAATGCATATTTGATCTAAAATTATAACCACTGCAGACTAATCGTTATGCAGTTTAGTAATTGATGGTGGGTAGGAGGGGGAAAGAAGAGTGATCAGTCTAGATCTACGAATTCGTCTGACAATATTGTTTGCTTAAAATTGCTTTAGAAACGGATTGACCTACTTTTCCAGAAATAACAGTTAAAATAGTAATAGCGATTAATTTTAATAGAATAGTATTCCGAAATTCTAAAAATATACATATTTAACAAGAAGCAGCATTCTAAAAATAAACTCCCTATCAAGTAAAATTTCCAAAAGGCTTTTCTGTTCTAAATGAACAGCGATGTAAACTTGATTTTAAAACGCCATTTTTCATTCAACCAGGGTTCATACGCATCAAGAAAATCAGGGATTTTTAATTTTTATCTTACCAGAAATTTCGTAAAATACTGATAGTTATATCTGATGATATAATTTTTTCTTCGTTAAAGGTAAATATTGCATTACAAAAATTCTTATAACATGTCCTTGCAATCTTTGAAACGTACGATTCCTGTCAATTGATTCTTTTAATATTTAAAATCCAATCTTAGCAAGCTTGCCGATCCCGGAGATGACATCCAGGTTAAATTTACAGTATTAGTCTCGACAATTTTAGAAAATTTTTTATTTTATTTCATGTTTTACAATTCTACATTTAAAATAATAATAATAAATAAATAAATAAAAATAAAAATAAACCTGTTTTTAATATGCATCTGCATGTTGATGACTGCACTCTACACTATATGGCCAAAGGTGGCCGGCCACATGCGATTTTGGACATTTTGTTAAATATCTAGAAAAAAAACATTAGAAATTATCCTGAAAGTCCAGGTGTCTAAACAGAATGGTACAGATCATATATTTCTGAGAAGATTTTTTCCAGAAACAACATAACGGACCGTTAACAAATTGAAAAAGAACGAATATATTTTGGATAATGCTGTCAAAACTAATGTAGCAACAGTGTTCAAACTGCAGATTATGATTAAGTGGATTAGTGTAACAAATTGTGTTCATTTTTATGAGGATAGCACATACACTCATAGGGAAATTAAGGTTTTCATTAAAATATTCCTAAATTTTGCCAAGATTTTTGTATATAGTAAGCAGAGTTCTTAATATAAAAAAATGTTATTTTCAGAAAATATGACAAGCAGTATTTTACATAATACCCCATAAACAGAATTAAAAAATAATAAAAATTCTATGAAAAATTAGCTAAATTTATAGAGCAACTGCTTTTGTGAATGTTTCAAAAACATACCTTGAAAATTCTGAAAATTATCGTCGATAGAATTAGCTCAAAATCTGCTATTCCCAAAATGAAGCAATAAGATGAAGGGCTATATCCACTCCACATATCCATTGATTAGTGTCAATATAGCATACACAATATTACACGAACTATTATATTTGGATACAATCTCTTCTTTTTTTGCTTCATTCGTATAAGCACACTTTATTACAATAAGCCATTTAATCACAATATGAAGTTTGAACACTTTTGCTACATTAATTTAACACTTAGCTGCGATGACACTTAGAATGCATTGCATGTTCTTTATTTGATATAGTTTTTTAAATGGATTTGCATGTTGTTTTTTTTTTTTTTTTTTTTTTTTTAAATGGGTACTTTTTAAATCCTTCTCCAGTACCGCAACTTTGTGCTGTTGTAACAAATTAAAGCCTTGTCTTAACATTTGGAACTTCTTCAATGGAAAATAATCTTGCTCAGATATACTGAACAGAGACCTAGATGTACACTGGTGTCCAAAAGTTAAGCATAATTGGAAATTAAGTAATTATTTTTAAATAATGAAAGAAATATGAATCGGAATGTGCTGAAACTCCTGGTGTGTAAACAAAATAGTACGCGTCACATATTTTCGCGAAGAGTTTTCCCCGAAATCGAACAGGGGACCGTCAACAAATTGAAAAAGAACGAAGATCTTTTGGATAACCCTGTCAAAACTAATGTAGCAAAAGCGTTCAAACTGCACATTATGATTAATTGGCTTATTGTAATGTACTGTGTTAATTTTTACAAGGATAGCATGTATACTCGTAGAGAAATTAAGGTTTTTATAAAAACAGTCCTAAGTTTTTTGCTTATAATTTGCAGAGTTCTTAATATAAAATAATGTTCTTTTTTGAAAAAATGACAAACATCATTGTCAGGTTCTGATGCCACCTCGAATAAAGAATGGAATTTCTACTATTTCTCTATTTCAATATTTCGTATTGTATGGCTGTGTACCAGAATTTCCAAGGTGACATTCCTTCTTTGTGGAAAGGGGAATTGCCAGATAATCCTATGCAGGTGGTGTGTTAGAGAAAGGAGATTGCTGAGAGGCATATCCATCTGTCAGTGAGGTATGCGGATGACGAGCAGATGAGCAACATGTCACTAAGCAAGAAAGGAATGGAGGGTGTGTCCAATGAATGAGCTCCAAAGGGGGTTGACATTGGCGTGACCCAGTGATTTGGGAAGAGCAAGGCTTGTCTCAGATTAGTCAGTCCGTTTCTGGGTTTCGTAGCTAGAGGGTGCTCTGTGTTGTAGAGCGTAAGGAGTGCGTTTCTGGAGAGCAAAGGACAGAAACGTCCTGGTGTTTAGTGCTCTGGGCCGAGTATACTTGTGTTGGGAGATTCAAAGCTGATCTCTGATAACATGAATCTAACGTGCATTGAGTGTGAGGTGGAAAGTGTAATTGGAATAGTACACAGCCAACCGTTACTGTATATAATTTAATGTTGAACCGGATCACCTATATCCGAGTTGTAATTGTATATAATTGTAAATAGCGTATTTAGTGTGTACATATATTCTTAATAAACTGATAATTCAGTTAAGTGACAGCGTCAGTGTTCATTTACACAATCCTCACAGTGGGTGACCGATATCACCTAGTAATATCGGTGGTGGCAGCTATATCTACCATGGACTTTCTTCAAAGTTGTGTGGATTTGTACACAATACCCTGTCACCAGAATTAAAAAATAATAAAAATTGTATGACAAATGAGCAGGTTTATTAAATAATTTTTTACTGTGCATGCGTGAACGCTATTAAATTTTCATTTGCATATTATGTTAGTTAAATGTATAGAGCAACTTTTGTGAAAGTCTCAAAAACATAGCTTAAAAATTCTGAAAATTATCGTTGATAGAATGAGATCAAAATCCTTTATTCCCTAAATGAAGCAAAAAGATGAAGGGCTGTATCCATATTCCATTGTTTAGTGCCTACACAATATTGCACGTACAACTATATTTAGGTAAAACCCCTGATTTTTTTTGCTTCCTTTAAGAATAACGGATTTTGAGTTGATTCTACAGGCGACCATTTTCAGAAAAGCTATGTTTTTGAAACTTTTACAGAAGTTGCTCTATACATTTAGCTAACACAATATGCAAATGACATTTTGATATCGTTGACGCATGCGCAATGAAAAATTATTTACTAAATATACTCATTTTTCATACAATTTTTATTATTTTTAAATTCTGATGACAGGGTATTGTGTACAATGATGTTTGTCATATTTTCAGAAAAGAACAGTATTTTATAATAAGAACTCTGCAAATTATAAGCAAAAAACTTGGAAAAATTTAGGACTGTTTTTATAAAAACCTTAATTTCTCTACGAGTGTACATGCTATCCTTATAAAAATAAACACAGTACATTACAATAAGCCAATTAATCATAATGTGCAGTTTGAACACTTTTGCTATATTAGTTTTGACAGGGTTAGCCAAAAGATCTTCGTTCTTTTTCAATTTGTTGACGGTCCCCTGTTTGATTTCGGGGAAAACTCTTCGTGAAAATATATGACGCGTACTATTTTGTTTACACAACTGGAGTTTCACCACATTTCGATTTATATTTCTTTCATTACTTAAAAATAATTACTTAATTACCAATTATGCTTAACTTTTGGACACCAGTGTACAGTCGCTTGATTTGGCCATTGTCGCCTTCCTAATCGAAAAAGTCCGTCCCTAGGTTTTTTACATAACAGCAGCTAAAACAGATCTAACATCTCCTCTTCTTCTGTCAATTTCAGGAATTGAAATACGGACTGTAATGTAATTTATAATTAACGCTTTGTAACTCAACCATTTCGATTTGAAAAATATTTACTCAGACTTATAATACATCACCTTAAGCATGTAAAAAATAATTAAAAAGATTTCAAAGGCATTAGAACTTACCTTTGTAGAGAAATCTACTTTTGAACGTTTCCAACTTCTTAATTTTACAAAATTTATGAAGTTCATTTTATCAATAACGATGTGAAATTACTCAAATGGTAAATAAAACTAACATGTGAACAAATACAAGAATAAAAATAATAATAACATACATGATAAATAATAAAAATAATGATTTAAAGAAATGATAAATAAACATAAAAAATTACCTCAGCATTGCCGTCAGTTGAGAATTTTATGGGCAATATGTATGTTGTAGATGTGTGGTGATAAAAAGGGTTGAGTGTTTCTTCATGATGGGTTTTTTTCACCATTTTTCGTATTCAAATATTTATTTTTCGCATTGTTATAATTCAAAAACCGTTAAAGATAAATGCCTCTAACTTGAAACATGTCTTTTTTTTTATTTTTTATTTTTTTTTTTTTTACTTTAATTTTGATTCAGCAAATTTGAAAAAAAAAAAAAAATACCTTTGATATTATGATTCTTTAAAAATAAGTTGCATCAATTTTTTTATTTTTAAATCATTTAAAAATTAATGTTTTTAATTTTTTTAAATATTTTTGCTGAATCAAAATTAAAATTTAGATATTTTTTGTTTATTTAAACGTAAAAAAATATTGATACTCTACAAATAATACTTGTAGTTATAACAATTTTAAATTACCCACTTTTTAATAAATTTTAAATTTTAAATTAAAAAAAATAGAAGTTTTATCATGTGATTTTGTTTACAAATAATATGATTAACCAATCCAAAAAAATTCAAAATTTTAACTAATTAAATAAAAATTATTTTAAAATGTGTCCTTGAGGACCATTTTAAGGTCTAAAAATATTAAAATGCACTATTACTATAGGAAGCACACAAGCATACATAACTTTTATAATTCTAGCACATTGGAAAGCAGTGCGAAATATCGATTACAAAATTCCATCTTTATGCACAAAAAAGTTAAATAAAGGATGTAAAGAAAGCATAACAATTGCTATTCCACCAATAGCATAAAGCAGAAAAAAAAGAAAAACTCTTAATTGTTGACCGCCTTAATGCGCATTTTAATCGAGTAAAGTTCAGTTTGATACTAATTAATTGTGTAATGTAATTAACAATCAACTGATTAATCGTATTAATCGTTTGCGAAACTACACTTTCACATTAGTGTTGTTATTTTTAATTATTTGCCTTAATTTTGTCACTGTGTTTCCTTTTAAGTGCCGAGTTCTGAGTGTGTGTTTGTATCGTGTAAGGTTACCTCTGGCCGTGCATGCAAAACAGCAGTCCTGTCCATCACGGCCAATTAAAAACACGGTCCCGTACCTTACCCTGGGTTGGATTCTGGCCTGAAATTGCTCTGCCTTTTCCTGTGTATATATCTGTGTTGCCATAGCTTACCGGCACCACACCCTTAGCAACGTTAAAAACTTTGCCCGAAACCATGAAATAGACTTCATAAATTACTCTAAGATTCTTTTTTTTTTTTTTTTTTTTTTTTGCTTTGCTTTGCTTTTTTTTTTTTTTTTTTTTAGTTAGTTAGAAATCTCACACTGGTTTGATTTAACATGGAAGATCTTGATCAAAATCCAGCACTGAACTTTTTATATTTATTGTTTTAGAGATTTTATCTTTTTAGAATATGAATCTAGCCATTTTATAAAGTCGGTTTAATATTTTTTTTTTTTTTTTTTTTTTTTTTTTTTGTTAGTTATATCCTCCGTATAGCTATAGATTTAAAATGAATTATAAAGAAAAAATATTGTTGAATTTTACAAATCTTATATTTATTATAAAAAGTAATATTGTTTAAGTTTACAAATCTTACAATTATTATAAAGAAAAAATATTGTTGAATTTTACAAATCTTACATTTAATAAAAAACTAGAAACAGGACCGCATAATAAGATTACGAGCTCTAAAGAAATATTGGTATTGATTAATAAATAGCGTTAAATGATAACTTATCTCAGAATAAAAACTTAAATATATGTTTAATATTTGGTCAAAGATTTTTTTTTTCTTTATTTGGAAATTTCACACTGGTTAGATTTAACATGAAGATCTTGATCAAAATCCAGCATTGAACTTTCTTTGTTGCTTTAGAGATTTTATCTTTTTAGAACATGCATCCAAACATTTTATACAGTTTGGCCGGGAAAATATTTTTTCGCTGGTTACATCCTCCGTATAGTTATAGATTTAAAATGGATTATAAAAAAAAGATACTGTTGAATTTAAAAATCGTACATTTATTACAAAACTACAAATAAAGCCTCAATATCAGGATTACGAGCTCTGAAGATCGGTATTAATTTATAAATAGCATTATATGATAACTTATCGAAAAATGAAAAGTTAAATATACATATAATATATGGTCAAGGATTTTTTCCCTTTATTTGGAAATTTAACATGAAGATCTTAATAAAAATCCAGCAGTGAATTTTTTGTAAATGTATCTAAACTGTAATGTACCTAAACATTTTATAAAATCAGTTTTGACGAGAAAAATATTTATTTGTTTGTTATATCCTCTGTTTACTTATAGATTTAAAATGGATTATAAATAAAAAAAAATGCTGTTGAATTTTAAAAATCTTCCATTTATTACAAAACTACAAACAGGACCACATATCAGGATTACGAGCTCTGAAGAAATATCAGTATTAATTAATAAGTAGAGTTACATGATAAATTATCGTAAAATAAAAAGATAAATATACATATAATAATTGATCAAGGATTTTTTCCCCTTCATTTCGAAATTTAACATAAAGATCTTAATCAGAATCCAGCACTGAACTTTTTATCTTTATTGCTTTAACGATTTTATCTTTTTAGAATATGTATATCTAAATATTTTATATAGTCGCTTTTAGCAAGAAAAATATATTTTCATTGGTTATATCATACGGCTACTTATAGATTTGAAATGGATTATAAAGAAAAATATTTTTGAATTTAAAAGGTATTACATTTATTACAAAACACAAACAGGAACGAATATCAGGATTACAAGCTCTGAAGAAATATTGGTATTAGTTATTAAATAGCTTCATATGATACCATATCTCAAAATAAAAAGTTGAATATATTCATAATATTTGATCAAGAATTTTTTTCTTTATTTGGAAATTTCAAACTGATTCTATTTAACATGAAGATCTTGATAAAAATCCAGCTCTGAATTTTCTATCTTTATTGCTTTAGAGTTTTTGCTTTTATAATATGTTGCTTTTTATAATATGTATGCATCTAAATATTTTATAAAGTCGGTTTTGGCCATAAAAATATTTTTTCATTGGCTATATCCTCCGTTTAGTTATAAATTTAAAATGGATTTTTAAATATAGATATATATATATATTGTTAAATTTTAATAATCTTACATTTATTACAGAAAACAGGACAGCATATCAGGACTACAAGCTCTGAAGAAATATTAGTATTAATTAATAAATAGCGTTATGTGATAACTTATCGCAATATAAAAAGTTAAATATATTTAACTTTTTTTTAATGCAAAATCATTAAAAAAAAATCCTTTACCAAATATTAATTTGGTAAAGGATTTTTTTTTTATTTCACATTAATTTGATTTAATATGAAGATCTTGATCAAAATCCAGCACCAAACTTTCAATCTTTATTATTGTAGCGATTTTATCTTTTTGGAATATGTATCTAAACCAGGGTTGGCAAAGTGGGCCCAGCCCAGAAAAACCCATCCGGGTATTTCTGGGCGGTTCCACCAACAAAAACCCACCTGGGTTTTTGTTAAAATTGGGTTTTTGCTAAAAATCATTTCTGAATCTACAAATCCCCCTAAGGAGCTGTGCAAATATAACGTTATTTCAGGGGGAGGGGAGGAGGGGTTTGTTTTTTGATATCGATATCAATTTTGATCCAACCAAAATTTTCTTTTTTTATTTATAAGATGGTTTTTGGTTCAAAATAGTATGTTATCGTTTTCTATGAAAATGTTATATGTTTTCTATTTTTAGGAAAATAGAAAGTTTTTATTAAAATCACTAAATTATTATAAAAATATTTAATTCTAAAATATGGAATGTCCTTAAATTTGATATCCCTAGTCTTCTTCGTATGTACAGGCATATGCAATCGCTGTTCGAGAAACCATATGTGAAGTATATTTGAAATGAAGTTTGTGTTTACTAATAAATAAAAGAGAAAGAAAGTTGCCCATTTGTTTTGTTGATTAGAATTTCTATCTCTCCACCCCCTTCCTTCGTGCGGGGAAGTTCAACAAGACATTAGTGTTGTTCAATGCACAATGTAACAAAAAGGTCCTAAAATATTTTAAATACTAAAGATTTCTGTCAAGCGTTATATGATATAATGTGCTATTTTATTCACTTCTCTTCATTTGAATCATGATAAGGTCTGATATCAGAAAGGGGGGAGGGGGTCCAAAATTACCAAAAAGTTGATAACATTATATATGCAGAGCCCCTAATAGTATAATACAAATTTTCCTTTTAAACCCAAAACCTAGATGGTTTCTTTTACAAAATCACATTTAAAAAAAAATAAATAAATAAATAAAAAAAAAAAAGACAGTCATATAGTAATCAGGTGATAGTTTATTACAGAATATTTATTTATTTTATAAAAATATATTTCAAATAAGTTACGCATTGTAATAAAATAATTATAATTGATCTTTTTAAAAGTTTACCAATCAAAATCATATTCACTTTAATTTTTATGGTAATATTTATAATTTTCTGCTAATTTTTCATACTGCTTTGAGTCTAGTTTATTCTGTATTTTAGACTTTATGAATCCAAATGTAGAGTCAAATGAATCCAAATGTTACGTCCTCTTGATGGACGCAGAGCTAGATGGAACAGAATGCAGATATTAGAAAAAAATTACAAAAATCAGAATCTAAGTTGTTTATTTTTTTCTGTGTTTTTCCTTTAAGAATTTCTCACCATTTTGAAGCTGAGATTTGTGACATAATACTTTCTGAGAAAAGTGATTTAGGAAAATAGTCTATGTCTTTAATTTTAAACACCAATATCGCACGTAATCACTCTGAATGGTACTGCATTATCCATTCATCAGTTTCTTCCTCTGTTGTTAAATTAAGCCTTTCCCATCTAAACTTTGCATCCATTATAATAGCTAAAAGTCCTTCCGGCAATGCCGGGAGGAAAAGGTAGCTTTCATATACTTATTTATTTATTTTATATTAAGTTATATCAATCAAATTACGAAGCTCAAAATAGTGAAACACGATTATGTAAGACTGAATACTAGTTTTTGTCAATAATGAATATTAATAGGAATTTTTAGAAATTAGTCATATTTTATTCAACCTGGTTTTATTTTAAGCGATTTATAGGGTCGCTAAATTCCACGATATCCATTTTAAAGCAGAATGATGGATAAAAAAAAAAAAACCCCAATGAGCTTGATCGAAATCTTAATTCATGTGAACATGCACACTCACATCGAAATCGATTAATATATACGAGTGCTGTCGCGGGCAAATTGATTTTTAAAAAAAATGTCCCCCACATTAGAAATTCAAACTGCTATATCTCAGGCGTTTTTCAAGGTAAAGACAAAGCAAAAAATTCTCCGGAACTCCTTATTAAGATAAATAGTTTAGAAAGAACCTTTTTTCAATTTCTAATTTTTTTTATACATCATTATACATTTAAAAGATTTTTGACAAATTTAAGTGGCCGCCATTTTGAAACAAGATGGCGGATAAAGTTGGCCCATGAACTCGGTCAAGATATTGGTATGTACCATGAACACACGGAGTTATATCGAAATCAGTTTATATATGCGTATTAACGCGTGACAAATTTCAGACCTTTTCAAAACGACAATCTCTTTGGAAATTGAAAGTGCTAAAACTCAGCCATTTTTCAAGATATAGATGAAACAAAAAATGCTCTGAAATCTTTGTATCGAGGTCAAAACACAAAAGAGAAATCTTTTTCAATTTCTTACTTTTTTGAACCTAATTTTAAAATTTAAATATAAAAAATTAATATTCCGCCATTTTGAAACAAGACGGCGGTTGGAACTGGCCAACAAACTCAGTCAAGGCATAAGTATGTCCTATCTACGCACCAAGTTTCATCCAAATCGGTGCATAAATATGCGTGTTATCACGTGACGAAAACCAGATCATTTCAAAATGTGAGCAACAGTAGAAATTAAAAGTACTATAACTCAGACATTTTTTAAGATACAGACGAAACAAAAAGTGCTTTGGAATCTTTGTATCAAGGTCAAATGCATAAAAGAAATTTTTTTTTCAATTTCTCACTTTTTTTGTACCTAATTTCAAATTTTAAATTTATTTTAAAAAATTTAAATGGCCGCCATTTTTAAACAAGATGGCGGATGGAACTAGTTAACGAACTCGGTCTAGGCTTTATTAAGTACTATGTACACACCAAGTTACATCCAAATCGATTTATAAATACGAGTGTTATCATGTGTCAAAAATCAGATCGTTTCAAAATGTCAGCCATAAGAAAAATTCAAAGTGCTATAACTCAATCATTTTTTAAGATATAGATAAAGTGAAAAGTGTTCTAGAATCGGTGTTTTAAGATCTAACACATAAAATAAAAGTATTTTCCAACTTTTAATTTTTTCGCATTTAATTTTAAATTTAATTTTTTTTTTTAATGATTACCATTTTAGAATAAGATGGCGAATGATGCTGGTCAACGAACTCGGTCGAGATATTTGTATGTGCTATGTACATACCAAGTTTCATTCAAATGGGTACATAAATTTGTTAGTAATAGCATGACAAAAATCAGATCGTTTCAAAACCTCAGCCATAAGAAAAGTTCAAAGTGCTGTAACTCAATCATTTTTTAAGATATAGACAAAGTAAAAAGTTTTCTGGAATTGGTGTTATAAGATCTAACACATAAAATAAAAATATTTTTCAACTTTTAATTTTTTCGCATTTAATTTTAAATTTTAAATTTTAAAAAAAATTTAAATGTTTTGAAACAAGATGGCGGATGATGCTGGCCAACGAACTCGATAGAGATATTTGTATGTACTATGTACATACCAAGTTTTATTCAAATCGATTCATAAATACGTTAGTTATCGCATGAGAAAAATCAGATATATATATATATATATATATATATATATATCCTTCTATAGTAAAAAAAAACTAGCCTTAAAAGGAATGACTCCTGGAATGATGCTGATGTGGAAGATTTCCGGAACTAACGAATCCGGGTTGTCCACTCCTTCCATGAGTCGAATAGACCAATCAGGAAAGAGCTCCGTCTATGCATCGCCGTATGGGTTACCATAAAGAGAGGAAAGGCTACCATCGCCAACAATCGCCAAGTTTGTCGCCAACTTGGCGATATATCGCCAAATTTGGCGACCAAAATTAGTTGTCAAAAGTGACACCAACTTGGCGATAACTGTAATATTTCGCCAAATTTTCAGTTTCTTTACAACACCAGTCGTTTGATACATCATTTGAGAGGTTTGCAACTGCTTATTCATATAATGGATGTCTTGTGTGTTATCCCTCATTCTGCTCCCCTGGGGGGACACATTTTTAGTTTCTTTACAACACCAGTCGTGTTACACAAGATTTGAAAGGTCTGCAACTGCTTATTCATATTATGGATGTCTTGTGTGTCACCCCCACACTCTGCTCTCCCCAGGAGGGGTCACATTTTTAATTTATTTACAACACCAGTTTTGTGACACATCATTTGAAAGGTCTGCAACTGCTTATTCATATTATGGATGTGTTGTGTGTCATCCCCCACTCTGCCCCCCAGGGCGGCACATTTTTAATTTTTTTACAACACCAATTGTGTGACACATCATTTGAGAGGTCTGCAACTGCTTATTCATATTATGGGTATCTTGTGTGTAACCCTTCTCTGCCCTCAGAGGGGGCGCATTTTGTAACTTCTTTACAACACCAATTGTGTGACACATCATTTGAAAGGTCTGCAACTGTTTATTCATTTTATGGGTGTCTTGTGTGTCACCCCCACTCTGCACCCCTGGGGGGCACATTTTTAATTTCTTTACAACACCAGTCGTGTGACATATCATTTCAGAGGTCTGCAGCTGCTTATTCATATTATGGATGTCTTTTGTGTCGCCTTCCACTCTGCCCCCCGGGGGGGCACATTTTTAATTTCTTTACAATACCAGTCGTGTGACGCATCGTTTGGAAGGTCTGCAACTGCTTATTCATACCAAGGCCCCCTTATCATAATATCAAGGCCTCGCATTCAGGAGAAAATCTATTGTTGAAATTGTCCCTATAATTGCCAACTTATTATATGACTTTGTCTCGTATGTAACGCCACCTGGTGCATACTACTGCTAATAATCCCATAGGAAATAATGAAAAACATTTCAGTTTCTAACATTAGGTGGCGCTACCAACGTGAAAATCATGTAGTTCAGCGCTCGCTGTACTGCGATCAAAGGAAACTTGGTGAATGACAAGCCTTTATATTATGATAAGTTAGCCTTGATTCATACCATGGGGTACTGGCGAGCGCAGTAAGCAGGATAGCCAATAATTTGGAATCGCGAAGCGATTACGCGGGGGGTTGGCGAGCATAGCGAGCAGGGGGGCGGGGCCCCCCTAGTATATATATATAATACCATTAAAAGTAGACAAGATTCACCAATGGATTTTATCAATAAAACAATAAACCAAAACGAAGAATTAGAATTGAATTGAATTATAATAAAATAAAAAATAGTGTAACGAGTAAATCTGAAAAAAAAAATAAATAAAATGAATGCAAACAGAATTTGTAGCTCCAAAAGCAGAATCATCAGGCCCCAAATGCTCTGGAACTACAAATGAAGTGTGCGGTTTCATCCACGTATTAGCCATGAAATAGCAAAATAATACGTATTTGGGGCTACCAACACACAAAAACCAAATTATTAAACAAGGAACAAAGATATTTTACAAAAAGGAGTTGAAAGTAAGTAAAAATAATAGTTATCCATAACAAACAAAAAAGATAAAGCTGAATGGAAATATAACTGAACCAGAGAAAATAATTAATAATCGATATTAACATAAAATTAAATTAATAAAATAATTAAAATTTGAATTAAGAGATAACATTCATATTAACATATAACTTAAAATACCATTTTGTTACTTTAATCAGTAACATTTATTGTGACTTTACATGGTAAAAACTCATTATCTTAATATAGGATAATAAAAATTAAAAAATAAAATAAAATAAAAATAAAAATAAATAAATAAATAAATAAAATAAAATAAAAATAAGTAAAAATTAAATAATAATAATAATAATAGTAATGATATTATTAATAATAATACCAAAAATTATATCAATAACATTAAAATAAATTTGATAATTAAAATATAGCTATTTAACTATAGATATAACTAGACAAATATCCATATATTGGTGTCAATTAAACAGTTTAAAAATATGTTAAAATAAATAACCCACTCTCAATTTTTTTAAATAATTAACCTTTGCGTTTTTATCCAGACAACACCACCCTCCTCCGTACTCTAACATCTACCCACCCAACCATCCTATATATATTTTTTTATATTACTTTTTAACTTTTTTAATTTTTTATTATTATTTTTATGTTTTATAATTTTTTTATACATTTTTTACGCAAAGAATTAATTATAAGATCATGTAATATCTAATCATAAATTAAAGAATATATGAATTTTTAAGATAACCATTATTTATAGCATCATATACAAGCTTTTTAATATTAGTATTAATTAAATGGGAAGAACATAGACATTTTATTCTATATAAATGGTTATGTATTATATTACGATATACAGAATTATGAAGACATGATTTAAAATTAGTAAAGGTATTAACTTTAAAATTAAATTCTTTCCTTTTGTCATAAATATCAGTTATAAATTTGTTCTCTTTTAATATAATTTTAATATCTAAGAAATTGATTGTATTATTAAAAAGTAGGTTTTTTGAAAGTTCTAGATTAGAAGGATAATCAACAGGGAATTGAGATATACTGGTGTTATCAGTATCAATTAAAATTACATCATCTATATATCGATATAAATGTATTTTATTATTTAAATAATGACGTTCATAGTAATATAAGTATAAGTGAGATAATACACTAGATGTACTACCACCTTGTGGTATACCAACATTTTGAATATATATATTGTTATCATGCATGATAAAATTATTATAGATAATGAAATTGGTTAAGGTATGAAAATAATCAGAATCGATATTATGTGATATATCCAACTCGTGTTGATATTTTTTAAAAAGCTCATTTATGATATTATGTAAATCCGATAAATCGATATTATTAAATAGATCCTTAAAATCATAAGTAGTGATATTTTTTATACATTTGAGATTTTTCATAATATGGACCAGTTCATAACTATTTTTTATGCAATGTGTATTATCACTTTTTTTTGTAATATTATATATTTGATTAAGTATTACTAATAGAAGTTTATTAGCAGCATTATTATAAGTATTGCAACCAATTGTAACAGTTCTGAATTTAACAGGATGCTTATGAAATTTGGGTATAAGGACTAGATAAGGATATTTAAAGTTAGTAGGGTTAATGTCTAATAATTTATATAATCCTTTAATTTTACATTATTGGCAAGTAAGTTATCATTAATTTTTTGGAATGTGTTATTATTAGATATACTAGATTTAAGCTGTTGATGATAGTAAGATTTACAAATAATTGCATAATTATTGGGAGATTTATCAACATAAGTTATTACAAAGTTTTGTTGTAATTTATTGATTTGCTTAAACAAATGCTGTGTATTTACATATTCTAGGTGTGAAATATTATATTTTAAGGAACTGGTTAATTTATCGATAACTAATATTTTCCATTGATTAAAATATTCAATGGGTTTATTATAATAAATTGCAAGTTTATAAATAAATATATCTATATCATAGGTAAATTGTTTTATGATAGATTTAATGTTTAATTTGGATGGAATTCTGTACTTGGTCCCATAACCCATAATTCTTCTAAGTTGTAAATCATCTACTAGATTAAGATTACCAGTAATAATATGTCCATGATCTTTATTTATATATTTTTGTACAGAGGGGTCATTGCATATACAGGGTAATGTACTAGTATCAAAAGAAGATTTAGAGAAAGAATTATAGTTAAAAATCGTTCTGCCGATAGATATGGGATACTTAAAGGTTTTAGATATATGAATATTATTAATAGGAAATTGACAGTTTTTATCATTTAATATGGAATTAATATTGATTTTATTAAATATTGGATTTGAAAAAGTAATTACCATTTGAGTATTAGTTTGTAAATTTTTAGGTTTTTTTAGTAAATTTATATTGTAAAGGTTGACACGAGTCATAATGAGATCATAAAAAACATCTGAAAAATGTTTAGAGTAAGTTTTACTGAAAAAAATATTTAAATATTGTACTATATGTTTCTTTTTTATTCCAAAAATATATTTACATGGCTGCCAACTACTACGCCTATTTACAATCAAATAAACATATTAGAAACAGAAATTTTAGTAAATTATTAAGAATATCTATTGTAATGCATAACATTGAATATATTTGGTATACATTTTACTAAAACTTTTTTCTGGTTTCAATCATGTTTATAAGATTTAAATAGGCGTAGAAGTTGGCAGCTCTGTATTTACGTATTAGAAACCAATTGTAATTTTTTAAATAGTTACGATGCAGATTATTAATTTGTTGAATTATAATGTTTTTAGGAGTAATACTAGAAGATGAACCTTTTCCTCTTTTGTTACGTGTTGTTTTAGGATTTATAAGATGATTTAAACTATGATAAATGGGAGAATAATCTGTAGTATCATTAATAGGTGAAAAAACTTTAACAGATCTTTTAAATACATCACTATTAAGACCATAAGGATAAATTGTATTATAATATTTCATATAAGAAGACTCTAAATATAGACGCTCAGATTTATTTTTCTGAATTTGTATTATTTCAATAGTAGTATTTTTAAATTTATGTTTATGAAAATGCTGTATTTCAGCTGTAGACTGTATATTTTTTGCTAAATTTTTATCAGAATCTGACCGATGTTAATTCATGCGTATATGAAGAGGACCAGAAGTTTCACCAATATATTTCAAATTGCAAATGTTACACTTTATACTATAAATTACATTAAAAGCCTTACAAAAAATAGAAATATGAGGATCTGATACGATTTGTGACTGTGAAGCAGATGGACAAGTTTTACATCGAATATCAGAACATTTCTGAAAATATAATTGAGGAGGAGGAGCATGTATATGGTAACTGGATGACGATCCAGGAGTAACCCTATTATTGCTCCTGTACCGGGCACTACACTGCAAAGAAGCATTGTGTATCTTGCCAGGATCGAGATTTTTACTAAGTACTGCCATAATATTAGAGATATTACAAATATAATAAAAAGATTCGAATGGAGGGTGGTTTTGGGGTCTGGGGATCATGATCGGTGAAAATATACTAAAATTTTCTGGAAGTGCTTTCCTCCGGACGGCAGCAATAGGTAGCTTTTTACTTTTTGTAATGAAAGCTACCTAAAAGATGCTCGGTCCCGATGATCTGTTTGCAACATTTCAGCATAATTTTCTTGTGTTATTTCAATTCTTCTGATTCCATCAAATTTCTCCAAATCTTAACAGAATATGACAGTGTGGTTGTATCTTTTTTTGCAGCTCATCAAGAGCTGGAGATATAATTGTTAGCTGCTTTTTTAAGTTCAAACACTCCTTCCCTCAAATACCACTATTTTTTATTATTAATTTTTGTAAAAATCTTAAATTCTTGCTTGATCTGTTTCAAACTTTAAAATAGCTTAGCTTATAACATACGATAAAAATTTATGTAAAAAAAATGCTGTGTCAAAAACAGCTATTTTCTGTAATAATGTTATCAATTCTGTAATAATATTTTCTGTAATTTTGTATGTTTCTTGCCTTAAAATGCCACCCTTTCGACTTATATGCCTACAGATAGGTTGTTTACCAGAGTTTTGTTCAAATACATTTTTGTTAAGATTATAGCGCACTACCTGGTAGTGTGTGTGCACAGTATGCCTGCTATACAGTGCTGTATGCAGCTGGAGTCTAGTTTGAGATATGTTCGGCACGACATTTGCATATCAATTACAGATTTATTTAAAAGGAAGGATCCTTCTGTGCATGCGCAGCATCCTCTACATGGTGTAGCAGGCAGCGTTTTAGATGTACATCTAAATTAGAGATTTGTTTAAAAGGAGGGGCCTAATAGTTCGTGCTTTTGACTCGTTACATGGTGGCATGGGCAGCAGGGATCTGGTTCGAAGTTTGTTCACTTCGAGATTTACATATAAAAGGACCAGTCCTGCTATCAGGCAAAACTAGCTAGTTTAATTACCATAGTCACTAATTATTGTAACAGTTTTAATTATAAAAGGACTATAAAAAGTTACTATAAAAATATAATTAATTATTCATAGTGATAACTAAAATGTATTAAAAAGTGATAAGAACTGATTTTTATCACTTAAAAAAGGAATAAGATAATTATAATAGTACTATTATTAGTATTAATAACAGACAAAAATAGTATTAATAATAATTATCATGAATTATTACTAGTATGAAAATTATTTTATATCAGTTAATAAACTTATTCTGATATTAGTTTTAAGCTTTCTATTGATATTAGTATTAATATTAATATCAGTATCAGAATAAAATAAATTTATTGACTTATATTATAAATAATATTAATTAGTAATAAATAAATCAGATGTAATTAAAAATGCTACTTAATGAGTATATTTTTAAATGAGTACACACACACGTTATTAAATATACAAATATACAAAAAAAAAAATAAAACCCACAAAACCCAGAAAAGCCCACAAATACCCAGAAAAACCCACAAAAACCGGGGTGGGTTGGGTTTTTGTACAAAAAATCGGGTTTTTGCCAACCCTGATCTAAACATTTAATAAAATAAGTTTTGACCAGAAAAATATTTTTTGGTTAGTTATATCCTTCGTTTAGTTATAGACTGAAAATGGATTGTAAAGAAAAAGTATAGTTGAATTTTAAAAATCTTACGTTTATTACAAAACTACAAACAGGAAAGCATATCAGGATTACAAACTCTGAAGAAATATTAGTATCAATTAATAAATGGCGTTATATGACAATTTATCGCAAAATAAAAAGTTCAATATACATATAATATTTGGTCAAGGATTTTTTTTCCTTTATTTGGAAATTTAACATGATAGATCTTAATGAAAATCCAGCACTGGACTTTCTATCTTTATTACTGTAGAGATTTTATCTTTTTGGAATATGAATCTAAACATTTTATAAAATCAGTTTTGGCCAGAAAAATATTTTTTCTTTAGTTATATCCTTCGTTTAGTTATAGATTTAAAATGGATTATAAATAAAAAAATATGATGTTGAATTTTAAAAATATTCCATTTATTACAAAACTACGAACAGGGCCACATATCAGGATTAGAGCTCTGAAGAAATATTAGTATCAATTAATAAAAGGCGTTATATGATAACTTATCGTAAAATAAAAAGTTAAATATACATATAATATTTGTTCAAGGATTTTTTTTCCTTATTTGGAAATTTAACATGAAGAGATTTTATCTTTTTGGAATATGTATGTAAACATTTTATAAAATCAGTTTTGGCCAACAAAAATATTTTTTTGTTGGTTATATCCTCTGTTTAGTTATAGATTTAAAATGGATTAAAAGGACAAAATATTCTTGAATTTTAAAAATCTACTATTTATTACAAACAGGAGCACATATCAGGATTACGAGCTCTGAAGAAATATTAGTATTAATTAATAAATAGCGTTATATGATAACTTATCGCAAAATAAAAAGTTAAATATACATATAATATTTGGTCAAGGATATCTTTTTCTTTATTTGGAAATTTAACGTGAAGATCTTGATCAAAATCCAGCACTAAGCTTTCTATCTTTATTGCTGTAGAGATTTTATCTTTTTGGAATATGTATCTAAATTTTTTATAAAGTCGGTTTTGGCAAGAAAAAAATATTTTCGTTGGTTATATCCTGCATTTAGTTATAGATTTAAAATGGATTACAAAGAAAAAATATTGGTGAATTTTAAAAATCTTACATTTATTATAAAACTACAACAGTGCCAAAAATTTCACTGATTATAGAATTTTACTTTTATAATAATTATAAATATATTTAATTATTTTTGTCGTTGGTGGATTATTTTAATTATTATTCTACTTACAAGCATTTGGATTTTCCAGTTCTTGTTTTTGTTGATAGTGTATCTTTCTCACGAAAAATTGCATTTTTTCGTAGGATAGGATAGCTGATAGCTTATAGAAGCCAAACAACGATTTCCACACTGATATACAGTCGGCTCTCGTTAATTCGAACTCGTCGGGCCCTCAAGAAATGTTCGAATTATCCGAAGTTCGAATTATGGAAAATATGAAATGAAAGCATGCTTAATATGGTAAACAAAGGAATTAATGCTATAGTGTTTTTTTAATTTATTTCGTCTGTTATGATTATAATATGTCTTAATATTAAATTAGAATGCATAAATACATAAACTAATTTTAAAAACTAAGATTAGAAACAAGCACGATGGAAGAAAAAATAAAGCGTCACTGATGGACAGACGGGGCTCTAAGAAAGTGGATATCAAATGCATTGTATTATATGCATACTCGTTCGGAACAATTTTCACAAAAATCAAAGAAAGAAAGTTATTCAGATGATCTGAAATCTGTGAGAAAGAAAAGAAAACGAAGAATCGGAATTTTCATTAGTTTGAATTAAACGAAGTCAAGAGAAAGTGAATTCGAATTAATGAAAATTTTTAACGTTATCCTGCCATTGAAAATTTCGAGACTTCATGTTTAGTTCGAATTAAGCGACGATTCGAATTATCCGATTTCGAATTAACGAGAGCCGACTGTACATTCTTATATTAGGTGGGTCGCGAAAAATTTGTTTATTCAAAGATGAGTCACGTACCAATAAAAATTGGGAACCGCTGGTTTAGATTCTCCTTTAACCTTAACAAACATATCTTTAAATCAAATGCATCATCATAAAACTATTTTTTAAGCAAACAGCGTCATGGTGCTAATACATCGTTTCATAAGGCATTTATTTATTTAAGAACGGGAGGAATTTTATGCTTGAATGGTTTTAGACAAACGGAGTAACTGTGTAGGAGGAGCGGGTCAAAAATCGGTTCAAGTATGCATTGTTTGATAATGTGTTTCAATTCTGTATGCAAAATAACTTGTTGCGGCCTTTTGAGGCACTGTATTTTCAATTTTCAGATTTCATAATACAGAGTGATTTTAAAAAGTATGTTGGACAAGCTTTATGCATATGAAATTTGAGTCGTAATAAGTGAAACCAAAGTCCATTGCCCCCAAAAGTAGCAAAGGGAGGTAAAAAGGTGAGACAACGGCTTGAAAATATTATAAAAATACAGTAAAATCTATAAAAACGGACCCTGCCTATCACGGAAATCTATCTTACATGTAAAAATTTCATTGTCCTTATGGTAAGAATATCTGCTATGATAGGAACCTGTTTAAGATGAAATATTTTTGAAACGCCTTGCGATTTCTTAAAAGTGAAAACCAGGGCTAGAAAGTCGGAGTCAAACCCATTTTTTAGCCCAGAAAAAAAAAAAAAAAAAAAAAAAAAAAAATCGGAATTGGAGTTGTTAAAAACAAGCCGACTCCGATTCCGACTCCATATTTTTCTGTTAGACATTTTAAAAAGAAATTAAACAAATTATATGTAAATTTAAATCTACAATACGAATTATTATTGTTATTTATAGATTATATCAGGCTATTCAATTTAAAGACGACCAATTTACTGCGATATAGAGAGTAAATGAACACTGTTTTAATTCATAACTATAATATATATTTTACAATTCGTATATAGGGTGAGTCATAAATATCGAAACAATAGGCTATCTCCTTAAATATTGTCCCTAGACCCATACTTCCAATTGCAAAAATTCATAAAAAAGGTGAAATTTTTGATAAGATAAGTTACAACTCCATGGGGGGTCTATTTGAAAAAATACGAAAATTAAATTTTTATACGGCCCCCGTAGGACAAAATTTCCAATTAAGAAATTATTCCTTATCCATTCCTAAATTGAACAAAAAAAATTTCTCCTAAATATCTAAAAACCTTAAATATTAAAATATTAATATCCGAAATTCTAAAAAATTCGTGATTTAAACCACTTTACCATGTTTTGTAATGAAATGTTTTGTAAATGAAGAGTTTTTTGGCTAATTTTCAAAACAAGTGAGGGATCGTCCATAAATTATCTATTATTAAATATCGATTTAAGACAGTGCCTCTCATTTGGACATAACAAAGCAGCGTATTGAATAAAATCTAAACTTGTTTTCAAAATATGTTGGTAGTCTGTACTGGAGGTCTTCATGAATCGAAAATCTAGGTCCGGTCCCAAACAGACCCATAGGGAAAAAAGTTCGGCCCAGTCTGAAAAAATGTTAAAATCATAACCCTGACCGGTCTGGAAAATAGTTTAAATCATAGCCGCAAAGTTCAGCCGCAAATTTCTACATAGTTTTTTACTTCGGTGTGGGAAAAAATTGTTTCGTATGGAGGAGTTCTGACTAAAAATTCCTTTTATAGCTTTTCGTTTTTTATATTTACACTTTTTATTATTAAAGAAGCGCCAAAAGCTGTAATACATTTATTTTATCAATGAATCTATGTTATCAATGAATCTCTAAATATAAATGTTTCACTTATGTATCGTTAATCCATATCCCATGCGTTGGAGACTTTGAAAAATGTTATGCAGTAAAACTTTTTAAGGCGGAATTACATTGGAAAGAAAAAATACGTTATAGACAGATGCCCTTCCTAGGAAGTGTAATTGGAGTTTTTTCCCCCCTAGATAATACTGTATTAATTTTTGCATGGATCAACATATTTTTCCAGACAGAATTCCATCATAGGCAGATTTTTTTTTTCACTGGTTTTATTGTATTTAATTTTTTAGCCTTTGAATATACTATTCTTTTAAAGAAATGAAGTTTTAAGGGTTTTTTCTTATTTTTTGTAAAAAAAAAAATTAAAATCTATGTATTTTTCGTAAAAATTTTGATTGAACCGAATTTTATTTATTTTATGCACGTATTAAATCAGTCAGAGACAGTGATTTTAATACGGGTTTTGTCGAGACTGTGATTGAAATTTTCGTCCAGTTTACACATACATTAAAACTAATGGTGACACATTGCACCTTTTACGGGTGAAAGGCTTGTCTCACTGGTAACACCCCTAAAGGAGCCAGAATGGCACCTTTAATTAGGGTGAAAAGATGGCACCCTTAATCCAGAGTGCCCAATAATAAAAAATTAAAAAATATACAAACCGACTTTTGACACTCGAAGTATTCGAACCCACAACGTCTGATTACAAGCTCAGCGATGTAACCGCTCGGCCATCGAGGTCACCTTCAAACGTAACCTGAAATATTCAAATGTCCCGAAATTCAAAGGTTGCTTTATATAAAAAAGCTCGCCAAAAGTTAGCCATCCGAAGTTCTAAACGAAATTGGGATAGCGTATAGCGGTGATAGTCATCGTAGTGAGAAATTGCTGTTTTGATTTACTAGTGACGGCAAGTTGAAGGGCCAGGATACACTTCACAGAACATGCGCAAATGACTAAGGGATGAAAATCTTCCAACGGTATGCACTGCGCGGCACCCTAATTAGCATGAATCACCCAGTGATCGATCAAACGGCACCCCAAACACATTTTCAAGCCCGCGGGTGTCAAATGGTAACACCTTTTTACCCCTGGGCGCCAAATGCAACTTGTTTGTCACCATTAGTTTTAACGGTGTACGAAGAAGGAAACAGTCCCCTCCTTTATGAAAAGTACGTTAGGCCCGGCCTGGCGAGTCTTCAGAAAAAAGCAACGACTCTGTCCTGTCCCGGCCTGGGCCCAGAATACAGATTTTTTAACATAATCTCCAGAACGATAAAAAGCCTGGAGTTTTCAGATCTAAATTTAAAAAAAGAGACTTAATCTGCATCTTAGAAAAAGCATTCTTTTAAATAACTGACGGACATTTAAACAGTACACTTCGTTTTTCTGCATAATGAATTTTTTCCGCACTATTTCTTGTTTTTAAATTATTAAATGTTAAGGATTTTTTAAAGAAAAAAAGAACTTGAAACATGTTATTTTTTATTTTTTTTACATTAGTTTTGTTTCGGCAAATTTTTAAAAAATATTTAATTTTGAAAATATGATTTTTTTAAAGTTATATTACTTTGTCAATAAATATTTTTAATAGTTTTAAAATTATTAAAAAACAAAAAATCCTGGAACAAAGCTAAAGTCGGATTTTCATCTTTAATTAAATGGAAAGAAATTGAAATCCAATAAATAATGTTAGGAGTTATAACGATGTTTAATTACCCCATTTAAACCAGTACTAACCACATGAAACTTTTATAAATTGTATCAGAAATTTTAGGATGTGATTTTCTTAGCAAGTTATAAGGCTAACCATCGCAAAAAAGAAAAAAAATCAAAATTCTAATTAAAAAAATAGACTATTTGCGCATTTCCTAGATCTGTTAAAGTAACATTGTTTTTTGAATTGCGCGTATTTCAATTTGTGTCCAATCTCTAAAAACCTGATGAATTTTTTAACGGTTATAAATTAGCAAGTTTTGAAGATATGAAGATGCAACTTTTTGTGTCTTATTCAGGACTGAATAAGGAAAGTTTTCCTAATTGGAATTTTTATCCTACGGGGTCCGTATAAAAATTTAATTTTTGTATTTTTTCAACTAGCCCCCCCCCCCCCCCCATGGAGTCGCAATTTATCTTATCAAAAATTCCACCTTTTTTTATGAATTTTTGCAATTGGAAGTACGGGTCTAAGGGCAATATTTAAGGCGATAGCCTATTGTTTTGATATTTATGACTCACCCTGTATAAGCACCTCCAAGCGTATAATTTTGGGAATTTACGGATACAACCAGAGGTACAAAAATCTGCAAGGACATAAGGACTGAAACATGAAGTCAACTTTAAAACAAATCTTATAAGTAAAATTAAGACAATTTATATTAATGAAGTTGTTAAAAAACATGTCGACTTCTACTCCGGATTTTTCTGTTAAATATTTTAAAAAGAAATTAAACAAATTATATGTAAATTCAAATCTATAATACGAATTATTATTGTAATTTATAGATTATATCAGGCTATTCAATTTAAAGACGACCGATTTACTTTGGTGTAGAGAGTAGATGAACACTGTTTTAATTCATAACTGTAGTATAAATTTTACAATTCCTATATAAGCACCTCTTCTCGTACACTACATGACCGTCCACTTGCGATTTTAGACATTTTGTTAAATATCTAGAAAAATACATGAGGAATTATCCTGAAACTCTAAGTGTATAAACATAAACGAAATTTTATGGCCCATCCTCTAAAAAGGTCAACCGTGTTCATACTTTTGTATTTATTCTCACCGAATCATGCCATTGTAAATTTTTCCTATTTTATGGGCGTAATTTGATTGTTTCAAATTTATTATATTAGACTTGTCAGCTTTTTCATTTATTTAAATCAATCTGATCCGGTTCATTAATGTAAATTGTAATTTTATGTACAAGGTTTTTTTTTAGAAGTTGCCTTCCTGTTTCGGTCCTTATGTCCTTGCAGACTTTTGTACCTGTGGTTGTATCTGCAAACTCCCAAAATTATACACTACATGGCCATTGATGACCGTCCACTTGCGATTTTAGACATTTTGTTTAATATATAGTTAAATACGCGAGGAATTATCCCAAAACTCTTATTGTATAAATATAATAGTAGACGTCATACATTTCCGAGAAGATTTCTACCCGAAACTAGAATAGGGGACCGTTAATAAATTAAAAAATAATGAATGTCTCTTGGATAACCCTGTCAAAACTAATGCAGCAAAAGCGCTCAAACTGTAAATTATGATCAAGAAGCTCATAGTAATAAACTGTGTTTATTTTATACGAATAGCATATATTCTCGTAGAAAAATTGAGGTGTTTATGAAAAGAGTCCCAAATTTTTCGATGATTTTTGCTTATAATTTGCAGAGTTCTTAATATAAAATAATATTTTTTTCTGAAAATATGACAAATAACATTGTACATAATAACCATTAATCATAATTTAAAAATAATAAAAATTGTATGAAAAATGAGTAGGTTTACTAAATAATTTTTCACTGCGCATGCGACAACGATATCAAAATTTCATTTGCATATTATGTTAGCTAAATGTATAGAGGAGCTTTTGTGGAAGTCGCAAAATCATAGCTTGAAAATTCTGAAAGTAATCGTCAATAGAATCAGTTGAAAATCCGTTATTCCCAAAATGAAGCAAAAACAAGCGGTGTTGTATCCATATATTCATTGATTAGTGTCAATATAGAATACACAATATGGGACGTACTATTACATTTGGAACAATCCCTCATTTTTATGCTTCATTTTGGGAACATCGGATTTTGTACTTATTCTATAGACGAGTAATTTCAGAATTTTCGACCTATGATTTTGAGATTTTCACAATAGTGACTCTATACATTTAGCTAACACAATATGCAAATGAAATTTTGATATCGTTAACGCATGTGCAGTAAAAATGATTTAGTAAACCTACTCATATATCATATAATTTTTATTATTTTTTAATTCTGATTACAGGGTATTAATTTGTCATATTTTCAGAAAGAAATGTTACTTTATATTAAGAATTCTGCAAATTATAAGCAAAAAACTTGACAAATTTTGGGACCACTTTTATAAAAACCTTAATTTCTCTACGAGTATACATGCTATTCGCCTAAAAATAAACACAGTTTATTACAATAAGCCTCTTAATCATAATGCACAATTTGAGCGCTTTTGCTACGTTAGTTTTGACAGGGTTATCCAAAAGATATTCATACTTTTTAATTTGTTAATGGTCCCCTATAAAGTTTCGGGGAAAAAATCTTCTCGGAAATGTATGACTTCTACTATTATATTTATGCACTATGAGTTTTGGGATAATTCCTCACGTATTTTTCTAGATGTTAAACAAAATGTCTAAAAGCGTAAGTGGACGGTCATCAATGGCCACGTAGTGTATAATTTTGGGAGTTTGCCGATACAACCAGAGGTACAAAAGTCTGAAAGGACATAAGGATCGAAACATGAAGGCAACTTTAAAAAAACCTTGTACGTAAAATTACGACAATTTATATTAATGAGCTGGATCAGATCGATTTTTAAAAAAATGAAAAATCTGACAAGTTCAATATAACAAATTTTAAACACTCAAACTAAGCCACTAAAATAGGAATAATTTACAATGGCATGATTCGAGTGCGAATAAATACAAAAGCATGAACACGGTAGACCTTTTTTAGAGAATGGGCCTTAAATTTAGGCTCATGCAGATGTCTTTTTTACTTTCTTTTTACGCTCTCCTTTTTTACCCTCAAATTTTTCAGTTTGTATGAACAAAAGTCAAAATTCTAAAATACCCTTCCTTTATTTTTCTGTACAGGAGTCAAAATAAGATGAAATTGTAATTCTTTATTTCTGAATCGGCGGCACCCCAAACAACGAAAAAATAGTGAAATTTCGTTATCTTTCACCTTTTGAATTTCGGATTTTTCTGGTTTGCAGAACCCAAAATAAAGCCAAAATTGTAAAACTAATTAAAAACATGTAATTTTTTTTTGTCTCTTCGTTAGAATTCACAGAATCCGAATTATTCCAAAAATAATAAAATTGCCATCTTTACGTTTCCTCCTTTCCATAGAAATTTTTCCAGTCTAAAGGAAACAGCAAAATAAACAACCAAATTGCCCTAATAGCTAGATTTCGCTTTTTCTTCTCACTCGGCAAATCCAAAATAGCAACATTTCCATTTTTTCCTCTTTAGACTTCGATACTTGGATTTTTCATGTTTATAGGCAGAAAATAGTAAAATTAATAAGGCGGAAAACATACATAGGGGAGAGTGGTGTACCTTGGATGTATGTGTACCTCTGACCTATGGTAATTCTAGCTTTACTTGTTTAGATAATTAAAGAAGAACATTTGTGTTTTAAATAATTGCCACAAGAAGTCTCATTTAAGTTCTTGGCATTTGTATTGTACAATATTAAAAAATAGAAATTCAAGTAAATTTTTCTTAAAATACTTCTATGTTATTTTTACAATAAAACACATCTATTTTTTTTATGAGGATTATTCATAATAAAGCAATGCTCTAGCTACTACACCATGTGCATTAAATAAAGTTAGGTCTAACCTTAACATCATGATGGGTAGTTTTGTTTTTAAGTGTCAAGTGGTGTACCTTGGACTGGGTCCAAGGTACACTAGGTATTGTCTAATGAATCTGAAAGATAGTTCAAAAAGTTAACATTTGAAATTGACTTCTCTAATTACCATTTTGGAAAAAAATAAATATAATTATAATATAAATAAGTTTTAATGTCTTTAGTGGTTATAGTAAGTGCAATTGTTCAAAAGTTCTCTTCATTTTAGATTTTCTTACTTTTAAAACCTAATAAACAATGAAATGTATCCAAAATTTATACATGTAGCTTTTTGATTAATAAATGTTGATTTTGTTCTCTAAAAACAAGTTTTTGTTTTTTACATTTTTAGTAATGAGACCAAGGTACACCACCAGTGGTGTACCTCGGTTCTATTTTCATTTTATTTTTACTTCAAAAATTTTCATGGAAATTAATTATATAAAAATTTAAGACAAATATATGTAGCATATAAACTCATAAAGTTTTATAAAATTTACTCTTTTTTTAATTTTGGCAATTTTTTTTAAATTAAAAAGTCAAAATAGGTCCGAGGTACACCACCTTCCCCTATATATATATATATTTGATGCCTTAAAAAGTAACCAATGCCGAAATAGTGACATTTTAAATTTACTTTTCTTATATCCCATCAGTATTTTAACCAACAACAATAGTATCACAATCAACCCGAAGTCGGGGTTAAAATATCCCAGAATCGCCCTTTTTTCTCACCGATACCACAGTCTGGTGAAAACTCCATTCGTAATCAACCCGAACCCAAAATGCTGCTAAAAATTAGAAATTAACCAGACACGAAGCAAAAAAGTAGAAATCAACTTGAAAAGCATCAAAAAGTACAAGTCAACCGAACACAAACGCAGCCAACAGCAAAAAAAAAAAAAAAAAAAAAAAAAAGCAGAAGTTAACCTGAACAGCAGCAAAATATAGAAATCAATCGGATCCAAATATGACCCATAGCAAAAAGATAGAAGTTAATCTAAAAGCAATGAAAAAGTTAGTTCCGACCCGAACCGCGGACATTGGGACCTCCAAATTTCTAAAATCACTCTCTCCTTGAGGCTGACTGGATCTATCTTTGTCACTTTCTTCTACACTATATTGCCATTGACTATGGGACACTTGCGATTTTAGACATTTTACTAAATATCTAGAAAAATACATGAGGAATCATCTAGAAACTCTTAGTGTATAAATATAATAGTATACGTCATACATCTCCGTGAAGAATTTTTACCGAAACGCCATAGGGGACCGTCAACAAATTAAAAAATAATGACTATCTTTTGAATAACCCTGTCAAAACTAATGTAGAAAAAGCGTTCAAACTCTAGATTATGATTGAATGCCTTATTGTAATACACTGTGTTCATTTTCATGCAAATAGCATGCACACTCGCAGAGTAATTAAGGTTTTTATAAAAATGGTCCCAAATTTTTCCAAGTTTTTCCATTATAATTTTCAGAGTTCTTAATATAAAATAATATTTTTTTCAGAAAATATGACAAACAACATTGCACACAGTATCCTGTAATCAGAATTAAAAAATAATAAAAATTGTATGAAAATTGAGTAGGTTTACTAAATAATTTTTTACTGCGCATGCGTCAAAGATATCAAAATTTCATTTGCATATTATGTTAGTTAAATGCATAGAGCAACTTTTGTAAAAGTCTCAAAATCATAGCTTGAAAATTCTGAAAGTAATCGTCTATAGAAAAAGGACAAAATCCGTTGTTTCCAAAATGAAGCAAAAAAATGAGGGATTTTATCCAAATGCAGTAGTACATCCCATATTGTGTATTCTATATTGACACTAATCAATGAATATATGGATACAACCCCTCTTGTTTTTGCTTCATTTTGAGAATAACGGATTTTCGACTTATTCATTTGACGATTATTGTCAGAATTTTCAAGTTATGATTTTGTGACTTTCACAAAAGTTGCTCTATACATTGTGGTAACATAATATGCAAATGAAATTTTGATATCGTTGACGCATGCGCAATAAAAAATTATTTAGTAAACCAACTCATTTTTTATACAATTTTCATTATTTTTTAATTCTGATTACAGGGCACTATGTGCAATGTTGTTTGTCATATTTTCTGAAAAAAAAATAATATTTTATATTAAGAAATCTGAAAATTATAAGGAAAAAACTTGGAAAAATTTGGGATCATTTTTATAAAAACCTTAATTACTCTGCGAGTATGCTTGCTATTAGCATAAAAATGAACAAGGCTTATTACGATAAGGCATTCAATCACAATCTAGAGTTTGAGTGCTTTTGCTACATTAGTTTTGACAGGGTTATTCAAAAGATATTCATTCTTTTTTAATTTGTTGACGGTCCCCTTTGGAGTTTCGGGAAAAAATCTCCACGGAGATGTATGACGTATACTATTATATTTATACACTAAGAGTTTCGAAATGATTCCTCATGTATTTTTCTAGATATTTAGTAAAATGTCTAAAATCGCAAGTGTCCCATAATCAATGGCAATATAGTGTATCTCCAATAGAAAAAAGTATTAAAATCGAAATTTTATTCGACTTCCTGTTTTTGACGGATTTACACGTTTTAGGAGTCAGAGATTAAATAAACATGTTTTTACAAAATATTTGTCTGTCCGAGTGTGTGCCTGTGCGTGTCCATATGTCGCCATTCTACCATCAAAAAGTATATGAATAAGATATACATAGAATTGAACCAAATTTTTTGTGAACATTTTGACTTTGACAAGGAGGTCCTCCTTCAGTTTTGTAATACTCCACCGAAAGTGGTCGCTGCAAGTTTAGCTAGCGATTTTGTGACATTTTCAATATTGAACCACCTAAAAGTGTATGAAATTATGCATAGAATTGAACCAATTTTTGTGAACCAAGTGTTTGGTTATGACTAGTTGGTCCTCCCTGAATTTGAAAAAAATCCGTTAAAAGGGGTGCAGCAATAGCGCTCATTTTGCAAAGCTCAACATTAATTATATGAAAAACTGGTGGAACCAGAGAGAAAAGTAGAGCTAGATCTAAAATATGTTACAGTAAAAATTGTAAAATATTTTCAATCTAAAAAAGTGCATAGAAAAGAAATGGAATCAGATTATCTGTAAAGCTCATGCAATAACCCAAATTTTTGTAGCTGAAAATGAGGACTGAGCTTTACGGGTGCCTTTCTTTCTTTTTTTTCTAACCGATGGCCAGGCCCCTACCTGCCGAGTTATCTCAGCTTAACGGGTTAGATACCTGGTATCGGGGCGGTCGACCGCCTAATTGCCGCGTAGCGGCAATAAACCTGATTTCTTTGCTACGCATGCCATCATTTCTGCAGTACTTGCTTGTCGTTGAGCATACTTTGTTTCGCCTGTTAATTAATGTTACATCCTGTTGTTTGAACTGCAAATGGCTTCGCAAGATGGTCTCGTAATTTAGAGCCTTGATCAGATGACGAGACCTTCACCTGGCAAGGCACCTCCAGAGGTATAATTCACAGGTAACTTGGAGGACTTTGCACCCACGACGGATTTTACATGCACCAGGCGCCATTAGCGTACATGATGTAATTTTAGCCGGCAAAGTGGCGAACCACTAAGACAAGTACCCGGGTCGGCTGTTTAGATTAAGTGCTTTGTTGGTAATCTTTGTGGTTTATTACACATTGGGTTAACTTTGTGATTTGTTGCCGCACACCTTGTACTCATCATACCAGACGAAATGGGACTGGATGTTTTTGGGCCTAAACAATGGTACTGAACTTAGCTGAATGTTGGGGAAATTTTGAGGGAATTTAAAAAAAAAGAAAAAAAAAGAAAAAAAACAGAAAAAAACAGAAAATGGCCGAAAAGCTAAGTCGTACCGCTGATGTTGTGCGACTACCGCACACTGCTAAAGGACATAAAACATATACAAACATTTTTTTTTTCTTTTTTTTTTTTTTGGCGAAAGAAAAAAAAAATCCTAGGCCTTTTTTTTTTTTTTTTTTTTTTTTTTTTTTTTTAAACATACAACATATAACACATAACATACAGTATTATGTTTCTGCTGGGTTACCAAAATGAGAGGGCTTTCTGTTTTATATGTTTGTTTGCTTTAATGTTGTGATACTGTCACAGTTTTCTTGGAGCCACCTGATTACTGTTTTTGCTTTATTTTGTATGTGTTTGTTTTTACCTAATTGTTCGTGCCACAGTTTATCATTATTTGTTGTTATGTTTACCAGGTGGTACTGTTGGGTGAGTGGGCAGTGGAGGAGATAATGTTTAGGCGTACCCTCCGTGCCGCATGCACAGTCCGGAGTGTCCGCTTTATTAAATCTGTGGAGATAAGCTGGAAATGCTCCATGTGCTGTGTAAAGTTGTGAGAGTAAAAAGTCACTTATGAGTCTGCTTTCACCTACTGTTGGAAAATACTGATGTATATCCCTGACTGTATCCCCGTAATCCCACTCGAACTGCCATTGTTTCTATTAGGAAAAAAAGAAATAAATTCAAGGACACTCCAATCCCAAATCATTATTGTAACCCTTCGTAGGAGGGGCGCAATTTTGTTACGTCATAGACAGCCGATGTCATTGCTGTCAGTTGTGTTACGTTCGTTCTGAAACAAACTTGTAAATAAAATGTTGTTATTGTTTTTTAACTATCGGCTAAGTTTATTTTCCCGGCCTTTGTGATTAATTTAAGTAATATTCGTAATATTATGGCATCCCTTGCCGTGGATACGTGTTAATTAGAGCACGTTCACTTTTTTTGCCGATAGTTTAAGTAATTTTTAAAAATGGATTTGGAAGCTATACCACAACAAAGAAAATCAGCAAGAATGTCATTTACGAAGACTGCGAATAAACTTCAAGAATTATTAAGTGAAGACGATCCTAATTCGGAAGATGTAGAAATACAGTTCGATTCATTGCAAGAGAAATGTAAAACATTACGAACAATAGATGAAAAGTTTTTAGAAGAATTACAAAAACAGAAGTGTTCGCAAGAAGATTTTGACAAAGAATATGAAGCGGCCCAAGAGTACTATGATAAAATATCGCATTTCAAAATCAAATGCAAGAAGATAAAATCGAAACTTAATCCTGTTAATACGAGTGATGTTTCATCTTCATCTCCAGTCGTGTCGATAATTACGAAACAAAAACTGCCTGAAATCGAACTAATTAAATTTGACGGGAACCCAAAAAACTGGCTGAGCTTTTGGACGCAATTCAGTAAAATAAATGAAGACCCTGGAATAGATGAGAGGGACAAGTTTCAATACCTTATACAGTCGACGAAACCTGACTCGCCGGCCAGACAGATTGTGGATAGTTTTCCTGCAACAGAAGCGAATTACGGTAAAGCGTTGGATTTTTTAAAAGAGCGTTTCGGTAAGGAAAATGTACTGATACAAATTTACGTGCGAGAACTATTAAAACTAGTGATTACAGATAAGAAGCAAGTCAATTTATTGACACTGTATGATAAGTTACAAACTCAGTTACGTGCGTTGGAATCTCTAGGTGTAACACAAGATAAATTTTCATATATGTTACTTCCACTTATAGAATCAGCCCTTCCCGACGATTTAATAAAAATATGGGAAAGGCAAAGGAACACAGGTGCTGAAGCAGGTAAGACTGAATTAGATTTATTAATGATGTTTGTCAAAAATGAAGTAGATACTGAATTTCGATTAAAAATCACGCGAGACACTCTAAATTCTGAAAAACTTCCTGTTAAAAAAGGTAAGCATCCAGAAAATAAAAACAGTATTCCAACTGCTCATGAATTATTAAATGCAAATGGTAATAATTTTCAGGTAAATGCACCTAAATTTAAGAAATTTGATTGTATTTTCTGTAATAAGTTTCACAATTCAGAAAACTGTAAAGATGCTTTATCTATGAGTTTGGATTCTAAAAAAGATATTATTAAGAAAAAGAATGCTTGTTTTGTATGCTTAAAACGTTTTCACGTGGCTAATTCTTGTAAATCAAAACATAGATGCCCGATTTGCAAAAATCGGCATTTTGTAATTTTGTGTCCGGATTTAACTTCTAACAAAATTGATAATATCTCGAATGGAGATAAAAGTGAAAACAAAACAAGCACTCTAAATAATTACATTAAGATTTCAGATGTAGTTTTGCAAACTTTAATTGTAAAAATTAAGAATGGTTCTAAAGAAATGTTTATTCGTGCTATCTATGATAATGGTAGTATGAAATCTTATATATCTACAGATGTTGCTCAGAGTATGAAATTTAAGTGTATTGGTGAAACTAGAATTAAGCAATCTTTATTTGGTGGTGTTGAAACTCCTGAAAATGTATATAAAAATTATTTGATTGAATTAAGTGATGTAAATGATGAATATAAATGTAAATTAGAAGTATTAAGTCAGAAACGTATTTGTTCTGAAATTAAGGAAATTCCGTCTGGCCCTTGGATAAATGAATTGAAGTTACACGGAATTAAAATAAATGATTTAGAAAATAAGAATTTAAAGGTTGATAAGGAAATAAAATTGTTGATTGGTGCAGACATTGCTGGTAAATTTTTAACTGGAAATATAGTTAATCTTAAATGTGGATTAACCGCGATAAACACGAAATTAGGATGGACTGTTATAGGAAAATTCAATTCTGGCATTAAGCCAAATTCTGAGAGCACTGCTTCTCTTATTATTTCTTCTATGTTAGTAAAAGATCAATGCATTAGCGATCTTTGGAAATTAGATGTTTTGGGAATCACAGAACCTCCAATTAGTAAAACGAAAGCAGAATTGCAGGAGGTTACGCAAAGATATTTTGAAGAGACTATTAATATAAATAGTGAGGGGCGGTATGAAGTCGCGTTGCCTTGGGTTTTGGATAACAAGCTTTTACCAAATAATAAAATAAATGCGGAAAAATCTATTTTAACCGCCAAAAGAAAATTGACAAATTCTGGAAAATTTAATGATTATTGTGATGTTTTTCAGAATTGGTTAAATCTTGGTATAATTGAAAAGACAACGACTGAAAAACTAACGGGTGTTCATTATTTGCCTCATCGGGCAGTAATAAAAGAAAATAGTACCACAAATATAAGGCCAGTATTTAACGCTAGTTCACATTTACCAGGTTTCCCCTCATTAAATGATTGTTTATCTACGGGTCCAAATCTAATTGAGATGATTCCCTCGATTCTAAACCGTTTCCGTATGAATTGCGTAGGTGTTACCGCTGACATCGAAAAAGCTTTTTTGCAGATTGCTATAAGAGAAAAAGACAGAGATTTTTTGCGATTTCTATGGTTTGAAAAAGAAAATCGGGAACAGGTAGAAGTTTATCGTCACAAAAGGGTAGTTTTTGGCATTACATGCAGCCCTTATTTATTAGCCGCAACTTTATTGTATCATTTAGATAGGGTTCCAGAAAAATTAAAGAATACTGCAGACATTCTAAAAACAGCCTTTTACGTTGATAACTGCGTGACAAGTTTAAGTTCTGAAACAGAAATGAGAAAATTTTTTGTCGAAGCGAAATTAATTATGTCATTAGGTCATTTTAATTTAAGATGTTGGAAATCTAACTTGAGTAATGAAATATTTGTGGAGGATTCCTCTACGGAAGAGGGTGTTTCCCTATTAGGTCTCATATGGCATACATCTACCGATACATTATCGTGTAAAATTGAACAGGTTTTCAATAAGTTAGAACCAATCACAAAAAGAACAGTTCTAGCCGTAGCACACCAAGTGTTTGATATTGTGGGCTATACGGCTCCGGTAATGCTAATTCCGAAACTAATTTTACAGGAAACGTGGAATTTAAAACTTAAATGGGATGATGTACTACCGGATGATTTACAAAAAAAATTTAAGTTGTGGCAACAAAACTTATGTTTACTTTCACAGATAAGTATTCCTAGATGGTTTGGACTTAAACCAATTAATCAAGATATAAGTTTACATTTATTTTGTGATGGTAGTAAGAAGGCATACGGTACGTGCGTTTTCATAAGAATCGAAAACGAAGATGGGGTTAAAATTAATCTAGTACAAGCTAGATCTAGGGTAGCCCCTTTAAAACCCATTACGATTCCTCGCTTAGAACTTTTGGCTTGTAATATTGGTTCTAGATTGTTATCTAACATAATAAAGGATCTAAATTTATCAAGGGTTGATATTTATTGTTGGACTGATTCAACAACAGCTTTGTGTTGGATTCAGCGAAATCAAAATTGGGGGACGTTCATTCAAAATCGGGTTGCAGAAATACATTCACTGACCTCCCCTCACTGGTGGCATCATATCTCAGGCTCTCTTAACCCCGCCGATTTACTTTCAAGGGGGTGTTCTGCTGAACAATTAGTTGAAAGGAAATGGTGGGAGGGACCTGATTGGTTGCACGAAAAAAAAAGAAAGTTGGCCTAAATCAAATGACGAGCCAAATGAAGATTTGGTCAATTCTGAGATTCGTAAAACATTTATAGCCACATTAATTAGTAATGATGAAAATGGTAAGTGGTATTATCAGTATTTTTCTTCATTTAAGAAAATTGTAAGAATGTTATCTTGGATTTTTAGATTTTATAACAATTTAAGAAAAGTTGACAAAAATCTTTCAAAAGATTTATCTGTACAAGAAATAGAAAGGGGGGAGAAGGCTTTAATGTTACTCATTCAAAAGGAATCTTTTAAGGGAGAAAATGATGAGAAATTAAGACAACTCAGACCAATAGTTGATTGTGACGGTCTTATAAGAGCTAGGTCAAATGTTGCTTATCGAGAAGACAAATACGATTTTAAGTTTCCTATTATATTGCCATCTGATCACCCTGTTGTAAAATTGTTGATAATGACTGTACATAATGATTTATTGCATGCTGGTACTTTATTGTTAATGTCAACTTTAAGAGAAAAATATTGGATTTTAAAATCACGAAAGACAATACGAAATTGTATTGGAAAATGTATAAAATGTCAAAAATTCAAAGCTAAAAAATGTGAGGCAATCCCAGGAATTTTACCTAATGATAGGGTCCGCGATGCTTGTGTATTTGAAATTATAGGATGTGATTTGGCTGGACCATTTTATTTGAAAGATGGACGAAAAGCATGTATTGTACTTTTCACTTGTGCAGTTTATCGTGCTGTCCACTTGGAATTAATCACTTCTCTATCTACTGAATCCTTTTTTCAGTCTTAAAGACGTTTTATTGCACGCCGTGGACGACCTTCAACCATATATTCAGACAATGGAACAAATTTCATAGGCGCGGAGAACTTTTTGAAAACTATCGACTGGGATAGTCTCCGTTTTAAAGCTGCTGAACAAAAAATTGATTTGAGGTTTAACCCTCCTTCCGCACCATGGTAGGGCGGATGGTGGAAGCGCTTGATTCGGATTGTAAAACAAATCCTAAGAAAAATATTGGGTCGTGCTTCTCTTGATTACGAGGAATTACTCACTGTATTATGTGACTGTGAAAGAGTTATTAATTCAAGACCAATTACCTATGTGTCAGAGGACATTGATGAGGACTTTTCTATAACACCAGAGAAATTTTTACATGAAACTCCACAGTCAGGTGTTCCAGATATTGACAATGTAGACAAAGTGAAATTGAGTAAAAGAGCTAAATATTTGCAACGGATAAGAGAAACTTTAAGACTTAGGTTCCGTACAGAATATTTAGGACAGTTACGGCAGCAATCAATAAAATGCTATAAAAATGAATCACTTAAGGTAGGAGAAATTGTCCAACTGGAGGATACTAATAAAAAACGTTCCTACTGGAATTTAGCTCGCGTTCTAAAAGTCATACCTGGCAGAGATGGCCAAATTAGGCTTGCGCTCATAAAAACAAACAATTCTGAATTATTACGACCGGTTCAGAGATTATACAGATTGGAATTAGAAAATCCAATAAAAGAAACAAATGATGAGGCTACGTCTTTAACCACTAGTAGTGGCAGAATTATCAAGACACCTGTTAGATAAATTTTCTATTTAGAAAACTTCATTTAAATACTCATTTTACTTAATTACACTTCACTTCTTTATTTGTATTCAAGTGTTTATTATTATTATTATTTTGCATATACTATATATATTGTTATTGTAATTAATAAGATTGTGTTTCAATTGTATAAGTAATTTTTTTTTAAGTATTATGAATAATGTTTATTTTGTGTATACGTAAAGGTTTTGAGTGTTTGATTTCCCACTCAAAAGGTGGGAGGATATTAGGAGAAAAAGAAATAAATTCAAGGACACTCCAATCCCAAATCATTATTGTAACCCTTCGTAGGAGGGGCGCAATTTTGTTACGTCATAGACAGCCGATGTCATTGCTGTCAGTTGTGTTACGTTCGTTCTGAAACAAACTTGTAAATAAAATGTTGTTATTGTTTTTTAACTATCGGCTAAGTTTATTTTCCCGGCCTTTGTGATTAATTTAAGTAATATTCGTAACAGTTTCATTGTTAGCTCTTTGAGTGTCCGTTTCAGTTTTGAGATTGGCTTTTTCATATAGTATTTGTTTTTGTTATTTGTGTTTTCCGCTGCGGTTTTGGCTAACTCGTCTGCATCCTCGTTTCCTTGGATGCCCACGTGCGCCTTGACCCAGCTGATTTTAAACTTATTGTTGGATTCTTTAATTAAGTTTTGTATTTTATCTACTGTTTCATTGACATTAAATGGCTTTTTTAGTGATTCTATGGCTGATCTGCAATCCGAGCGTATGCTGTATGGCTCACCTGTTGTGTTGCCCCATTCCGCTGCTTTTTGTATTGCCAGTAGTTCGGCCTGGAAAACGCTGTTGCATTCTCTTAGGGGCACTGACCATGTCATTATTTTTTGGTTATTTTTGTATGCTACAAAGGATACAACTGGTGCCTTAAAATCAATCAGGGAAAAAGAGGCACTTTTAACTCACTCCATATTCCAATCATCCATAACCAATTTAAAAATTTGGGTTCATAACCATAGGTTACAGGCTAATGTAATGAAGTACGAGAACAGTCCGTTCAGTGCAAAGTGTGGACACAATTCTATTCCAGTGGTTTTGATAAGTGGAAGATCAAATGTCCAAGTAAGCCCAAAACCTTGATCCCATACGATTCAACCATACGCTAAATATTTGTCTTCAGACATATTCATTAACATCAATTCCTCAACAGCCTGGTTATTATTAATGTTATGCATTAATTATTACTTAAGATTATGGAGCTTAGTTAATTATGGAGCTTAACTGATTTGAGACTACATAACAATATATTCTATTGCCTACTTTGCTCAGTAATTATTTTGAGTGGATAATAGTATAATTTTGACTATAAGTCACCAGTAAAGCTCAGTCCACATTTTCAGCTAATAAAAATTTGGGTTATTGTACGAGCTTTACAGATAATCTGATTCCATTTCTTTTCTATGCACTTTTTTAGATTGAAAATATTTTAAATTTTTTACTGTAATCTGTTTTAGATCTAGCTCCACTTTTTTCTTTGGTTTCACCAGTTTTTCATATGATTTCATAGCTTTTTCAGATCCTTTCAGGAACTTTATCTATCACCTTCAACTAACAAATCTAAACTATTAGCTAAAAGTTATTAGTAGACATTAGCTAGACGAAATACCTCAAATAATGCCAAGTTAAATCAATTTTGGCGATTAATTTTGGATCGCCAAATTTGGCGATATATCGCCAAGTTGGCGAAAAGCTTGGCAACATTTGGAGACAGAACCACCGTTTTCCCTATGGTAGTCGCACTGCAGTTTCGCGGTATCTAAGCAGATTTTCTGTTGACCATAGGCATGTTTATAAATTTTCATTACTTCATTTTCAAATCGTAATTTTTATATATATATAGAATAATTTATTTTCTAAATTATCCCTTTTTAATTGATATATCTGTATTGTAGTATATGTTTTGACGTCGAAATTCATAAAAAAAAAAAAAAAAAAAAAAAAAAAAAAAGTTATTATTTTGTTTTTAATTTATTGAACTGTTTTTAGTTGGTGGCAATTCAAAAGAAATAATCGAATTAGTAACTAAAAAGAAGAGATTTCTATAATGCTAAATTATGGTAGGTACAGCGTTATACAAATTTTAAATGGGTGCCATTTCCTTAATATTGGATATTTTTTGACAGTACTTTCGAAAGGCACATAGCTAAATTAAAAGCTTTCGAACAAGCTATTACACGTCGCTGAATGTTTCCTGGTTCGGGTTATAATTGAGTTGTTTGTCTTTTTTTTTTCTTGTTTCACGAGAAAAAAAGTGACAAAATAGGGGTCCTTGATCTCCATAACTAATCGGTGAATCTGGTTGAAGTTTTGTAAACTTTAAGGTAGTAGGACACTTCGCCTTTTCCATTTCGTCGCGATCCGATGATTAGGTCCAAAGTTATTAAGAGGCAAACTTTGGACTTTAACATTAGAGATACATGTGAGCTCTACTATACAGCACTATCGTGCTGTATGATATCCCTGCAATTTTCTGTATCCACTTTCTCTTGGGATAAAATTTCCTTTAAAACAGGGGCATTCTTTTCAACATTTTAGTCCTTTTTTTAAAAAAAGAGTTCAACTTCAGACAGCTTCTACGTATCTCTTCTAAAAGTCCTAGAATACAAAAAAGTACTGTATTCTAGCAGTGTAGGAATGTGTCTACTTTTGTAAATAACACTTGAATAGATATTTGAAAGCATATTTTTTTAGGTAGATTTCGTAAGAAATACTACCTATTGCAATCGCACCAGTTTATATATCTATCTATCTATCTATCTATCTCTCTCTCTATATATATATATATCTCACTTTTTCATGCTCACGATAACTTCTATAATTCTTCACCAATCTCCACCAAACTGGTACATAAAATCAAAGGGGTTAAAATCTTGGCTAAGTTCGTCAATGGGCAAAATCGGACCAAGGGGGTCGGAATAGGGGGCGTTTTTGTGAAAACCGAAAAAAGCCATAACTTCTTAATTAAAGTAGATATCGAATCGGTTTAAAGTTTATATTACTTCTTAAAAATGGGCCAAAATTATATGTATGACAGATTTTTTATAAATTTAGAAGTGGGCTCAAGGGGCGAAAAAAACAGGGATTTTGAGAGAAAAAAATTCATAACTTCGTCAATTTTCAAGATATCAAGTCCAGCTAAATTTTTTGTAAATGTTCTTAAAATTATCTAAAACTTTTGTATTTACAAGTTTTTGATAGGACCAACTTTTACCGATAAAAAAATTAAAAACGAAAAGAAAAAGGGCGCTGAAAAAAGAGAAAAATCCATAACTCCGTCAATTTTTAAGATATCAAATCTGATTAAATTTATTTTACATCTTCTCAAAAATATCTACAACTTTTATACTGACAAGTTTTTCATAGGACCAATTCGTATAGCAAAAAGAAATTAAACAAAAATAGGAATTGGAGAAAAAAACCTCAAATCCAAACTGCTTATATTCTGACTCATTTTTAAATTCATTTTTGATTTTAAACGCATCCAAATGGTAGATCCTCTTATTTAGAAACTGTATAAAGTGACGCATTGGTCAATTTTCTGATAAAGACAGAATATATTTCAAAAAAGACTACCAAAAAGGGTATTTTGAACAGAATTTCCGAAAGTCATCGGGACTGAAAATTGAAGGAAGTATTCAAATAAGAAATTGCGTTTTTTTCTGACTCGTTTTTAAATGCATTTTTGTTCTCAAACGCATCCAATTTACAGATCCTCTTATTTAGGAACTATATAATGTGATGCATTGCTCAGCTTTTTGATAAAGACTGAATATATTTCAAAAAAGGCCACCAAAAAGGGTATTTTGAACAGAATTTTCCGAAATCATCGTGACTGAAATTTAAGGAAGTGTTCAAATAAGAAATTGCGTTTTTTTCTGACTCGTTTTTAAATCCATTTTTTCTCTCAAATACATCCAATTTACAGATCCTCTTATTTAGGAACTATATAATGTGATGCATTGATCGTTTTTTTTTTTTTTTTTTTTTTTTTTTTTTGATAAAGACAGAATATATTTTGAAAAAGGCTATCAAAAAAGGTATTTTGAACAGAATTTCCCGAAGTCTTCGTGATTTGAAAATTTAAGGAAGTTTTCACATAGCAAATTGCGTTTTTAAGACTCGTTTTAAAATCCATTTTCGCTCTCAAACGCATCCAATTTACAGATCCTGTTATTTAGGAAATATATACTGTGACGCATTGGCCAATTTTTTTGATAAAGATAGAATATATTTTTAAAAATGCTGTCAAAGTGAGTATTTCGCACAAAGTTTTCCGAAGCAATCATGATTAAAGAATTAAGGATGTATTCAAACAACAAATCGGTTATTTTTAGACTCATTTTTAAATTTAATTTTTTTCTCAAATGCATTCAACTGACAGTTTTTTGTTATTTAGGAACTGTATAATGTACTGTTTTGGTCAATTTTTTAATAAATTCAGAATCTATTTCAAAATATGTTGTCAAAATGGTCATTTGAGCTGAATTTTTCTTAAGATGATTCTGATAAAACCAGTTTTTGCAGAAAAATGAAATTAAAAATTTTTCTTAAACGGTCAAATGAAGTTATTAAACTGGGTTTGTCTCTAATCATATATATATCTATATATATTTGTTGAAATGAGCACTCTTCGAAATCTACCTCCGCCTACAGGCCCAGCCGACAGGGATTTTCTTTTTAAGCATCATTATATTGATGTGAATAGTTTTAAAAATAATTTAAGCTTTATCGGTTGTATGTGATTATACCGTTTTAAAATCTTGAACTTAAAAAAATGTCTTATTAGAAAGGCAGAAAAAAATGTTTACCAATTTAATGAAAATTTATTATTGTTTTCTTTTTAATTCTTCGATTACAAATTATTTATCATCATACTACCACAAATGTGGTTCGACTACATGAAAATACAATCTTTTTTTCAATTTTTTTTTAGAAATGGGGGAGGGGTTCAACTTGTACACGAGTATAAAGGGTATTTGTATTAAGTTTCTGCTAAATATCGAGCTAACTAAACTTCGATGAAATAGCATTTAGGATCCTTCTGTAAAGCAATTTTAATCAACAGGTTTTTCTCCTTTTTTTTAGGGGAGGGGGTTGCATTGATAATCAAAGAAAAGCACAGGAGAGTTCAAGAGTTTCTTTTTATATCTGCTTATTATTATTTTTTTTTTCTTAATTTGGCAAGCATTTTTATTAGTTAGAAACTATGGTTTTAAACACTCTTCTTTTAAGAGCCTTTGGACAAAAGTTTCCTTTTTGAAATATTTACTTATGAAAGAATATTGTAAAACAAAAGATAATTGCGGTTAAAGAAATTTAATATTTGAGAAGTTCTACTCTGTGGGATTCAGGATTTTTTCTTTTCTAAGTAAAATAATAAATCTAAACTTCGGTTTGAATGCTGCACTCTTTTCGAGTGAAATTTTGTTATGCTGCTTTAAAAACTAATATGAGTTTAGTTTATTAACATTTTCTGATAATGTTAGAAATATTCATTTTCTTTTTTGCCGTTTTAATCTGGAATCAAATGAGGTACAGTAACCAAAAAAAAATTGAAAGATCGCTATAAATCCAGTACCAATTGTAGTAAATATCAAAGAAAAGTCTAAATGTAATTCAAATGAAGTATTTTATAATGGTTTATGGGATAATTGTTCGCAAGGGATTGTCTACCAGCTAAAAACTGCACCAATGTAATTTTTTTATAACATATTTATATGTACTACCAGCCACGTTTGACACCATATTCGAGTTATTTGGATCAAAGAAACCCGGTAAAAAAGGTATAGTTTATATAGTTTTTCCTAAATCTTCATAGAGTTACAAAAGAAAATGTGTTAGAGATTTATTTATAATTTTTGAAAACTAAAATAAAGTTCGTATGATGAAAAATACCGGAATCAGGTAATTGATTACAAGAAAAATTATATAAACCTTATAAGTATAAAGTAAATTAGTTTTTATGATTGAAAATGGCGTAAAACTTTTGTTGTTGCTTTTCTAAGAATTTTACTTCCGTCTATACATTCGTAAAAAAGTATTGGATTAATCAAAATCTTCGACCTCCGGTTTTAGACTGATTTCTATTTTTCAATCCCTTTCCCGTTTTGTCTGAACATCACACGGTCAAGGTGTTTTTGCCAATCATGATCTGTACGTACGTAGGCCGGGCGCATTTTCAGAAAGAATCACGTTTTGAGCACCTTATCGCCAGAATAACGATTGACGCCGAGATGAAGTCAATGCTACGCACCCTTTCTTGTTTGTGACGTCAAACGCATAGCGAATAGTAACCCTTCCTTCTGCAAAGAGATCGCGCTTATTGCTCATTTGTTTTTCCGTAAATGTTATCAAGCAAAGATTATAATATGAGGAAATGTTATTCACCGTTGTTTACGATTAAAACGTAGTTTAAGACAAAGAGCTTTTTCAGATTAAAATGCTTTCAATTTCACAGAACATCTAAACATAGATTTTTTTTTCTTAATTCAAAAATATTATTTCCTCAACTCGCTATGTTCAAAGAAATTGAGAAGTTAATTAAAAACAGTAGTAAAGGTTCTCTTGTAATAAATATAATTCTATTAATCATATGTTTTACGACACATTTAAACTTAGTTTATTTTGTGTTTGGCGATGCAGCTAGCTGAACGTTCTCGCTTTCGCCAACTCGCCAAGGCTGGTACTCAAAACGTGATTCTTTCTAAAAATGCAGCCGGGCATTCATATTCCATTCATAGTTTATTAGTGTCACCAGTAAAGTTTTATTTTAAATTCTGTATTATGAGTGGTTTTTTTTATGATTCAATTAGGCAAAAATTTCTGTTTTGAAAAATCGATGATAAAAGATTAGAAGTTCTGTAAAAAACATTAAAATAGTAAACATTATTTTAAAACTAAAAATATATATATTGATTAGTTAAGTGATTATAAGGCTCCGGTCATGATTTGACTGTTTTTAGATAGTTTTTGTTCACGGGTTTGTGTGTGTAAAATATCCTGCGTTTGACACTTACTTAAATACCTATATCAATTATTTTATAACTTGTTAAAATATTTAAACGATACATTTAAAGTAAGAAAAAAATGTTAGATTTCCATAATAACCACAATTGTTTTAATTTGAAGCATTGCTAAAAAGAACAGTAATATGTAAAAAAGCTGTCTACATGTGACGTGCAGTAGCCCATTTGTGAATCACGTATCTTCATTTTTAACACTTTCCAAAAAAGTTGAAACGTGCTTATCATTTCGGTTTGTCTGTCCGTCTGTCCGCACTCTAACTTCCGTAAAGATATTTGGAATGCCCTGAAATTTTTGGACGTTATTGACGTTTATCCTAGCATGAACCCTATTTCACATAAAGTTTCTAGCATGATTAGTTTATTTATAGGGACAGTCAAAAGTTTACCGTTACATTACGGTCTACGGGAAAAAATCGTTTCAAATGAATTTTAAGCGTATTACACCCTGCCAAACATATTAAAATTTATACGCATTTACGAAGTGTACTAAAATATGCATTCTGTAAAATATGCGGTGAAAAAAATATCTATTATTCATTTACAGGACCATAAAAAATCCCTTTACTCAGTGATAAAGGGGATAATTGTTTGCGACATACTTTGATTATATTAAACTATTTCATGAATATTAAAATTGATATATGTCGTTGAGGCTTAATATATAATAAGATAATACATATGATTTATTTTACGCATAATACCAAGTGCTTAGCATTTACAGGGGCACACAAAAGATGTCAAATATTACATTCTATCCGAAATATTGTACATTATCGATGATGGCTGATTGATGGATGAAGTGCATTTATAATTATGATAAGCGATTTTAAGTTTCATTAAGTGTATGCATATTATATGGTGTATATAAATGCTGTATTTGTTATACAGGGCTACAAAAAAGAGCTCGCAAGCTTTATTGAATATGATGGTAAATTATTTAAAGGTGGTTTTAAAATAAGTTATGCTTTTTTACGCTGCATTCAGTTTATTAAGGAGTGTTTGCAGAATATAGAGAAAATTATATACAGGGTCACGCAAAATTTTGGATACATGGACGCCTATAGATGGTAATTTCTGATAACGTGATTTCAATAGTTTTAAGAGTGTTTTGGTTTAAAATAAATTTTAGCTAAATACTAACGAGTAATAAAGGTACTAAGTAAACTACAGGGCTGGACAAATGTATTCAAGTATGTTTCCGTCTATTAGTATAAATTGTTGAAAAAGAAATTTGAACCTGCTAGGCTCTTTCTTGCTAAACTAAATTGCCTCATTATATAATATATATATAAAAACTACAGATCAAGTACAGGGCTGTTCAAAAGTATTAGAATTATTTGGCTATACACAGTAACGTTATTTACCTAAAGTTTTGCTAAAGATTTCTAGAAGTGATGGAAAGTGTTGCATAATCTATGCTTAACGTATGATTTTTCTTACTTCTTAATTATGATATACACTTTAAAGTTCGATATAGTTATGCAAACTATATTGTGTGTATGAATACTATAGTAGATATACAGAACTATACTAAAGAATTAGTAAAGATTACTGAATATGGGCATACATTGATTAAAGGTGGTTTTTAAATAGGTTAAGCATTTTTACGCTGAACTGTATTTACTTTACTAAGAAAATTTTATAGAAAACAGATAAAATGATATACAGAGCAACACGAAGAATTGGATACATGGTCGTCTATGGATGATAATTTCTAGAAATTAGATTTTAGTAATTTTAAGAGGGTTTTAGTTTGAATTAAGTTTCAGTTAAATAGTAGCGTGTAATAAAGTTAATCGTTAAATTACAGGTCTCAACAATTTGAATACGTTTCCGTCTGTTAGCATGAATAACTCAAATAGAAATTACAACCTGTTATGCTTTTTCTTTCTAAACTGCATTGTTTGGTACATATATCAATCTGCAGATCAAATTCAGACTTAAAATATCCTATAAGATACAAATCTTTGCAGGGTTTTTTTTTCTTTGCGTATATTTTTGCGTAATAATATTAAAAATAAAGAAATTGGTATAAATTGAGCCTAACAGATAGCAATAGTAAACAAAGTAGCAATTTGTTTCTTATAGCACTTGTTGCACGTGTTATACGTGTTACGTCGGTATGGAGTGCAGCAAAAATGTATAAAAATGAATGCGTAAATCATTTTTCTGTATGCTGATACCATTTGTGGAAGCCATTATAATACAAAATTATTAAATATATAAATAATTTAATTTTTTCATTGTTTTTGCATTGTAAATTAAAATAAAAATTCTAACAAATGTTCATAAAATGTTCATAAAATTATTGATTCCCCATGAATCGCCAATATTTATGTTGTAAAAATGATTTTTTATTTTTTCGCTTTTTAATATTCTTTTAGCTATCAATTTGTTAATAGAAATTCATAACTGGAGTTAATATGGTTAAAAATGTTTTCGCTTTTCCATCATCAATGTAAGTTTCACCTAAATCTCTATGTTTTCCCCTAAGTAACAATGTTTATCAGCATTCAATTCACTTTAATAATTAGAGTACTCAACCACTACTCCGTATGCGTATGATATATTTATGAGGCACTTATGGATAATTTACAACCTTTTAAAACCTTAAATTCTCGAAACACATTTCAAACTGTTTCCGTTAGAAATAACACAAACCCAGAAAAAGAATAAAACACTCTAATTCTTACAACTCAAACCAAATCGTTGATCTCCTGTTTGGTGACTCTCTTTTAGTGTTCATAACTTTTTCAGATTTTTTTTTCCTTTTTCTTCAGTCATCAACCCTTTAGTGAAATACACTAAGTACAGCCTTCACAATTATAATATATATAAAAAAAGCGCAGAAACTGTATAACAGAAAAAGTGAACATCCCCATCTTCATTACCAGGAATAAAACTGATTTATTTGAACAGCTGAAATGCGAAGCACGTGATATTTCAATCTTGTTGGTTCATATGCTATTACAATGTAAAAGACTTGCATATCTTGAGTATTACAATCGTGAGACGGCGAAGTAATTATTGCGTGGCCATGTTCAGGACATGTTTCATTAATACTGTATAGATTTTAAATGTGAATCGTTACTATTTTCCTTCGATATATACACTATATTGACCGAATACTTTCAATTTTAGACATTTTGTCGAATATAAAAAATATACTTTTTTGGATTCTTCTGGAACTTCAGGATTATAAAGATTATATTTGACTTCCTATTTATTAACGTTCATTTGGTAAGGGACTCAATTAGGAGGCCGACAAAAAAATCAAGGAAAATTAATAATACACTGCTCGACATTGAAAATGCAACACCAAGAAGGAGTGGTCAGAAATTTATGCAAATTTCAGAGTAGGCGCATGTCACTGAGTTATGCAAATGATGTGAAATGCGTAGGTCTCCGACGCACGTGATGTTAGATATAAGGGAAGAAACTTGTAGAATGGGCAATATTCGTGTCGCTATTTCTGGCAAACGAATTATCGAAGAAATTTTGTTTTTGTCTCGGAGGATACGTGTATAGAAGAGAATGCCAGGCCGCCGTCAACGAAGGCACTTCCAGCAGATAGACGATTTTACGAGAGGTATGGTGATGGGACTGAGAAGGGGGGGGGTTTGTCTGTAGGTCAAATCGCAGCTGATACCCACATGGATACGAGCACGGTGCATCAGCTATGGCGAACATGGTTGGAACAAGGAAATGTGGCAAGATTGAGGGTGCAGGTGCAGCCAGAGTGACGTCAGCACGCGTGGATCGACGCATCCACCGACAAGCTGTGGCGGGCCCGCAAGTCACTTGTACCTCGATTCTGCAGTATGTACAAGATACCCTGGATGTTTCCGTGTTGACTAGAACCATTTTCTGTCGATTGGTTGAACATGGCCTGCACTCACGGCGTCCGTTAAGAAGACTGCCATTGACTCGACAGCATACACGCCAACGTTTGGAATGGTGCCGGACTAGAGCGACTTGGATGGCAGAATTTCGAAACGTTGCGTTCTCAGATGAGTCACGCTTCTGTTTATCCAGTGACAGTCGCCGCATACGTGTGTGGCATCTACATGGAGACAGATCAAATCCGACAATAACTGTGGAACGCCCCACCGCGTGACAACGTGGCGCAATGGTTTGGGGCGCTATTGCGTATAACTGCATGTCACCTCTAGTTCGTATTTAGTGCACTATGACGGCCCAACGATTCTTGGATAATGTACTGCGGCCAGTGGCAATCCCCTACCTTCAGGGGCAGCCTAATGCAATTTTTCAGCAGGATAACGCCCGACCACACAGTGCTCGCATGTGCCAACATGCTCTGCAAGGTATACAGATGCTTCCCTGCCCACCGTAGTCTCCTGATCTGTCACCAATCGAACATGTGTGGGATGTGATTGGACGCCGTTTTGCGGACTCTGCCCCTGCCTCGTTCAGAAGATGAACTGTGGCAAATGGTGTGAGATGAAATCTTGCATCTCACATTTTTCATTACGTTCGCGGGCATAATTGATTTCGTTTCGCCAAGCGTTTGCTCTGGTGCGCGCCTGTAAAGTTTGTTTTTACGCGATACATCGCTTTGCTGCTCGCCGATGCGAAGCGCATGCGCAATAGTTCTAATCATCGCGGCTCTTTAAAGGAGGCGGTCAGCCCATGACGTTTTTCGATCACAGCAAATCGGAAATCGCTTATATTGTTTTAAGGGTTTTGATTTGTCTTTGATGTTTCGCCAACTTTTTAAATTTGATCAATAGATTTAAATATTTCGTTCGTTTACATGTGTACACCCCGTTAATTTTTAGATATTAAAAATTTCGTTAATTTGAATTAGAATACGTTTGGTGTTACTGCTGTCATGACGTGAATTTTTTTTGGGAGCGCAGGGCTTCGGGCCCGGTTCACCGGTCACCGTCCCTAGGATGAACGGCGAAGTTAATAAGTCCGCCGTCGCCTCTTAAGGCTCCTTGAATTTTAATAGTATTATAAAATGTTTTTTTATTTTAAGTTCAAATTCAAGTACGATTATTTTAATAGGTTTTGTACTGCTCCTTACGTCTATGTGAAATTCTATTCAAGATAAACTTTTTAAAAATTGAGGAATCGTTACGGCAATTCGGTGGCCATAAGGTGAAGATCTTTCTTCCTTCTCACGATGGATTTAATAAAGAAGATATTGTTATTAAAAGGTCTACTCATCATTTTATTTTAAACACAACAAAGTAAGATCATTCCATTTTATTATTTTTGTTTCAACTGCTTACCTAAAAGAACCATAGCGGCTATTGCAAAATAGCTTTTAAACGCAATGTACGACTTTAACGGCCAAATTAGATTATTTACAATTCCAATATCTAAACCACCCATTAATTCACACGACATTTGGCGCCGTGAAAGCAGTTGCTCTTTTAATAAAATTTAATTTAATTGCTATTTTATTTGAAGAAATAAAAAGTGAGAATTTTAAGATTTAGTATACTTACAAAGAAGAATATATTTTGTTACTAGAGTAATATGACAAGTTTAATATTTAGAAACTTAACAATAGTATTTGTTCGAACGATTCTTCAGATTAGATTGAATTTCATGATGAAAAATGGTTATATTCCATTAATTCTATTTAAAGAATTGTATTTTAATGTTTGATTCTTAATGGCTCATTGAAGAACGTTATTCTTCTTTTGAATGATTAGTTGGAAAATATTTTTAGATTAATCATGTTTTGTTTTTGAAAAATAAAAGTTTGAAATAATTTGTGTTGTTGTTCTCAAGAACATTCTTTTTATTATTTTAAGAGGCTATGACTTTGGGTTTTCAAATTTTATGGCACTATTAAATTTCAATAAATTAAAAAAGGATAATAATAATATCTATATTTGCTTTTAGAGAATGAAATATTGAAGTATTCTTGTAATATGGTCATTGTGCTGAGAAAATTTATATAAAATAAAAGATTAACATTTTTTTTCTCTTAAGCTGAAATTCTTCACAAGATTTCGTAGCAGTCTATTTCCTACATAAATTTTTGAAGATTTTATGCTTATACATAAAATTTTATGTTCTACACATTTTAAAGCAAGACATTTTCAACAATAATTTAATGCAGATTTTCTCATAGTTGACTCATTGATTTGTTCTAATGCCATCTGAACTGTAATGTTCTCAACTTTAATCATACAGTTTTGCTTAGTGATAGGATGAACTGGAGTCTACAAGGTGAAAATTTGTGAAATTAAGAAATTTTTTGCATTTATTTTATACTTGTTCTCAAGTTGTTCAGTTGTCAGTTGATGTCTCAAAATTGTTTGTAAAGGAACTCTCAGCTTATATTATATTTAAAAAGTTATGTTGCTTCAATATTTTTTTATTTCTATGATAAACTGTATTTATTTCAAGTTAAGAATTTTCACATCATCATCTCTTATGGAGTAAATGACAGCTTTTCACCAACTATATTCTCATGTTGCTCTCTAAAAAGGAAAGAAAGCAGCATTATTTTTTTTTTATTCTTGAGAAGAAGTAGACATGGGGCTTCTTCATTCCTGTTACTGATATAATATCTCATCATATATATATATATACATTAAATAAACAAATCCTTACAGTTTTACACAGCTATATTAAAAAGAGTTCTTACATTCCTCTATAGTAATCTTAACTATGTGTCGTTATTCATCATATTTTTTTTAAGAAAAACACTGTATCTAAGTATTGCTCTAAGATCATATAACTTGCTACCATTATGAAATATTTACCTGCAATAAAATTTCTGCTTCATTTTCAACAATTCCTGTAATGAAGAAGTTGGACATCCACTTATGTGTTGTATCCATTTGTGCTGACCTCTTCTCTAATGATGTCATTGTTGATTATTTTACAGTGGAAGATAATTATTATAATCCCATACTTATCTGGAAAATTACTGTTTCATATTAACTCTATTAAAATTTATGCTTCATTTTCAACTTTGAAGTGAATGATGAAAAAGAGTCATGAGCATGTTAGTGTAACATATCCTTGCAATGCCTGATTCAATTTTATATTCCTCAAGGTTTGTTTGTAAAGCTAAAATATTCCCCAGCAAGCACAATTATTTTCTCTAGTAACTGTATGGCTAGACTTGATTATAGAAGATTTGTTGATGGGCCTTTTCTTTTGTAAGATGTATTATCCTTACTGAGGGGAATGGTTCACGTATCTGCTCCTAGAAATCAGTTTTGCTGTTTTTGAAAATTTTCTTTTTACTTTACTAATTTTTTTCAAATGAAGATTTTAATTTATTATGGAAAATTATACAGATCACTTACCTTTAATATATATGTTGATTTTTACAGATGTTTCATTAGAGATACCTGCAGTTACAAAACTTGCTATACAGGCATTCTCAAGATTTCTTTATTTATTGCCTAAATTCCCCATATTCTTATTATTGCCATTATGTTTTATTTTTAAATATACCCAAAGTCTCTAAATTTCATGTTGTCATATGCCTCAGTTTTTAAACAAAAATACAATGAAAATTTGTTTATAAAGAATTATTATTATGAAGAAATTTGAAATTCAAGTTATTTTACATACAAAGTTATAGAAATAAGAAAAGCACAGTTCTTAGTACTATTTAACAGCGCCTTTTTATAAAGAAGTGTTCCATATGGTGGATCTTCAAAATTTACTAAGAAATTCAAAGAAGTGCTTATTGCTATCATCAATTGTGTCAACTACCTTACATGTGTCTCAATTATTTTTCTTTTAATATACAACTAGTGTGTCTTCAAACGCATCATCAGTTCTCATCATTAGTGTTCCGTAATTCATCTGTGTAGTGCTTTCGAAAATGGTTCCTAAAAGCTAGTGAATTAGTTTCAAGTAAATGATGTACCAAGATGTTGTGTTGTCGCCCAATATTTCTTGACCAATTTTGTATATGATGTCTATCGAATTTTTAAAATTGATTCCTCTATGTGTATCATTAGAGAATACCACATAACTTCCAACATTGTCCACAACTTTTCCTTCTTAAAAAGATATTAAGGTAAACAGAAAAACTATCTACATGATATTGACTCTGTGTACTAAAACTGGTGACTTGTTTATCAACAACTATTGATGAACTCTTCATGCAAACTGCAATGATAGCTTTAGGGAATTAAAAACTATTTTGATCCCAAGAACATTAATGTTATCTTTTGCAGTCATACAATTCTTTAATATATATATATATATTTATCCCTTTTACACAAGGTATCAGTGGCCTTCAAAGGAGATCTATGCCCCCTGAAATTTTGTGTAACAGCATCAAAATACAGAGTATTTATTTGATATACTTCCTTTCAACTTTGTGTTTACTTATGTTAGATTAATACTTTATATTTACTTTTACAGATCCGATGACAAACTTCAGTACCTTGGAATTTGTTAGTCATTTTTGTAAGCCTGGTGTTTAATAATTCCTATGATGATTTCAACAAATAATATATTTCCTACATAATTATTTATTTGTTTGCTTGAAATATTTTATGTAAAGAATTTTATGTGTATTATGGTACACTTAAAATTTCAATTTTCCCATGATAGTGTCAAATAATTACTCAGTCTTTCAGTGTGTATGAAAGCATTATTTTTTTTTTTTCTGGGGATCCCCACCCAACCCAACCCAAATACCCACTTTGTCAACAAAACCATGGTTTTTACACGTATTTGAAGATTGTATCAAGTGATAGTGTAAGTTTTAAAGAATGATATATATTGAAAATGTTTATTGAGTAAATAATTCAATTTTTTCTGAGAAATATTTATATTAAAAGGTGTTTGTTGATATTACTTTTACAACAGATGTTTTCATTAGGCAATGAAAAGTTGGTAAGAGTAAATAAATCAACAGTGAAACACTTAATTTTCAGACATGTCTTTCATATATATATAGTTGCAACTAGCTTAGCTATCTGTGTTTTATATTTTCGGTAGTCATTTAGTGCACAATTTGATTGCTTGTATCATGAGAAATACAGCTGGTTAAGTCCATTACATGTTTGTCACTAAATAAAAATGAATATATTATTAAAAAAAAAAATAATAATAATAATAACTTATGGTATATTTAATACTGGCCAGTCTATATTTACAGGAATGACAGTCTATATTTAGAGTGATCACAGTTTATGTTTAGAGTAATGACAGTAAATACTCTAGTTTAAGAATACTAAATAAGTTATAAGTCCTAGGCAGTCAAATACTCAAGGTATTGTGACATTTGTTGTTTGTAAAATGCAACTTTCTTTTTGGTACCAATTGAAATGTTTGTGATCTCATTTTTTATATGCTAATATTGATTTTGTTTAGCATTTATACGTAAGTATTTTGATGAAAATTTATATGAGATCTTAATGGAAGAAATTGCCATAAATTGTGAAATTTGGCATTTTTATGGGTATTTATGGTATACATTTTTATACTGGCATTGTAATTTTTAATGTGCTATGTACATTTATGATGTATACTTTCTCTTTTCTCTCTCTTCCCTTTTGGTCACCATTACGAATGATTATTTGCAACAATTTAATTTTTGGCTATCAAAATTTTGATTTTTCCATCCTGATGTAAAAATTTTTTTTTTTTTTTTTTTTTTTACATCTGTCTGGCACATCAAAATTTTATTTGACGTTGGGGGGTATTGTGAGATGAAATCTTGCATCTCACATTTTTCATTACGTTCGCGGGCATAATTGATTTCGTTTCGCCAAGCGTTTGCTCTGGTGCGCGCCTGTAAAGTTTGTTTTTACGCGATACATCGCTTTGCTGCTCGCCGATGCGAAGCGCATGCGCAATAGTTCTAATCATCGCGGCTCTTTAAAGGAGGCGGTCAGCCCATGACGTTTTTCGATCACAGCAAATCGGAAATCGCTTATATTGTTTTAAGGGTTTTGATTTGTCTTTGATGTTTCGCCAACTTTTTAAATTTGATCAATAGATTTAAATATTTCGTTCGTTTACATGTGTACACCCCGTTAATTTTTAGATATTAAAAATTTCGTTAATTTGAATTAGAATACGTTTGGTGTTACTGCTGTCATGACGTGAATTTTTTTTGGGAGCGCAGGGCTTCGGGCCCGGTTCACCGGTCACCGTCCCTAGGATGAACGGCGAAGTTAATAAGTCCGCCGTCGCCTCTTAAGGCTCCTTGAATTTTAATAGTATTATAAAATGTTTTTTTATTTTAAGTTCAAATTCAAGTACGATTATTTTAATAGGTTTTGTACTGCTCCTTACGTCTATGTGAAATTCTATTCAAGATAAACTTTTTAAAAATTGAGGAATCGTTACGGCAATTCGGTGGCCATAAGGTGAAGATCTTTCTTCCTTCTCACGATGGATTTAATAAAGAAGATATTGTTATTAAAAGGTCTACTCATCATTTTATTTTAAACACAACAAAGTAAGATCATTCCATTTTATTATTTTTGTTTCAACTGCTTACCTAAAAGAACCATAGCGGCTATTGCAAAATAGCTTTTAAACGCAATGTACGACTTTAACGGCCAAATTAGATTATTTACAATTCCAATATCTAAACCACCCATTAATTCACACGACAAATGGTTGAAAGGGAATGGAAAGCGATCCCTCAGGACACCATCCACGCTCTTATTGACTCGATGCCTAGACGTGTTTCTTCGTTCATCGCAGTTCGCGGTGGTCCTACATACGCGGTGGTACTAAGCCGACGCCGTTCTCTTTCTGTATTCTGACTATCATTTTGAAATAAAGATCACTTAATGCTCCTTGCTGTCTCTGTCTTTTCCCCAAATTTCATCCCTTTCTGACCACTCCTTCTTGGTGTTGCATTTTCAATGTCGAGCAGTGTATTTGGGATACCCTGTACATAAAAATGCATTAAATGATATATCGCTGTAGAATACAAATATGTCAATACTGCACAATATGTCCACTAATTTTTGCAAGAATACTACGTATATTCAGGGAGATATTGCGACTTTCTTTTAAGTTAAAAAAAATTTTGGCATGTTTTTAGCTTATATCATGCAGGGTTTTCAACCAAATTTAACACTAGTTTCAGAAAACTTGCCAAAATGCAGTAGAAAAAATATAGTGTAGTTGGAATACAAATATATTATATATTTTATAAAATATCAGTAGTTGTATAGAATAATTTTCATCTGAGTAAGGTATCCGGGACAGGGGTGTGTGAATTAGAGTTGCTCTGTTCAAATCTGTGATCTTTAAAATTACATTTGGAATCAACCCGCAACCCGATCCGAACCTTACAAAAAAAATTCCTATACTCGACAAAAAAAAATTCCTCGAACAGAACCCGCTGAAATAATTTTCCGTGAGCCGCAACCTAACCCAAATACAAAAAATACTTATCCCTAGCCTAACTCGAACCCGAAGTGAAAAGAAAGTAAATGAAGTTTTAATGCAATGATGAAAAGTAATCTACAATTATATCTCTAATAATAATTTTATGTATTATATAGATAAATGGACAATTCTGTATTCTTAAATAATGGAATATAGTAAAACCTGCGAATAGCAGGCACTCCATTGAACAGATTCCTCCATGGGTAGGGCGGTCTTAATTTTCTTTTTTCGGGTCGAGATAAAACTAGCTTTCTTTCTGGCGGTCGGGTTCACCCTAGAATATTTCTGATCATTCTTGATCATATTTAAGTTTTTTGTTAGTCGGATTTATGGGATTTTCGAAAAAACGTTTGAGCAGATTTATGTTTTAAGTAAAAGTAAATATATATTTGAATATGAATTAATTTCACTTTATTGCATGAGATATAAAATGTATATAAAAAATGTTGTTATTGATTATTTTTCTATAAGAATTATTATTTTCGTGCTCGGAATATGCAAAACATTACCAACACTTCCTTTCTGATAAACAGAACTATATATATATGTACCGTATTTGTGATAGTTTATGCATACATGTAAATATTTCAGATGTGTAGATTGGGATGAGCCCATTATTCAAAGGATAAACATACGAATATATAAGGAAGGTTGGATTAAATTGTAATTTAGGAATTGAAAAGTTCTCGCTAAATTAACACATCCACTTTTCGGGAGTATCCATTGTGGGAATCTTATTGTGTATGGATTTATCACCTGAAAAAATATCTCTAGATTATTTTGAAAAATTGGGTCAACCTGAACCAAACGGGACAGTAAAAAAGTAGATGTGAACTTGACCCGCAACAAAAAAGTACAGCTTCAATCCGAAGCGACTTTCTCGAGTCGTTTCGGGTGCGGGACCGATGAAAACTCTAGCCGAATTCCTAAGATATATTAGAAGTGTCCACGATCCTGGGCCTGTCCTAAAAGCCGATTTTGGTGAAATTTTAGCTTATTAAGATTGTTGAGAGTTTAATTTTTATCTGAAATGTTGAAACGGGTAGCAATTTCATTGTTGCAAGGACAACATGAAACTCTTAATCCAATTATCAATAGTTATGCAATGAGAAGAAAGTTTACGCTACCAAAGTTAGAGTTAAGAAAGTTTGGCGGTGAAATCATAGATTGGTTACCGTTCTGGTGTCAATTTTGACAATTGATGAAGGTACAGAAATAGCACCAGAAGATAAATTTCAGTATCTGGTGCAAACGACAGTTGCCGGCTCCCGTGCAAGAGTAGAGAGTTTTCCGCCAAGTAGAACTAATTACGCCAAAGCAATTGAGAGTTTAAAAACCCATTTTCGTAGAGAAGATATAGTGGTAGAAGTCTATGTGAGAGAATTACTCAAATTGATAATATCTGTACAAACGAAAAAAAAATTCTCGTTGACATCGTTATTTTAGAAGTTGGAATCATATTTATGGGCTTTAGATACATTAGATGTTCCAACTGACAAATTGAAGGGTGAGTTCGAATTCTGTTAAATAATAGTTCAATAGAAAGTATATAAATTGATTCCTACTTATCTAGGCGTCTTCTTTGAAGATAATATTTTTCTTCGTCGCTAAGCCCAGGTTGAATGTTGCTGGAATGATAATGAATTAATATTTTATTAGATATTATGTTCTTTAGAACAAAATGACCTGATGACTTCTGGTTTTGGTTGACAACCTTTTAATTCCATGAATTAGAAGAAAATACAGATGATGATCACTTTTACACACACAAAAGAGGATGAAGAGTAACTTAAATTTTATATTTTAAAGTTTTGAATAAAGTTTTAAAAGTTTAAAGTCACGGAGCTAATAATTTTGCTTCCGTTAAAACAGTTTGCGAGAATGTCAACAAAACGCGCGCAGAATCATTTCTAAAAGGAAAAAACAACTCTGCAGAAAATGTGACGTCAGTAGAGTGTTTTTAGTGAATTCTTTTTCGTCTCAGGACAAGACTTTCGTGGTGCTGCCATCTTGCGCAACACTTTGGAAACAAACGAGTTCTTACGAAGAAAAGTCCTTTTCCAATACCCCCACTTTTGTTTTCAAAGTGCTAGCCTCAGTTGCAGCTGAGATCTCAAAGTTTCAAACCGAGGTTCCGCAAGGGGCTTTGTCATGATGTCAGCAATCATTTGCTTTGAAGGGCAATAGTGTAGACACATTGTTCCGTTTTCTATCATGGTCTTTACATTGTAGTACTTGACACTTTCATGTTTACTTCTCGATAAATATTTCTCATTTTTTGAGATTTTTATGCATGGGATGTTGTCTTCATAGATCGCGATCGGTAAGGTTTGTGGTAGGTTTAAATCTGTCAACAATGCGAGTAACCACTCCATTTCTTGACAGGTGTTTGAGACAGAAATATACTCTGCCTCAGTAGAGGACAGTGCGACACTGGTCTGTTTTCGACTTGACCAGGTCAGTAAGTTGTTGCCAAGTTTAAAGATATTACCGGTAGTTGACTTCCGGTCAGTTTTATCTGATGCCCAATCAGCATCACAATATGCTGTTAAGACGGGCTCTTTATTGTTGCCCATAATTAGTTTGAGGTCTTTAGTTGTTTTTAAATAGCGAATTTCCTTTTCAACTACTAACCAATCTACTTCTCTAGGTTTTTCATTTCTTCTTCCTAATATGTTTAAGATGCTGATATATCCGGTCTAGTAATGGTGGAAATATATAAGAGTGTCCCCACTGCTTGTCGATAAAGGGTATTATTACTCATTAGTTTACTATCAGGATCTAAATTAAAATAATCCATATTCATGGGAGTATAAGTTGGTTTAGAATTTACTAAGTTAAATTTCCTAACAATTTCGTTAATTTTATTTTCCTGATCTAACATTAGACTCCCATCTTCTGTTTGTTTGATATTTATCCCCAAATAATGCGATACTTTACCTAACGATTTTATTTCAAATTCCCTTGATAACTCTTTGTATATCTCTTCGGTATCCCTTTTCTTTCCTGCTACTAAAATGTCGTCAACATATACTATAATATATAACATATTTCCGTTTTTATTTCGTTTGAACAAGCATAAATCTGAAGTGCACTGATTAAATCCCATGTTTTTGAGTGTTTGACTAATTTTTAGGTGCCAGGCTCTAGCAGCCTGTTTTAGCCCGTAAATAGCTTTATTCAGTTTACACACCTTTTCCTTTTGATCTTCTACTATATATCCTCGGGTTGTGTCATGAATATCTCCTCGTCTAAGTTTCCGTGCAAAAATGCTGTTTTTACATCTAAATGAATTATATCTAAATTTTTATATACAGCAGCATTTAGGAAACTTCTTACTGTGGTGTGTGCCACGAAAGGGGCAAAAGTTTCATCATAATCACACCCGAATTTTTGCGAATAACCCTTCGCAACGAGTCTCGCCTTGTAGCGTTCTATTTCTCCTCGTGCATTGCGTTTTGTTTTAAAAGTCCATTTACAACCTATAATATGTTTTCCCTGAGGTGGGTCGACGAATTCCCAAGTTTTATTTTGCATAATTGAATTGAATTCCTCATCTGTTGCTGCTAGTCAATTATTTTTAATTTTTGGGTCTTTCATATTTTCTATATCTTCCCAAGTTTTGGGTTCCCCAACTTGACACATGTTTGCGCTAATTCCATACCTATCGGGAGTTACTCCCCTGTTTTCTCTTCCCGATCTTCTAAGCTGTATTTGATGTGGAATTGCGTCCGCGTCATGTTTATCACCATCTAATTCAATTTGAACAACTTCGGTAGGGGTCGAAATGTTATTTTGGTCTTGTTTAGTGTCATTTTTCACGTTTTCTAGAAATTTTACTGATATAGATATCATTACTCTATTATCCCCGATATACAGGGTGTCCGAAAAGTCTGGAAACGGTCGAATAACTCGAGAAATACATATGAGATTGAAAAACGTAAATATACGTGTTAAATATTTTTAAATAAGCTACTCAGTGATACCAAATTTGATCTTCGTAACCGACCCCCTGGGGGTCAGAGGGGGTCCAACTTTGAAATCTTAAATTATAACCCCCATTTTTTATTGCAGATTCGGATTCTACGGACAAAAATACGTAACTTTTGTATTTGATGTTTATTTCGAATCCTCGTTTATCACGGTGTAATTGAGCATATTAAATCGATACATATTTCGGCTTTTCCAACGGGATTTTCCCTAATCGAAACTAATTGGGGAGAATTTATGACATCAAATTCCTCGTCTTTTGCAATAATAGCGTTTCCTGAAAATCACCCGTGCCGATTATTTCGGTTGTGCTACACAGTTAAAAATTTGATCCATTTGCTGTAGCGTCACTCCACAGCTTTTATAGAATATCTCTTTTATGACCAATGAGAATGTTCCATAACACAGTAAAGTAGCACTATTGAAATAATCGCCACGGGTGATTTTCAGGAAACGCTATTCCTACAAAAGACGAGGAATTTGACGTCAAAAATTCTGCCCAATCATTTTCGATTAGGGAAAATCCCGTTGGAAAAGCGGGAATATGTATCGATTTAATATGCTCGATTACACCGTGATAAACGAAGATTTGAAATAAACATCAAATACAAAAGTTACGTATTTTTGTCCGTAGAATCCGAATCTGCAATAAAAAATGGGCGTTATAATTTAAGATTTCAAAGTTGGACCCCCTCTGACCCCCAGGGGGTCGGTTTCGAAGGTCAAATTTGGTATCACAGAGTAGCTTATTTAAAAATATTTAACATGTATATTTACGTTTTTCAATCTCATATGTATTTCTCGAGTTATTCGGCCGTTTCCAGACTTTTCGGACGCCCTGTATATTCTATATCCCTTGCTCCTTTGGTCATATCCCAAGAAAATGCCTTTAATGGCTTTCTCATCGAATTTAGCCCTTTTAGAATTCTCTACATAGACGTATGCCTTGCAGCCAAATGTTTTTATGTGTGACAAATTTGGTTTACGATTATTCCAAAGTTCAAATGGGGTTATATTGTTGTTTGCTTTAGTTGGTAGCCTATTTGTTAAATAAGTGGCAGTGAGAATTGCTTCACCCCAAAATTGTCTTGGTAGATTTGAGTCTGACAGCATTGTGCGTGCCATTTCTACAAGGGTGCGGTTTTTTCTTTCCGCAACACCATTTTGAGGTGAGCAAAATGGTACACTTAATTGGCGTTCGATACCGTTAAGGGTTAAATAGTCTTCAAAATTTTCCCCAAGATATTCTCCTGCATTATCCGATCTAAAGGCTTTTATTTGTTTACCAAATTTATTTTTTACTAGGGCAGAGAAATCTTTAAATTTTTCTAGGGCTTCCTATTTGTGTGAAAGTAAGTAAACCATAGTAAACCTGCTATAATCATCAATGAAATTAATAAAGTACCTTTTACCTGAGAATGTCTCCGTCTTCATGGGACCGCAAATGTCATTGTGGATTAGTGAAAGGACTTCGTTAGATCTATTTGATGCTACCTTTGGATAAGGTAATTGTGACATTTTCCCTTCAATACATTTAGCACGTATATTATCATGTTTACACTTAAAGTTATACCAACCGCTAACTTATGATTCACAAGATATCTAATCGATTCAAAATTTTTGTATCCTAGGCGTTTATGCCAAGTTGTAACACAATTCGGATTATCACAAGACATTTGTGTTTTGACAGCATATCCGTACTCATCTTTAGGACAAGTTTCATATAGATTATTATTTAACTCGGCTATTAAAACTATGTTATTGTCTTTAACAAAGTTACAAGAATCTTTTTCAAAAATGACTTTAAAGTCGTTTTCTGTTGCTCTCTTAACCGATAATAAATTACTTTGTAATTCAGGACAGTAAGGGACATCTTTAAGCATAATTTGATGTGGTGAATTTGTACAAAGTTTGATATCACCCATACCATGTGAATCTAGTTTATTTCCATCCGCTATCATTATGCTACCAAAATTTCCGGTTTTGAAGTTTATGAAATTTTCTTTTGCGAATGCTACATGTCTTGTGCAGCCGGAATCGATAACGAATTTATTTACATTAAGTTCTTGTGTGCTATTAGCAGACATTAAATCGCACGCAGGATAATTTTGTTCGGAGAACTTATAAATGTTTTCTTCCGAATTTGCTAAGGTAGAAAAATTATTCGAACTTATTTTTGCGTCAACATTACCTTTAAAACAGAAGTTGGAAATATCCCTTACATTACCTTGATTACCTTTATAATTTCCCGAATTATTTCTGAAAAAGTTTGAATTATTATAAAACTTATTTCGATTCGGATTATTTCTCTGGTTATTATTTTGCATTTTATTATTTAAATGATAACAATCTTCGCGTACATGGTTATCTCGTTTGCAAAACGTGCAAAATTTCTTATTTCTAGCATTTTTATTTACTACCTTATATGCTGAGTCACGTGAACTCGAAACAGCTTCATGATTCTCAGATCTATTTATTGCTTTGTAAGCCGAATCTCGCGAATTTGAACTCGCGTCTCTGTTTTCGCATCTATGTTTATATTCATCGATCAATTTATTTTTTACGTAATTTAAAGTTAGATCCGCCTCACTGGCTTCTAACGCTGTAACCATTGGGTCAAAAGATCTAGGGAGCGAACAAAGCAGTAGGGCACATACACTATATTGCCATTGATTATGGGACACTTGCGATTTTAAACATTTTACTAAATATCTAGAAAAATACATGAGGAATCATCTCGAAACTCTTAGTGTATAAATATAATAGTACAAGTCATACATTTCCGTGAAGATTTTTCCCCTAAACTCCATAGGGGACCGTCAACAAATTAAAAAAGAATGAATATCTTTTGAATAACCCTGTCAAAACTAATGTAGCAAAAGCGCTCAAACTCTAGATTATGATTGAATGCCTTATTTTAATACGCTGTTTTCATTGTTATGCAAATAGCATGCATACTCGCAGAGTAATTAAGGTTTTTATAAAAATGGCCCCAAATTTTTCTAAGTTTTTCCCTTATAATTTTCAGAGTTCTTAATATAAAATAATATTTTTTTCAGAAAATATGACAAACAACATTGCACACAGTACCCTGTAATCAGAATTAAAAAATAATAAAAATTGTATGAAAAATGAGTAGGTTTACTAAATAATTTTTTACTGCGCATGCGTCAAAGATATCAAAATTTCATTTGCATATTATGTTAGCTAAATGTATAGAGCAACTTTTGTAAAAGTCTCAAAATTATAGCTTGAAAATTCTGAAAGTAATCGTCTATAGAAAAAGGACAAAATCCGTTGTTTCCAAAATGAAGCAAAAAAATGAGGGATTTTATCCAAAAGTAGTCGTAACATTCCGTATTGTGTATTCTATATTCACACTAATCAATGAATATATGGATACAACCCCTCTGTTTTTGCTTCATTTTGAGAATAACGGATTTTCAACTTATTCAATTGACGATTATTTTCAGGATATTCAAGTTATGATTTTGTGACTTTCACAAAAGTTGCTCTATACATTTAGCTAACATAATATGCAAATGAAATTTTGATATCGTTGACGCATGCGCAGTAAAAAATTATTTAGTAAACCAACTCATTTTGTATACAATTTTCATTATTTTTTAATTCTGATTACAGGGTACTGTGTGCAATGTTGTTTGTCATATTTTCTGAAAAAAATATTATTTTATATTAAGAACTCTGAAAATTATAAGGAAAAAACTTGGAAATATTTGGGACCATTTTTATAAAAACCTTAATTACTCTGCGAGTATGCATGCTATTTGCATAAAAATGAACACAGTGTATTACAATAAGGCATTCAATCATAATCTAGAGTTTGAGCGCTTTTGCTACATTAGTTTTGACAGGGTTATTCAAAAGATATTCATTCTTTTTTAATTTGTTGACGGTCCCCTATGGAGTTTCGGTAAAAAATCTTCCGGAGATGTATGACGTATACTATTATATTTATACACTAAGAGTTTCGAGATGATTCCTCATGTATTTTTCTAGATATTTAGTAAAATGTCTAAAATCGCAAGTGTCCCATAATCAATGGCAATATAGTGTATATGCGAGTCAGAGATTTCCTCCATAATCGCAAATAATTTATCTTTAATAGATAAAATGTTGTTGATATGGGAGATCATGTCTCCCCACTCACTTAATTTTTGAGAGTACAATTTTCTGAGAAGAAAAAGTTTGGAAGAAAGGCTACTTCTCAAGTGAACATTTTTTAAAGCCTCCCAAATTTCTTTGGCATTTGCCAAATGTTTCACATGGATAATCTGAGAGTCTTCGATGCATAGGTTTATGATCGATTTCGCTTTAATATTATCTTTGCTCCACTGAGCAGTGACAGGATCCGGTGGGGGATTTGTAATTACTGAAAACACATTTTCTTTTTGAAGCAGATTTTCTAGTTTAAAAGCCCAATTGCTATAATTTTGGTGATTCAGCTTTTCAATGGGGGCTATATCTCTAGTAGCATTTTATTTATTCAATCAATATCCATCATTTACTCAACAATCGTAATTATATATATTTTCAAAAACTGTTTATAGTTTATTACTTTCAAATAAAATCATGGGCAAGCTTTTTTTTTTACTTAGCTACATAAGAACATTTCAGAACTCATAATCTGAAGGGTGAGTTCAAATTCAGTTAAATAATAGTTCAATAAAATGTATATAAATGGATGCCTACTTTGCTAGGCGTCTTCTTTGAAGATAATATTTTTCTTCTTCGCTAAGCCCAGGTTGAATGTTGCTGGAATGATAATGAATTTATATTTTATTAGATATTATGTTCTTTAGAACAAAATGACCTGATGACTTCTGGTTTTAGTTAACAACCTTTTAATTCCATGAATTAGAAGAAAATACAGATGATGATCACTTTTACACACAAAAAAAAGGATGAAGAGTAACTTAAATTTTATATTTTAAAGTTTTAAATAAAGTTTTAAAAGTTTAAAGTCACGGAGCTAATAATTTTGCTTCCGTTAAAACAGTTTGTGAGAATGTCAACAAAACGCACGCAGAATCATTTCTAAAAGGTAAAAACAGCTCTGCAGAAAATGTGACGTCAGTAGAGTGTTTTTAGTGAATTCTTTTTCGTCTCAGGACAAGACTTTCGTGGTGCTGCCATCTTGCGCAACGCTTTGGAAACAAACGAGTTCTTATGAAGAAAAGTCCTTTTTCAATACAAATATGCATCAATCTTATATCCATTAGTTGAATCGTATTTTCTTGCAAAATTTCTGAAAACGTGGAATTGCACGAACATATCGACTGGGAGAATTGAGACGCAGGACAGATTAAATAGTCTGATGCAGTTCTTGCGAACTAAAGTAAAAGGTGAAGAAAGGGTGTCACTGGCAGTTGCTGGCTTTGGATTAGCTAAAAAGTGAAGATCGTAAATATGTCACAAAAAAGAATCACATTTATTTTGAACATAAAATCAGTGAGACTTCGACAGTAGCAGGTCTGTAGACTACCTTTCCCGTAACAGAGAAAAAAGGAGTCTGCATTTTTTGCCAGGGAAAACACGCAAGTGCGGAATGCTTTTCTACGTGAAAAGGAAACTTTGAAGAAATACAAAAAACGTCAAGGAGAAGCTGTTTCGTATGTTTAGTACCAGAACATACAGCTGAAAGATGCCGGGTGATGGTGAAATGCATTATTTGTAATAAGCGTCATGTGCTATTACTGTGCGATCAACATAAGTCATCCGATAAAGAGACTCAAGAGAGAGCTGGAGAGAAGTCTAAAAGAGATGAATTGAATATGATAAATATTAGTAAGAAGAGCGCAAAGCTGTCTTGCAGACCTTGAAGTTGAAGTTAGTTTCTGAAAGTAAAAAGGTTATTAGTTTATTGTTATATTCAGCATCGCAGAAATCGTAAGTATTAAAAAGTTTAGCAGAAGACATGGAATACTAGCCTAATCGGCAAGAAAAGATTATCTATTCTTTGTTTGGCGGCATTACACTCACAAATGATAACACAACTGTTACAAAATAAAAGTTAGAGATTTGAACAAAGAATTCCGGTGCAATTTCGAATTACGAAATCAAGTTAGCTGAAGCGAAAATATTCAATGAATTACATAGGGGCCATGGTAACAAGAATTCAAAAAAATGGCATCCGAGTTAAACGTTGTGAGTTAATGTTTCGGTACCGCAGAAGTTTTAATTGAAGTTAATGTTACGGGGAAAATGTTAAGTCAAATGGAGGTAAAAAAAAATATTCTCTTCTGGTTTAGAAGCAGTGGAAACATATATTGGATGAACATTGATGGGAAAAGTCATAGTCATTCGAAAATTTGGCGATGACAGTAACATAATGTTTGTGAAAGAAGCGGATATCTCAAATCTATGGAGACTTGACTTAATTTGAATCATAAATCCCATAGAGAAGAAGTCAGGAGGAGAGATAGATCGATAAAATTAAGAATGATTTCTTAGAAACACTAAAGGTAATCTATGAAAAGCAGTATGAGATTTGCATTCCTTGGAATAAGGCAACAGCAACACTGCCAGATAACTTTAATTTAACGATGAAACGTTTGGAAAGCACGCCCTCCAAGTTAATATTAAGAACATATTTCAACAATACCAGAATGTTTTTAAAGAAAGGATGAATAAATGGATGAACAAAGGAGATGAAGTTCCTTCTTGCAAAACACAATCTGTGGCAATTACTTTCCGCATCATCCAATCATAAAGTAGAGTAATACTACAATTCCGATCCGTCCTGTATTTGATGCCTCAACAAGATTAGTGAATCATCCATCTCTGATCAATACTTACAATGTGGACCAAACTTGATCGAGCTCATTCCAGATGTTCTTCTACGCTTTCGAGAAAGAAAGCTCGGTGTGATTGCAGATATTAAGAAAGCTTTTTTTTTACAGATTAGGATTTGTGAGAAAGATCGAAATTTCTTACGTTTTTTATGGTGGAAGGATTTAACTTCCTTTAAATCCTTCCACCATAAAAAACGTAATTGATGATATTCGAACGATGATTGATAGAAAACGTAATTCATGATATTCAAACATGCCCAAGTTGTATTCGGTGTGAAATGCAGTCTATTTCTTCTTTTATCAGTCATCGAATATCCCATCCGAAGGATTCCAGAGTTTGCTGAAAGTTTAATGATAGACTGTTGCGAAGTTTTTATTTGGATGATGTCGTGACTAGTGTAAACAGCGAAGAAGAATTGAAAAATTTATCAAAGATGCTATATGCTCTTGGCGAAGGTTAATTTTGATCTAATACAGTGGGAGTATACATGTGATCGCCAAGTAGCGTCAAGCACGAATAAAACCAATGTTTTAGGATTTGTTTGGAAGAAGGATTCCGACATGTTAAATATCAACCTGAGTTGATTACAAGATTTGGATACAGAAAAGATCACTAAACACAGTCTATTATCAAGTGTGTATAAAATATTTGATCCATTTGGTTTATAGTCGCCAGTCATAATTTGTTCGAAAATAATGTTGCAAAAAGCCTGGAAATTAGGTTTCAAACGGGATGCAGAGATAACTGGTGAGATAAGCAAAGAATTTTTACTATGATTTCAAGAACTAACAGTTTTGAAGGATATAGAGATCCCAAGATATGTGAAAATAACTCCAGGAAATATAGAAGAATGTGCACGTCACAAAATTGTATATGGAAGTAAAGATGCTTACGCAACAGTTACATTCCTTAGAATAGAGATTGGAAGCGAAGTTTTTATAGCAATCAAATCAAGATTTGCATTTTTGAAGGATGTCATGATACCAAGAATGGAATTTTTGGCGGCAACTGTGGGAACTCGTTTGGCGCAAACTATTGTAGATGCCCTAGGTTTGGAAAATATGAAGATGTAATATTGGAGCGATTTACCTACAGTACTCGCTTAAATATCTAGAGCTGAAAATTGATCAGTATTTGTACCGAATAGAGTTTTAGCGATCAAAAGATTAAGCATTCTTTCATCATGGATGTATGTGCCAAGTGATAAAATCGTGCGGACTTGCCAACTCATGGAAGTAAGGGAAGACATCCAGCTGCAAGAAGATAGTGGGAGGGTTCGGCTTGGTTGAAAGATTCAGCAGAGTTTGAAAAACTTGCGATCTCTAGTGATCAAGACTATGACAAAGATGAAATTCGGAATGAACGAATATGGTCAGTTTCTATGGTAACGAATTCTGATGTTAAACAAGATGGTTGGTATTACAGATATTCCTCGAGTTATGCAAATATCATACAGATGGTCGCATATATATTACGTTTTAGGCATAACTGCAGAATTACCGAAATGAAAAGAGAAGGAGACCTGATGTTATCTAAATTTAAAGAAGCTTAATTAAAGATTCTAAACATGTTTCAGGAAGAAGCCCTTTTTTTTACAATGTTAACAGATTAAGAATTTTACAGACATGGAAAGACGAACACGATATTATTCGACAAGAGATTAAAACAATGTGCAGGAAAGACAATGAAGATTTGCTGAAACCTATTGTCCTGCCAGCAAAACATGAAGTTGTAAAACGACTCATGTGTCGTACATGTAAAACATTGTCACGCTGGATTACAGATCCTAATTAATTTATGGATAGAGAAATACTGGATACTTAATAGTCGTAGAAATGTAAAACAAATGTTAGCACAGTGTGTTATATGGAAATGATTCAGTGGGAAGAGTTTATGTAGTGATAGAGCGCCTCTACCAAAAGATAGAATAAAGGACGCTAACGTGTTTCAGATCACGGGTATTGGCTGTTATACTTGAAGAAAATTGAGAAAGGTTGGATATTGATATTTTCCTGCGCAATATACAGAGCAGTACATTTAGAGTTAGAAACCGTTGCTTCGACAGAGGCATTTTTGACGAGACTTAGACGATTTGTAGCAAGTAGATGAAGTTATGCAGCCATTTATTCCGAAAACAGCATAAACTTCACTGGTTCAGATAACTTATTGAAAAAACTATAGTGATCACGAATACAAAAATACAGTTCGGTCAAGGACTGGAAATTTAATCCACCAACCGCAGCGTAGTGGGCGGCTATTGGGAAAGGCTTATCAGAATATTGAAAGATCTCTTCAATAAAGAATTAGGTCATGCTTTCCTCACCTATGAAGAAATGAACACAATTTTGACATATGTGAAAAGTGTAATAAATGCAATATCGTTAACATACGTTTCGGAAGATGCACCAGTGAAACCTATCTTCCCATCTATGTTTCTGCAAAATATAGAGGAATGCAATCTCTCAGACCTGGATGTTGTGGAACAAAAATCATTGAACAACAGACTGAAGTTTCAGCAGTCATTGCAAAAAGAATTGAATGATCACTTAAGGTCCAAATATTTAGATGCATTAATTAAACGATTAAAGAACAAACACCAAGTGCAAATTATTGCTGCGGTGATGTTGTATTGATTGGGTCTGTTAATAAAAAGCGGATTGATTGGCCTTTAGGTCGAATCACAGAACTTATACCTGGTAGAGATAAAAAAGTTCGACACGTAAGAGTTCAAACATTACAACAATGATCTTTTACGACTGTACAAAGAACATATGCACTAGAGATTGCTTCGTCTACTGACTTTTCCAAACCAAAAATTTACTGCAATCCAGTGAAAATACTTAAAAAGGTACAAGTCTGGATGTATCTTCAATCAAAGAATCTCCTCGACATAGCATAACTGGCAGGCTACTGAAAATATCTGAATGTCCGATTTTATAACAAGTAACTTTGATAATTTCTCTACGTTTAGAATTAGTTCTGATTATACAAGGTAATTAGAAGGTGAGAGGACATTACGGAATCGACATTATTTATTTAATTTTGTTCAAAGTCACTCGATCAACGATGAACAATGTAAGAAAAAAAAGACTTTAAATAAAATTTTAATATTTTGTTTTATTGGGCATTCACCACTTCTGATATATTTTGTGGCAAGTTCTTCTTTTTGTTGATTTCTAATAGAAAAGGGAATATATGCTTGAAGCTTGTTTTCAATAGTTATTATTTCTAAGTTTTGTGGTTATCTCACCGTAGGAGTTGTGAAATAGATATTACAATTATGCGCACACAAAAGTGTTAATGTGAGTATTATTTATGTTTAAGATCTGAAGTTTTGTAAAAGATATATTATTATTATTAAAAGGTATATTCATAGAATTAAAGTCAACATAAATCTGCTTTCGTGATACGTTTGTTACACATATGAATAATCAAACTTACAGATCGTTTTAAAAGAGTTTTTGGCCACTTTAGTTGCAACATAGATAGTTGGACTCTGTAAAAAACTAAAAAAGACAGTCTTTGAACGTTTAATGTTATTAGGACAAGTTTTTTAAATGACATTCCTAACTTGTTATAAGCTACAATTTACCTTATTTCGAAGTCGGAAATCATTTTACCTTTCCCTGTATCCCAAATTTTTTGCGAACTAAACGAAAGCACTCAGAATCTCATTTAAATGCCGTTTTAAATAATATGCGACAAAATCCGTCTATCGCGATCTTAAGTTTAGAAATATTTATTGCGCTCATATAATTTTGCTTTTGCATAAATTTAGAAAAATACATATTTTAAAATGGGTCAAAACATTTTTGCAAGATGTTTGTAAAGGATTAGTTTAATATTAATTGGAAAATCAAATATTTAACTTTCACAAAAAATTTGTGCATTTGCATTAAAAAAAAAAAAAAAAAAAAAAAAAAAAAAAACTGATTACTTTGTTTTCGTGTTGTTCCTATAATTTTGCACTCGGCTTTATATATATATATACATTGAGCGATGCCCTAATTCCCTTCCTTGTGAACTAATACTATCGCAAATAGTTTACAAAAAAAATATCCTGTTGATAAATACTAATGCTTCAAGAGTTTGTTTTTAATGTCTTATTAAGAATGTATAAAAACTTACAAATCAAAAAATTATATCTTACACTGATAACGAGTCTGATCTCATATTTGGCAGGGTCACGGTGACCTCATCTAGCCCGTACACTATCTCTCTGCGGAAAATCCACATTTTCCAATGACTGGAGAAAAGGCCGTTGTTGGCATGGTCGACCTTAGATAAGACACTTAGACAAGATATTACGGCAACTAAGAACTTCGGACGAGCTATCTCTTGGCCCATCATCAATGGCGTTATTCTTAGGTAGCTTGCTGATCGATCTGCCAACCTTTTTCATTTTCTGATCTATGAATTTGGTTTTCTTAGAAACAAGTTGATGCAGCACCATAGGAGATAAAGTTGAAAGAAATTTATTGCATAAACACATGATCAGTGAATGAATACTTAAATTTCATAGATATGAATGAATTACATAGCTAGCTCGAAGATAAACTGTGTCATAAATTGAAAATAGGAAGAGAATTATTACTGTATGTATCCATTAAGATCCTTTTAAGATAAAATATATTCTAAAAAAGACTTCGTATAAAAAATATCAGTCATTTTCTGTTCATTATTTCAATTTTTAATTCATTTTTTAATTGATAATTTCAACCAAAAGTAAGCTAAGCCGTAAAATTTTTCACCCATTTCAATACTGGACACTGAGTGCCACCTACAGCCGGATCTGGTTAATTCAAACTCGTTGGGGCCACAAGAAATGTTCAAATTACTCAGAATTCGAATTATGGAAAGTACGAAAGGAAAACATGCTTAAAGGGATACCATTACAAAGAAATTAATGTTACAGGTTTTTTTTATGTATTTCGGCTGTTATCATTAGAATATGACTTATGTGAAATTAAAAACTATAAATACAAAAACTAATTAAGGGATTAGGAACAAGCACAATGGAAAAACGGGTGGACGTGATGGACACTAAGAAATCATGAAGCACTAAGAAATCTAATGAAAGGATATCAAATGCATGGTAGGTATACCAGTTCAGAACATTTCTGACAAAAATGAAGAATTTAATTCAAGGATCTGAAGTCCGTGCGAAAGTAAGGAAAAATGAAAAATCGGAAATCTTATCAGTTCGAAATAAATGAAGTGAACAGAAATGAAAATTTTCAATGTTATTCTGCGGTTGAAAATTTCGGGACTTCATGTTTAGTTCGCGTAAAAATTATTTTTAGACAAATGTGGATGAACTTCGTTTTGGCACTAGAAATGAAGATCCGATAAAACTTAAAAAATTGAGTTGCTTTCTATATTTTGGCGAAAAGAGGTAGTTTATATTAAATCAGAGAGGATGGAGGAGGAACTCAACTTTTTAAACAGATAAAGAGGGTTATTATGACTTTTTAATTCTGAATCGAATAACACCGTCTGCTAGTCAATACGATCAATCGTTACAAAGAAATACAAAGTTAAAAATTTTACTTCATTACTCAGCACAACTTCGTTACATTTATTTCGTCAAAAGATGTTTTTTATATCACATATCAAATGATCTCAAACTTATTAAATGTTCTCAAAATAGCAATAATCATTATCAGGGTCATTAGAATCTTCCTTAAGGTCATAAAATTGCCAAGATCCAAATATTAATAATTTTGTATTCCTAAAGAGTGGTATAACTTTGTAGCGAATGCTCTTATCGATTTGTGGATGGTATCATTCTATTCAGAATTAAAAAACACATAGCAAACGATGTTCTATTTTACCTATATTTTAAAAGGTAAGTTTATCCCTCGTGATTTAAAATGCCTCCCTAAACAAATCAGAGATTGTATCGATATATAGCAGTTCGTACCATATTGTGTATTCTATATTGACACTAATCCATGGATAAATGGATACAGCCCTTCTTTTTTTTTTTTTTTTTTTTTTTTTTTTTTGCTTTAATTTGGGAACAACGAATTTTGAGCTTATTATATCGACGATCACTTTCAGAATTTTCAAGCTAAGTTTTTGAGACTTTCACAAAAGATGTTCCATACATTTAGCTAACACGTTATGCACATTATATTTTGATTGTATTCACACATGCGCAGGGAAAATTTATTTAGTAAACTTGCTCATTTCTCATACAATTATTATTATTTAATTGTAATTACAAAGTATTGTGTACAATGCTGTTTGTCATATTTTTGGAAAATAGTATTATTTTATACTAAGAATTCTCCAAATTATAAGGAAAAATTTGAAAAAATTTTGGGACTGTTTAAAACAACCTTACGATTTTTTTACGAGTATACATGCTATCGGCATTAAAATGATAACAGTGTATTATAATAAGGCACTTAATCGTAATCTGCAGTTTGAATGTTTTTGCTATATTAGTTTTGACAAGAATATCCAAAAGATATTCGTTGTTTTAAAATCTTCACGGAAATGTATGACCTGTACTATTATGTTTACACACTTTCAGGATAATTCCTCATGTATTTTTCTAGATATTTAACAAAATGTCTAAAATCATAAGTGGCCCGTCACCTTTGGCCATATAGTTTATGTATACATGCATGTGACACAAATTTTATGGGCGCTTTACCTCAAGAATTAATGAACGGAATTCAATAAAACTTCATATTCAATTAATCCCTGATATAAACTTGTGATGATTATCATTTAGTGTAAATCACTGACAGGTGTCGCTGCTATATTGCCTTTTGCACTATTCGTAATAGAGGTCTGCACGGGCCGAAATTTCCAGGCCCGGGCCCGGCCCGAAATTTTAACTTTCGGGCCGGGCCCGGCCCGGCCCAAACGAAAGAAATATTGGCCCGACCCGGCCCGGCCCGAAAGTTAAAATTTCGGCCCGAGCCCGGCCCGGCCCGAACGAAAAAAAATAATGGCCCGACCCGGCCCGGCCCGAAAGTTAAAATTTCGGCCCGAGCTCGGCCCGGTCCTGAAAAAAGTTTAAAATTCGGCCCGAACCCGGTCCGGCTCGAATGAATTTCTACAGAACATTGATCTTTAATCTTATGGAGGAGTTCTGACCAAAAAGAATTATATTCGTCTTTTTTTCCATGTTTATAATCTCCATTTATGCAGAAGTGCCGTAGGCTGCGATATTTATGCTTTTAAATGAATCTTTGTTTGTTGTATGTAAATGTTTCAGTTATCACTAGTATTATTAATCCATATTCCCTGTAATGGAGACAAAAAATCGAAAAAGCGGTATATGGTAAAATTTCCAAAGACGAAATCGCTTTGGAACGAAACAAAATGCATTCCCTTCTTAACACATGTAAATGTTTAATATATTTTTTTCTCCCGTATTGTTGTATTCATTTTGCATGGATGAACATTTTAAAAGAAACTTTCAGTTTTCAGTTTAAAAAAAAATTCCGTCATAATCATGTTTTTTTTTTTGTTTTTTTTTTTGTGTGTGTGTGTGTGTTTAATTCTATTTTAAAACGCCTAGTAATCTACGATTCTTTAAAAGGAATAAATTCTAATGTTTAATTGTAGAATAATGACGGCTTAAAAGTATATGCTTTTTTTGCAGAAATTTTTGGACAAAGCCAAATATTACTGATTTATAAAAAGTTGAGAAAAGGATTTTCATATGGGAAGACTCAATAGGAACTGATTATTTTTGTCCATGATAACTAGGAAGAATGGAATCAGTCTCGGCTTCGTACGGAAAAAAAAGTTAGGCCCGGCCCGATACTCCAGCAAAAAAATTAAGGCCCGAGCCCAGCCCGGCCCGAAAAGATTAGTGACTAGGCCCGGCCCGGCCCGAAAGGATTAGTGACTAGGCCCGGCCCGGCCCGAGTCTTCAGAAGTAAGGCCCGAGCCCGGCCCGGCCCGGCCCGAATGCCATTATTGGAAATCGGCCCGAGCCCGGCCCGTGCAGACCTCTAATTCGTAATACCTATATCTCAAAAATTAATAGACGGATTTTTATAAAACTTCAGATTCTGTTAGCCCTTCATATAATATGTTGCTAATTACTTTTTGGTGTAAATCGCCTAACAGGGAGCATTGTAATTCGGCGTTATTAATAATTATCGCAATGGCTCTATCTCAAGAATTAATACACGAATTTTTATCAAATGTCAGATTCAGTTAGTCCCTGATATAAATTCGTGCTGTTTAGTTATTGGAGTAATTCGCTCAACAGGTAGCGCTTCTATATAGATTTTTTAATGATTTCCGCAATAGTTCTATCTCATAAAGAGATTTTCATCATGGATTTCGCACAGATTTTCGTTAAACTTCAGATTCAGTTAGAAGTTGATATAAGTTCTTGCAGATTAGATTTTGATGTAAATCACCTAACTGGTGGTGTTGCTATGCTTCATGTTTCAGGCAGTATTAACATATTAAGAACTTATATGTACATATTAAGTATGCGATAGAAGAAAATTTTAGGATTGCCATATCCGATACCTTCATTTTGTACAAAATCCTCTACATACTTACAAATTAAATGTGTCGAATTTTTTTTTTTTAAAGATATGCAGTATAATAACAAAATTTGTCAACCGCTGTGATTGACAGTATACGCTATATCTTTAATTGAGGTACAGAGGATATAAAGAGTTAAAAAAACATGGAAGTTGTACAGCGTAAGCTGCCCTGCACCCTGCACTACATATTCTGTTAAAAACAAAGACAAAAAATAAGAGAACAAATGACCGACATAGGTCCACGCACATAGCACTAACTTCTTGCGCTATCTTTGATCTTTCGTTTCGGCGCTTTGATCTAAAAGTGCTTTTTCAGTGCACTGAATCTGAACTTCAAGAGAGGAATCTAACGGGAAATCAGTTGACAGCTTTACGACTGAAGATGGTGTAGATAAAAGTTCCCCTTCCTTTGTCAATTTGGTAGGGTCAGTCCCTCAAAAATCATTTAAAGAGGTTTCTCCCTTGTTCCGTTCGAAAACAAAGATTGATTGATTGCTCTTTTAGTGTAATAAAAACTAGTGCTGTTCGCTCGCAGCCTAGTCATATTGCCGGAAGTGTGAGAATTTGTTATTGATTGGCATCACCAGGACTGTAGAAATCTAGGTATCAGCTGACAATTTTCCATCACTAAATTTTTTCATCTTTTAAATTTTATAAGCATTCTTACAAAAAATTTACTCGAAATATTGGACGAAAAAGTTTTCTGGTGGGAGACTGCCCGCTGGTGCCTTGGTTTTTACACTTCTGTGCATCACAATTTTCATAATCTGTTACCTTATATGTTTGCGGCTCATAGTTTTGTGTGACTCTTTTTTTTTTTCTTTCTTTTGGGTTATGACTCATATACTGCAGCCAGCGGTATCATAATTATCATCGCGATTCTTCTTTGGAATGCAGAAAATTGCACTCGGTTGCTCCATTGCAATGAAATCTATCGTATTGCTCATATTTTCCGTGAAAATTCTTTATTTGCTATCTCAAAATGTTTGCTAGATTGCAAAACTAACAGATAACTTTTTTGTTCCAAATGAATCAAAATTTATGCTGCAGACCTACAAGTCGTAAAATAGTATGTAATAATTACAAAATTATGCGGCACATATCTAATTGATCAGTCTACCAGTAAAAGATAAGTTGAGAAAAGAAAATACTTCTATTTTTTTTTTTTTTTTCTGACAGCACTTTTCCTTCCAAAAAATTAAAATGATTCAATATCAATAAATGTAAAAATGAATATAATCGTTTATGAAACATCGCCACAGGTAAAACCTTGGGAGGAACTGTTGGGAATAATTATATTTCCAATTCAATTGAATTTTCTGTTTAATTAACCCTCTCATGCATAAATAATTTTTCATACTTTTTCATTATTCACAAAAAAAACTTTTTTTTGTTATATAAATGAGAACTTATCATAAAATAATTTTATTATTGTGCTGCATGCTAGCTCAATATTAAAAGATTTTAAGTAATTAACTTAAGATTAAGACGAAATTTTTTTATTATTTATATCGTCTAAAATTTTCTATCTAGTTTTAAGATATTACTAAAGTGAATTATAAAATATGTGAATGTTGTCAATTTTAATGCTAAATGTGAGTTTCTTCAAGCATTTTGTGAAATAAAAAAAAAAACAGACCATTTGATAATTTTGCTAAACATCGAGATAATTTGAAATTACACACCAAAAGTATCTTTTGACATAAAATTAACAATGTATAGTTGTATTAATAGAAATATGCTAAAAATACTTTTGTGACAGAAAATTAATAAATAATTTTATAAGTTAAAAATGTGAAATGAATAATTACTGTTAGGCTTCCTTCAGGTAAGTTGAGTTCACTTTTCACATAATAAGAATAATTATGTAACAAAATTTGCGTGTAAAGAGGAGGGGAGGCATCATGAGTTTTCGGATGATTTGGTGCGGCGCACAGTGGGGCAGGAGGCCTCCAAAGTTGGCAAAAAATAAAATTTACTTTGAACAGAAAAAACACATCATACATTCTTTTGTAGACTTAAAGTATTCAAACTTAAAACCTTTACATAAGTTATAGAATAATTTATTAATTAATTTACAAAGCTTTTTCAAATATTTTCTGTACAATATTTTCTGATATTTACAAATCATTCATAATATCGCATTAAAAATGCAAAAAAAAAAAAAAAAAAAAAAAAAAAACTGGCTATGCAAACACAATTAACAATTTTAATGATACTGAAGTACGCCTTAAAGTAATATCAGCAACTCGTTTTGAAGGAGCGAATCCATCTTTCTCAGGCAAAATTCATGTATGACTATCAAGATAGCAGGGGCAATTTTTTTTTTCTGTTATACTAGTAGTAGTACCCACTTTTTGTTTGAAAAAGAAGTGGTCACTTCTTCGAAACACATCGTTATATTAATTTAATAGTTTGTTTAAAAAAATTTAGAATATTCAGTCCATATTATCATCTGAGTCATCATCACTTTCACTGTCCTGGTCACTAGATGCATTGAGAGATGGAGTTTTTAACAAGTGTAGGGCTTCTTGTGGCAGATGTTCTAACCTTTTTTTTCTTTTTATTTATTTGCTAGTGATCACGGGATCCGAGCTTAGAAGTAAAAAATTAAAAATATCTCTGTTAGTTTTTTCTCGGCTACACTTTCTCGAGTAGTACTCTCTGTATCTTTTAAAGTCTTTATTCCTGTCTTCTTGTGCTTCCCCAGTCATCTGTCCTATGGGCAACAAAGCCGAACTTATAATTTCAGGCCCGTGAATTAAACACTTGTGCAATGTTGGGGGCATGTTGTACCATGGATACTTCAAAACAAAATATTTGGCTGTATCATACGCAAAAACGCGATAGTTTTCTACATGTATCTCATATGAACTTGATATTACTATCAAGATAATATGTAGTTTTTTATCAAATCTACATCAATTCCAGTGATCTGAGCAGAAATGTCTGGATTTTGAAAAAATCGCCTGGCACAGTGTTGCCATCGTTTGAGTTACCGAACCCTGGCTTAGGTTTGTCTACAATTAAACCACATCGGCTTCTAAATTCTTTTTGAATACGCATTTTATTTTGAGTTACGATTTCTTTTTTTTTTTTTTTCCCGAACTTGCCATTTTTTAACTGGTAGTTTATAAGACATGTGCAAAAAACATTCAAATATACGTATCCGTCCATGAAGCACTGATAGACCGAATTCTAAATTCTCAGTTTTTATATCTCTGGATATCATTTTATCAATTTTGTTGAACTGCATTGACGTTGCGCCACATATAAAGCATTTCATAGTTGAACTTGTTTCTGTCAGAGCGTTACAAACTTTACCGTCTACCATGGAAAAAATTAACTTGTGATTTATTTTTACTTTTCTTGATTTAATTTCTACATCACTATCTTGAATAGTTTTTATCTGTTTATCCATTTTATTTTTTTCCGCAACGCATAGTTTCTTAGATTCCTTCACGAATTCTATTTTAATAGGCCTACAATATCTAGTAGACGCAGGTCGTGGGTTTTCCCATATTATACTTTTTTTAGCTACAATTCGAAGTGGAACCAGAGACGTTATAAATACGGCTGAATCAGTGGCTTCCGAGTCACAGAAAGCTTGTTTGTAAGAGCTATGTCCCGAAGACCCATCAAAACCCCACTTTGATATAAGGCACAACTGCTGTAATTCTTCATTTTCAAGAGATTCTATTACAGGTTCCAGTACTTGTATCAAACGTCCAGAAGTATGATCTAGAAGAGCTTGTAATGTAACAGATGCACAAATTTCTGTCACTGTGATGTTTTTAGGATAACATTCTTTTTTTGCCTCTTGAACAATTTTATAAGAGGGAAATTTTTCTGGGGCACTTCTTCTTATAACATTATACTGTTCGCGAGATAATTTCGCGTCTATTAATACAGACAGAGCATTTTCTCCAGATAAAAGCTGTTGTTGTGGTTTTACAGATTTTTTATAAGCATTTTGATACTTGATTGCTCGATTTGGACTTGTAGTTATATTTTTTAAAACTTTTGAAGCCTGAATCTTTCCTTCAGATCTTAAGCCCATACATGTTGCGAACACTAAAGAAGATGTAGAACTAGAAAACCGTAATTGTTTTGCTCTTAATCTTTTGGATCGTTCAGAGCATCTTTCAAATGGAATATGAGGCCGGCCACGTTTCATTTTCATTGCCTCTTCTGTTTGTTTTTGAAATTTTGGAAATAAAAGCGATTTATCAAGCCACTCCTTATTTTCTCTAAAAAACTTTTCCTTGAATCTAGAGGCTTTTGTCCTTCGGTATTTATATTGATATTTGAAACACGTTAGCTTCTTTTTTAAGTCTATAAAAGAACTAAGTTCGCAGTTAGTTCGATTCTGCAGATCTTTCACCAAAAAATCATACTGCTTTTCAAAACTGCTTTCTTTTGAACGTTGCATGATATTTAAAAGCTCTCTTCTTGTAATATATAGTGTATTTAAATTTGTCCCTAAAAAAAACAATTTGCAATCATATTTATATACCTACATTAAGAAAAAAAACAAGATTATTAACTATAAAAATGACCTTACAATTAAAAAAGTGGCAAAAAGGAGCAACATTTTCTGAAATAATTATCTTTCTAAAACTCAAATCTTATAGAAAAAATTAATGTTGATGCTTAATTCGCTTTAACTCATAACTAAAACCTTCAATGTTTAAAGATACTGTTATTTTTTTAAATAAATTTCACTACTATATATTCTAAGCGTCACTTTATCTATAAAAATTATATTTTAAAAAAATAAAGGTTTATATATGTTTTTTACATACCTGATGTTGAAGGTTCCATAGTAAAAAAAATATAGCTTTCAAATTATTACAGCGTAATTAATCAGCGAATGTTAAAATGAAAACATTGATTTTTTTTTCATTTCTTATCGTCGTGCGATATGCAGTTTAGATTCCTACTTACTGACGACCAAGATAACTTTGCTTACTTTTTAATACTAGGCAGATGTTTACTGACATCTGCTCTATTAAAGCGACGCATGTCGGCAGTTCAAAATAAAATTTCATTTTTTCGATTTTTTGCCAGATTTGAAGGCATTTTGCCCCACTGTGTGGCGTGGCCAAAAATTAAAGTTGGGAACCAGTACTTTATAGAATCCTAAATGAAAGGAAAATTTTATACGAAGATCACAAATATAATAACATGATATATAAATTACTCAGCATATTATAATGACAAAACTATCTAAAAAAAATAGTAATATATTTTACATTAATTTTAGAAAACATTATAGTATTTTTAGAAAAAGTTAAATATTGTTCTTGATCTTAAGATATAAGTTAAAATTGACACATAAAACAGTTGTGATTTTCATCACTTTAGTAATTATTTGTCTTTTGTCTTTCTCAATTCAATAAAATAGTCCTTAATTGGTTATGCATTATAGAAATTCCGGATTGTACAGACTGATCCCGAATTCATCGTACAAACTTCAAGGTTTGGTACAGGATACTGCAACCATCATTTATTGTGCAAGAATGTATGGGCGCAAATGAAGCGTTGATGCACAAATGCAGGAAAAAGACATGAAAAGAATGCTTATTTACAGCGTCGTTAGAAAGTGCTAAGTTTGCAATAACCGTTCGTTATTGTGAAGATTGCGTTAAGCAGAAACAATAAATGCCTGACATAGCGCCGATGGCGTGACTAGTGTATATATTCAAAGATGCAGGACTACCACTAGCAACAATTTTTATGTTCTGTCTGCACCAGTATTTTTCTAATATAAATTCTAAAGTATATTTCCTTGCAAATGCTGTTAAAATGTCTCTTAAGGATTTCTGATTAGGGAAAGTGGTGTAAGTCTGAATTAAAAAATAGTCGCTTGTGAGCCCTGAAGATGCCAAATATTTCATTCATACGTGCAGAAACAACAGACATTTGAACAACGAAATCCTTTTGGAGTCACATAAACACGCACTCCCAATCCCAATACAGTTTTTCCGAAAAGTGCCATCAAGGTAATTGCTTACAACGATGCTGCAATGAGTTAGCATCCCTTGATGCTGAAACTCACAGTTCTAATAAAGAAATGCAGTATGCCACAAACAGGGTTGGGTTTCTTCCGGAAGAAACCTATTTTTTCCAGGACAGTGGAAGAAACTGGAAAAACCGGAAGAAACTGGAAGAAATGGAAGAAACCACCAGAAACCAAAACAAATGCTCAAAGTTAAAGTATATTAACTATGTAAAAGAATTAAAGTATAATTACAAGAAATCTAAATTAGAAAATTTAATTATCATTAAAAATATTATTTTTACAAAGATAAGTTTTTTTTTTTTTTTTTTTTTTTTTTTTTTTTTTTTAATAACAAACTTTAGGTTCAGCAGACATTTTCAGTTGATGGATTTTTACTACTGTAGAAGTTGATTTTATTATTATTATTATTATGGAATGGTTTTTTTTTATTAATTGCTCCATTTATAAAAAAAGAAAAATAAACTACCTACAAATTGTTTATTTTTCATATAAAAATATATTATTTTCATATAAATGTGCATTATTTTAAACTGTGTAACACAGTAAATAAATAAATTTGTAATTTTTTTATTATGGAATGGGCTTTTTTTTTATTAATTGTCCATTTATAAAAAAAGAAAAATAAACTACCTACAAATTGTTTATTTTTCATATAAAAATATATTATTTTCATATAAATGTGCATTATTTTAAACTGTGCAACACAGTAAATAAATAAATTTGTAATTTTTTATATTTTTCATCTAGCATGAATATTTCAATGCTGATTTTAAAAGATTAATGTTCTAAAAATATCTATGGGTATGGCAAAATGTTTTTAAACTATCCTGAAGTGTAGGACTTGAAAAAAAATCTTCATTTTTTGCTCTCATCCAATTTAAGTTGAGAAATTGATTGCAGCATCCTACTGCTAAAAAACTTTTTTGCTATAATATGTTGGATTATACTAAGAACAATAAACATTTTAATGACTTTTTTTAATATTTAGGATAGATCGAAACAGGTTTTTAATGCCAAAACCGAATTTAGGTGATCTTTCTACTTTTTGACCGAAAATGATAACATAAAAAAATTCAGTAGTTAAATTGTATGTTTAAAAGTAATTAATACATACATAAATATACATAATTGAAATTATTTATATGTATAGCATTTATTAGTTATGTAAAACTGTTAATAACCCAAAAACTTTATTTTCATATACAATAATACATAATTAATTCATCCATAACACAGAAAGATTTTCTAACTACACAAATTACATTTAATTAAAAAATATTTTAGTTTTAGGTATATATATCTTGATTTTTCTTCTATAATGATTTTTGTAAATGATCATTTGTTATTCTAGAACTTTCTCAAAGAATATTTGAAATCTAATGCAGTTTAACATGAAATTTTTCCATGAGATGATTGATAAATCATGACTGATAATTATAAACAATGCAGTTCATTGCAATACATTCATTTGAGCCGATACAGTTCAAATCAATAACTAAAATTGAAAATTTCCGAAGGAAGAAACAAGATTTTTGGAATACTAAGTGTTTCCATCTGGCCGAATTTTCGCCCTCGTTTTCAGCAAAACTCAGATTTTGGGCCAAAAACAAAACCGTATTTTTGATTTATCTCTATTTAATATAGTAATTATTATACATTATTTAAATTAATAAAATTGATGTAAATTAAAAGCTTTTATTTAAATAGGTTTCATTCTACCATTAATAAAGAATCTCTACTATTTACTACTTGTTTCAGAAATTTAAATAATGAAAAAATATGTTGGTTAAATTGAAATGGATAACATTTAACTGATTTTGTGTATTTTGGATAAAATTTCTTTTCATTTAGCCAATGGTTGAAGATCTCTAAATAAGTGTTATGTGTGATCTTGGCTAAAAAACTGATGCAATTATTAATTTAGCATATATGCTTAATTAAATTTGTTTTGGTCCAGTGAAATTAATTTATATTAGATTATAGGAAGAAGATGTTTATTATAGCTTACAAAATTGAAACTATATGGTAAATTCTTAAAGAAAAACAGTTTCTTCCAATTCTTCCACTTGGAAGAAACCTATTTCTTCCGGTCGGTTTTTTCCATGTTTTTTTCCGCGGTTTTTTCCACTGCGGAAGAAACTTGCCAACCCTGGCCACAAAAGCTATTAGAATGTGAAAATGGTTATTGCTCAAATTTAAATGCCCTTCATTTGGCCCATGAACAGTTTTCTTGTATTTACAAAGACATTTAACTATAGACTTTCACTTAAGTTGAAATTTAACATATATAATTGTCTGTCGACAATTTAACGTACGTAGCTTCAATTTTTAGTTTGTATGAAATTCTGTAATCAGCATATTGAATTATTCGCATCATTTGTCAGTACTCACGATTTCCAACTCTAAGTTATTTTTAGAGGGAAAAAAATCCTCAATTAACTTTTATTAACTATATTTATGTATTCAAATTCTAATTTAAATTGGAAATTGTCAGTCATTCCCATATTTGTCTAAATGTATTCATGTATATATTATTTGCGATTAAGCATCTATGAAATGTATAATACCTGGTTCGCCCTGAAAAAATAGGGTAACCTATTGTGAATTAATTGTATATATATGTATATTTTTTTTCTTTTTTTTTAAGTTAAAAAAAAATGGGTTAGGGTTGTTTGGATGGATGTTTCCCCTCGTGGGCATTAAGTTCCTATATCGAAAGGTTGGCTGTCCACGAGTGGGTGATTTCAAAGCCTTTCAAAGCCCTTCATTTGGCCCAAACAATACAAGCACGTGAAACAATGGGTGAATTTTATTGTAAGACGAGATGTTTTTAAAACGTGTAGCACACAGACTCTGTAAAGCAACAAATTTTTGAACTGAATTTTGATCGGCTCTGAGAGTTTTGTGTTGTATTTTTAATATCACATTAAATCAAAACACTTCATCTATCTCTCATCTCCGTGGCTGAACACAAAGGCCAGAGTTGTTCACGAAGGGCGATGGAAACATCCGGAAGAATTCTGGCAAACCTTTTTTTTACAAAATGACGGTAACAACTACCTGCTTTGGTGTGCTGGACCAATCAATTGGCTATCCCGATCTCCAGATTTATCGAGACTTGATTACTTTTTATAGGAACATCTGAAGAGTCTTGTTTATGCGAGTACAGATAACTCAGGTGAAGATCTCGTAGCTTGAATATTCGTAGCTACTGCACATCTGCAAAGTATACCTGGTATCTATGGAAATGTACGCTATGCCAGTCACTTAACCAAAGCTGTAAGCATATGTACAGTGTGTCCAGCAAATAACACCCTGATTTCAAAATTAAATTTCTCTAAAACAAAGATCGATAGAATTATGCGATAAACGGTTTGTTTATTAGGTGAGCTGTAAAATCTTACGCAGAAGTTTCGAACGGTGAATATTTTGAGAAGATAGTGTTCTGATTGCAAAGAATACTTGACTTGACATTTTTCTTGTTTTAGATTGCTTGAAGTGAACGAGGTTTTTGCCTTACAGTACCATATTTTAATGATTTTTTGGATTAAAATTTTGAAATTTCAAAATTCCAAGAAATTTAGTTCGAAAAATCGTTAAAATATGGCACTGTACGCTGAAAAACTCGTTTGATTCAAGCAATCTAAAGCAAGAAAAATGTCAAGCCAAGTATCCTTTGCAATCAGAACACTATCTTCTCAAAATATTCACCCTTCGGAACTTCTATATAAGATTTTTACAGCTCACCTAATAAACAACCCGTTTACCGCATAATTCTATCGATCTTTGTTTTTGAGAAATTTAATTTTGAAATCAGGGTGTTATTTGCTGGACACCCGGCGGAATCAATTGGAAAAGTTATTATTAACACTGCACTTATCAGTGAAACTGCCAATTAACACTTTGCCTATTCTTTCAAGTCTTGTTTCGTATTTTTACGTCTTACTGTGTCAGTTGTACCCCTTCATTCCTGTAAAATAAATGATGCCCCAGTACCAATCCTTAAAGTTGTACCATGAATCTGGAATCACCTTGCATATGTTCCAACTGAGGCTCACTTTTATTTATGACACTTTTTTATTAGTAAAGATGCAAACTCACAATTATTAAAAATCTTCAGAGTTCTTAAACAGCATTACTAAAATGGTTTCTTCCATTCTCACAAAAATATACATATAAGTGTAAAAATTCATTTTATAAATTAGGTGAATTTATCAAAGTCGAGAGAATGCAAATCTGATTACTACTGTATGTTACCGTTGTTTTTCTTTTAATGTCGACTCAACGGGAAAGAAATGAAAAGAAATACGAACCAAAATTGACTGTTTAAAATATCAAAGTGATACAAGATGCTAAAAAGATGCCAAAAAAAAAATGTAACTAACTCATCTCCATTGGAACAAAAATCAAAAATACATCAAACTAAATCATAAAAAGATGTATATATATATTTGCTTCCTTTGTTTTCTTTACCTATTTAGTAAGATTTATATATCGCGGTAATTATTCAGAGAAATAAGAAACTATACATGGCAATAAAATGGAATTAATATGTATTTCATTTAATGAAATATAAGAAAGTTTTACGTAAAATTAAAAATTATCAAGGCTTTTTGAGATCGCTCTTTCTCCGT